>CM059427.1:21126276-22326276 GCA_030390025.1 Squalus acanthias | reverse complement strand
CTTCCCCACCGTTTCTGCTTGGGCCCCTTTTAATGCCCGTTACTGGATACAACGGTCCCTTTCCTACTTCTTTTTCAATGGGCTCTTTTGTTTCTTCCATTGCTTCCTCCCTAACCCAGGTTTCCGAATAGCTGGGTGGCGCGGAGGGCGCAGTGGCTACTACTTCTTCTGCTTTACTTGGTGGGGATTTTTTAAATTTCTCACTTACTAGCGGCTGGTGTGCTGACGGACTGATAAGGCACACCATGCCGTTCGCATTGTTCACGGCCTTTTTGAGGTGCTCTATCTCTTTTTGGCAGGCGCTATGATCGGCTCCCTGAAACTTATCCTCAAGGGCCAACTTATATGCCGCCCTAACCCCCGTTAAGCTCTCTTCTTGAGTTCTTATCTGGGCAGCTTGGCGGTTACATCTTTCCTTTAACCTGCTCTCATTCAACTTCGCCTCAGTGACCTGGCACTCGAGATAATCTATCCTTGTTTTAAGGTGACTGGAGACTTCCTGGCTTTCTTGGTGGAACTCATTTAAATTCTTAATGAGCACCTCCCCTCCAGAAACCTTCTCATCCATTTCTCCCTCTAAATGACTGATTCGAGCTACTAGCGCTGTAATGGTCTGGTTTGAAATCTGAACCTGCCTTTTGTAACACATAAGCCAGACTGCTTTCTCGAGTGTCTTTTTATGTTCTTTACTATCTGTCCACCTTTCGGCTGCCTCTAGCGGGCTTTTATCCGCTAACAATTCACTTATCCATTTCTTAGTTAGATTAACCTTTCCGAACACATAATCTGCTATCTTTTCCTGCATAACATTTCGTACAGTCATTCCAAAGTCTAACACACTACCCTCTCGCTGCCAGTGTCCTGCCGCGGTCGCCATTTTCTGTAAGGGATTCTGACCCTGCGTGTCTCGCAGCCTGTGAGATTCACGCGGCTCTGTGCAGCCTGTATGTCAGTGCGGGTTTAGGCCTTGTTGCCTGTTCTGGTCTCCAGCCAGTCTGGGAGCACTAGACACACCTGTGAGTGGTTCGAATCACTCGCCCTTACGGTTCTAGACACTGGACTTAGATGCGAGAGCAGTAATGGAGATGAAACTCATGTAGACTCGGTTGAATGGTACGAAATGGAAAATCTTTATTGCATGATATTTAAGATTACGAAATACATGTCATAAGCACAGATTAATGACAGTACAATCTTACAAGCAGTTATATAGCTGATCCTAGGGAAACGAGGAACGAACGACACACCGTAAATAGGGGCACACATTACAAGTATCCTTAATACTTAAACCCTCCCCTATCAATATCTGTCCTAGCTAGATTCGTAGGATTTCGAGACTCATGCTCACCACTCGTGATAACTCGGAGAAATTCCGAATAGCTGATCGGATATATTGCGAATTCTACACATGTGTACTGTTGTCCTTTGAAAGTAAAGGCAAACTTGTACTGGTCCTCTCGCCGCAGCGGGATGGACCAAAAACCGTTCGAGATATCCAGCACCGTGAACGTGGTCGCGGACGCTGGGATACTCCCTATTAGGTCAGCAACTGCTGCTACTGTGGGCGCGCAGGCGGGGATGTTACTGTTAAGGACTCTGTCGTCCACCGTGGCCCTCCACGAATTATCCGGCTTCCTCACCGGCCATAATGGGGAGTTCACGTGCGTGGCTATCGGCCTCAACACGCCCTGCTGCACCAAGGAGGACATTGCTGTCTCCATATCGGGTTCTGCTTCTTTGGTGAAGTTATACTGCTTTTGGGGCCGGGTCATGGGGTCCCCGTCTACGCTGACCTCAAACCCGGTAACCCTCCCACAATCGTGCTTGTGGGTTGCAAACGCGTGCATATTATCTGACACGTACGTTTGCATGTCCGTTGGGACATCTGCGACCATAAGCCCGAGGTCGTAACCTCCGGATGGCTTCATGGTACACAGGGCCCCTTTACCTTCCTCCCCCGGGATTACCACTACCTTGCCTTTTCCACCCTTGGCTCCCCAGAGACAGTGATTCCTAAGGTCCACGAGGATCCCGCGCTCCGATAGGAGATCTGATCCGAGGATGCCTCTCCCACCCCCCTCTTGCCATTTCATCAGTATGCACTTCCACGTGGTGTGGAGTGCTCCTAAATGAATGGAGAGCGGAATGGAGAACGCGCCAGCCTGCTCTTTTCCCGTGAACCCCGCTAATGTGTATGGGACCTTGGTAGACAGTGGTGAGTCAAAGGGGCTATCCGTATGAATCACGGTGCATGAAGCTCCCGTGTCCAACAAATAACTACCCTTCTGCTTCTCTACCTCCATCTCCACCAGGGGTCGTTTCCACGCATCATAGCTGAGCGGACACAGGTAGACGGGCTGCGCGGGCTCTAGTCTTTGGGTACCGGCGGACGGGGCTGCGGCATCTGCGGGGCCGGTAGCAACTGCCACCCTTCCTTGCGAAATCATGAGAGTCCGCATGGCTCCCAGCATTGATTCTATCGCATCGGGATGGATATGCACACCAGCTCCCTTATCGGAGGCAGGCGCCTGGGCTCGGGCTGCGGGATTTTTATCCCTGGACTCCTTCCAAGGGTTCCTGCTGTTCTTGCGCCAGTGCCCTGTCTTTCCGCACCCGAAACAAGCATTACTGGCTTGTGGGATGCGATTTCCCTCCTGATGCCACTCCTTTTGAGCCGGGGCGGTGGGCTGTGCCTCATGCACCTTTCCCTTAAGGGGACACGCTCCCGTACTCCTAGTATTACGGTACCCTACCGTGAGTTGGTTTAAGACCGACTCCTCAGTTGTGATGGGGTTAGTGGGGTCAAACCACACTTTTGCCCGCTCCCTGACGGCTGGCAAACTGTTGGCTACTAAACACCTGAGCCAGTGAGTTAAACCGACACCATCCAGATAGGCGCGCGCTGGCGCACCTGGGCAGCTACGCTGATATACCGGCCACAGCCTGTCGACGAAAACCTTCGGGGGTTCTCCCTCCATCTGCATAGTCTGTCCCAATTGTAAGTGGTTACGGTTTGGGGCTCTGTGCTCAGCCTGGGTGCTAGTGCGGGGTTAGGCCTTGTTGCCTGTTCTGGTCTCCAGCCAGCCTGGTAACACTAGACACCTGTGAGTGGTTCGACCCACTTGCCCTTACGGTTCTGACACTGGACTTAGGTGCGAGAGCAATAATGCAGAGAAAACTCAGGTAGACCCAGTTGAATAGTGCGAAATGGAAAATCTTTATTACATATTATCCAAGATTACGAAATACATGTCATAAGCACAGATTAATGACAGTACAAACTTACATACATTTATGCAACTAGGTTTAGGGAAACGAGGAGCGCACGACACATCGTAAAAGGGGACACACATTATAATTATCCTTAAAACAGAAACCCTCCCCTATCAATGCCTGTCCTAATCTAGATCTGTAGGATCGAGACTCATACTCACCACTCGTGATAACTCGGAGAATTCCGAAACGCTGCTCGGATGTTTTCACCACAGCACCTGACTATTCATGTGTTGATCAGGGGTCTCTGTACCCCACTTGTTTACTCGCTTTGCTCCGGCTAGCAGGCTGGACCGTCTGCTGTCATGAAGATCTGTGTTGACCTCGGACTCCAGATACAGTTCGAAGAAGAGTCTTACTGTGCCCGACACCAGTTGTCGGTAGAACTCGAAGAACAGTCTTCCGATGCCAGTTGGGAAGCAGTTACCGATTTATCGAGCGCGGTCGGGGCTCACTGACCGCGGTGGCACGTGTAGTCGTCTTCCTCTCTTCTCATCTCATCTCCTCTCGGGCCTTCGATTCCAACACCGTTTACCGACTTCTCGGGATGGTGCGCCCGCTTACAGGCCTTCGCAGACCAGCTCTCCACAGATCTTCACGGCAAGCCACGAGGTTGACTCCCGGAAAAATCAGCGGATCAGAGAATAAGAGTCAAGAGTTCTCTAGCGAGTCAAAGGAATAAGAGAAAGATGGACGTTTGGACACTACAGTTATAGTACTGTAATTCCTTATCTCCCGCCCAATCTTAATGTCCATCTTTTGTCATGTTTTGGCGCTCAAACTTCTTGTATGGGGTGGTACTTGTCGTTAATGGGTTTCGGTGATACTTGTAACTGTCTGAGTACCCGTTAATATTTCTTCCCTTGTGGAACCGGCTAAGAGTCTCCCTGGAGGGGTTTTGGGGGCCTCCGAATTCTTGCTGTGAGTACCCGCGAACGGCTCTCTCATCGTAGAGCCGTGGGGAATTTGCATATCAATGTCTTTTGGATGGGCCCCTTGATTGCCCAGTACAATAGCTCTCATTTGTGCATGGAAAAACCCGATTCCAGCACTTATATTCCTTGCTTGGGTGTTAAAATGCAAAACGATCTCGTCTTGTCTTATCTCAATATGCTGAGTCCTGTCCGATCTTGCTGAAATGTTTATTGAAACGCCATCTTGTCTGCCTGCTGAAAACCTAGAACCTTCTGCCACGAGGCGTGGCGGCCATTTTACAGGCTGCTTGTGTCCGTTTTGAAACCTGACAGCATTTTGCTGAAATAAAGCTGTGTTTATGAAACTGTATGTCTCCTTCTCATTATTTTTAAATCGCGATAATTTGCGAATTCTGCAGTCCCTCCTGTTGATGCGAATAACTCCGCTTATCGTATCAATTAAAAGTGGTGGTGAGCAATATTATCTCGATTCTCCATATCCAAATACTCCCTTAACTTAAACTATCTAGGGTCTCTGTGTCGTCCTTATTTCCCAGGAAAAAATTACATTTTATAAAACTGTGGGCAGTATTTGCCTTTAACTTACACCGTGTGTTTGTCCTCCATGTGGAACAGGCCGATGCCTCTTGCACCACCTGTATATGCATGTGTTCCTTTTTTTTTTATTCAAGGAAAAGAAAAACCAAACAATCAAACAACCATAATTCAACAACACCAAATCAAAATAATCAAAACAACTCTTAAACAGTTAGGGGGAAAAATTCAGTTGGTTGCGCCTCCTGTTAGCGCCTTAAGAGGGCGCTAATGGGGCGCAAAGCCGCTAGCGCCTGGGCGCAGCGATGTTTGCGCCGCTCAGGAACTTAACTAGACATTGTGCGGCGGCGCTAAACTTTACCGCTGCGACCACCTGCGCGCGCAGATTGTGACGTCATTCCATGGTGCAACGCCCTTGGGGCGCACCGGAGCGGAAATTGAGTGGCGCCCCCTGCCTTACCGCCTGGCGCATCCAACGACCGGAAGATTGGAACGCTATCAATCGCTGTGGGGCTGGGGGGGGGCGCAATTTAAAGGGGGCCTCTTCCTGTCTTTTTCTGTGGTTGACATTTTTGCACCACTCGTTCTGAGAGAGAGAGAGAGATTCGGAGAGAGAGAAAGAGAGACTTCTGCATTGAGTCAACGCTTTGTGAGGTAGTTTTGCCTACTGATCCTAACTTCGCTGGTACTTTGGTTGCTGTCCTTCATAACTTTGCTTGCAAAGAGACTATGGGGGCTGCACTGAATGGGGGCGTCGTCCTGCTCCAGCTGAATCGGAGGACACAGAGACGCAGAGAGAGAGTGGCAATGATGGCCAGACAGAGGAGGGCCAACAGGCGTCTGTACAGGAGAGCTTACCCTCCCAGGGTATATCGTGAACAGCTCTCCTACATTCATATGTCTGAGGAGCTGTGTTTGCGAAGGCTGCGATTCAGCAAGGAGGTGGTCACTGAGCTCTGCCACCTGCTGCAGCCAGATCTGCAGCCTCAACTGAGGTCCAGGACGTCTCTGTCGGTGGCAGTGAAGGTCACAGTGGCTCTCAACTTCTATGCTACTGGCTCATTTCAAGCTGCTGCTGGGGACCTCGCCAGTATCTCCCAGTTCGCGGTGCATTGCTGCATCCGGCAGGTCACAAATGCCCTCTTTAAAAGGAGACGAGAGTTCATCTCTTTCCCCATGACCCTAGACAAGCAGCGTGACCGCGCTCTGGGCTTTGCGAGGATAGCGGGCTTCCCCATGGTGCAGGGCGCCATTGACTGCACGCATGTGGCTTTGCGTGCTCCACATGAGAATGCCGAGGATTTCCGGAACAGAAAGGGGTTCCATTCCTTGAATGTTCAGTTGGTCTGTGACCACAGACAACTGATACTCGCTGTCAATGCCCACTATCCTGGCAGCTGCCACGATGCTTTCATCCTGCGCCAGACTACTGTGGCAGAACTTTTCGAGGCACCGCATCAGCCAGTTGGTTGGCTTCTCGGGGACAAGGGGTATCCATTGAGCACCTGGCTGATGACACCGCTCCGTACGCCCAACACCCCTGTTGAGCTGCGGTACAACGAGAGCCATCAAGCTACCAGGAACATCATCGAGCGCACAATCGGCGTGCTGAAGCAACGGTTCCGCTGTCTCGACCATTCTGGAGGAGCCCTGCAGTACTCGCCTGAGCGAGTATCCAACTTCGTAGTTGTGTGCTGCATGTTGCATAACATGGCAATCGTCAGGACCCAGCCAATGCCACCAGGCCTTGGAGCACCACCAGAGGAGGAGGAGGAAGAGGAGGAAGAGGACGAGGAGGATGATCATCAGCAGCACCAAGGCGGGAGGGCGGCCCACAATGGTGAAACTGCAAGGGCCGTCCGTCAACGGCTGATAGCAAGCCGCTTCTAGGGCCCCTGCTGTGGAAATGGCTTCTGCCATTGCTAACAACATCAATGAACCCAGCACGCAACCCCTAAGCCGGCCAAGGCACCAATGATTCCAAACACCAAACATGTATATTTTGAATACAAAAACTTATTTATTTTACAAACTCTGTGTGTGTCATTTCCTCATGACAAACTCATAGAAATAAACACAAAAAAACAGTCATTAACATAACTGGTTCTCACAACCTGGAGATAATGTCCAAAACACTAGACAAAAGTTGGACCACGAACCTCGGCCTTTAATAAAAAAATGACCAGCATTTTGTCACACCTCCTACTTTTTGCCCTTCGAGGGTGATCTCCTTCCCTTGCGCACTTCCCCCCTTCTAACCCTACTGCTCCTCCGTAATGGGACCTCAGTGGCTGCAGCAAGGCTGGTGGAAGGCTGCTGATTGTCAGACCCTGACACTGCAGATGCCCCTGAAGGACGGCCTCGAACAGTTCTGGGCCTGGAGGGCACGGCTGCAGACTGCACCAACTCTGCATGGGCGGCAGCAGTCTGTCCTACAGGCGGTGGCAAGTGCAGTGGAGAAGTGACAGTGTTGGCAGCAGGAATGCTGTCATCGTGAGAGAGGACAGCAACTCCCTGCTCGACCGACACACTGGCACTCCCACGGGGCAGCACTTCAGCATCCGGAGCAATCTGCTGGAGCACAGATTGCTGGCCTGCTGCGGCGCGGTGAGAGCCCCGGGGACATGTGAACGAACCATCGAGGTTGACAGCAGTCAGTGCTCGCGTGGCCTCAATCTGAGTCTGCATGAGAGCAGTCAGAGATGGGATCACGGCAGTCAGTGACTGAATTGCAGCACTAAGCTTTAGTGTGGCATCCGCCTGTGCTACAGCGAAGTGCTCCACACTCCTTGCCAGTGACTCAATGCATTCGGGCACCCTTCCCACTGCACCCATGAGCTCAGTGTGCATGCCCACCGCCTGGGTGTTCATTTCTGCGATCAGCCGCTCCTCCTCTGCGTCCATTGCAGTAGGAGTCGCTGGCATACTCTCCCTCTGGGGAGAAGGCCCCCGTTCTTCCCTACCCCCATGGCGTTGCTGCAGCCCGCTGGGTCCTGGAGCTTCACCCTCATCAGACCCTTCCCCCCTGCTCCCCTCCAGGGAAGGCGTGTTCCCAGTGTGGGCATGGGCTTCCTCGGGAGAGGGTGGCACTGATGCTCCGGCTTCCTCTTCCTCCTCGGCTGCAGCTTCACTCCCACTGGCAGCTTCAGGGCCCGTCTCCTCAGCTGGTGAATCATCTGAAGAGTGGCTTTAGCGTGAGGACAGGGTGGCAGTAAGGGAGGAATAAGTGCAGCGAGTTAGCAAGTTGGATTGAAAGTGTCAAAGGCTGGTGTTGTGAGGGACAAGTGGAAGGACAGAGGACAAAAAGGTGATGACCTTACCATTGCTGTCCAGAACGGGGTCGGCGTCTCCAGTGGCGACGGGACCGATCACCCGGCTTGCCACAATCCTGTGGACGCGCTCCTCAAGATCGCTGAGGGGTTGCAGCTGAGGCCGCCCTCCACCTGTCCGTTGCTGCTGTCTCCTATTATGCGCCAGCTTGGCCTGCAAGAAAAAGGACAGCATCTGAGTAAATATACAGCCATGGTCTTGCCTGATGTGCCTCCCATAGGTGAATAGCCCTTACTGTATGCAGCCATGGTCTTGCCTGATGTGCCTCCCATAGGTGAATAGCCCTTACTGTATGCAAAGTGTGGAATGTGTGTGTGTGTTTCATGAAAGGGCCATAGGTGTTGGATGAGTGTTGTGCATTGGGGTTTTAAGACCCTCTGGCCATAGAGTGAGGTTGAGATGGAAGGATGGAGAGGTATTGAGAAAAAGCCACTCACCCTGACGACCCGAGTGAGGTCGTTGAACTTTTTGCGGCATTGAACATGGGTCCTGGGCACCATGCTCCTGGAGGAGACGCTCTGAGCTACCTCCCTCCACACTCTTCTGTACTCGCGTGGCAAAGGCCTCCTGCCACTCTCAGGGAAGAGTATAGATCTTCTGCGCTCCACCGCACCAACCAGAGCATCCAAGGCCCGCTCGGTGAAGCGCTGAGCTCGTTCTCTCACCCTCTCCATCCTTGGCAGCAAAATGGATTCACAGGTCTCTCCAGGCCGAGATTCAAGGCTGCAATGAGCAGGGTGTGGCTGGGGAGCAAGTTGGCCCCTCCGCTTTAAGAACTGGCCGGTGCCAGTGTGTCTGTGTTCCCTCGCTAACTGGCAGCACCTGCGCTGCGCTCGCGCGCTGAGTTAGCGCCTCACTGCTCGGCCTTTGCGCCTTAAGACAGGTGTGCAGCGCCTGATTTAGCGCTCCACTCACCTCCCGGGGCGGTAAAAGTGAAGTTTCCAGTCAGTGGCGATAATTAGCGCCAGGCGCTAATTTTTGCGTCCAGACGATATTTGCGCCCCAAACGGGGCGCGACCTAATTTTTCCCCCCATAGATTTCCAAACTTAGTTACAGGTTCTAAGAAAAATAACAATCAGTAAACAATTTTAAGACACACATGGAAAAACTGGAGTGACGTCACTCTGGCCGTTTACGTGCCGCTTTCTTCGTGCACGCGCACGTAACGCTCTCGCCACTCTCCCCTGTTTTCCTGTTTTGTGAAGCGCTTGCCTCTCTTGCAGTGCACGACCATTAGGTACACTACAATTATTACCTGGCATACAACTAAAATGTGGGAGGCTATTCTAATCCAGGAAGGCACTTCAATGTTGGTGAACAGATCCCACCACGGTGGGATTACGATGTCTAGGATTTCTGTCCCTATCTCGACAGTCTTTTGCTCCAGGGTGTAAAAATGTTTTTGCGATACCGCGACGGCTTTCAAAAGCTTGGTGAGGTGTTCAGGGAGAGGAGGAATGAGGTATCCGAAATGCGCGACGAATCGCTGCAAGTCGGTAAAATTCTCTTTTACTGTTAGATGAACAGTGGATGGTTCAGGGATCGGGACAATTCGCTGCTGTGCCACTTGAACTTCAGCCCTGGGTTTAAAACAGAAACTGCTGTCACTCACCGGACACCGACTGCGGTTTCCATGCTGGTAGTGTTGCGCTGCAGTGCTAACACAATATGTCCCACCCCCTATGTATGCCACCTGCGGAGGCACATGATCTTGTGCCATTGCCTCCATGGTGCAATTCATGGGCTTGGCGCCAGCCGTTCTGAACCCACACTGTGGTGATAGAAAGGCATTCAAGTGCTGGGGACACAGGATTATGTGTGCTCCCCGGCCACGACAACCAGAGATATCTGTACCTGTCATCGTTTGCTCCTAGCGGATGACGTAAGGTGGGACCGCTGCGTAGCGAATGTGGGCTCCCCCTTGAATGACACCAATGTTCTCTACCCGATACACCGGGGCGGGCTTTGCTGTGTCGCCCAAAACTGGCATACATAACACTATACCCATAATGGTATGATTTGACCGTCCGCAGTCCACGGGGACTGGGTATGCTTCTGAAGCTAGCCTGAGCTGGCACGGGCTTAATGCGTTCTGAAAAGGGTGGAGCACCTGCAGGTGTTTGTTACTTATCCAGGACAGGACCAAACCTTGTCCAAATTACTGCGGCCCTCGCCCAGTAACCACGCCCCGTAAAGCACGCACACCTCATTCTGCGCAGCCTGATCGGACGCATTCCGATCTTCCCTGATCAGGGCATTTACCGTACGCGCGTGTTTCTCCAGCTCTGCTATAATTTCCTTTAAGTGTAGCGTCATGGCCTGGTCCTCATGTAACCCAGACCCAACCACCTTATTTTCATCTGTGAGGATGTTCTTCAATTGTGTTTTTAAGCCATTAATCTGGGTCTGCAGCTCCACGCTGTCTAGAGCGTTGACCACAGATGTACCTGTATTGAAAGCAGTGAACATGTCGTTCACAACACCCCTTCTTTGTCTCCCCACCTGACCCAAAACTTCATGTGGTGCGGTGTACAAACTTGTTTTATCAATCTCCGCAAAATCGAATTCATAAAATTGCCTAAACATTTTGGTCAACAGGACCTGATATAATTGTTCCGTCTCTTTGGGGCACCACTCTGGCAACCGCACCTCGGTGAGATTTAAAATCACCGAGGCCACCGCATAATGTACCCCCTGAAATAATATCTGGTCTGTAGGGACCAGTACCAAACCATTCCCGGGTCCCTTACTGGTTTTAGGGCTCCCTTCTTTCTGAGCCAAAACCACCGGAATCGTGGGCGGGGCCTTGCGTGGGCGCGTGATGAGTTCAGTGGCGTTTACCGGGATCGGCGAGTATGGGGCTCCGCACCCCCTGGTGCTAGCATCCCACTTCATCCCTTTCCCATAATCCTGCCACTGATTCACGAAAAATATGGAGATGCCTTTGGGGCAAACGTGCTTTGACCCCCACATACATACATAAATTCCCTCATCCGGTGCCCACCATTTGTCCCAACAGACTTTCAATTGTCCGTTAGTCCCCGTAATTGTCCGATGGGTATTATTACCCAATCGCTCCCACTCGACCGAAGAATTCCTCATATTCCTGCTCAGCTTTCGTAGCCACCACCATCGGCTCACTGGGACATTCCCATTACAAGTCAAACAAATCCGTTTGCCGACGGTGACGCTGACTCTGGGTGCGATGATCCTCACTTTGGGGCACATTAAAGAAGTCTCCTTGTAGGCAAAACCCGATGTACTGGAATACTCGGTTGAATTTGTTCCCAGCCATCCTGGCCACCTTCCTTTGTGGAAATAAGTGGCGGTCTCCTCAGCCTCTCGCCTCCCGGTCCCATCTACCGCGATGGGGGCCGTGTCCCTGGAGCATCCAAACACCACGACATCCTTGGTGCGGCCTCGATAGGCCAATCCACATCCAAATGCCGCGAGCACTACCAGAATCCGTTCCATCCTTCCTTGGTTCCTGTGATCAGATAGAATGAGGTAGCCAGCCTCCCAAGAGTCTCTGGCTTTTGTGAAGGGTGAGCGGGTCCCCTGACCTCGCCTCACGTAAAAGGACATGTGCACTGGATAGATCTTTTAACTAAACCTAATCTAAACTCCCATCATTTATCTTTTACTTATCAAATTAAACTATCAAACTTACAAACTATAAAACTTATCACTTATCTTATCAACTGTACAGCGCCGCCCGTTCCCAGGGCAGCCTACTCAAATTCTGTGAAGGCGGCCACAAGCTTCTCCCAACGGTGGGAGGGCATTGACCCCTCCCTTTGATCTGCAGCAGCCTGTTGCTGCTGCGCTGTGACTGGGCTCTCCCTGGGCTGCCTTAGCCTTGAACCTATGCCTTGGGACACTCTGGGGACTTGACCATATCTTCCTGGGCTGGGGCATCCGACTTGACCTACGGGGGGCTACCGGGGGCAGGAACTCCAGGACCGACGGACCGGGTTTCGAGACTTCCACTGTTGCGACCTGTGGTCCCACCACAGCCGCCGGCTCCGCCTCCCCTGACTCCGCCTCCCTGAACTCGGGATCTGCAGCCTCTGGCACCGCCCTACTTGGCCCAGTAGGCGGCCCTTCACTCGCAGTCCCTACCTCCCTCGAGGGCAAGACTTCCAAGGCGGACGGACTGTGTTCTGAGGCTTCCATTGCCACGTCCTGTGGTCCCACCACAGCCGCTGGCTCCGCCTACCCTAGCTCCGCCCCCCTGAGTTCGGGACCTGCAGCTTCTGCCTCCACCCTGTGTGGATCTCCATCTGCAGTCCCTATCTTCCCTTTACCTGAATCGGGGGCGACCCTTTCGTCCTCCGATTCCAGCTCCTCTTCGCTTGTGTCACTATCTTGGTCGAGCTCCTCGAACTCTTCCTCATCTGACTCCCAACCCCAATAAAGGATCCTACATTTTGCTAGGATGTCCTCTCCCCTGATGCAGGCTGCTTTGCCTGCCTGTGTGCCCTGTGGTCCTACCCGGGGCTGCGAGTCCCCACTCGCAGGTTTGGCCCCTGTGGTTGGCCCTTGTGCACCTGGCTTATACAGTTTGCACTGGTTAAAATCCTCATACTCCCTGCTTCTGGCTACCCTGTAGGCTGCCTTTATCTCTCTAAGCTGCCCTTCTAGCACGTCCATTTTTCCCATTAAATGGGCGTTCTCCTCCCGCAAGGCCTGCTCTTTTAACCTGGCCTCCTTACAGGAGACCCCCTCCTGTGCGTGTCTTTTAAAAGGACACAGGTAGGCAGGCTGCGTGGGCTCTAGTCATTGGGTACTGTTGGACGGGGCTGCGGCATCTGCGGGGCCGGTAGCGACAGCCACCCTTCCTTGCGAAATCATGAGGGTCCGCATGGCACTTTCGCGGGCTTTTCTTCACAGGCTGTTGTCGGGAGCGACGAGACCGGAGGTGCTGTGAGGTGCTGTGAGTATTTGAACTCACTTTCGCGGGCTTTTCTTCACAGGCTGTTGTCGGGAGCGATGAGACCGGAAGCGGACCAGGTGGGAAGCACCCAGGTGAACGGCATTTAAGGAGGGTGGTGGCTTAAACCCGAGTTCCTACAGAGTAGGAACCCCCACCCGCCCTCCTCCTCTAACCTACTAGTCTTTTAGCAGTCTAAAAACTGAGGTCACAAATTTTTTGGTCTCAGTTTCTTTTCAGCAGGGCAGGACGGTTACCGGGAGGAGCGGGAAGTCGGCGTAGGACCAAGGGGACACAAGACCGGGAAGTCAGCGAAAGACCAGGGAGGTAAGACTAACTGGTAAGTACTTTCCTCAAACCTTCCTAGAAAGTAAAACTAAAACTAGTGGGATTTGGTTAGTTTAAAAAGGAATAAGAGGAGTACAGTATACATTGGTCTAAGTAAGCTTCGGGAAAACAAAAGTCAATAAATAAACTAAAACTAGAAAATTAAAAAGTAATATAAGGGTTAAGTCATGGCAGTAGAGCTCGGACCTGTGTCATGCTCCTCCTGTAACATGTGGGAAATCAGGGACGCTTCCTGTGTCCCTGACAACCATGTGTGCGGGAAGTGTGTCCAGCTGCAGCTCATGTGGGACCGCATGACGGCCCTTGAGCTGCGGATGGACTCACTTTGGAGCATCCACGATTCTGAGAGGGTTGTGGATAGCACATTTAGTGAGTTGGTCACACCGCAGGTTAAGGCCAGCGTAGATAGTACATGGGTGACCAAAAGGCAGAGCAAGGGCAGGAAGGTAGTGCAGAAATCCCCTGGGGTTGTCTCCCTTAGCAACAGGTTCACCGCCTTAGGTGCTGTTGTCGGGGGGGATGACTCATCGGGGGAAGGCACCAGCAGCCAGGCTCATGGCACCATGACTGGCTCTGTTGCAAAGAAGGGAGGGAAAAAGAGTGGCAGGGCTATAGTAATAGGGGATTCGATTGTAAGGGGAATAGATAGGGGTTTCTGTGGTCGCGACCGAGACTCCAGGATGGTATGTTGCCTCCCTGGTGCAAGGGTCAAGGATGTCTCGGCGCGGGTGCAGAACATTCTGGAGGGGGAGGGGGAACAGCCAGTTGTCGTGATACATGTTGGTACCAACGACGTAGAATTTAGGGAGTTAGGAGCCAAGCTAAAAAGTAGGACCTCGAAGGTAGTAATCTCTGGATTACTACCAGTGCCACGTGCTAGTAAGAGTACAGAGAACAGGATAGTTAGGCTAAATACGTGGCTTGAGCAGTGGTGTAAGAGGGAGGGTTTTAAATTTTTGAGGCATTGGAACCAGTTTTGTGGTAGGTGTGACCTATACAAAAGGGACGGTCTACACCTGTGCAAAGATGGAACTGATGTTCTCGGGGTAATTTTTGATAAAGCAGTTCGGGAGCATTTAAACTAGTATGGCAGGGGGCTAGAAACCTATGTAGTGAAATAGAGGAAAGTGAAAGGCAGACAGAAATAAATGGTAAAAGGGTGAGGAACAAAAAACAAAGGGCCAAACTAATTCATAAAAAATGTGAGCATAAAAAAAGCCTGAGGGTTTTATACCTTAATGCGAGAAGCATCAGGAACAAGGTAGATGAATTAGCTGTGGAAATAGAGGTTAATAATTATGATCTAATTGGGATTACGGAAACATGGTTGCAGGGTGAGCAGGGCTGGGAGCTTAACATACAGGGGTATTCAGTATTTAGGAAGGATCGACAAAAAAGAAAGGGAGGAGGGGTAGCATTGCTGGTAAAAGAGGGGATAAATGCAATTGAAAGGAAGGATATTAACTCAGTTAATACAGAATCTGCATGGGTGGAGCTAAGAAATAGCGAGGGGCGAAAAACATTAATAGGAGTGGTATATAGGCCTCCAAATAGTAAAATAGAGGTTGGGGAGGGCATCACGAGGGAAATTAGAGAAGCGTGCAATAAGAGCACAGCTGTCATCATAGGTGACTTTAACTTACATATAGATTGGACTAGCCTTATCAGTAAAAATAATGAGGAGGAGAATTCCTTGAGTGTTTAAGGGATGGTTATCTGGATCAATATGTCGAGGAACCAACTCGGGAACAGGCTATATTGGACTGGGTACTGTGCAATGAGAAGGGACTAATTAGTAATCTTGTTGTACGGGGACCCTTGGGTCAGAGCGATCATAACATGATCGATTTCTCACTCGAAATGGAGAGCGAAGAAATTGACTCAGAGACTAAGGTCCTGAATTTAAACAAGGGGAATTATGATGCCATTAGACGGGAACTGAGTAGGTCTGATTGGACAACGTTCCTGGGAGGACTGGAGGTAGATAAACAATGGCAAGCATTTAAAGATAGAATGACAAAATTGCAAAAATTGTTTATACCAATCTGGCATAAAAGGAAATCTAAAAAGGTGACTCAACCGTGGATAACAGGGGAAATTAGAGACAGCATAAAATCCAAAGATAGGGCGTATAAAATAGCCAAAAAAAGCGCCAGAGCAGAAGATTGGGAACAGTTTAAGATAGAGCAAAGGAGGACAAAGGGCTTAATCAAGAGGGGCAAAATAGCTTACGAAAGCAAGCTGGCGGAAAATATAAAAACTAGCTCCAAAAGCTTTTATAAGTATATCAAGAGGAAAAGACTGGTGAAAACCAAAGTTGGTCCATTGCAGTCAGATACGGGGGAATATATAACGGGAAATAAGGAAATGGCAGACCAACTAAATGCATACTTTGGGTCAGTCTTTACGAAGGAAGACACAAAAAACCTCCCTGGGATATCGGGAAAAATAGGGACATTGGCAAAGGAGGAACTGACGCAAATCAATATCTCTAAGGCTATGGTGTTAAGGAAGCTAAAGGGATTGAAGGCGGACAAATCCCCAGGGCCTGATAACATGCATCCTAGGGTACTGAAGGAGGTGGCCCTAGAGATAGCGGATGCACTAAGTATGATTTTTCAGAATTCATTAGACTCGGGAACAGTGCCCATGGATTGGAGGGTAGCTAACGTTACCCCACTATTCAAAAAGGGGGGTAGGGAAAAAGCAGGTAATTACAGACCTGTAAGCCTTACATCAGTTGTGGGCAAAATGCTGGAGTCCACCATTAAGGATGAAATAGCGGAGCACTTAGCAAATGGGGACAGGATAGGACAGAGTCAACATGGATTTACAAAGGGTAAATCGTGCTTGACTAATCTATTGGAATTTTTTGAGGGAGTAACTGGTAAAATAGATGGGGGAGAGCCAGTAGATGTGGTGTACCTGGACTTCCAAAAGGCCTTCGACAAGGTCCCACATAAAAGATTAGCATGGAAAATTGAAGCTCATGGGATAAAGGGGAAAGTATTGACGTGGATAGAGAACTGGCTGTCAGATAGAAAACAGAGAGTTGGAATAAACGGCTCATTTTCTGAATGGCAGGCAGTAACAAGTGGGGTACCGCAGGGATCTGTCCTGGGTCCCCAGCTGTTCACAATTTACATTAATGACCTGGATCAGGGAGTCGGATGCAGCATTTCCAAATTTGCAGACGACACTAAACTAGGAGGGGGGGTGGGCTCAGAGGAGGAGACCAGGAAGCTCCAGAGCGATTTGGACAGACTGGGTGATTGGGCGGATAAATGGCAGATGCACTATAATGTGGACAAGTGCGAAGTTATCCACCTTGGGTGCAGGAACGGGAGGGCAAATTATTATTTAAATGGCAATAAATTGGGAGAGGGGGAAGTACAGAGAGACCTGGGTGTTCTTGTACACCAGTCACTGAAGGCGAGCATGCAGGTGCAACAGGCGGTCAAGAAGGCAAACGGTATGCTGGCCTTCATAGCAAAAGGGTTGGAATACAGGAACAGGGATACCTTGCTGCAGCTGTACAGGGCACTGGTGAGACCACACCTCGAGTACTGTGCACAGTTTTGGTCGCCTCATCTGAGGAAAGATGTTCTTGCCATGGAGGGGGTGCAGCGGCGATTCACCAGGCTGATACCAGGAATGGCGGGATTGACCTATGAGGAGAGACTATGTAGTTTAGGGATGTACACACTGGAGTTTAGAAGATTGAGAGGGGACCTCATAGAAGTGTATAAAATTCTGACAGGTCTAGACAGACTAGATGCAGAAGGAATGTTTCCCTTGGCGGGTGAGAACAGAACTAGAGGACATAATTTAAGGATAAGGGCTAAACCATTTAGGACAGAAATGAGGGGGAATTTCTTCACTCAGAGGGTGGTGAACATGTGGAACTCATTGCCACAGAGGGCAGTGTATGCCAGCTCATTAAATATATTTAAGAGGGAATTAGATATATTTCTACAGGCAAAAGGGGTTAAGGGTTACGGAGAGAAGGCGGGGACGGGATACTGAATTGGAGGATCAGCCATGATCTCATTAAATGGCGGAGCAGGCTCGAAGGGCCGGATGGTCTACTCCTGCTCCTATCTTCTATGTATCTATGTATCTATCGGGATGGATATGCACACCAACTCCCTTATCGGGGGCAGGCGCCTGGGCTCGGGCTGCGGTATTTTTATCCCTGGACTCTTTCCAAGGGTTCCTGCAGTTCTTGCACCAGTGCCCTGTCTTTCCGCACCCGAAACAAGCATTACTGGCTTGTGGGACGCGATTTCCCTCCTGATGCCACTCCTTTAGAGCCGAGGCGGTGGGCCGTGCCTCATGCACCTTTCCCTTAAGGGGACGCGCCCCCATGCTCCTTGTGTTACGGTACCCTACCGTGAGTCGATTTAGGACCGACTCCTCTGTTGTGGCGGGGTTAGTGGGATCAAACCACGCTTTTGCCTGCTCCCTGACGGCTGGCAAACTGTTGGCTACTACACACCTGAGCCAATGAGTTAAACCGACGCCGTTGAAATAGGCGCGCTCTGGCGCACCTGGGCAGCTACGCTGGTATACTGGCCACAGCCTGTCGGTGAAAACCTTCGGGGGTTCTCCCTCCATCTGCACTGTCTGTCCCAATCTAACGAACGGACCTTCATCGTCCGCTCCCAACACTTCCAGGACCTCGTCCCTCAATTCCCCATAGGTATGATCTCCCCTTTTGCTCGCGTCTGAGAGACACTGTAGGACCGAGCTGTCTAATGAGAACAGCAGCATTTTTGCCTTTTCTCCATCGTCGCAGCCGTTAATGGCTGCGGCCTGCTCTACCTCCCTGAAATGTACGGAAGGGTCGTCTGACTCGGACAGCTTCCGTACGTGACTGATCATAGCCCTCAGCTGGTGTGAGCTGTGAGGCAACACAAGCTGGTTCAGGAGATTCCCGTCCTCCCCATTGACTCCGTTCGGGCCCCTTTTGATACCCGTGACTGGACACAATGGTCCCGGCTTCACTACTACTTCAGGGGGCTGTACTACCTCGGGGACCTCTTCCTCTACTTCTACCACTTCCTCCCTTACCCAGGTTGCCGAATAGCTGGGTGGCGCGGAGGGCACAGTGGCAAATGCCTCCTCTGCTTTGTTTGGTAGGGATTTTTGGAATTCCCCACCCACCGGCGGCTGGTGTGCTGACGGGCTGATAAGGCACACCATGCCGTGCGCTTTATTCAGGGCCTCTTTAAGGTTCCCTATCTCTCTTTGGCAGACGCTGTGATCGGCCCCCTCATGTTTATCCTCGAGGGCCATCTTATATGCCGCCCTAACCCCCTTTAAGCTCTCTTCCTGGGCTTTTATTTGAGCAGCTCGGCGGGCACATCGTTCCCTTATTCTGCCCTCATTTAATTTTGCCACAGTGACCTGGCACTCGTGGTAATCTATTTTCGCCTCATGGTGGTTGGCGACTAACTGGCGTTCCTGATGCAAAGCATTTAAGGACGCGATGAGCTGCTGCCCCCCCGCGACCTTTTCCTCCATCTCCACCACCAAACCCGTGATCTGAGCTGCCTGCGCTACGATGACCTGGTCTGAAAGCTGGACTTGCCTTTTATAACACATCAGCCAGACCGCTTTCTCTACCGATTTTCTGTGTTCTTTACTGCCTGTCCATCTGATGGCTGCGTCTAGCAGACGTTTTTCCACCAGCAGGTCACTTATCCATCTCTTAGTCAAATTAACTTTTCCAAAAACATAATCTGCTATTCTCTCTTCCATAACATTTCGCCCATTCATACCAGGGTCTAACACATTATTTTCTCGCTGCCAGTGTCCCTTCGTGGTCGCCATTTCCTGTAAGGGGTTTCGCGTGGCTCTGTGCTTAGCCTGGGCGCTAGTGCGGGGTTAGGCCTTGTTGCCTGTTCTGGTCTCCAGCCAGCCTGGTAACACTAGACACCTGTGAGTGGTTCGACCCACTCGCCCTTTCGGTTCTGACACTGGACTTAGGTGCGAGAGCAATAATGCAGAGAAAACTCAGGTAGACCCAGTTGAATAGTGCGAAATGGAAAATCTTTATTGCATATTATCCAAGATTACGAAATACATGTCATAAGCACAGATTAATGACAGTACAAACTTACATACATTTATGCAACTAGGTTTAGGGAAACGAAGAGCGCACGACACATCGTAAAAGGGGACACACATTATAATTATCCTTAAAACAGAAACCCTCCCCTATCAATGCCTGTCCTAATCTAGATCTGTAGGATCGAGACTCATGCTCACCACTCGTGATAACTAGGAGAATTCCGAAACGCTGCTCGGATGTTTTCACCACAGCACCTGACTATCCACGTGTTGATCAGGGGTCTCTGTACCCCACTTGTTTACTCGCTCTGCTGCTGCAAGCAGGCTGGACCGTCTGCTGTCATGAAGATCTGTGTTGACCTCGGACTCCAGATACAGTTCGAAGAAGAGTCTTACTGTGCCCGACACCAGTTGTCGGTAGAACTCGAAGAACAGTCTTCCGATGCCAGTTGGGAAGCAGTTACCGATTTATCGAGCGCGGTCGGGGCTCACTGACCGCGGTGGCACGTGTAGTCGTCTTCCTCTCTTCTCATCTCATCTCCTCTCGGGCCTTCGATTCCAACACCGTTTACCGACTTCTTGGGATGGTGCGCCCGCTTACAGGCCTTCGCAGACCAGCTCTCCACAGATCTTCGCGGCAAGCCACGAGGTTGACTCCCGGAAAAATCAGCGGATCAGAGAATAAGAGTCAAGAGTTCTCTAGCGAGTCAAAGGAATAAGAGAAAGATGGACGTTTGGACACTACAGTTATAGTACGGTAATTCCTTATCTCCCGCCCAATCTTAATGTCCATCTTTTGTCATGTTTTGGCGCTCAAACTTCTTGTATGGGGTGGTACTTGTCGTTAATGGGTTTCGGTGATACTTGTAACTGTCTGAGTACCCGTTAATATTTCTTCCCTTGTGGAACCGGCTAAGAGTCTCCCTGGAGGGGTTTTGGGGGCCTCCGAATTCTTGCTGTGAGTACCCGCGAACGGCTCTCTCATCGTAGAGCCGTGGGGAATTTGCGTATCAATGTCTTTTGGATGGGCCCCTTGATTGCCCAGTACAATAGCTCTCATTTGTGCATGGAAAAACCCGATTCCAGCACTTATATTCCTTGCTTGGGTGTTAAAATGCAAAACGATCTCGTCTTGTCTTATCTCAATATGCTGAGTCCTGTCCGATCTTGCTGAAATGTTTATTGAAACGCCATCTTGTCTGCCTGCTGAAAACCTAGAACCTTCTGCCACGAGGCGTGGCGGCCATTTTACAGGCTGCTTGTGTCCGTTTTGAAACATGACAGTATTTTGCTGAAATAAAGCTGTTTTTATGAAACTGTATGTCTCTTTCTCATTATTTTGAAATCGCGATAATTTGCGAATTCTACACATCACTGACTCTCTCTGGATATTACTTACTCTCTCAGGACATCACTAATTCTTTCAGGACATCATTGAATCTCTGGACTTCACTGACTCTCTCAGGACATCACTGACTCTCTCCGGACATCACTGACTCTCTCAGGACATCATTGAATCTCTGGACTGCACTGACTCTGTCAGGACATCACATACTCCCAGGACATCACTTACTCACTCAGGAAATCACTGACTATTTCAGGACATCACTGACTCTCTCCGGACATCATTGACCCTCTCAGGACATCACTGACTCTTTCAGGACATCATTGAATCTCTGGACTTCACTGACTTTTTCAGGACATCACAGACTCTCAGGACATCACTGACTCACTCATGAAATCATTGACTCTTTCAGGACATCACTGATTCTTTACGGACATCACTGTCTCTCTCCGGATATCACTGACACTTTCAGGAAATCACTGATTCTATCCGGACATCACTGACTCTCTCAGGACATGACTGATTATTTCAAAACATCATTGAATCTCTGGACTTCACTGACTCTCTCAGGACATCACTGACATACTCAGAAAATCACTGACTCTTTCAGGACATCCCTGACTCTCTCCGGACATCACTGACTCTGTCAGGACAACACAGACTCTCAGGACATCACTGACTCAATCAGGAAATCACTGACATTTTCTGGACATCACTGACTCTCTCAGGACATCACTGAATCTCTCAGGAGATCAGTGACACTCTCCGGACATCACTGACTCTTTCTGGACATCACTGACTCTCTCAGGACATCGCTGAATCTCTCAGGACATCTTTGAATCTCTGGACTTCACTGACTTTTTCAGGACATCACAGACTCTCAGGACATCAATGACTCACTCAGGAAATCACTGACACTTTCAGAACATCACTGACTCTCTCCGGACCTCACTGACTCTCTCTGGACATCACTGACTCTCTCAGGACATCACTGGCTCTCTCAGGACATCATTGAATCTCTGGACTGCACTGACTCTGTCAGGACATCACATACTCCCAGGACATCACTTACTCACTCAGGAAATCACTGACTCTTTCAGGACATCACTGACTCTCTCCGGACATCACTGACCCTCTCAGGACATCACTGACTCTCTCAGGACAGCATTGAATCTCTGGACTTCACTGACTTTTTCAGGACATCACAGACTCTCAGGACATCACTGACTCACTCATGAAATCATTGACTCTTTCAGGAAATCACTCACTCTCTTCGGACATCACTGACTCTCTCTAGACGTCACTGAATCTCTCCGGACATCACTGATTCTCTCCGGACATCACTGACTCTTTCAGGAAATCACTGACTCTCGCAGGACATCAGTGACTCTCTGGACTTCACTGACTTTTTCAGGACATCACAGAATCTCAGGACATCACTGACTCACTCAGCAAATCACTGACACTTTCAGGACATCTCTGACTCTTTCAGGACATCATTGAATCTCTGGACTTCACTGACTTTCTCAGGACATCACAGACTCTCAGGACATCACTGACTCACTCAAGAAATCACTGACGCTCTGACGACATCACTGACTCTCTCAGGACATCATTGAATCTCTGGACTTCACTGACTTTTTCAGGACATCACAGACTCTCAGGACATCACTGACTCTCTCCGGACATCACTGACTCTCTGAGGACATCTTTGAATCTCTGGAATTCACTTACTCTCTCAGGACATCACAGACTCTCAGGAAATCACTGACACTTTCAGGACATCACTGACTCTCTCCGGACATCACTGACTCTCTGAGGACATCTTTGAATCTCTGGAATTCACTTACTCTCTCAGGACATCACAGACTCTCAGGAAATCACTGACACTTTCAGGACATCACTGACTCTCTCCGGACATCACTGACTCTCTCAGGACATCACTGACTCTCTCCAGACATCACTGAATCTCTCCGGACATCACTGACTCTTTCAGGAAATCACTGACTCTCTCAGGACATCACTGACTCTCCCCGGACATCACTGACTCTCTCAGGACATCATTGAATCTCTGGACTTCACTGACTTTTTCAGGACATCACAGACTCTCAGGACATCACTGACTCACTCAGGAAATCACTGACTCCTTCAGGACATCATTGACTCTCTCGGACGTCACTGAATCTCTCCGACATCACTGACTCTCTCAGGACATCACTGAATCTCTCTGGACAACACTGACTCTCTCAGGACATCATTGTGTCTCAGGACATCACTGACTCTCTCCGGACGTCACTGAATCTCTCCGGACATCACTGATTCTCTCAAGAGATCACTGACTATCTCCGGACATCACTGACTCTCTCAGGACATCACTGACTCTCTCAGGACATCACGGGAACTCTCTAGACATCACTGACTCTCTCCGGACATGACTGACTCTCTCAGGACATGACTGACTCTTTCAGGACATCATTAAATCTTTGGATTTCACTGACTCTCTCAGGCGATCACAGACTCTCAGGACATCACTGAATCTCTCTGGACATCATTGACTCTCTCTGGACATCAGTGACTCTCTCTGTACATCACTGACTCTCTCCAGACATCTGTGATGCTGTCAGTACATCACTGACTCTCAGGACAGCTCTGATTCTCAGGACATCACTGACTCTCTTCGGACATCACTGACTCACTCAGGAAATCACTGACTCTTTAAGGACATCACTGACTCTCTGCGGACATCACTGACTCTCTCCGGACATCACTGACTCTCTCAGGACATCATTGAATCTCTGGACTTCACTTACTCCCTCAGGACATCACAGACTCTCAGGGCATCACTGACTCACTCAGGAAATCACTGACACTTTCAGGACATCACTGACTCTCTCAGGACATCACTGAATCTCTCAGGACATCAGTGGCAATCTCCGGACATCACTGACTCTCTCAGGACATGAATGATTCTTTCAGGACATCGTTAAATCTCTGGACTTCACTGACTCTCTCAGGCAATCCCAGACTCTCAGCACTTCACTCACTCACTCAGGAAATCACCGACTCTTTCAGGGCATCACTGACTCTTTCATGTAATCACTGACTCTCTCAGGACATCACTGACTCTCTCAGGACATCACTGAAACTCTCCAGACATCACTGACTCTCTCAGGACATCACTGAAACTCTCCAGACATCACTGACTCTCTCAGGACATCACTGATTCTTTCAGGACATCATAGAATCTCTGGACTTCACTGACTTTCTCAGGACATCAGTGACAATCTCCGGACATCACTGACTCTCTCAGGACCTCACTGAATCTCTCAGAACATCATTGAATCTCTGGACTTCACTGACTTTTTCAGGACATCACAGACTCTCAGGACATCACTGACTCACTCAGGAAATCACTGACGCTTTCAGGACATCACTGACTCTCTGCTGACATCCCTTACTCTCTCCGGACATCACTGACTCTCTCAGGACTTCATTGAATCTCTGGACTGCACTGACTCTGTCAGGACATCACAGACTCTCAGGACATCACTGACTCAATCAGGAAATCACTGACACTTTCAGGACATCACTGACTCTCTCAGGACATCACTGACTCTCTCAGGAGATCAGTGACACTCTCCGGACATCACTGACTCTCTCCGGACATCACTGACTCTCTCAGGACATCGCTGAATCTCTCAGTACATCATTGAATCTCTGGACTTCACTGACTTTTTCAGGACATCAAAGAATCTCAGGACATCACTGACTCACTCAGGAAATCACTGACACTTTCAGGACATCACGGACACTTTCCGGACATCACTGACTCTCTCTGGATATCACCGAATCTCTCCGGTCATCACTGGCTCTCTCAGGACATCACTGACTACCTCAGGACATCATTGAATCTCTGGACTTCACTGACTCTGTCAGGACATCACAGACTCCCAGGACATCAGAGGAAATCACTGACTCTTTCAGGACATCACTGACTGTCTCCGTACATCACTGACCCTCTCAGGACATCACTGACTCCCTCAGGACATCATTGAATCTCTGGACTTCACTGACTCTCTCAGGACATCATTGAATCTCAGGACTTCACTTACTCTCTCAGGACATCACAGACTCTCAGGACATCACTGACTCACTCAGGAGATCACTGACACTTTCAGGACATCACTGACTCTCTCTGGACATCATTGACTCTCTCCGGACGTCACTGACTCTCTCCAAACATCACTGACTCTCTCAGGACATCACTGACTCTCTCCGGAGATCACTGACTGTCTCCGGACATCACTGACTCTCTCCGGACATCAAATACTCTCTCCGGACATCACTGACTCTCTGAGGACATCACTGATTCTTTCAGGACATCATTGAATCTCTGGAATTCACTGACTCTCTCAGGCCATCACAGACTCTCAGGACATCACTGACTCACTCAGGAAATCACTGACTCTTTCAGGACAACACTGATTCTTTAAGGCCATCATTGAATCTCTGGACTTCACTGACTCTCTCAGGACATAACAGACTCACAGGACATCACAGACATACTGAGGAAATCACTGACGCTTTCAGGACATTTCTGACTCTCTCCGGACATCACTGACTCTCTCCGGACATCAGTGACTCTCTCAGGACATCACTGACTCTCTCAGGACATCATTGAATCTCTGGAGTTCACTGACTTTGTCAGGACATCACAGACTCACAGGACATCACTGACTCACTCAGGAAATCACTGACACTTTCAGGACATCACTGACTCTCTCAGGACATCACTGACTCTCTCAGGACATCACTGAAACTCTCCAGACATCGCTGACTCTCTCCGGACATCACTGACTCTCTCAGGACATCATTGAATCTCTAGACTTCACTGAATCTGTCAGGACATCACAGACTCCCAGGACATCACTGACTCAATCAGGAAATCACTGACACTTTCAGGACATCACTGACTCTCTCAGGACATCACTGACTCTCTCAGGAGATCAGTGACACTCTCCGGACATCACTGACTCTCTCCGGACATCACTGACTCTCTCAGGACATCGCTGAATCTCTCAGTACATCATTGAATCTCTGGACTTCACTGACTTTTTCAGGACATCAAAGAATCTCGGGACATCACTGACTCACTCAGGAAATCACTGACACTTTCAGGACATCACGGACACTTTCCGGACATCACTGACTCTCTCTGGATATCACCGAATCTCTCCGGTCATCACTGGCTCTCTCAGGACATCACTGACTACCTCAGGACATCATTGAATCTCTGGACTTCACTGACTCTGTCAGGACATCACAGACTCCCAGGACATCACTGACTCACTGAGGAAATCACTGACTCTTTCAGGACATCACTGACTGTCTCCGGACATCACTGACCCTCTCAGGACATCACTGACTCCCTCAGGACATCATTGAATCTCTGGACTTCACTGACTCTCTCAGGACATCATTGAATCTCAGGACTTCACTTACTCTCTCAGGACATCACAGACTCTCAGGACATCACTGACTCACTCAGGAGATCACTGACACTTTCAGGACATCACTGACTCTCTCTGGACATCATTGACTCTCTCCGGACGTCACTGACTCTCTCCAAACATCACTGACTCTCTCAGGACATCACTGACTCTCTCCGGAGATCACTGACTGTCTCCGGACATCACTGACTCTCTCCGGACATCAAATACTCTCTCCGGACATCACTGACTCTCTGAGGACATCACTGATTCTTTCAGGACATCATTGAATCTCTGGAATTCACTGACTCTCTCAGGCCATCACAGACTCTCAGGACATCACTGACTCACTCAGGAAATCACTGACTCTTTCAGGACAACACTGATTCTTTAAGGCCATCATTGAATCTCTGGACTTCACTGACTCTCTCAGGACATAACAGACTCACAGGACATCACAGACATACTGAGGAAATCACTGACGCTTTCAGGACATTTCTGACTCTCTCCGGACATCACTGACTCTCTCCGGACATCAGTGACTCTCTCAGGACATCACTGACTCTCTCAGGACATCATTGAATCTCTGGAGTTCACTGACTTTGTCAGGACATCACAGACTCACAGGACATCACTGACTCACTCAGGAAATCACTGACACTTTCAGGACATCACTGACTCTCTCAGGACATCACTGACTCTCTCAGGACATCACTGAAACTCTCCAGACATCGCTGACTCTCTCCGGACATCACTGACTCTCTCAGGACATCATTGAATCTCTAGACTTCACTGAATCTGTCAGGACATCACAGACTCCCAGGACATCACTGACTCACTGAAGAAATCACTGACACTTTCAGGACATCACTGACTCTCTCAGGACATCACTGAAACTCTCCAGACATCACTGACTCTCTCCTGACATCACTGACTCTCTCAGGACATCACTGATTCTTTCAGGACATCATAGAATCTCTGGACTTCACTGACTCTCTCAGGACATCAGTGACTCTCTCCGGACATCACTGACTCTCTCTGGACATCACTGACTCTCTAGGACATCACTGAATCTCTCAGGACATCATTGAATCTCTGGACTTCACTGACTTTTTCAGGACATCACAGACTCTCAGGACATCACTGACTCTTTCAGGACATTGTAAGGGTTTTGACCCGTGTGGCTCTTTGCTCAGCCTGGGTGCTAGTGCGGGGTTAGGCCTTGTTGCCTGTTCTGGTCTCCAGCCAGTCTGGGAGCACTAGACACCTGTGAGTGGTTCGACCCACTCGCCCTTACGGTTCTGACACTGGACTTAGGTGCGAGAGCAATAATGCAGAGAAAACTCAGGTAGACCCGGTTGAATGGTACGAAATGGAAAATCTTTATTGCATATTATTCAAGATTACGAAATACATGTCATAAGCACAGATTAATGACAGTACAATCTTACACGCAGTTATGTAACTAATTTCAGGGAAACGAGGAACGAACGACACATCGTAAATGGGGGCACACATTACAGTTATCCTTAAAACTTAAACCCTCCCCTATCAATACCTGCTCTAAACTAGATTTGTAGGATCGAGACTCATGCTCACCACTCGTGATAACTCGGAGAATTCCGAAAACTCTACTCAGATGTTTTTACCGCAGCACCTGATCACCCACGTGTTGATCAGGGGTCTCTGTACCCCACTTGTTTACTCGTTTCTGCTCCGGCTAGCAGGCTGGACCGTCTGCTGTCATGAAGATCTGTGTTGTCCTCAGAGTTCCGACACGACTCGAAAAATAGTCTTCCTGTGCCCTCGCACTGATGCGATAAAACTCGAAGAATGGTCTTCCGATGCCAGTTCTGTAGAACTCAAAAGATAGTCTTCCTGGGCAAGGAAAGTGTCTATTCGACCTACAGGCGTGGTTGGGGCTTACTGACCGTGGCGATACGTATGGTCGTCTTCTTCTCTTCTCATCTCATCTCATCTCATCTCATCTCATCTCATCTCGGGCCTTCGATTCCAACACCGTGTACCGACTTCTCGGGATGGTGTGCCCGTTTCAAGGCTTCACAGCCCAGTTCTACACAGATCTTCGCGGCAAGCCACGACGCTGATCCTGGCGGATCAGAAAGTTCGATAGTCTTTAAGAGCTGCAAGAGGCAGATGCAAGAGTCAAGAGGCAGGAACAAGACGGCGAGCGAATAAGAGAAAGATGGACGGTTGTAGCTTACAGTTATAGTGCGAAAACTCTTCTTTTCCCGCCCAATCTTAATGTCTTTATTTTGTTCGGGTTTTGGCGCTCAAATTTCTTGTATAGGGTGATCTCCGTTTTAATGGGTTTCGGGGATACTCGTAACTGTCTGAGTACCTGTTAATACTTTTCCCAATGCGTAACCGGTCGGTATTCTCCCTGGAGGGGTTTTGGGGCTTCCAAATGTTTTCTGTAACTACCCGCAAACGGCTCTCTCATCGTAGAGTCGTGGGGATTTTGCATATTAATGTCTTTGGATGGGTTCTTGATCGCTTGGTACAATAGCCCTTTATTCGCACCTGGGAGACCGATTTCAGTATTTATGTGTATACTGCAAACCCATAATGTCTCGTGTATTATCTCAAATGTGCTGAGTCTTGATCGATCTCGCACAAATGTTTATTGGAACGCCATCTTGTCAGCTTATCGAAAAGTCTAGAATGTTCTGCCACGAGGCGTGGCGGCCATTTTACAGGCTGCTTGTGTCCACTTTGAAAACCTGACAGCATTCTGCTGAAATAAAGCTGTTTGAACGAAACTATGTGTTTTCTCCTTATTTATAAAATCGCGATTATATTGCGAATTCTACAACATCACTGACTCTCTGCGGACATCACTGAGTCTCTCCGGACATCACCTACTCTCTCAGACATCACTGAATCTCTGGACTTCACTTACTCTCTCAGGACATTACAGACTCTCAGGACATCACTGACTCACTCAGGAAATCACTGACACTTTCAGGACATCACTGACTCTCTCTGGACATCATTGACTCTCTCCGGACATCAGTGACTCTCTCAGGACAACACTGACTCTCTACGGACATCACTGACTCTTTTAGGACATCACTGACTCTCTCCGGACATCACTGACTCTCTCCGGATGTCACTGAATCTCTCCAGACATTACTTACTCTCTCCGACATCATTGACTCTCTCAGGACATGACTGATTCTTTCAGGACATCATGAAATCTCTGGACTTCGCTGACGCTCTCAGGCAATCACAGACTCTCAGGACATCACTGAATCTCTCTGGACATCATTGACTCTCTCTGGATGGCACTGAATCTCTCCGGACATCTCTGACTCTCTCCGGACAACACTGAATCTCTCCGGACATCACTGAATCTCTCAGGACATCGCTGAATCTCTTAGGACATCATTGAATCTCTGGACTTCACTGGCTTTTTCAGGACATCACAGACTCTCAGGACATCACTGACTCACTCAGGAAATCACTGACACTTTCAGGACATCACTGACTCTCTCCGGATATCACTGACTCTCTCTGGACATCACTGACTCTCTCCGGTCATCACTGACTCTCTCCGGTCATCACTGACTCTCTCAGGACATCATTGAATCTCTGGACTTCACTGAATCTGTCAGGACATCACAGACTCCCATGACATCACTGACTCACTCAAGAAATCACTGACACTTTCAGGACATCACTAACTCTCTCAGGACATCACTGAAACACTCCAGACATCACTGACTCTCTCCTGACATCACTGACTCTCTCAGGACATCACTGATTCTTTCAGGACATCATAGAATCTCTGGACTTCACTGACTCTCTCAGGACATCACTGACTCTCTCTGTACATCACTGACTGTCTCCAGACATCTGTGACGCTGTCAGGACATCACTGACTCTCAGGACAGCTCTGATTCTCAGGACATCACTGACTCTCTCCGGACATCACTGACTCTCTCCGAACATCTCTGATGCTGTCAGGATATCACTGACTCTCTCAGGACATCACTGACTCTCTCCGGACATCACTGACTCTCTCCGAACATCTCTGATGCTGTCAGGACATCACTGACACTCGCAGGACATCACTGGCTGTCTCAGGACATCACTGGCACTCTCAGGACATCACTGGCACTCTCCGGACATCACTGAGTCTCTCAGGACATGACTGATTCTTTCAGGACATCATTAAATCTCTGGACTTCCCTGACTCTCTCAGGCAATCACAGACTCTCAGGACATCACTCACTCACTCAGGAAATCACTGACTCTTTCAGGACATCACTGACTTTCTCAGGACATCACTGACTCTATGTGGACATCACTGACTCTCTCAGGGAATCACTGACTCACTCAGAAAATCACTGACTCTTTCAGGGCATCACTGACTCTCTCAGGACATTACTGATTCTTTCAGGACATCATAGAATCTCTGGAATTCACTGACTCTCTCAGGACATCAGTGACAATCTCCGGACATCACTTACTCTCTCCGGACATCACTGACTCTCTCAGGACATCGCTGAATCTCTTAGGACATCATTGAATCTCTGGACTTCACTGACTTTTTCAGGACATCACAGACTCTCAGACATCACTGACTGACTCAGGAAATCACTGACACTTTCAGGGCATCACTGACTCTCTCCGGATATCACTGACACTCTCTGGACATCATTGAATCTCTGGACTTCACTGACTCTGTCATGACATCACAGACTCCCAGGACATCACTGACTCACTCAGGAAATCACTGACACTTTCAGGACATCACTGACTCTCTCAGGACATCACTGAAACTCTCCAGACATCACTGACTCTCTCCGGTCATCACTGACTCTCTCAGGACATCACTGACTCTCAGGACATCACTGAATCACTCAGGAAATCACTGACTCTTTCAGGACATCACTGACTCTCTCCGGACATCATTGAATCTCTGGACTTCACTGTCTCTCTCAGGACATCACAGACACTCAGGACATCACTGTCTCACTCAGGAAATCACTGACACTTTCAGGACATCTCTGACTCTCTCTGGACATCATTGACTCTCTCCGGACATCACTGAATCTCTCTGGACATCACTGACTCTCTTAGGACATCACTGACTCTCTCCGGACATCACTGACTCTTTCAGGACATCACTGACTCTCTCAGGACATCTCTGACTCTCTCCGGACGTCACTGAATCTCTCCGGACATCACTGACTCTCTCAGGACATCACTGACTCTCTCCGGATATCACTCACTCTTTCAGGAAATCACTGACTCTCTCAGGACATCACTGACTCTTTCCAGACATCACTGACTCTATCCGAACATCACTGACTCTCTCAGGACATGACTGATTCTTTCAGTACATCATTGAATCACTGGACATCACTGACTCTCTCAGGAGATCAGTGACACTCTCCGGACATCACGGACACTCTCCGGTCATCACTGACTCTCTCAGGACATCATTGAATCTCTGGACTTCACTGACGCACTCAGGAGATCACTGACACTTTCAGGACATCACTGACTCTCTCTGGACATCATTGACTCTCTCCGGACATCACTGACTCTCTCAGGACATCACTGACTCTCTCAGGACATCACTGACTCTCTCCGGAGATCACTGACACTCTCCGGACATCAAAGACTCTCTCCGGACATCACTGACTCTCTGAGGACATCACTGATTCTTTCAGGACATGATTGAATCTCTGGAATTCGCTGACTCTCTCAGGCCATCACAGACTCTCAGGACATCACTGACTCACTCAGGAAATCACTGAATCTTTCAAAGCATCACTGACTCTCTCCGGTCATCACTGACTCTCTCTGGACATCACGGACTCAATCAGGAAATCACTGACACTTTCAGGACATCACTGACACTTTCAAGACATCACTGACTCTCTCAGGACATCACAGACTCTCTCTGGACATCACTGACTCTCTCCGGACATCACTGACTCTGTCAGGGCAACACTGATTATTTCAGGGTATCATTGAATCTCTGGAATTCGCTGACTCTCTCAGTCCATCACAGACTCTCAGGACTTCACTGACTCACTCAGGAAATCACTGAATCTTTCAAGACATCACGGACTCTCTCCGGACAGCAGTGACTCTCTCTGGACTTCACTGACTCTCTCAGGACATAACAGACTCACAGGACATCACAGACATACTGAGGAAATCACTGACGCTTTCAGGACATTACTGACTCTCTCCGGACATCAGTGACTCTCTCCGGACATCAGTGACTCTTTCAGGACATCACTGACTCTCTCAGGACATCATTGAATCGCGGAACTTCACTGACTCTGTCAGGACATCACTGACTCTCTCAGGACATCACTGAACCTCTCCAGACATCACTGACTCTCTCCGGACATCACTGAATCTCTCAGGACATCACTGACTCTCTCATGAGATCAGTGACACTCTCCGGACATCACTTACTCTCTCCGGACATCACTGACTCTCTCCGCTCATCACTGACTCTCTCAGGACATCATTGAATCTCTGGACTTCACTGACTCTGTCATGACATCACAGACTCCCAGAACATCACTGACTCACTCAGGAAATCACTGACACTTTCAGGACATCACTGACTCTCTCAGGACATCACTGAAACTCTCCAGACATCACTGACTCTCTCCGGACATCACTGACTCTCTCAGGACATCACTGATTCTTTCAGGACATCATAGAATCTCTGGACTTCACTGACTCTCTCAGGACATCAGTGACAATCTCCGGACATCACTGACTCTCTCCGGACATCACTGACTCTCTCAGGACATCACTGAATCTCTCAGGACATCATTGAATCTCTGGAGTTCACTTACTCTCGCAGGACATCACAGACTCTCTCCGGACGTCATTGAATCTCTCCAGACATCACTGACTCTCCCAAGACATCACTGACTTTTTCAGGACATCACAGACTCTCAGAACATCACTGACTCACTCAGGAAATCACTGACTCTTTCAGGACATCACTGACTCTCTGCGGACGTCACCGACTCTCTCCGGACATCACTGACTCTCTCAGGACATCACTGAAACTCTCCAGACATCACTGACTCTCTCCGGACATCACTGACTCTCTCAGGACATCACTGACTCTCTCAGGACATCACTGATTCTTTCAGGACATCATAGAATCTCTGGACTTCACTGACTCTCTCAGGACATCAGTGACAATCTCCGGACATCACTGACTCTCTCCGGACGTCACTGACTCTCTAAGGACATCACTGAATCTCTCAGGACCTCATTGAATCTCTGGAGTTCCCTTACTCTCGCAGGACATCACAGACTCTCTCCGGACATCACTGAATTCTCCCAAGACATCACTGACTTTTTCAGGACATCACTGACTCTCAGAACATCACTGACTCACTCAGGAAATCACTGACTCTTTCAGGACATCACTGACTCTCTGCGGACGTCACTGACTCTCTCCGGACATCACTGACTCTCTCAGGACATCATTGAATCTCTGGAGTTCACTTACTCTCGCAGGACATCACAGACTCTCTCCGGACATCACCGAATCTCTCCAGACATCACTGACTCTCCCAAGACATCACTGACTCTTTCAGGACATCACTGACTCTCTCCAGACATCTGTGACACTGTCAGGACATCACTGACTCGCAGGACAGCTCTGATTCTCTGGAAATCACTGACTCTCTCCGGACATCACTGACTCTCTCCGAACATCTCTGATGCTGTCAGGACATCACTGACACACTCAGGACATCTCTGACTCTCTCTGGACATCATTGACTCTCTCTGGACTTCACTGAATCTCTCCGGACATCACTGGCACTCTCCGGACATCACTGACTCTCTCAGGACATCACTGACACTCTCCAGACATCACTGACACTCTCCAGGCATCACTGACTCTCTCGGAATTCATTGACTCTCTCAGGACATCACTGAATCGTTCAGGACATCATTGAATCTCTGGAATTCACTGACTCTCTCAGGACATCACAGACTCTCAGGACATCACTGACACACTCAGGACATCTCTGACTCTCTCTGGACATCATTGACTCTCTCCGGACTTCACTGAATCTCTCCGGACATCACTGGCACTACCGGATATCACTGATTCTCTCAGGACATCACTGACACTTTCCAGACATCACTGACACTCTCCAGGCATCAGTGACTCTCTCGGAATTCATTGACTCTCTCAGGACATCACTGACTCTCTCAGGACATCACTCACTCTTTCAGGAAATCACTGACTCTCTCAGGAGAACACGGAGGGGGAAAAATTAGGTTGCGCCCCATTTGGGGCGCAAATATCGTCTGGACGCAAAAATTAGCGCCTGGCGCTAATTATCGCCACTGACTGGAAACTTCACTTTTACCGCCCCGGGAGGTGAGTGGAGCGCTAAATCAGGTGCTGCACACCTGTCTTAAGGCGCAAAGGCCGAGCAGTGATGCGCTAACTCAGCGCGCGAGCGCAGCGCAGGTGCTGCCAGTTAGCGAGGGAACACAGACACACTGGCGCCGGCCAGTTCTTAAAGGGGGGGGGGGGGCATCTTGCTCCCCAGCCACACCCTGCTCATTGCAGCCTTGAATCTCGGCCTGGAGAGACCTGTGAATCCATTTTGCTGCCAAGGATGGAGAGGGTGAGAGAACGAGCTCAGCGCTTCACCGAGCGGGCCTTGGATGCTCTGGTTGGCGCGGTGGAGCGCAGAAGATCTATACTCTTCCCTGAGAGTGGCAGGAGGCCTTTGCCACGCGAGTACAGAAGAGTGTGGAGGGAGGTGGCTCAGAGCGTCTCCTCCAGGAGCATGGTGCCCAGGACCCATGTTCAATGCCGCAAAAAGTTCAACGACCTCACTCGGGTCGTCAGGGTGAGTGGCTTTTTCTCAATACCTCTCCATCCCTCCATCTCAACCTCACTCTATGGCCAGAGGGTCTTAAAACCCCAATGCACAACACTCATCCAACACCTATGGCCCTTTCATGAAACACACACACACATTCCACACTTTGCATACAGTAAGGGCTATTCACCTATGGGAGGCACATCAGGCAAGACCATGGCTGCATACAGTAAGGGCTATTCACCTATGGGAGGCACATCAGGCAAGACCATGGCTGTATATTTACTCAGATGCTGTCCTTTTTCTTGCAGGCCAAGCTGGCGCATAATAGGAGACAGCAGTAACGGACAGGTGGAGGGCGGCCTCAGCTGCAACCCCTCAGCGATCTTGAGGAGCGCGTCCACAGGATTGTGGCAAGCCGGGTGATCGGTCCCGTCGCCACTGGAGACGCCGACCCCGTTCTGGACAGCAATGGTAAGGTCATCACCTTTTTGTCCTCTGTCCTTCCACTTGTCCCTCACAACACCAGCCTTTGACACTTTCAATCCAACTTGCTAACTCGCTGCACTTATTCCTCCCTTACTGCCACCCTGTCCTCACGCTAAAGCCACTCTTGTACCTCCCTGCTTTCAGATGGTGATTCACCAGCTGAGGAGACGGGCCCTGAAGCTGCCAGTGGGAGTGAAGCTGCAGCCGAGGAGGAAGAGGAAGCCGGAGCATCAGTGCCACCCTCTCCCGAGGAAGCCCATGCCCACACTGGGAACACGCCTTCCCTGGAGGGGAGCAGGGGGGAAGGGTCTGATGAGGGTGAAGCTCCAGGACCCAGCGGGCTGCAGCAACGCCATGGGGGTAGGGAAGAACGGGGGCCTTCTCCCCAGAGGGAGAGTATGCCAGCGACTCCTACTGCAATGGACGCAGAGGAGGAGCGGCTGATCGCAGAAATGAACACCCAGGCGGTGGGCATGCACACTGAGCTCATGGGTGCAGTGGGAAGGGTGCCCGAATGCATTGAGTCACTGGCAAGGAGTGTGGAGCACTTCGCTGTAGCACAGGCGGATGCCACACTAAAGCTTAGTGCTGCAATTCAGTCACTGACTGCCGTGATCCCATCTCTGACTGCTCTCATGCAGACTCCGATTGAGGCCACGCGAGCACTGACTGCTGCCAACCTCGATGGTTCGTTCACATGTCCCCGGGGCTCTCACCGCGCCGCAGCAGGCCAGCAATCTGTGCTCCAGCAGATTGCTCCGGATGCTGAAGTGCTGCCCCGTGGGAGTGCCAGTGTGTCGGTCGAGCAGGGAGTTGCTGTCCTCTCTCACGATGACAGCATTCCTGCTGCCAACACTGTCACTTCTCCACTGCACTTGCCACCGCCTGTAGGACAGACTGCTGCCGCCCATGCAGAGTTGGTGCAGTCTGCAGCCGGGCCCTCCAGGCCCAGAACTGGTCGAGGCCGTCCTTCAGGGGCATCTGCAGTGTCAGGGTCTGACAATCAGCAGCCTTCCACCAGCCTTGCTGCAGCCACTGAGGTCCCATTACGGAGGAGCAGTAGGGTTAGAAGGGGGGAAGTGCGCAAGGGAAGGAGATCACCCTCGAAGGGCAAAAAGTAGGAGGTGTGACAAAATGCTGGTCATTTTTTTATTAAAGGCCGAGGTTCGTGGTCCAACTTTTGTCTAGTGTTTTGGACATTATCTCCAGGTTGTGAGAACCAGTTATGTTAATGACTGTTTTTTTGTGTTTATTTCTATGAGTTTGTCATGAGGAAATGACACACACAGAGTTTGTAAAATAAATAAGTTTTTGTATTCAAAATATAAATGTTTGGTGTTTGGAATCATTGGTGCCTTGGCCGGCTTAGGGGTTGCGTGCTGGGTTCATTGATGTTGTTAGCAATGGCAGAAGCCATTTCCACAGCAGGGGCCCTAGAAGCGGCTTGCTGTCAGGCGTTGACGGACGGCCCTTGCAGTTTCACCATTGTGGGCCGCCCTCCCGCTTTGGTGCTGCTGATGATCATCCTCCTCGTTCTCTTCCTCCTCCTCCTCTGGTGGTGCTCCAAGGCCTGGTGGCATTGGCTGTGTCCTGACGATTGCCATGTTATGCAACATGCAGCACACAACTACGAAGTTGGATACTCGCTCAGGCGAGTACTGCAGGGCTCCTCCAGAATGGTCGAGACAGCGGAACCGTTGCTTCAGCACGCCGATTGTGCGCTCAATGATGTTCCTGGTAGCTTGATGGCTCTCGTTGTACCGCAGCTCAGCAGGGGTGTTGGGCGTACGGAGCGGTGTCATCAGCCAGGTGCTCAATGGATACCCCTTGTCCCCCAGAAGCCAACCAACTGGCTGATGCGGTGCCTCGAAAAGTTCTGCCACAGTAGTCTGGCGCAGGATGAAAGCATCGTGGCAGCTGCCAGGATAGTGGGCATTGACAGCGAGTATCAGCTGTCTGTGGTCACAGACCAACTGAACATTCAAGGAATGGAACCCCTTTTTGTTCCGGAATTCCTCGGCATTCTCATGTGGAGCACGCAAAGCCACATGCGTGCAGTCAATGGCGCCCTGCACCATGGGGAAGCCCGCTATCCTCGCAAAGCCCAGAGCGCGGTCCCACTGCTTGTCTAGGGTCATGGGGAAAGAGATGAACTCTCGCCTCCTTTTAAAGAGGGCATTTGTGACCTGCCGGATGCAGCAATGCACCGCGAACTGGGAGATATTGGCGAGGTCCCCAGCAGCAGCTTGAAATGAGCCAGTAGCATAGAAGTTGAGAGCCACTGTGACCTTCACTGCCACCGACAGAGACGTCCTGGACCTCAGTTGAGGCTGCAGATCTGGCTGCAGCAGGTGGCAGAGCTCAGTGACCACCTCCTTGCTGAAACGCAGCCTTCGCAAACACAGCTCCTCAGACATATGAATGTAGGAGAGCTGTTCACGATATACCCTGGGAGGGTAAGCTCTCCTGTACAGACGCCTGTTGGCCCTCCTCCGTCTGGCCTTCATTGCCACTCTCTCTCTGCGTCTCTGTGTCCTCCGATTCAGCTGGAGCAGGACGACGCCCCCATTCAGTGCAGCCCCCATAGTCTCTTTGCAAGCAAAGTTATGAAGGACAGCAACCAAAGTACCAGCGAAGTTAGGATCAGGAGGCAAAACTACCTCACAAAGCGTTGACTCAATGCAGAAGTCTCTCTTTCTCTCTCTCCGAATCTCTCTCTCTCTCTCAGAACGAGTGGTGCAAAAATGTCAACCACAGAAAAAGACAGGAAGAGGCCCCCTTTAAATAGCGCCCCCCCCAGCCCCACAGCGATTGATAGCGTTCCAGTATTCCGGTCGTTGGATGCGCCAGGCGGTAAGGCAGGGGGCGCCACTCAATTTCCGCTCCGGGGCGCCACAAGGGCGTTGCACCATGGAATGACGTCACAATCTGCGCGCGCAGGTGGTCGCGGCGGTAAAGTTTAGCGCCGCCGCACAATGTCTAGTTAAGATCCCGAGCGGCGCAAACATCGCTGCGCCCGGGTGCTAGCGGCTTTGCGCTCCATTAGCGCCCTCTTAAGGCGCTAACGGGAGGCGCAACCAACTGAACTTTTCCCCCTGACTCTCTCAGGATATCACTGCTACTCTCCAGACATCACTGACTCTCTCCGGACATCACTGACTCTCTCCGGAATTCATTGACTCTCTCAGGACATCACTGATTCTTTCAGGACATCATTGAATCTCTGGAATTCACTGACTCTCTCAGGACATCACAGACTCTCAGGATATCACTGACTCACTCAGGAAATCACTGACTCTTTCATGGCATCACTGACTCTCTCCGGACATCACTGACTCTCTCAGGACATCACTGACTCTCTCAGGACATCATTGAATCTTTGGACTTCACTGATTCTCTCAGGACATCATAGACTCTCAGGACATCACTGACTCACTCAGGAAATCACTGACACTTTCAGGACATCACTGAATCTCTCTGGACATCGTTGACTCTCTCCGGATGGCAGTGAATCTCTCTGGACATCTGTGACTCTCTCAGGACAGCACTGACTCTCTCCGGACATCACTGACTCTCTCCAGACATCTGTGACGCTGGCAGGACATCACTGACTCTCAGGACATGTCTGATTCTCAGGGCATCACTGACTCTCTCCGGCAATCAGTGACTCTCTCCAGACATCACTGACTCTCTCCGAACATCTCTGATGCTGTCAGGACATCACTGACTCTCAGGACATCTCTAATTCCCAGGATATCATTGACTGTCTCAGCACATCACTGACTCTCTCTGGAGATCACTGAATCTCTCAGGAAATCACTGATTCTCTGGACATCTCTGGTTCTCAGGACATTACTGACTCTCTCTGGACATTACTGAGTCTGTCAGGACAACACTGACTCTCTCTGGACATCACTGATTCTCTCCAGAGATCACTGAATCTCTCAGGACATCACTGACTTATTAATAAACACTGACTCGATGCTCGAGCTCATTTTTTGGTCAAGGGGGGCTGTGGGCTTGAAGGAATAAGCAATATAACCTATTCAGAAAAATACACATTTCTATGAAAGAATTCTGGCCTTATTAAAACATGACAAACTGGGTCTGAAATCTAGAAACCTAACTATGAAAAAGCTGTGAAAGTATTCTGGTCATAGAGATAAGATAGTTGTTGACACTGAATCTGTAACCTTATTGAAACAGAAGGTTAAAGGCTCCTGATAGGCTGACCTTTGGGAACAAGTCAATTGTTCACCCTGTACAAGGTGTTCTAATTTACACTTCGTAAAGAAGCACAAACAGAAGGCCTTAGTAAAAATGACATCAAATGAAACGCATCTGCTGTTACACCATTTTTTATGGTAAGCTTGGAACACCTAGAGGAGACATGAGTCTGTATTGCGACAAGCTGAGGTGACTAAGAATTGCAGAAGTCAGCAGAAAAATGACTAGGGATAATTAGCTTACATCAGCAGAAAACCTTAAAGGAGATACCACTGAAAAAGGGTATAAATATTGAACTCTCAAATAGGATAATAGATTCGTTGTAAAGGGGCAAAGCGATTCTCAGGCTTCAGAGCCGCCTCTGAAGCCTACAACTCTTTGTAGCTCGGGGATCAAAAGGTAATGAATTTGATTTTGGTGGATATCCTGAATAAGACTAAGAACTGTAAAACTGTATCGAAGTTAAGATTTGAGAAGAAGGATCTCTGATAATAAGATTGTAAAGCTTTCTCTTTTTGGAACTGTTATTGTTGCGATTGACTCACCAACTGTAAATTACATGTCGGTTCTTTAATAAATCAATATATTTTTAGAATTGTCTCACATACTTCTGTATCAAACTTGCAATCTCAATCTCTGTACACTCTTTGGGGAGGAGTTGCAGAATTCTGGGGGAGTTTTCTGGACCCTCATAATGTCCGGAATGTTACAGTCTAGCTAAACTTATTAAAAGTATTATCTGGAGGATGGTAACATTTTCAGGTTGTTCCTTCCCTTCAGGGAGAGATGGTCTGGACCTTTAGACACAATTAAGCGTCTTTAGGATTTGGCTACCTCAAACTTTAGTTGAAAGTGAACATCTGAGCAATACGCCTGATCTGGTGTAGCCCTAAAGGGGCTAGGACTAGTAATTAACACTTCAATCTCTCAGGACATCACTGATTCTCTCAGGACATCACTGATTCTCTCAGGACATCACTGATTCTCTCAGGACATCACAGACTCTCTAAGGACATCACTGACTCTCAACGGATAGCACGGACACTCTCTGGACATCACTGACTCTCTCAGGCTATCACTGACTCTCTCAGGAAATCACTGACTCTCTCCGGAAATCACTGACTCTCCCAGGACATCACTGACTCTCTCAGGTCATCACTGACTCTCTCAGGACATCACTGACTCTCTCAAGACTTCACAGACCATCTCCGGACATAACTGACTCACTCGGGACATCACCGAATCTCTCCGGACATCACTGACTCTCTCAGGACATCACTGACTCTCTCAGGCCGTCATTGAATCTTAGGACTTCACTGACTCTCTCAGGATATCATAGACTCTCAGGACATCACTGACTCACTCAGGAAATCACTGATTCTCTCAGGACATTACAGACTCTCTAAGGACATCACTGACTCTCAACGGATAGCACGGACACTCTCTGGACATCACAGACTCTCTCAGGCTATCACTGACTCTCTCAGGAAATCACTGACTCTCTCCGGAAATCACTGACTCTCCCAGGACATCACTGACTCTCTCAGGTCATCACTGACTCTCTCAGGACATCACTGACTCTCTCAAGACTTCACAGACCATCTCCGGACATAACTGACTCACTCGGGACATCACCGAATCTCTCCGGACATCACTGACTCTCTCAGGACATCACTGACTCTCTCAGGCCGTCATTGAATCTTTGGACTTCACTGACTCTCTCAGGATATCATAGACTCTCAGGACATCACTGACTCACTCAGGAAATCACTGACACTTTCAGGACATCACTGACTCTCTCTGGACATCATTGACTCTCTCCGGATGTCACTGAATCTCTCCGGACATCACTGACTCTCTCAGGACACCACTGACTCTCTCAGGACCTCACTGACCATCTCCAGACATAACTGACTCGCTCGGGATTTCACCGACTCTCTCCGGACATCACTGACTCTCTCAAGACATCACTGACTCTCTCAGGACATCATTGAATCATTGGACTTCACTGACTCTCTCAGGACATCACAGACTCTCAGGACATCACTGACTCACTCAGGAAATCACTGACACTTTCAGGACATCACTGACTCTCTCTAGACATCATTGACTCTCTCCGGATGTCACTGAATCTCTCCGGACATCACTGACTCTCTCATGACATCACTGACACTCGCAGGACATCACTGACTGTCTCAGGACATCACTGGTTCTCTCAGGACATCACTGACATTCTCCGTACATCACTGACTCTCTCAGGACATCACTGACTCTCTCAGGACATCACTGACTCTTTCAGTACATCATTGAGTCCCTGGGCTTCACTGACTTTCTCAGGACATCACAGACTCTCAGGAGATCACTAACTCACTCAGGATATCACTGACTCTTTCAGGACATCACTGACTCTCTCCGGACATCACTGACTCTCTCCCGACAACACTGACTCTATCAGGACATCACTGACTCACTCAGGATATCATTGAATCTCTGGACTTCACTGACTCTCTCAGGACATCACAGACTCTCAGGACATCACTGACTCACTCAGGAAATCACTGACACTTTCAGGACATCTCTGACTCTCTCTGGACATCATTGACTCTCTCCGGACTTCACTGAATCTCTCCGGACATCACTGACTCTCTCCGGACATCACTGACTCTCTCAGGACATCACTGACTCTCTCAGGACATCACTGACACTCTCCAGGCATCACTGACTCTCTCGGAATTCATTGACTCTCTCAGGACATCACTGATTCGTTCAGGACATCATTGAATCTCTGGAATTCACTGACTCTCTCAGGACATCACAGACTCTCAGGACATCACTGACTCACTCAGGAAATCACTGACTCTTTCAGGGCATCACTGACTCTCTCCGGACATCACTGACTCTATCAGGACATCACTGACTCTCTCCGGACATCACTGACTCTATCAGGACATCACTGACTCTCTCAGGATATCATTGAATCTCTGGGCTCCACTGACTCTCTCAGGACCTCACTGACTCTCTCAGGACATCACTCACTCTTTCAGGAAATCACTGACTCTCTCAGGAGAACACTGACTCTCTCAGGACATCACTGACACTCTCCAGACATCACTGACTCTCTCCGGACATCACTGACTCTCTCCGGAATTCATTGACTCTCTCAGGATATCACTGATTCTTTCAGGACATCATTGAATCTCTGGAATTCACTGACTCTCTCAGGACATCACAGACTCTCAGTACATCACTGACACACTCAGGAAATCACTGACACTTTCAGGGCATCACTGACTCTCTCAGGACATCACTGCCTCTGTCAGGACATCATTGAATCTTTGGACTTCAGTGATTCTCTCAGGAGATCATAGACTCTCAGGACATCACTGACTCACTCAGGAAATCACTGACACTTTCAGGACAAAACTGAATCTCTCTGGACATCGTTGACTCTCTCCGGATGGCAGTGAATCTCTCCGGACATCTCTGACTCTCTCAGGACAGCACTGACTCTCTCCGGACATCACTGACTCTCTCCAGACATCTGTGACTCTGTCAGGACATCACTGACTCTCAGGACATGTCTGATTCTCAGGGCATCACTGACTCTCTCCGGCAATCAGTGACTCTCTCCAGACATCACTGACTCTCTCCGAACATCTCTGATGCTGTCAGGACATCACTGACTCTCAGGACATCTCTGATTCCCAGGATATCATTAACTCTCTCAGCACATCACTGACTCTCTCTGGAGATCACTGAATCTCTCAGGAAATCACTGATTCTCTGGACATCTCTGGTTCTCAGGACATTACTGACTCTCTCTGGACATTACTGAGTCTGTCAGGACAACACTGACTCTCTCTGGACATCACTGATTCTCTCCAGAGATCACTGAATCTCTCAGGACATCACTGACTTATTAATAAACTCGGACTCGATGCTCAAGCTCATTTTTTGGTCAAGGGGGGCTGTGGGCTTGAAGGAATAAGCAATATAACCTATTCAGAAAAATACACATTTCTATGAAAGAATTCTGGCCTTATTAAAACATGACAAACTGGGTCTGAAATCTAGAAACCTAACTATGAAAAAGCTGTGCAAGTATTCTGGTCATAGAGATAAGATAGTTGTTCACATTGAATCTGTAACCTTATTGAAACAGAAGGTTAAAGGCTCCTGATAGGCTGACCTTTGGGAACAAGTCAATTGTTCACCCTGTACAAGGTGTTCTAATTTACACTTCGTAAAGAAGCACAAACAGAAGGCCTTAGTAAAAATGACATCAAATGAAACGCATCTGCTGTTACACCATTTTTTATGGTAAGCTTGGAACACCTAGAGGAGACATGAGTCTGTATTGCGACCAGCTGAGGTGACTAAGAATTGCAGAAGTCAGCAGAAAAATGACTAGGGATAATTAGCTTACATCAGCAGAAAACCTTAAAGGAGATACCACTGAAAAAGGGTATAAATATTGAACTCTCAAATAGAATAATAGATTCGTTGTAAAGGGGCAAAGCGATTCTCAGGCTTCAGAGCCGCCTCTGAAGCCTACAACTCTTTGTACCTCGGGGATCAAAAGGTAATGAATTTGATTTTGGTGGATATCCTGAATAAGACTAAGAACTGTAAAACTGTAGTGAAGTTAAGATTTGAGAAGAAGGATCTCTGATAATAAGATTGTAAAGCTTTCTCTTTTTGGAACTGTTATTGTTGCGATTGACTCACCAACTGTAAATTACATGTCGGTTCTTTAATAAATCTATATATTTTTAGAATTGTCTCACATACTTCTGTATCAAACTCGCAATCTCAATCTCTGTGCACTCTTTGGGGAGGAGTTGCAGAATTCTGGGGGAGTTTTCTGGACCCTCATAATGTCCGGAATGTTACAGTCTAGCTAAACTTATTAAAAGTATTATCTGGAGAATGGTAACATTTTCAGGTTGTTCCTTCCCTTCAGGGAGAGATGGTCTGGACCTTTAGACACAATTAAGCGTCTTTAGGATTCGGCTACCTCAAACTTTAGTTGAAAGTGAACATCTGAGCAATACGCCTGATCTGGTGTAGCCCTAAAGGGGCTAGGACTAGTAATTAACACTTCAATCTCTCAGGACATCACTGATTCTCTCAGGACATCACAGACTCTCTAAGGACATCACTGACTCTCAACGGATAGCACGGACACTCTCTGGACATCACTGACTCTCTCAGGCTATCACTGACTCTCTCAGGAAATCACTGACTCTCTCCGGAAATCACTGACTCTCCCAGGACATCACTGACTCTCTCAGGTCATCACTGACTCTCTCAGGACATCACTGACTCTCTCAAGACTTCACAGACCATCTCCGGACATAACTGACTCACTCGGGACATCACCGAATCTCTCCGGACATCACTGACTCTCTCAGGACATCACTGACTCTCTCAGGCCGTCATTGAATCTTTGGACTTCACTGACTCTCTCAGGATATCATAGACTCTCAGGACATCACTGACTCACTCAGGAAATCACTGATTCTCTCAGGACATTACAGACTCTCTAAGGACATCACTGACTCTCAACGGATAGCACGGACACTCTCTGGACATCACAGACTCTCTCAGGCTATCACTGACTCTCTCAGGAAATCACTGACTCTCTCCGGAAATCACTGACTCTCCCAGGACATCACTGACTCTCTCAGGTCATCACTGACTCTCTCAGGACATCACTGACTCTCTCAAGACTTCACAGACCATCTCCGGACATAACTGACTCACTCGGGACATCACCGAATCTCTCCGGACATCACTGACTCTCTCAGGACATCACTGACTCTCTCAGGCCGTCATTGAATCTTTGGACTTCACTGACTCTCTCAGGATATCATAGACTCTCAGGACATCACTGACTCACTCAGGAAATCACTGACACTTTCAGGACATCACTGACTCTCTCTGGACATCATTGACTCTCTCCGGATGTCACTGAATCTCTCCGGACATCACTGACTCTCTCAGGACACCACTGACTCTCTCAGGACCTCACTGACCATCTCCAGACATAACTGACTCGCTCGGGATTTCACCGACTCTCTCAGGACATCACTGACTCTCTCAAGACATCACTGACTCTCTCAGGACATCATTGAATCATTGGACTTCACTGACTCTCTCAGGACATCACAGACTCTCAGGACATCACTGACTCACTCAGGAAATCACTGACACTTTCAGGACATCACTGACTCTCTCTGGACATCATTGACTCTCTCCGGATGTCACTGAATCTCTTCGGACATCACTGACTCTCTCAGGACATCACTGACTCTCGCAGGATATCACTGACTGTCTCAGGACATCACTGGTTCTCTCAGGACATCACTGACATTCGCTGTACATCACTGACTCTATCCGGACATCACTGACTCTCTCAGGACATCACTGACTCTTTCAGTACATCATTGAACCCCTGGGCTTCACTGACTTTCTCAGGACATCACAGACTCTCAGGAGATCACAGACTCACTCAGGATATCACTGACTCTTTCAGGACATCACTGACTCTCTCCGGACATCATTGACTCTCTCCGGACTTCACTGAATCTCTCCGGACATCACTGACTCTCTCCGGACATCACTGACTCTCTCAGGACATCACTGACACTCTCCAGACATCACTGACACTCTCCAGGCATCACTGACTCTCTCGGAATTCATTGACTCTCTCAGGACATCACTGATTCGTTCAGGACATCATTGAATCTCTGGAATTCACTGACTCTCTCAGGACATCACAGACTCTCAGGACATCACTGACTCACTCAGGAAATCACTGACTCTTTCAGGGCATCACTGACTCTCTCCGGACATCACTGACTCTATCAGGACATCACTGACTCTCTCCGGACATCACTGACTCTATCAGGACATCACTGACTCTCTCAGGATATCATTGAATCTCTGGACTCCACTGACTCTCTCAGGACATCACTGACTCTCTCAGGACATCACTCACTCTTTCAGGAAATCACTGACTCTCTCAGGAGAACACTGACTCTCTCAGGACATCACTGACACTCTCCAGACATCACTGACTCTCTCCGGACATCACTGACTCTCTCCGGAATTCATTGACTCTCTCAGGATATCACTGATTCTTTCAGGACATCATTGAATCTCTGGAATTCACTGACTCTCTCAGGACATCACAGACTCTCAGTACATCACTGACACACTCAGGAAATCACTGACACTTTCAGGGCATCACTGACTCTCTCAGGACATCACTGCCTCTGTCAGGACATCATTGAATCTTTGGACTTCAGTGATTCTCTCAGGACATCATAGACTCTCAGGACATCACTGACTCACTCAGGAAATCACTGACACTTTCAGGACAACACTGAATCTCTCTGGACATCGTTGACTCTCTCCGGATGGCAGTGAATCTCTCCGGACATCTCTGACTCTCTCAGGACAGCACTGACTCTCTCCGGACATCACTGACTCTCTCCAGACATCTGTGACTCTGTCAGGACATCACTGACTCTCAGGACATGTCTGATTCTCAGGGCATCACTGACTCTCTCCGGCAATCAGTGACTCTCTCCAGACATCACTGACTCTCTCCGAACATCTCTGATGCTGTCAGGACATCACTGACTCTCAGGACATCTCTGATTCCCAGGATATCATTAACTCTCTCAGCACATCACTGACTCTCTCTGGAGATCACTGAATCTCTCAGGAAATCACTGATTCTCTGGACATCTCTGGTTCTCAGGACATTACTGACTCTCTCTGGACATTACTGAGTCTGTCAGGACAACACTGACTCTCTCTGGACATCACTGATTCTCTCCAGAGATCACTGAATCTCTCAGGACATCACTGACTTATTAATAAACTCGGACTCGATGCTCAAGCTCATTTTTTGGTCAAGGGGGGCTGTGGGCTTGAAGGAATAAGCAATATAACCTATTCAGAAAAATACACATTTCTATGAAAGAATTCTGGCCTTATTAAAACATGACAAACTGGGTCTGAAATCTAGAAACCTAACTATGAAAAAGCTGTGAAAGTATTCTGGTCATAGAGATAAGATAGTTGTTGACACTGAATCTGTAACCTTATTGAAACAGAAGGTTAAAGGCTCCTGATAGGCTGACCTTTGGGAACAAGTCAATTGTTCACCCTGTACAAGGTGTTCTAATTTACACTTCGTAAAGAAGCACAAACAGAAGGCCTTAGTAAAAATGACATCAAATGAAACGCATCTGCTGTTACACCATTTTTTATGGTAAGCTTGGAACACCTAGAGGAGACATGAGTCTGTATTGCGACCAGCTGAGGTGACTAAGAATTGCAGAAGTCAGCAGAAAAATGACTAGGGATAATTAGCTTACATCAGCAGAAAACCTTAAAGGAGATACCACTGAAAAAGGGTATAAATATTGAACTCTCAAATAGGATAATAGATTCGTTGTAAAGGGGCAAAGCGATTCTCAGGCTTCAGAGCCGCCTCTGAAGCCTACAACTCTTTGTAGCTCGGGGATCAAAAGGTAATGAATTTGATTTTGGTGGATATCCTGAATAAGACTAAGAACTGTAAAACTGTAGCGAAGTTAAGATTTGAGAAGAAGGATCTCTGATAATAAGATTGTAAAGCTTTCTCTTTTTGGAACTGTTATTGTTGCGATTGACTCACCAACTGTAAATTACATGTCGGTTCTTTAATAAATCTATATATTTTTAGAATTGTCTCACATACTTCTGTATCAAACTCGCAATCTCAATCTCTGTACACTCTTTGGGGAGGAGTTGCAGAATTCTGGGGGAGTTTTCTGGACCCTCATAATGTCCGGAATGTTACAGTCTAGCTAAACTTATTAAAAGTATTATCTGGAGGATGGTAACATTTTCAGGTTGTTCCTTCCCTTCAGGGAGAGATGGTCTGGACCTTTAGACACAATTAAGCGTCTTTAGGATTCGGCTACCTCAAACTTTAGTTGAAAGTGAACATCTGAGCAATACGCCTGATCTGGTGTAGCCCTAAAGGGGCTAGGACTAGTAATTAACACTTCAATCTCTCAGGACATCACTGATTCTCTCAGGACATCACAGACTCTCTAAGGACATTACTGACTCTCAACGGATAGCACGGACACTCTCTGGACATCACTGACTCTCTCAGGCTATCACTGACTCTCTCAGGAAATCACTGACTCTCGCCGGAAATCACTGACTCTCCCAGGACATCACTGACTCTCTCAGGTCATCACTGACTCTCTCAGGACATCACTGACTCTCTCAAGACTTCACAGACCATCTCCGGACATAACTGACTCACTCGGGACATCACCGAATCTCTCCGGACATCACTGACTCTCTCAGGACATCACTGACTCTCTCAGGCCGTCATTGAATCTTTGGACTTCACTGACTCTCTCAGGATATCATAGACTCTCAGGACATCACTGACTCACTCAGGAAATCACTGACACTTTCAGGACATCACTGACTCTCTCTGGACATCATTGACTCTCTCCGGATGTCACTGAATCTCTCCGGACATCACTGACTCTCTCAGGACACCACTGACTCTCTCAGGACCTCACTGACCATCTCCAGACATAACTGACTCGCTCGGGATTTCACCGACTCTCTCAGGACATCACTGACTCTCTCAAGACATCACTGACTCTCTCAGGACATCATTGAATCATTGGACTTCACTGACTCTCTCAGGACATCACAGACTCTCAGGACATCACTGACTCACTCAGGAAATCACTGACACTTTCAGGACATCACTGACTCTCTCTGGACATCATTGACTCTCTCCGGATGTCACTGAATCTCTTCGGACATCACTGACTCTCTCAGGACATCACTGACTCTCGCAGGATATCACTGACTGTCTCAGGACATCACTGGTTCTCTCAGGACATCACTGACATTCGCTGTACATCACTGACTCTATCCGGACATCACTGACTCTCTCAGGACATCACTGACTCTTTCAGTACATCATTGAACCCCTGGGCTTCACTGACTTTCTCAGGACATCACAGACTCTCAGGAGATCACAGACTCACTCAGGATATCACTGACTCTTTCAGGACATCACTGACTCTCTCCGGACATCATTGACTCTCTCCGGACTTCACTGAATCTCTCCGGACATCACTGACTCTCTCCGGACATCACTGACTCTCTCAGGACATCACTGACACTCTCCAGACATCACTGACACTCTCCAGGCATCACTGACTCTCTCGGAATTCATTGACTCTCTCAGGACATCACTGATTCGTTCAGGACATCATTGAATCTCTGGAATTCACTGACTCTCTCAGGACATCACAGACTCTCAGGACATCACTGACTCACTCAGGAAATCACTGACTCTTTCAGGGCATCACTGACTCTCTCCGGACATCACTGACTCTATCAGGACATCACTGACTCTCTCCGGACATCACTGACTCTATCAGGACATCACTGACTCTCTCAGGATATCATTGAATCTCTGGACTCCACTGACTCTCTCAGGACATCACTGACTCTCTCAGGACATCACTCACTCTTTCAGGAAATCACTGACTCTCTCAGGAGAACACTGACTCTCTCAGGACATCACTGACACTCTCCAGACATCACTGACTCTCTCCGGACATCACTGACTCTCTCCGGAATTCATTGACTCTCTCAGGATATCACTGATTCTTTCAGGACATCATTGAATCTCTGGAATTCACTGACTCTCTCAGGACATCACAGACTCTCAGTACATCACTGACACACTCAGGAAATCACTGACACTTTCAGGGCATCACTGACTCTCTCAGGACATCACTGCCTCTGTCAGGACATCATTGAATCTTTGGACTTCAGTGATTCTCTCAGGACATCATAGACTCTCAGGACATCACTGACTCACTCAGGAAATCACTGACACTTTCAGGACAACACTGAATCTCTCTGGACATCGTTGACTCTCTCCGGATGGCAGTGAATCTCTCCGGACATCTCTGACTCTCTCAGGACAGCACTGACTCTCTCCGGACATCACTGACTCTCTCCAGACATCTGTGACTCTGTCAGGACATCACTGACTCTCAGGACATGTCTGATTCTCAGGGCATCACTGACTCTCTCCGGCAATCAGTGACTCTCTCCAGACATCACTGACTCTCTCCGAACATCTCTGATGCTGTCAGGACATCACTGACTCTCAGGACATCTCTGATTCCCAGGATATCATTAACTCTCTCAGCACATCACTGACTCTCTCTGGAGATCACTGAATCTCTCAGGAAATCACTGATTCTCTGGACATCTCTGGTTCTCAGGACATTACTGACTCTCTCTGGACATTACTGAGTCTGTCAGGACAACACTGACTCTCTCTGGACATCACTGATTCTCTCCAGAGATCACTGAATCTCTCAGGACATCACTGACTTATTAATAAACTCGGACTCGATGCTCAAGCTCATTTTTTGGTCAAGGGGGGCTGTGGGCTTGAAGGAATAAGCAATATAACCTATTCAGAAAAATACACATTTCTATGAAAGAATTCTGGCCTTATTAAAACATGACAAACTGGGTCTGAAATCTAGAAACCTAACTATGAAAAAGCTGTGAAAGTATTCTGGTCATAGAGATAAGATAGTTGTTGACACTGAATCTGTAACCTTATTGAAACAGAAGGTTAAAGGCTCCTGATAGGCTGACCTTTGGGAACAAGTCAATTGTTCACCCTGTACAAGGTGTTCTAATTTACACTTCGTAAAGAAGCACAAACAGAAGGCCTTAGTAAAAATGACATCAAATGAAACGCATCTGCTGTTACACCATTTTTTATGGTAAGCTTGGAACACCTAGAGGAGACATGAGTCTGTATTGCGACCAGCTGAGGTGACTAAGAATTGCAGAAGTCAGCAGAAAAATGACTAGGGATAATTAGCTTACATCAGCAGAAAACCTTAAAGGAGATACCACTGAAAAAGAATTTAAATATTGAACTCTCAAATAGGATAATAGATTCGTTGTAAAGGGGCAAAGCGATTCTCAGGCTTCAGAGCCGCCTCTGAAGCCTACAACTCTTTGTACCTCGGGGAGCAAAAGGTAATGAATTTGATTTTAGTGGATATCCTGAATAAGACTAAGAACTGTAAAACTGTAGCGAAGTTAAGATTTGAGAAGAAGGATCTCTGATAATAAGATTGTAAAGCTTTCTCTTTTTGGAACTGTTATTGTTGCGATTGACTCACCAACTGTAAATTACATGTCGGTTCTTTAATAAATCTAAATATTTTTAGAATTGTCTCACATACTTCTGTATCAAACTCGCAATCTCAATCTCTGTACACTCTTTGGGGAGGAGTTGCAGAATTCTGGGGGAGTTTTCTGGACCCTCATAATGTCCGGAATGTTACAGTCTAGCTAAACTTATTAAAAGTATTATCTGGAGGATGGTAACATTTTCAGGTTGCTCCTTCCCTTCAGGGAGAGATGGTCTGGACCTTTAGACACAATTAAGCGTCTTTAGGATTCGGCTACCTCAAACTTTAGTTGAAAGTGAACATCTGAGCAATACGCCTGATCTGGTGTAGCCCTAAAGGGGCTAGGACTAGTAATTAACACTTCAATCTCTCAGGACATCACTGATTCTCTCAGGACATCACAGACTCTCTAAGGACATCACTGACTCTCAACGGATAGCACGGACACTCTCTGGACATCACTGACTCTCTCAGGCTATCACTGACTCTCTCAGGAAATCACTGACTCTCTCCGGAAATCACTGACTCTCCCAGGACATCACTGACTCTCTCAGGTCATCACTGACTCTCTCAGGACATCACTGACTCTCTCAAGACTTCACAGACCATCTCCGGACATAACTGACTCACTCGGGACATCACCGAATCTCTCCGGACATCACTGACTCTCTCAGGACATCACTGACTCTCTCAGGCCGTCATTGAATCTTTGGACTTCACTGACTCTCTCAGGATATCATAGACTCTCAGGACATCACTGACTCACTCAGGAAATCACTGATTCTCTCAGGACATTACAGACTCTCTAAGGACATCACTGATTCTCAACGGATAGCACGGACACTCTCTGGACATCACAGACTCTCTCAGGCTATCACTGACTCTCTCAGGAAATCACTGACTCTCTCCGGAAATCACTGACTCTCCCAGGATATCACTGACTCTTTCAGGACATCACTGACTCTCTCCGGACATCACTGACTCTCTCCCGACAACACTGACTCTATCAGGACATCACTGACTCTCTCAGGATATCATTGAATCTCTGGACTTCACTGACTCTCTCAGGACATCACAGACTCTCAGGACATCACTGACTCACTCAGGAAATCACTGACACTTTCAGGACATCTCTGACTCTCTCTGGACATCATTGACTCTCTCCGGATTCACTGAATCTCTCCGGACATCACTGACTCTCTCCGGACATCACTGACTCTCTCAGGACATCACTGACTCTCTCAGGACATCACTGATACTCTCCAGGCATCACTGACTCTCTCGGAATTCATTGACTCTCTCAGGACATCACTGATTCGTTCAGGACATCATTGAATCTCTGGAATTCACTGACTCTCTCAGGACATCACAGACTCTCAGGACATCACTGACTCACTCAGGAAATCACTGACTCTTTCAGGGCATCACTGACTCTCTCCGGACATCACTGACTCTATCAGGACATCACTGACTCTCTCCGGACATCACTGACTCTATCAGGACATCACTGACTCTCTCAGGATATCATTGAATCTCTGGGCTCCACTGACTCTCTCAGGACCTCACTGACTCTCTCAGGACATCACTCACTCTTTCAGGAAATCACTGACTCTCTCAGGAGAACACTGACTCTCTCAGGACATCACTGACACTCTCCAGACATCACTGACTCTCTCCGGACATCACTGACTCTCTCCGGAATTCATTGACTCTCTCAGGATATCACTGATTCTTTCAGGACATCATTGAATCTCTGGAATTCACTGACTCTCTCAGGACATCACAGACTCTCAGTACATCACTGACACACTCAGGAAATCACTGACACTTTCAGGGCATCACTGACTCTCTCAGGACATCACTGCCTCTGTCAGGACATCATTGAATCTTTGGACTTCAGTGATTCTCTCAGGAGATCATAGACTCTCAGGACATCACTGACTCACTCAGGAAATCACTGACACTTTCAGGACAACACTGAATCTCTCTGGACATCGTTGACTCTCTCCGGATGGCAGTGAATCTCTCCGGACATCTCTGACTCTCTCAGGACAGCACTGACTCTCTCCGGACATCACTGACTCTCTCCAGACATCTGTGACTCTGTCAGGACATCACTGACTCTCAGGACATGTCTGATTCTCAGGGCATCACTGACTCTCTCCGGCAATCAGTGACTCTCTCCAGACATCACTGACTCTCTCCGAACATCTCTGATGCTGTCAGGACATCACTGACTCTCAGGACATCTCTGATTCCCAGGATATCATTAACTCTCTCAGCACATCACTGACTCTCTCTGGAGATCACTGAATCTCTCAGGAAATCACTGATTCTCTGGACATCTCTGGTTCTCAGGACATTACTGACTCTCTCTGGACATTACTGAGTCTGTCAGGACAACACTGACTCTCTCTGGACATCACTGATTCTCTCCAGAGATCACTAAATCTCTCAGGACATCACTGACTTATTAATAAACTCGGACTCGATGCTCGAGCTCATTTTTTGGTCAAGGGGGGCTGTGGGCTTGAAGGAATAAGCAATATAACCTATTCAGAAAAATACACATTTCTATGAAAGAATTCTGGCCTTATTAAAACATGACAAACTGGGTCTGAAATCTAGAAACCTAACTATGAAAAAGCTGTGCAAGTATTCTGGTCATAGAGATAAGATAGTTGTTCACATTGAATCTGTAACCTTATTGAAACAGAAGGTTAAAGGCTCCTGATAGGCTGACCTTTGGGAACAAGTCAATTGTTCACCCTGTACAAGGTGTTCTAATTTACACTTCGTAAAGAAGCACAAACAGAAGGCCTTAGTAAAAATGACATCAAATGAAACGCATCTGCTGTTACACCATTTTTTATGGTAAGCTTGGAACACCTAGAGGAGACATGAGTCTGTATTGCGACCAGCTGAGGTGACTAAGAATTGCAGAAGTCAGCAGAAAAATGACTAGGGATAATTAGCTTACATCAGCAGAAAACCTTAAAGGAGATACCACTGAAAAAGGGTATAAATATTGAACTCTCAAATAGAATAATAGATTCGTTGTAAAGGGGCAAAGCGATTCTCAGGCTTCAGAGCCGCCTCTGAAGCCTACAACTCTTTGTACCTCGGGGATCAAAAGGTAATGAATTTGATTTTGGTGGATATCCTGAATAAGACTAAGAACTGTAAAACTGTAGTGAAGTTAAGATTTGAGAAGAAGGATCTCTGATAATAAGATTGTAAAGCTTTCTCTTTTTGGAACTGTTATTGTTGCGATTGACTCACCAACTGTAAATTACATGTCGGTTCTTTAATAAATCTATATATTTTTAGAATTGTCTCACATACTTCTGTATCAAACTCGCAATCTCAATCTCTGTGCACTCTTTGGGGAGGAGTTGCAGAATTCTGGGGGAGTTTTCTGGACCCTCATAATGTCCGGAATGTTACAGTCTAGCTAAACTTATTAAAAGTATTATCTGGAGATGGTAACATTTTCAGGTTGTTCCTTCCCTTCAGGGAGAGATGGTCTGGACCTTTAGACACAATTAAGCGTCTTTAGGATTCGGCTACCTCAAACTTTAGTTGAAAGTGAACATCTGAGCAATACGCCTGATCTGGTGTAGCCCTAAAGGGGCTAGGACTAGTAATTAACACTTCAATCTCTCAGGACATCACTGATTCTCTCAGGACATCACAGACTCTCTAAGGACATCACTGACTCTCAACGGATAGCACGGACACTCTCTGGACATCACTGACTCTCTCAGGCTATCACTGACTCTCTCAGGAAATCACTGACTCTCTCCGGAAATCACTGACTCTCCCAGGACATCACTGACTCTCTCAGGTCATCACTGACTCTCTCAGGACATCACTGACTCTCTCAAGACTTCACAGACCATCTCCGGACATAACTGACTCACTCGGGACATCACCGAATCTCTCCGGACATCACTGACTCTCTCAGGACATCACTGACTCTCTCAGGCCGTCATTGAATCTTTGGACTTCACTGACTCTCTCAGGATATCATAGACTCTCAGGACATCACTGACTCACTCAGGAAATCACTGATTCTCTCAGGACATTACAGACTCTCTAAGGACATCACTGACTCTCAACGGATAGCACGGACACTCTCTGGACATCACAGACTCTCTCAGGCTATCACTGACTCTCTCAGGAAATCACTGACTCTCTCCGGAAATCACTGACTCTCCCAGGACATCACTGACTCTCTCAGGTCATCACTGACTCTCTCAGGACATCACTGACTCTCTCAAGACTTCACAGACCATCTCCGGACATAACTGACTCACTCGGGACATCACCGAATCTCTCCGGACATCACTGACTCTCTCAGGACATCACTGACTCTCTCAGGCCGTCATTGAATCTTTGGACTTCACTGACTCTCTCAGGATATCATAGACTCTCAGGACATCACTGACTCACTCAGGAAATCACTGACACTTTCAGGACATCACTGACTCTCTCTGGACATCATTGACTCTCTCCGGATGTCACTGAATCTCTCCGGACATCACTGACTCTCTCAGGACACCACTGACTCTCTCAGGACCTCACTGACCATCTCCAGACATAACTGACTCGCTCGGGATTTCACCGACTCTCTCAGGACATCACTGACTCTCTCAAGACATCACTGACTCTCTCAGGACATCATTGAATCATTGGACTTCACTGACTCTCTCAGGACATCACAGACTCTCAGGACATCACTGACTCACTCAGGAAATCACTGACACTTTCAGGACATCACTGACTCTCTCTGGACATCATTGACTCTCTCCGGATGTCACTGAATCTCTCCGGACATCACTGACTCTCTCAGGACATCACTGACTCTCGCAGGACATCACTGACTGTCTCAGGACATCACTGGTTCTCTCAGGACATCACTGACATTCTCCGTACATCACTGACTCTATCCGGACATCACTGACTCTCTCAGGACATCACTGACTCTTTCAGTACATCATTGAATCCCTGGGCTTCACTGACTTTCTCAGGACATCACAGACTCTCAGGAGATCACTGACTCACTCAGGATATCACTGACTCTTTCAGGACATCACTGACTCTCTCCGGACATCACTGACTCTCTCCCGACAACACTGACTCTATCAGGACATCACTGACTCTCTCAGGATATCATTGAATCTCTGGACTTCACTGACTCTCTCAGGACATCACAGACTCTCAGGACATCACTGACTCACTCAGGAAATCACTGACACTTTCAGGACATCTCTGACTCTCTCTGGACATCATTGACTCTCTCCGGACTTCACTGAATCTCTCCGGACATCACTGACTCTCTCCGGACATCACTGACTCTCTCAGGACATCACTGACACTCTCCAGACATCACTGACACTCTCCAGGCATCACTGACTCTCTCGGAATTCATTGACTCTCTCAGGACATCACTGATTCGTTCAGGACATCATTGAATCTCTGGACTTCACTGACTCTCTCAGGACATCACAGACTCTCAGGACATCACTGACTCACTCAGGAAATCACTGACTCTTTCAGGGCATCACTGACTCTCTCCGGACATCACTGACTCTATCAGGACATCACTGACTCTCTCCGGACATCACTGACTCTATCAGGACATCACTGACTCTCTCAGGATATCATTGAATCTCTGGACTCCACTGACTCTCTCAGGACATCACAGACTCTCTCAGGACATCACTCACTCTTTCAGGAAATCACTGACTCTCTCAGGAGAACACTGACTCTCTCAGGACATCACTGACACTCTCCAGACATCACTGACTCTCTCCGGACATCACTGACTCTCTCCGGAATTCATTGACTCTCTCAGGATATCACTGATTCTTTCAGGACATCATTGAATCTCTGGAATTCACTGACTCTCTCAGGACATCACAGACTCTCAGTACATCACTGACACACTCAGGAAATCACTGACACTTTCAGGGCATCACTGACTCTCTCAGGACATCACTGCCTCTCTCAGGACATCATTGAATCTTTGGACTTCAGTGATTCTCTCAGGACATCATAGACTCTCAGGACATCACTGACTCACTCAGGAAATCACTGACACTTTCAGGACAACACTGAATCTCTCTGGACATCGTTGACTCTCTCCGGATGGCAGTGAATCTCTCCGGACATCTCTGACTCTCTCAGGACAGCACTGACTCTCTCCGGACATCACTGACTCTCTCCAGACATCTGTGACTCTGTCAGGACATCACTGACTCTCAGGACATGTCTGATTCTCAGGGCATCACTGACTCTCTCCGGCAATCAGTGACTCTCTCCAGACATCACTGACTCTCTCCGAACATCTCTGATGCTGTCAGGACATCACTGACTCTCAGGACATCTCTGATTCCCAGGATATCATTAACTCTCTCAGCACATCACTGACTCTCTCTGGAGATCACTGAATCTCTCAGGAAATCACTGATTCTCTGGACATCTCTGGTTCTCAGGACATTACTGACTCTCTCTGGACATTACTGAGTCTGTCAGGACAACACTGACTCTCTCTGGACATCACTGATTCTCTCCAGAGATCACTGAATCTCTCAGGACATCACTGACTTATTAATAAACTCTGACTCGATGCTCGAGCTCATTTTTTGGTCAAGGGGGGCTGTGGGCTTGAAGGAATAAGCAATATAACCTATTCAGAAAAATACACATTTCTATGAAAGAATTCTGGCCTTATTAAAACATGACAAACTGGGTCTGAAATCTAGAAACCTAACTATGAAAAAGCTGTGAAAGTATTCTGGTCATAGAGATAAGATAGTTGTTGACACTGAATCTGTAACCTTATTGAAGCAGAAGGTTAAAGGCTCCTGATAGGCTGACCTTTGGGAACAAGTCAATTGTTCACCCTGTACAAGGTGTTCTAATTTACACTTCGTAAAGAAGCACAAACAGAAGGCCTTAGTAAAAATGACATCAAATGAAATGCATCTGCTGTTACACCATTTTTTATGGTAAGCTTGGAACACCTAGAGGAGACATGAGTCTGTATTGCGACCAGCTGAGGTGACTAAGAATTGCAGAAGTCAGCAGAAAAATGACTAGGGATAATTAGCTTACATCAGCAGAAAACCTTAAAGGAGATACCACTGAAAAAGGGTATAAATATTGAACTCTCAAATAGGATAATAGATTCGTTGTAAAGGGGCAAAGCGATTCTCAGGCTTCAGAGCCGCCTCTGAAGCCTACAACTCTTTGTACCTCGGGGATCAAAAGGTAATGAATTTGATTTTGGTGGATATCCTGAATAAGACTAAGAACTGTAAAACTGTAGCGAAGTTAAGATTTGAGAAGAAGGATCTCTGATAATAAGATTGTAAAGCTTTCTCTTTTTGGAACTGTTATTGTTGCGATTGACTCACCAACTGTAAATTACATGTCGGTTCTTTAATAAATCTATATATTTTTAGAATTGTCTCACATACTTCTGTATCAAACTCGCAATCTCAATCTCTGTACACTCTTTGGGGAGGAGTTGCAGAATTCTGGGGGAGTTTTCTGGACCCTCATAATGTCCGGAATGTTACAGTCTAGCTAAACTTATTAAAAGTATTATCTGGAGGATGGTAACATTTTCAGGTTGTTCCTTCCCTTCAGGCAGAGATGGTCTGGACCTTTAGACACAATTAAGCGTCTTTAGGATTCGGCTACCTCAAACTTTAGTTGAAAGTGAACATCTGAGCAATACGCCTGATCTGGTGTAGCCCTAAAGGGGCTAGGACTAGTAATTAACACTTCAATCTCTCAGGACATCACTGATTCTCTCAGGACATCACAGACTCTCAACGGATAGCACGGACACTCTCTGGACATCACTGACTCTCTCAGGCTATCACTGACTCTCTCAGGAAATCACTGACTCTCGCCGGAAATCACTGACTCTCCCAGGACATCACTGACTCTCTCAGGTCATCACTGACTCTCTCAGGACATCACTGACTCTCTCAAGACTTCACAGACCATCTCCGGACATAACTGACTCACTCGGGACATCACCGAATCTCTCCGGACATCACTGACTCTCTCAGGACATCACTGACTCTCTCAGGCCGTCATTGAATCTTTGGACTTCACTGACTCTCTCAGGATATCATAGACTCTCAGGACATCACTGACTCACTCAGGAAATCACTGATTCTCTCAGGACATTACAGACTCTCTAAGGACATCACTGACTCTCAACGGATAGCACGGACACTCTCTGGACATCACAGACTCTCTCAGGCTATCACTGACTCTCTCAGGAAATCACTGACTCTCTCCGGAATTCACTGACTCTCTCCGGAAATCACTGACTCTCTCAGGACATTACTGACTCTCTCAGGTCATCACTGACTCTCTCAGGACATCACTGACTCTCTCAAGACTTCACAGACCATCTCCGGACATAACTGACTCACTCGGGACATCACCGAATCTCTCCGGACATCACTGACTCTCTCAGGACATCACTGACTCTCTCAGGCCGTCATTGAATCTTTGGACTTCACTGACTCTCTCAGGATATCATAGACTCTCAGGACATCACTGACTCACTCAGGAAATCACTGACACTTTCAGGACATCACTGACTCTCTCTGGACATCATTGACACTCTCCGGATGTCACTGAATCTCTCCGGACATCACTGACTCTCTCAGGACACCACTGACTCTCTCAGGACCTCACTGACCATCTCCAGACATAACTGACTCGCTTGGGATTTCACCGACTCTCTCAGGACATCACTGACTCTCTCAAGACATCACTGACTCTCTCAGGACATCATTGAATCATTGGACTTCACTGACTCTCTCAGGACATCACAGACTCTCAGGAAATCACTGACTCACTCAGGAAATCACTGACACTTTCAGGACATCACTGACTCTCTCTGGACATCATTGACTCTCTCCGGATGTCACTGAATCTCTCCGGACATCACTGACTCTCTCAGGACATCACTGACTCTCTCCTGTAAGGGGTTCGCGTGGCTCTGTGCTTAGCCTGGGTGCGAGTGCGGGGTTAGGCCTTTTTGCCTGTTCTGGTCTCCAGCCAGCCTGGTAGCACTAGACACCTGTGAGTGGTTCGACCCACTCGCCCTTACGGTTCTGACACTGGACTTAGGTGCGAGAGCAATAATGCAGAGAAAACTCAGGTAGACCCGGTTGAATAGTGCGAAATGGAAAATCTTTATTGCATGTTATTCAAGATTACGAAATACATGTCTTAAGCACAGATTAATGACAGTACAAACTTACATACATTTATGCAACTAGGTTTAGGGAAACGAGGAGCGCACGACATATCGTAAAAGGGGACACACATTATAATTATCCTTAAAACATAAACCCTCCCCTATCAATACCTGTCCTAATCTAGATCTGTAGGATCGAGACTCATGCTCACCACTCGTGATAACTCGGAGAATTCCGAAACTCTGCTCGGATGTTTTCACCACAGCACCTGACTATCCACGTGTTGATCAGGGGTCTCTGTACCCCACTTGTTTACTCGCTTTTGCTCCGGCTAGCAGGCTGGACCGTCTGTTGTCATGAAGATCTGTGTTGACCTCGGATTCCCGATCAAAACCTACAAAGTTCACTTATTTCGGGCGCGGTCGGGGTTTGCTGACCGCGCGGCACGTGTAGTCGTCTTCTTCTCTTCTCATCTCATCTCCTCTCGGGCCTCCGGTTCGAAAACCGTTTACCGACTTCTCGGGATCGTGCGCCCGCTTACAGGCCTTCGCCGACCAGCTCTCCACAGATCTTAGTGGCAAGCCACGAGGTTGACTCCCGGAAAAATCCACGGATCAGAGAAGCGAGTCAAAGGAATAAGAGTCGAGCGAATAAGAGAAAGATGGACGTTTGGACACTACAGTTATAGTACTGTAATTCCTTATCTCCTGCCCAATCTTAATGTTCATCTTTTGTCATGTTTTGGCGCTCAAACTTCTTGTATGGGGTGGTACTTGTCGTTAATGGGTTTCGGTGATGCTTGTAACTGTCTGAGTACCCGTTAATATTTCTCCCATTGTGGAACCGGCTAGGAGTCTCCCTGGAGGGGTTTTGGGGGCCTCCGATTCTTGTTGTGAGTACCCGCGAACGGCTCTCTCATCGTAGAGCCGTGGGGAATTTGCGTATCAATGTCTTTTGGATGGGCCCCTTGATTGCCCAGTACAATAGCTCTCATTTGTGCATGGAAAAACCCGATTCCAGCACTTATATTCCTGGCTTGGGTGTTAAAATGCAAAACGATCTCGTCTTGTCTTATCTCAATATGCTGAGTCCTGTCCGATCTTGCTGAAATGTTTATTGAAATGCCATCTTGTCTGCCTGCTGAAAGTCTAGAACCTTCTGCCACGAGGCGTGACGGCCATTTTACAGGCTGCTTGTGTCCTTTTTGAAACCTGACAGCATTTTGCCGAAATAAAGCTGTGTTTACGAAACTGTATGTCTCTTTCTCATTATTTTTAAATCGCGATAAATTGCGAATTCTACAGTCCCTCCTGTTGATGCGAATAACTCCGCTTATCGAATCAATTAAAAGTGGTGGTGAGCAATATTATCTCGATTCTCCATATCCAAATACTCCCTTAACTTAAACTATCTAGGGTCTCTGTGTCGTCCTTATTTCCCAGGAAAAAAATTACATTTTATAAAACTGTGGGCAGTATTTGCCTTTAACTTACACCGCGTGTTTGTCCTCCATGTGTAACAGGCCGATGCCTCTTGCACCACCTGTATATGCATGTGTTCCTTTTTTTTATTCAAGGTAAAGGAAAACCAAACAATCAAACAACCATAATTCAACAACACCAAATCAAAATAATCAAACCAACTCTTAAACATAGAGTTCCAAACTTCGTTACAGGTTCTAAGAAAAATAACAATCAGTAAACAATTTTGTGACACACATGGAAAAACTGGAGTGACGTCACTCTGGCCGTTTACGCGGCGCTTTCTTCGTGCACATGCACGTAACGCTCTCGCCACTCTCCCGTGTTTTCCTGTTTTGTGAGGCGCTTGCCTCTCTTGCAGTGCACGACCAATAGGTACACTACAATTATTACTTGGCACACAACTAAAATGTGGGAGGCTATTCTAATCCAGGAAGGCACTTCAATGTTGGTGAACAGATCCCACCATGGTGGGATTACGATGTCTAGGATCTCTGACCCTATCTCGACGGTCTTTTGCTCAAGGGTTTCTGTGAAACCGCAACGGCTTTCAAAAGCTTGGTGAGGTGTTCAGGGAGAGGGGGAATGAGGTATCCGAAATGCGCGACGAATCGCTGCAAGTCGGTAAAATTCTCTTTTACTGTTAGATGAACAGTGGATGGTTCAGGGATCGGGACAATTCGCTGCTGTGCCACTTGAACTTCAGCCCTGGGTTTAAAACAGAAACTGCTATCACTCACCGGACACCGGCTACGGTTTCCATGCTGGTAGTGTTGCGCTGCAGTGGTACCACAAAATGTTCCACCCCCTATGTATGCCACCTGCGGAGGCACATGATCTTGTGCCATTGCCTCCATGGTGCAATTCATGGGCTTGGCGCCAGCCGTTCTGAACCCGCACTGTGGTGATAAAAAGGCATTCAAGTGCTGGGGACACAGGATTATGTGTGCTCCCCGGGCACGACAACCAGACAGATCTGTACCTGTCATCGTTTGCTCCCAGCGGATGACGTAAGGTGGGACCGCTGCGTAGCGAATGTGGGCTCCCCCCTGAATGACACCAATGTTCTCTACTCGATACACCGGGGCGGGCTTTGCTGTGTCGCCCAAAACCGGCATACGTAAAACTACACCCATAATGGTATGGTTTGACCGTCCGCAGTTCACGGGGACTGGGTATGCTTCTGAAGCTAGCCTGAGCTGGCACGGGCTTAATGCGTTCTGAAAAGGGTGGAGCGCCTTCAGGTGTTTGTTACTTATCCAGGACGGGACCAAACCTTGTTTTAAATCCTCCAAATTACTGCGGCCCTCGCCCAGTAACCACGCCCCGTAAAGCACGCACACCTCGTTCTGCGCAGCCTGATCAGACGCATTCCGATCTTCCCTGATTAGTGCATTTACCGTCCGCGCGTGTTTCTCCAGCTCAGCTATGATTTCCTTTAAATGTAGAGTCATGGCCTGGTCTTCATGTAACCCAGACCCAACCACCTTATTTTCATCTGTGAGGATGTTCTTCAATTGTGTTTTTAAGCCATTAATCTGGGTCTGCAGCTCCACGCTGTCTAGAGCGTTGACCACAGATGTACCTGTATTGAAAGCAGTGAACAGGTCGTTCACAACACCCCTTCTTTGTCTCCCCACCTGACCCAAAACTTCATGTGGTGCGGTGTACAAACTTGTTTTATCAATCTCCGCAAAATCGAATTCGTAAAATTGCCTAAACATTTTGGTCAACAGGACCTGATATAATTGTTCCGTCTCTTTGGGGCACCACTCTGGCAACCGCACCTCGGTGAGATTTAAAATCACCGAGGCCACCGCGTAATGTACCCCCTGAAATAGTATCTGGTCTGTTGGGACCAGTACCAAACCATTCCCGGGTCCCTTACTGGTTTTTGGGCACCCGTCTTCCTGAGCCAGAACCACCGGAATCGTGGGCGGGGCCTTGCGTGGGCGCGTAATGAGTTCAGTGGCGTTTACCGGGATCGACGAGTATGGGGCTCCGCACCCCCTGGTGCTAGCATCCCACCTCATCCCTTTCCCATAATCCTGCCACTGATTCACAAAAAATATGGAGATGCCTTTGGGGCAAACGTGCTTTGACCCCCACATACATACATAGATTCCCTCATCCGGTTCCCACCATTTGTCCCAACAGACTCTCAATTGTCCGTTAGTCCCCGTAATTGTCCGGTGGGTATTATTACCCAATCGCTCCCACTCGACCGAAGAATTCCTCATATTCCTGCTCAGCTTTCGTAGCCATCACCATCGGCTCAATGGGACATTCCCATTACAAGTCAAACAAATCCGTTTGCCGACGGTGACGCTGACTCTGGGTGCGATGATCCTCACTTTGGGGCACATCAAAGAAGTCTCTTTATAGGCAAATCCCGATGTACTGGAATATTCAGTTGAATTCGTTCCCAGCCATCCTGGCCACCTTCCTTTGTGGAAATAAGTGGCGGTCTCCTCAGCCTCTCGCCTCCTGGTCCCATCTACCGCGATGGGGGCCGTGTCCCCGGAGCATCCAAACGCCACGACATCCTTGGTGCGGCCTCGATAGGCCAATCCACATCCAAATGCCGCGAGCACTACCAGAATCCGTTCCATCCTTCCTTGGTTCCTGTGATCAGATAGAATGAGGTAGCCAGCCTCCCAAGAGTCTCTGGCTTTTGTGAAGGGTGAGCGGGTCCCCTGACCTTGCCTCACGTAAAAAGACATGTGCACTGGATAGATCTTTTAACTAAACCTAATCTAAACTCCCATCATAATTCTTTTACTTATCAAAATTGACTATAAAACTTTCAAAACTTACAAACTAAAACCTATCACTTATCTTATAAACTGTACAGCGCCGCCCGTTCCCAGGGCGGCCTACTCAAATTCGGTGGCGGCTGCCGCAGGCTTCTCCCAACGGTGGGGGGGCATTGACCCCTCCCTTTGATCTGCCGCAGCCTGTTGCTGCTGCGCTGTGACTGGGCTCTCCCTGGGCTGCTTTAGCCTTGAACCTACGCCTTGGGACACTCTGGGGACTTATCCACATCTTCCTGGGCTGGGGTGTCCAACTTGACCTACGGGGAACTACCGGGGGCAGGAACTCCAGGACCGACGGACCGGGTTTTGAGACTTCCACCGTTGCGACCTGTGGTTCCACCACAGCCGCTGGCTCCGCCTCCCCTGACTCCGCCTCCCTGAACTCGGGATCTGCAGCCTCTGGCACCGCCCTACTTGGCCCAGTAGGCGGCCCTTCACTCGCAGTCCCTACCTCCCTCGAGGGCAAGACTTCCAAGGCGGATGGACTGGGTTCTGAGGCTTCTATCGCCACGTCCTGTGGTCCCACCACAGCCGCTGGCTCCGCCTCCCCTAGCTCCGCCCCCCTGATTCCGGGACCTGCAGCTTCTGTCTCCACCCTGTGTGGATCTCCATCTGCAGTCCCTATCTCCCCTTTACCTGAATCGGGGGCGATCCTTTCGTCCTCCGATTCCAGCTCCTCTTCACTTGTGTCACTATCTTGGTCGAGCTCCTCGAACTCTTCCTCATCTGACTCCCAACCCCAATAAAGGATCCTACATTTTGCTAGGATGCCCTCTCCCCTGATACAAGCTGCTTTGCAAGCCTGTGTGCCCTGCGGTCCTACCCGGGGCTGCGAGTCCCCACTTGCAGGTTTGGCCCCTGTGGTTGGCCCTTGTGCACCCGGCTTATACAGTTTGCACTGGTTAAAATCCACATACTTCCTGCTTCTGGCTACCCTGCAGGCTGCTTTTATCTCTCTAAGCTGCCCTTCTAGCCCATCTATTTTCCCCATTAAGCGGGCGTTCACCTCCCGCAGGGCCTGCTCTCTTAACCTGGCCTCCTTACAGGAGACCCCCTCCTGTGCGTGTCTTTTAAAAGGACACAGGTAGGCAGGCTGCGTGGGCTCTAGTCATTGGGTACTGGTGGACGGGGTTGTGGCATCTGCGGGGCCGGTAGCGACTGCCACCCTTTCTTGCGAGATCATGAGGGTCCGCATGGCTCCCAACATTGATTCTATCGCATCGGGATGGATAGGCACACCAACTCCCTTATCGGGGGCAGGCGCCTGGGCTCGGGCTGCGGGATTTTTATCCCTGGACTCTTTCCAAGGGTTCCTGCAGTTCTTGCGCCAGTGCCCTTTCTTTCCACACCCGAAACAAGCATTACTGGCTTGTGGGACGCGATTTCCCTCCTGATGCCACTCACTTAGAGCCGGGGCGGTGGGCCGTGCCTCATGCACCTTTCCCTTAAGGGGACGCGCTCCCGTACTGCTAGTATTACGGTACCCTACCGTGAGTTGGTTTAAGACCAACTCCTCAGTTGTGATGGGGTTAGTGGGAGCAAACCACGCTTTTGCCTGCTCCCTGACGGCTGGCAAACTGTTGGCTACTACACACCTGAGCCAATGAGTTAAACCGACTCCGTTCAAATAGGCGCGCTCTGGCGCACCTGGGCAGCTACGCTGGTATACTGGCCACAGCCTGTCGGCGAAAACCTTCGGGGGTTCTCCCTCCATCTGCACTGTCTGTCCCAATCTAACGAACGGACCTTCATCGTCCGCTCCCAACACTTCCAGGACCTCGTCCCTCAATTCCCCATAGGTATGATCTCCCCTTTTGCTCGCGTCTGAGAGACACTGTAGGACCGAGCTGTCTAATGAGAACAGCAGCATTTTTGCCTTTTCTCCATCGTCGCAGCCGTTAATGGCCGCGGTCTGCTCTACCTCCCTGAAATGTACGGAAGGGTCGTCTGACTCGGACAGCTTCCGTACGTGACTGATCATAGCCCTCAGCTGGTGTGAGCTGTGAAGCAACACAAGCTGGTTCAGGAGATTCCCCGCTTCCCCATTGTCTCCGTTCGGGCCCCTCTTGATATCAGTAAGCGGGCACAACAGTCCCGGCTTCACTACTACTTCAAGGGGCTGTACTATCTCGGGGACCTCTTCCTCTACTTCTACCACTTCCTCCCTTACCCAGGTTGCCGAATAGCTGGGTGGCGCGGAGGGCACAGTGGCAAATGCCTCCTCTGCTTTGTTTGGTAGGGATTTTTGGAATTCCCCACCCACCGGCGGCTGGTGTGCTGACGGGCTGATAAGGCACACCATGCCGTGCGCTTTATTCGGGGCCTCTTTAAGGTTCCCTATCTCTCTTTGGCAGACGCTGTGATCGGCCCCCTCATGTTTATCCTCGAGGGCCATCTTATATGCCGCCCTAACCCCCTTTAAGCTCTCTTCCTGGGCTTTTATTTGAGCAGCTAGGCGGGCACATCATTCCCTTATTCTGCCCTCATTTAATTTTGCCTCAGTGACCTGGCACTCGAGGTAATCTATTTTCGCCTCATGGTGGTTGGCGACTAACTGGCGTTCCTGATGCAACGCATTTAAGGACGCGATGAGCTGCTGCCCCCCTGCGACCTTTTCCTCCATCTCCACCACCAAACCCGTGATCTGAGCTGCCTGCGCTACGATGACCTGGTCCGAAAGCTGGACTTGCCTTTATAACACATCAGCCAGACCGCTTTCTCTACCGATTTTCTGTGTTCTTTAATGCCTGTCCACCTGATGGCTGTGTCTAGCGGACGCTTATCCACCAGCAGGTCACTTATCCATCTCTTAGTCAAATTAACTTTTCCAAAAACATAATCTGCTATTCTCTCTTCCATAACATTTCGCCCATTCATACCAGGGTCTAACACATTATTTTCTCGCTGCCAGTGTCCCTTTGTGGTCGCCATTATCTGTAAGGGGTTCGCGTGGCACTGTGCTTAGCCTGGGTGCTAGTGCGGGGTTAGGCCTTGCTGCCTGTTCTGGTCTCCAGCCAGCCTGGTAGCACTAGACACCCACTCGCCCTTACGGTTCTGACACTGGACTTAGGTGCGAGAGCAATAATGCAGAGAAAACTCAGGTAGACCCGGTTGAATAGTGCGAAATGGAAAATCTTTATTGCATGTTATTCAAGATTACGAAATACATGTCATAAGCACAGATTAATGACAGTACAAACTTACATACATTTATGCAACTAGGTTTAGGGAAACGAGGAGCGCACGACACATCGTAAAAGGGGACACACATTATAATTATCCTTAAAACATAAACCCTCCCCTATCAATACCTGTCCTAATCTAGATCTGTAGGATCGAGACTCATGCTCACCACTCGTGATAACTCGGAGAATTCCGAAACTCTGCTCGGATGTTTTCACCACAGCACCTGACTATCCACGTGTTGATCAGGGGTCTCTGTACCCCACTTGTTTACTCGCTTTTGCTCCGGCTAGCAGGCTGGACCGTCTGTTGTCATGAAGATCTGTGTTGACCTCGGATTCCCGATCAAAACCTACAAAGTTCACTTATTTCGGGCGCGGTCGGGGTTTACTGACCGCGGCGGCACGTGTAGTCGTCTTCTTCTCTTCTCATCTCATCTCATCTCATCTCCTCTCGGGCCTCCGGTTCGAACACTGTTTACCGACTTCTCGGGATGGTGCGCCCGCTTACAGGCCTTCGCCGACCAGCTCTCCACAGATCTTCGCGGCAAGCCACGAGGTTGACTCCCGGAAAAATCCACGGATCAGAGAAGCGAGTCAAAAGAATAAGAGTCGAGCGAATAAGAGAAAGATGGACGTTTGGACACTACAGTTATAGTACTGTAATTCCTTATCTCCCGCCCAATCTTAATGTTCATCTTTTGTCATGTTTTGGCGCTCAAACTTCTTGTATGGGGTGGTACTTGTCGTTAATGGGTTTCGGTGATGCTTGTAACTGTCTGAGTACCCGTTAATATTTCTCCCATTGTGGAACCGGCTAGGAGTCTCCCTGGAGGGGTTTTGGGGGCCTCCGATTCTTGTTGTGAGTACCCGCGAACGGCTCTCTCATCGTAGAGCCGTGGGGAATTTGCGTATCAATGTCTTTTGGATGGGCCCCTTGATTGCCCAGTACAATAGCTCTCATTGTGCATGGAAAAACCCGATTCCAGCACTTATATTCCTTGCTTGGGTGTTAAAATGCAAAACAATCTCGTCTTGTCTTATCTCAATATGCTGAGTCCTGTCCGATCTTGCTGAAATATTTATTGAAAAGGCCATCCTGTCTGCCTGCTGAAAGTCTAGAGCCTTCTGCCACGAAGCGTGACGGCCATTTTACAGGCTGCTTGTGTCCTTTTTGAAACCTGACAGCATTTTGCCGAAATAAAGCTGTGTTTACGAAACTGTATGTCTCTTTCTCATTATTTTTAAATCGCGATAAATTGCGAATTCTACACTCCGGACATCACTGACTCTCTCCGGACATCACTGACAAACTCAGCACATCAATGACACTCTCTGGACATCACTGACTCTCTCCAGACATCACTGACTCTCTCCAGACATCACTGACTCTCTCTGGACATCACTGACTCTCTCCAGACATCACTGACTCTCTCTGGACATCACTGACTCTCTCTGGACATCACTGACTCTCTCTGGACATCACTGACTCTCTCCAGACATCACTGACTCTCTCCAGACATCACTGACTCTCTCTGGACATCACTGACTCTCTCTGGACATCACTGACTCTCTCCAGACATCACTGACTCTCTCCAGACATCACTGACTCTCTCCAGACATCACTGACTCTCTCCATAAATCACTGACTCTCTCCAGACATCACTGACTCTCTCTGGACATCACTGACACTCTCATGACATCACTGACTTTCTCAGGACATCTCTTACTCTGTCAGGACATCACTGACACACTCAGGACATCACTGACTCTCTCAGGACATCACCGAATCTCTCAGGGAATCACTGATTCTCTGGACATAACTGACTCTCTCCGGACATCACTGACACTCTCTGGACATCACTGACTTTTTTATGACATCACTGATTTTCTCTGGAGATCACTGACTCACTCAGCACATCACTGACTCTGTCAGGACATCACTTACCCTCTCAGGACATCACTGACTCTCTCAGGACATCCCTGACCCTCTCCGGAGATCACTGAATCTCTCCGGACATCTCTGACTTTCTCCGGACATCACTGAAACTCTCATCAGGACATCACTAATTCTCTCTCGACATCACTGACTCTCACAGGGCATCATTGACTCTCTCAGGACATCACAAACTCTCTCAGGACATCACTGACTCTCTCAGGACATCACTGAATCTTACAGGACGTCACTGACTCTCTCCAGAGATCACTGACTCTCTCCGGATATCACTGACTCCCTCCAGAGATCATTGACACACTTAAGACATCACTGAATCTCTCAACACATCACTGAAGCTCTCCGGACATCACTGACTCTCTCTGGACATCATTGACTCGCTCAGGACATCACTGACTCTCTCTGGACATCACCGACACTCTCAGGTCATCACCGAATCTCAGAACATCAGTGACTCTCTCCGGACATCACTGACACTCTCCGGATATCACTGACTCTCTCCAGAAATCAGTGACTCTCTCATAACATCACTGACTCATTCCTGACATCACTGACTCTCTAGGGACATCACTGATTCTCTCGGGACATCAATGACTCTCTCACGACATCACTGACTTTCTCCGGACATCACTGAAACTCTCATCAGGACATCACTGATTCTCTCTGGACATCACTGACACTCTCAGGACATCACTGACCCTCACAGGGCATCATTGACTCTCTCAGGACATCACAAACTCTCTCAGGACATCACTGACTCTCACAGGACGTCACTGACTCTCTCCGGAGATCACTGACTCTCTCCGGATATCACTGACTCCCTCCAGAGATCATTGACACACTTAGGACATCACTGACTCTCTCAGCACATCACTTACTCTCTCCGGACATCACTTACACTCTCCGGACATCACTAACTCTCTCGGGACATCATTGACTCTCTCAGGACATCACCGAATCTCTCAGTGAATCACTGATTCTCTGCACATAACTGACTCCCACCGGACATCACTGACACTCTCTGGACATCACTGAATCTGTCAGGACATCACAGACTCTCTCCGGACATCACTGACTCACTCAGCACATCACTGACTCTGTCAGGACATCACTTACCCTCTCAGGACATCACTGACTCTCTCAGGACATCCCTGACCCTCTCCGGAGATCACTGAATCTCTCCGGATATCACTAACTCTCTCCAGAGATCACTGACACACTTAAGACATCACTGAATCTCTCAACACATCACTGAAGCTCTCCGGACATCACTGACTCTCTCTAAACATCATTGACTCTCTCTGGACATCACTGACTCTCTCTGGACATCACCGACACTCTCAGGTCATCACCGAATCACAGAACATCAGTGACTCTCTCCGGACGTCACTGACACTCTCCGGATATCACTGACTCTCTCCAGAAATCAGTGACTCTCTCATAACATCACTGACTCTTTCCTGACATCACTGACTCTCTAGGGACATCACTGATTCTCTCGGGACATCACTGACTCTCTCAGGACATCACTGACTTTCTCCGGACATCACTCAAACTCTCATCAGGACATCACTGATTCTCTCTGGATATCACTGACTCTCTCAGGGCATCATTGACTCTCTCAGGACATCACAAACTCTCTCAGAACATCACAGACTCTCTCAGGACATCACTGACTCTTACAGTACGTCACTGACTCTCTCCGGAGATCACTGACACTCTCCGGATATCACTGACTCCCTCCAGAGATCATTGACACACTTAGGACATCATTGACTCTCTCAGCACATCAATGAAGCTATCCGGACATCATTTACTCTCTCCGGACGTCACTGACTCTCTCTGGACCTCACTGAATCACTCAGCACATCACTGACTCTCTCCGGACATCACTGACACTCTCCAGAGATCATTGACACACTTAGGAATCACTGACTCTCTCAGCACATCACTTAAACTCTCCAGACATCAATTACTCTCTCCGGACATCACAAACTCTCTCTGGACATCATTGACTCTCTCAGGACATCACTGACTCTCTCCGGACATCACTGACACTCTCTGGACATCACTGATTCACTCAGCACATCACTGACTCTCTCCGGACATCACTGACACTCTCAGGACATCACTGACGCTCTCTGGACATCACTGACTCATTCAGCACATCAATGACACTCTCTGGACATCAGCGTCACTCTCAAAACATCACTGACTCTGTCCGGACATCACTGACTCTCTCTGGACATCACTGACACTTTCATGACATCACTGACTCTCTCAGGACATCACTGAATCTCAGCAGATCACTGACTCTCTCAGGACATCACTGACTCTCTCAGGACATCACTGAGTCTCTCTGGACATGACTGAAGCTCTCCGGACATCACTGACTCTCTCAGGACATCAGTGACTCTCTCAGTACATCATTGACTCTCTCCGGACATCACTGACTCTCTCCGGACATCACAGACTCTCTAAGGACTTCACTGACTCTCAACGGTTAGCACGGACACTTCTGGACATCACAGACCCTCTCAGGATATCACTGACTCTCTCAGGTCATCACTGACTCTCTCAGGACATCCTGACTCTCTCAGGACTTCACAGACCATCTCCGGACATAACTGACTCACTCGGGACAACAGCGAATCTCTCAGGACATCACTGACTCTCTCAGGCCATCATTGAATCTTTGGACTTCACTGACTCTCTCAGGATATCACAGACTCTCAGGACATCACTGACTCACTCAGGAAATCTCTGACACTTTCAGGACATCACTGACTCTCTCTGGACATCATTGGCTCTCTCCGGATGTCACTGAATCTCTCAGGACCTCACTGACCACCTCCAGACATAACTGACTCGCTCAGCATGTCACTGACACTCTCAGAACTTCACTGATTCTCTCAGAACATCACTGACTCTCTCAGCAGATCACTGGCTCTCACAGATCATCACTGAATCTCTGGACATTACTGACATTCTCCGGACATCACTGACTCTCTCTGGACATCACTGATTCTCTCAGGACATCACTTACTCTCTCAGGACATCACTGACACACTCAGGACATCACTGACTCTCGCAGGACATCACCGAATCTCTCAGAGAATCACTGATTCTCTGGACATAAGCGACTCTCTCCGGACATCACTGACACTCTCTGGACATCACTGATTCTCTTATGACATCACTGACTCTCTCCGGACATCACTGAATCTGTCAGGATATCACAGACTCTCTCAGGACATCACTGACTCACTCAGCACATCACTGGCTCTGTCAGGACATCACTTACTCTCTCAGGACATCACTGACTCTTTCAGGACATCCCTGACCCTCTCGGGAGATCACGGAATCTCTCCGGATATCACTGACTCTCTCCAGAGATCACTGACAGACGTACGACATCACTGAATCTCTCAACACATCACTGACGCTCTCCGGACATCACTGACTCTCTCTGGACATCATTGACTCTCTCCGGACATCACTGACTCTCTCCAGACATCACTGACTCTCTCTGGACATCACTGACACTCTCATGACATCACTGACTTTCTCAGGACATCTCTTACTCTGTCAGGACATCACTGACACACTCAGGACATCACTGACTCTCTCAGGACATCACCGAATCTCTCAGGGAATCACTGATTCTCTGGACATCACCGACTTTCTTATGACATCACTGATTTTCTCTGGAGATCACTGACTCACTCAGCACATCACTGACTCTGTCAGGACATCACTTACCCTCTCAGGACATCACTGACTCTCTCAGGACATCCCTGACCCTCTCCGGAGATCACTGAATCTCTCCGGATATCAATGACTCTCTCCAGAGATCACTGACACACTTAAGACATCACTGAATCTCTCAACACATCACTGAAGCTCTCCAGACATCATTGACTCTCTCTGGACATCATTGACTCTCTCAGGACATCACTGACTCTCTCTGGACATCACTGACACTCTCCGGATATCACTGACTCTCTCCAGAAATCAGTGACTCTCTCATAAGATCACTGACTCTTTCCTGACATCACTGTCTCTCTTGGGACATCACTGATTCTCTCGGGACATCAATGACTCTCTCAGGACATCACTGACTTTCTCCGGACATCACTGAAACTCTCATCAGGACATGACTGACTCTCTCTGGACATCACTGACACTCTCAGGACATCACTGACTCTCACAGGGCATCATTGACTCTCTCAGGACATCACAAACTCTCTCAGGACATCACTGACTCTCTCAGGACATCACTGACTCTCACAGGACGTCACTGACTCTCTCCGGAGATCACTGACTCTCTCCGGATATCACTGACTCCCTCCAGAGATCATTGACACACTTAGGACATCACTGACTCTCTCAGCACATCATTTACTCTCTCCGGACATCACTTACACTCTCCTGACATCACTAACTCTCTCGGGACATCATTGACTCTCTCAGGACATCACCGAATGTCTCAGGGAATCACTGATTCTCTGGACATAACTGACTCTCTACGGACATCACTGACACTCTCTGGACATCACTGAATCTGTCAGGACATCACAGACTCGCTCCGGACATCACTGACTCACTCAGCACATCACTGACTCTGTCAGGACATCACTGACTCTCTCAGGACATCCCTGACCCTCTCCGGAGATCACTGAATCTCTCCGGATATCACTAACTCTCTCCAGAGATCACTGACACACTTAAGACATCACTGAATCTCTCAACACATCACTGAAGCTCTCCGGACATCACTGACTCTCGCCGGACATCATTGACTCTCTCAGGACATCACTGACTCTCTCTGGACATCACCGACACTCTCAGGTCATCACCGAATCTCAGAACATCAGTGACTCTCTCCGGACGTCATTGACACTCTCCGGATATCACTGACTCTCTCCAGAAATCAGTGTCTCTCTCATAATATCACTGACTCTTTCCTGACATCACTGACTCTCTAGGGACATCACTGATTCTCTCAGGACATCACTGACTCTCTCAGGACATCACTGACTTTCTCCGGACATCACTGAAACTCTCATCAGGACATCACTGATTCTCTCTGGACATCACTGACTCTCACAGGGCATCATTGACTCTCTCAGGACATCACAAACTCTCTCAGGACATCACTGACTCTCTCAGGACATCACTGACTCTCACAGGACGTCACTGACTCTCTCCGGATATCACTGACTCGCTCCAGAGATCATTGACACAATTAGGACATCATTGACTCTCTCAGCACATCACTGAAGCTCTCCGGACATCACTTACTCTCTCCGGACATCATTGACTCTCTCAGGACATCACTGACTCTCTCCGGACATCACTGACACTCTCTGGACCTCACTGAATCACTCAGCACATCAATGACTCTCTCCAGACATCACTGACACTCTCCAGAGATCAATGACACACTTAGGACATCACTGACTCTCTCAGCACATCACTTAAACTCTCCAGACATCACTTACTCTCTCCGGACATCACAAACTCTCTCTGGACATCACTGACTCTGTCTGGACATCACTGACACTCTCATGACATCACTGACTTTCTCAGGACATCACTGACTCTCTCACGACATCACTGAATCTCAGCAGATCACTGACTCTCTCAGGACATCACTGACTCTCTCAGGCCATCTCTTACTCTCTCAGGACATCACTGACACACTCAGGACATCACTGACTCTCTCAGGACATCACCGAATCTCTCAGGGAATCATTGATTCTCTGGACATAACTGACATTCTCTGGACATCACTGACTTTCATATGACATCACTGACTCTCTCCGGACATCACTAAATCTGGCAGGACATCACAGACTCTCTCCAGACATCACTGACTCACTCAGCACATCACTAACTCTGTCAGGACATCACTTACCCTCTCAGGACATCACTGACTCTCTCAGGACATCCCTGACCCTCTCCGGAGATCACTGAATCTCTCCGGATATCACTAACTCTCTCCAGAGATCACTAACACACTTAAGACCTCACTGAATCTCTCAACACATCACTGAAGCTCTCCGGACATCACTGACTCTCTCTGGACATCATTGACTCTCTCAGGACATCACTGACTCTCTCTGGACATCACCGACACTCTCAGGTCATCACCGACTCTCAGAACATCAGTGACTCTCTCCGGACATCACTGACACTCTCCGGATATCACTGACTCTCTCCAGAAATCAGTGACTCTCTCATAACATCACTGACTCTTTCCTGACATCACTGATTCTCTCGGGACATCACTGACTCTCCCAGGACATCATTGACTTTCTCCAGACATCACTGAAACTCTCATCAGGACAACACTGATTCTCTCTGGACATCACCGACTCTCTCAGGACATCACTGACTTTCACAGGGCATCATTGACTCTTTCAGGACATCACTGACTCTCACAGGACATCACTGACTTGCTCCGGAGATCACTGACTTTCTCCGGGTATCACTGACTCTCTCCAGAGATCACTGACACAATTAGGACATCACTGACTATCTCAGCACATCGTTGAAGCTCTCCGGACATCAATTACTCTCTCCGGACATCACTGACTCTCTCTGGACATCACTGACACTCTCTGGACATCACTGATTCTCTCTGGACATCACCGACTCACTCAGGACATCACTGAATCACTCCAGACATCACTGACCCTCTCTGGACATCACTGACACTCTCACGACATCATTGACTCTCTCAGGACATCACTGACTCTCTCCGGACATCACTGACACTCTCTGGACCTCACTGAATCACTCAGCACATCAATGACTCTCTCCAGACATCACTGACACTCTCCAGAGATCAATGACACACTTAGGACATCACTGACTCTCTCAGCACATCACTTAAACTCTCCAGACATCACTTACTCTCTCCGGACATCACAAACTCTCTCTGGACATCACTGACTCTGTCTGGACATCACTGACACTCTCATGACATCACTGACTTTCTCAGGACATCACTGACTCTCTCACGACATCACTGAATCTCAGCAGATCACTGACTCTCTCAGGACATCACTGACTCTCTCAGGCCATCTCTTACTCTCTCAGGACATCACTGACACACTCAGGACATCACTGACTCTCTCAGGACATCACCGAATCTCTCAGGGAATCATTGATTCTCTGGACATAACTGACATTCTCTGGACATCACTGACTTTCATATGACATCACTGACTCTCTCCGGACATCACTAAATCTGGCAGGACATCACAGACTCTCTCCAGACATCACTGACTCACTCAGCACATCACTAACTCTGTCAGGACATCACTTACCCTCTCAGGACATCACTGACTCTCTCAGGACATCCCTGACCCTCTCCGGAGATCACTGAATCTCTCCGGATATCACTAACTCTCTCCAGAGATCACTAACACACTTAAGACCTCACTGAATCTCTCAACACATCACTGAAGCTCTCCGGACATCACTGACTCTCTCTGGACATCATTGACTCTCTCAGGACATCACTGACTCTCTCTGGACATCACCGACACTCTCAGGTCATCACCGACTCTCAGAACATCAGTGACTCTCTCCGGACATCACTGACACTCTCCGGATATCACTGACTCTCTCCAGAAATCAGTGACTCTCTCATAACATCACTGACTCTTTCCTGACATCACTGATTCTCTCGGGACATCACTGACTCTCTCAGGACATCATTGACTTTCTCCAGACATCACTGAAACTCTCATCAGGACAACACTGATTCTCTCTGGACATCACCGACTCTCTCAGGACATCACTGACTTTCACAGGGCATCATTGACTCTTTCAGGACATCACTGACTCTCACAGGACATCACTGACTTGCTCCGGAGATCACTGACTTTCTCCGGGTATCACTGACTCTCTCCAGAGATCACTGACACAATTAGGACATCACTGACTATCTCAGCACATCGTTGAAGCTCTCCGGACATCAATTACTCTCTCCGGACATCACTGACTCTCTCTGGACATCACTGACACTCTCTGGACATCACTGATTCTCTCTGGACATCACCGACTCACTCAGGACATCACTGAATCACTCCAGACATCACTGACCCTCTCTGGACATCACTGACACTCTCACGACATCACTGACTTTCTCAGGACATCACTGACTCTCTCAGGACATCTCTGATTCTCAGGACATCACTGGCACTCTCTGGAGATAACTGACTCTCTCAGGACATCACTGTCTCTCTCCGGACATCACTGACTCTCTCCGGACATCACTGAAACTCTCCGGACATCACTGACCCTCTCCGGACATCACTGAATCTCTGGATATCACTGATCCTCTCAGGACGTGACTGACTCTCTCCAGACATCACTGACTCTCTCAGGACATCACTGACTCTCACAGGACACCATTGACTCTCTCCGGAGATCACTGACTCTCTCCGGACATCACTGACTCTCTCCAGAGATCATTGACACATTTAGGACATCACTGACTCTCTCAGCACATCACTGAAGCTCTCCGGTCATCACTTACTCTCTCCAGGCATCACTAACTCTCTCTGGACATCATTGACTCTCTCAGGACATCACTGACTGTCTCCGGACATCACTGACTCTCACAGGGCATCATTGACTCTCTCAGGACATCACAAACTCTCTCAGTCCATCACTGACTCTCTCAGGACATCACTGACTCTCTCCGGACATCACTGACACTCTCTGGACATCACTGATTCACTCAGCACATCAATGACTCTCTCCGGACATCACTGACACTCTCAAGACATCACTGATTCTCTCAGGACATCCCTGACCCTCTCCGGAGATCACTGAATCTCTCCGGATATCACTGAATCTCTCCAGAGATCACTGACACACGTAAGACATCACTGAATCTCTCAACACATCACTTACGCTCTCCGGACATCACTGACTCTCTCTGGACATCATTGACTCTCTCATGACATCACTGACTTTCTCATGACATCACTGACTCTCTCAGGACATCACTGAATCTCAGCAGATCAGTGACTCTCTCAGGACATCACTGACTCTCTCAGGACATCACTTACTCCCTCAGGACATCACTGACACACTCAGGACATCACTGACGCTCTCAGGACATCACCGAATCTCTCAGGGAATCACTGATTCTCTGGACATAACTGACTCTCTCCGGACATCACTGACACTCTCTGGACATCACTGACTTTCTTATGACATCACTGACTCTCTCCGGACATCACTGAATCTGTCAGGACATCACAGATTCTCTCCGGACATCACTGACTCACTCAGCACATCACTTACTCTCTCAGGACATCACTTACCCTCTCAGGAGATCACTGACTCCCTCAGGACATCCCTGACCCTCTCTGGAGATCACTGAATCTCTCCGGATATCACTAACTCTCTCCAGAGATCACTGACACACTTAAGACATCACTGAATCTCTCAACACATCACTGAAGCTCTCCGGACATCACTGACTCTCTCTTGACATCATTGACTCTCTCAGGACATCACTGACTCTCTCTGGACATCACCGACACTCTCAGGTCATCACCGACTCTCCGGATATCACTGACTCTCCAGAAATCAGTGACTCTCTAATAACATCACTGACTCTTTCCTGACATCACTGACTCTCTAGGGACATCACTGATTCTCTCGGGACATCACTGACTCTCTCAGGACATCACTGACTTTCTCCGGACATCACTGAAACTCTCATCAGAACATCACCGATTCTCTCCGGACATCACTGACTATCTCAGGACATCACTGACTCTCTCTGGACATCACCGACAATCTCAGGTCATCACCGACTCTCAGAACATCATTACTCTCTGCGGACATCACTGACACTCTCTGGACATCACTGATTCTCTTATGACATCACTGACTCTCTCCGGACATCACTGAATCTGTCAGGAAATCACTGACTCACTCAGCACATCACTGACTCTCTCCGGACATCACAGACTCTCTCAGGACATCACTGACTCACTCAGCACATCACTGACTCGGTCAGGACATCACTGACTCTCTCAGGACATCACTTACACTCTCCGGACATCACTAACTCTCTCTGGACATCATTGACTCTCAGGACATCACTGACTCTCTGCGGACATCACTGATTCACTCAGCACATCACTGACTCTCTCCGGACATCACTGACACTCTCAGGACATCACCGATTCTCTCTGGACATCACTGACTCACTCAGCACATCAATGACTCTCTCCGGACATCACCGACACTCTCAGAACATCACTGACTCTCTCAGGGCATCACTGACTCTCTCTGGACATCACTGACACTCTCATGACATCACTGACTTTCTCAGGACATCACTGACTCTCTCACGACATCACTGAATCTCAGCAGATCACTGACTCTCTCAGGACATCACTGACACACTCAGGACATCACTGACTCTCTCAGGACATCACCGAATCTCTCAGGGAATCACTGATTCTCTGGACATAACTGACATTCTCTGGACATCACTGACTTTCATATGACATCACAGACTCTCTCCAGACATCACTGACTCACTCAGCACATCACTGACTCTGTCAGGACATCACTTCCCCTCTCAGGACATCACTGACTCTCTCAGGACATCCCTGACCCTCTCCGGAGATCACTGAATCTCTCCGGATATCACTAACTCTCTCCAGAGATCACTAACACACTTAAGACCTCACTGAATCTCTCAACACATCACTGAAGCTCTCCGAACATCACTGACTATCTCTGGACATCATTGACTCTCTCAGGACATCACTGACTCTCTCTGGACATCACCGACACTCTCAGGTCATCACCGACTCTCCGGATATCACTGACTCTCCAGAAATCAGTGACTCTCTAATAACATCACTGACTCTTTCCTGACATCACTGACTCTCTAGGGACATCACTGATTCTCTCGGGACATCACTGACTCTCTCAGGACATCACTGACTTTCTCCGGACATCACTGAAACTCTCATCAGAACATCACCGATTCTCTCCGGACATCACTGACTATCTCAGGACATCACTGACTCTCTCTGGACATCACCGACAATCTCAGGTCATCACCGACTCTCAGAACATCATTACTCTCTGCGGACATCACTGACACTCTCTGGACATCACTGATTCTCTTATGACATCACTGACTCTCTCCGGACATCACTGAATCTGTCAGGAAATCACTGACTCACTCAGCACATCACTGACTCTCTCCGGACATCACAGACTCTCTCAGGACATCACTGACTCACTCAGCACATCACTGACTCGGTCAGGACATCACTGACTCTCTCAGGACATCACTTACACTCTCCGGACATCACTAACTCTCTCTGGACATCATTGACTCTCAGGACATCACTGACTCTCTGCGGACATCACTGATTCACTCAGCACATCACTGACTCTCTCCGGACATCACTGACACTCTCAGGACATCACCGATTCTCTCTGGACATCACTGACTCACTCAGCACATCAATGACTCTCTCCGGACATCACCGACACTCTCAGAACATCACTGACTCTCTCAGGGCATCACTGACTCTCTCTGGACATCACTGACACTCTCATGACATCACTGACTTTCTCAGGACATCACTGACTCTCTCACGACATCACTGAATCTCAGCAGATCACTGACTCTCTCAGGACATCACTGACACACTCAGGACATCACTGACTCTCTCAGGACATCACCGAATCTCTCAGGGAATCACTGATTCTCTGGACATAACTGACATTCTCTGGACATCACTGACTTTCATATGACATCACAGACTCTCTCCGGATATCACTGACTCGCTCCAGAGATCATTGACACAATTAGGACATCATTGACTCTCTCAGCACATCACTGAAGCTCTCCGGACATCACTTACTCTCTCCGGACATCATTGACTCTCTCAGGACATCACTGACTCTCTCCGGACATCACTGACACTCTCTGGACCTCACTGAATCACTCAGCACATCAATGACTCTCTCCAGACATCACTGACACTCTCCAGAGATCAATGACACACTTAGGACATCACTGACTCTCTCAGCACATCACTTAAACTCTCCAGACATCACTTACTCTCTCCGGACATCACAAACTCTCTCTGGACATCACTGACTCTGTCTGGACATCACTGACACTCTCATGACATCACTGACTTTCTCAGGACATCACTGACTCTCTCACGACATCACTGAATCTCAGCAGATCACTGACTCTCTCAGGACATCACTGACTCTCTCAGGCCATCTCTTACTCTCTCAGGACATCACTGACACACTCAGGACATCACTGACTCTCTCAGGACATCACCGAATCTCTCAGGGAATCATTGATTCTCTGGACATAACTGACATTCTCTGGACATCACTGACTTTCATATGACATCACTGACTCTCTCCGGACATCACTAAATCTGGCAGGACATCACAGACTCTCTCCAGACATCACTGACTCACTCAGCACATCACTAACTCTGTCAGGACATCACTTACCCTCTCAGGACATCACTGACTCTCTCAGGACATCCCTGACCCTCTCCGGAGATCACTGAATCTCTCCGGATATCACTAACTCTCTCCAGAGATCACTAACACACTTAAGACCTCACTGAATCTCTCAACACATCACTGAAGCTCTCCGGACATCACTGACTCTCTCTGGACATCATTGACTCTCTCAGGACATCACTGACTCTCTCTGGACATCACCGACACTCTCAGGTCATCACCGACTCTCAGAACATCAGTGACTCTCTCCGGACATCACTGACACTCTCCGGATATCACTGACTCTCTCCAGAAATCAGTGACTCTCTCATAACATCACTGACTCTTTCCTGACATCACTGATTCTCTCGGGACATCACTGACTCTCTCAGGACATCATTGACTTTCTCCAGACATCACTGAAACTCTCATCAGGACAACACTGATTCTCTCTGGACATCACCGACTCTCTCAGGACATCACTGACTTTCACAGGGCATCATTGACTCTTTCAGGACATCACTGACTCTCACAGGACATCACTGACTTGCTCCGGAGATCACTGACTTTCTCCGGGTATCACTGACTCTCTCCAGAGATCACTGACACAATTAGGACATCACTGACTATCTCAGCACATCGTTGAAGCTCTCCGGACATCAATTACTCTCTCCGGACATCACTGACTCTCTCTGGACATCACTGACACTCTCTGGACATCACTGATTCTCTCTGGACATCACCGACTCACTCAGGACATCACTGAATCACTCCAGACATCACTGACCCTCTCTGGACATCACTGACACTCTCACGACATCATTGACTCTCTCAGGACATCACTGACTCTCTCCGGACATCACTGACACTCTCTGGACCTCACTGAATCACTCAGCACATCAATGACTCTCTCCAGACATCACTGACACTCTCCAGAGATCAATGACACACTTAGGACATCACTGACTCTCTCAGCACATCACTTAAACTCTCCAGACATCACTTACTCTCTCCGGACATCACAAACTCTCTCTGGACATCACTGACTCTGTCTGGACATCACTGACACTCTCATGACATCACTGACTTTCTCAGGACATCACTGACTCTCTCACGACATCACTGAATCTCAGCAGATCACTGACTCTCTCAGGACATCACTGACTCTCTCAGGCCATCTCTTACTCTCTCAGGACATCACTGACACACTCAGGACATCACTGACTCTCTCAGGACATCACCGAATCTCTCAGGGAATCATTGATTCTCTGGACATAACTGACATTCTCTGGACATCACTGACTTTCATATGACATCACTGACTCTCTCCGGACATCACTAAATCTGGCAGGACATCACAGACTCTCTCCAGACATCACTGACTCACTCAGCACATCACTAACTCTGTCAGGACATCACTTACCCTCTCAGGACATCACTGACTCTCTCAGGACATCCCTGACCCTCTCCGGAGATCACTGAATCTCTCCGGATATCACTAACTCTCTCCAGAGATCACTAACACACTTAAGACCTCACTGAATCTCTCAACACATCACTGAAGCTCTCCGGACATCACTGACTCTCTCTGGACATCATTGACTCTCTCAGGACATCACTGACTCTCTCTGGACATCACCGACACTCTCAGGTCATCACCGACTCTCAGAACATCAGTGACTCTCTCCGGACATCACTGACACTCTCCGGATATCACTGACTCTCTCCAGAAATCAGTGACTCTCTCATAACATCACTGACTCTTTCCTGACATCACTGATTCTCTCGGGACATCACTGACTCTCTCAGGACATCATTGACTTTCTCCAGACATCACTGAAACTCTCATCAGGACAACACTGATTCTCTCTGGACATCACCGACTCTCTCAGGACATCACTGACTTTCACAGGGCATCATTGACTCTTTCAGGACATCACTGACTCTCACAGGACATCACTGACTTGCTCCGGAGATCACTGACTTTCTCCGGGTATCACTGACTCTCTCCAGAGATCACTGACACAATTAGGACATCACTGACTATCTCAGCACATCGTTGAAGCTCTCCGGACATCAATTACTCTCTCCGGACATCACTGACTCTCTCTGGACATCACTGACACTCTCTGGACATCACTGATTCTCTCTGGACATCACCGACTCACTCAGGACATCACTGAATCACTCCAGACATCACTGACCCTCTCTGGACATCACTGACACTCTCACGACATCACTGACTTTCTCAGGACATCACTGACTCTCTCAGGACATCTCTGATTCTCAGGACATCACTGGCACTCTCTGGAGATAACTGACTCTCTCAGGACATCACTGTCTCTCTCCGGACATCACTGACTCTCTCCGGACATCACTGAAACTCTCCGGACATCACTGACCCTCTCCGGACATCACTGAATCTCTGGATATCACTGATCCTCTCAGGACGTGACTGACTCTCTCCAGACATCACTGACTCTCTCAGGACATCACTGACTCTCACAGGACACCATTGACTCTCTCCGGAGATCACTGACTCTCTCCGGACATCACTGACTCTCTCCAGAGATCATTGACACATTTAGGACATCACTGACTCTCTCAGCACATCACTGAAGCTCTCCGGTCATCACTTACTCTCTCCAGGCATCACTAACTCTCTCTGGACATCATTGACTCTCTCAGGACATCACTGACTGTCTCCGGACATCACTGACTCTCACAGGGCATCATTGACTCTCTCAGGACATCACAAACTCTCTCAGTCCATCACTGACTCTCTCAGGACATCACTGACTCTCTCCGGACATCACTGACACTCTCTGGACATCACTGATTCACTCAGCACATCAATGACTCTCTCCGGACATCACTGACACTCTCAAGACATCACTGATTCTCTCAGGACATCCCTGACCCTCTCCGGAGATCACTGAATCTCTCCGGATATCACTGACTCTCTCCAGAGATCACTGACACACGTAAGACATCACTGAATCTCTCAACACATCACTTACGCTCTCCGGACATCACTGACTCTCTCTGGACATCATTGACTCTCTCATGACATCACTGACTTTCTCATGACATCACTGACTCTCTCAGGACATCACTGAATCTCAGCAGATCAGTGACTCTCTCAGGACATCACTGACTCTCTCAGGACATCACTTACTCCCTCAGGACATCACTGACACACTCAGGACATCACTGACGCTCTCAGGACATCACCGAATCTCTCAGGGAATCACTGATTCTCTGGACATAACTGACTCTCTCCGGACATCACTGACACTCTCTGGACATCACTGACTTTCTTATGACATCACTGACTCTCTCCGGACATCACTGAATCTGTCAGGACATCACAGATTCTCTCCGGACATCACTGACTCACTCAGCACATCACTTACTCTCTCAGGACATCACTTACCCTCTCAGGAGATCACTGACTCCCTCAGGACATCCCTGACCCTCTCCGGAGATCACTGAATCTCTCCGGATATCACTAACTCTCTCCAGAGATCACTGACACACTTAAGACATCACTGAATCTCTCAACACATCACTGAAGCTCTCCGGACATCACTGACTCTCTCTTGACATCATTGACTCTCTCAGGACATCACTGACTCTCTCTGGACATCACCGACACTCTCAGGTCATCACCGACTCTCCGGATATCACTGACTCTCCAGAAATCAGTGACTCTCTAATAACATCACTGACTCTTTCCTGACATCACTGACTCTCTAGGGACATCACTGATTCTCTCGGGACATCACTGACTCTCTCAGGACATCACTGACTTTCTCCGGACATCACTGAAACTCTCATCAGAACATCACCGATTCTCTCCGGACATCACTGACTATCTCAGGACATCACTGACTCTCTCTGGACATCACCGACAATCTCAGGTCATCACCGACTCTCAGAACATCATTACTCTCTGCGGACATCACTGACACTCTCTGGACATCACTGATTCTCTTATGACATCACTGACTCTCTCCGGACATCACTGAATCTGTCAGGAAATCACTGACTCACTCAGCACATCACTGACTCTCTCCGGACATCACAGACTCTCTCAGGACATCACTGACTCACTCAGCACATCACTGACTCGGTCAGGACATCACTGACTCTCTCAGGACATCACTTACACTCTCCGGACATCACTAACTCTCTCTGGACATCATTGACTCTCAGGACATCACTGACTCTCTGCGGACATCACTGATTCACTCAGCACATCACTGACTCTCTCCGGACATCACTGACACTCTCAGGACATCACCGATTCTCTCTGGACATCACTGACTCACTCAGCACATCAATGACTCTCTCCGGACATCACCGACACTCTCAGAACATCACTGACTCTCTCAGGGCATCACTGACTCTCTCTGGACATCACTGACACTCTCATGACATCACTGACTTTCTCAGGACATCACTGACTCTCTCACGACATCACTGAATCTCAGCAGATCACTGACTCTCTCAGGACATCACTGACACACTCAGGACATCACTGACTCTCTCAGGACATCACCGAATCTCTCAGGGAATCACTGATTCTCTGGACATAACTGACATTCTCTGGACATCACTGACTTTCATATGACATCACAGACTCTCTCCAGACATCACTGACTCACTCAGCACATCACTGACTCTGTCAGGACATCACTTCCCCTCTCAGGACATCACTGACTCTCTCAGGACATCCCTGACCCTCTCCGGAGATCACTGAATCTCTCCGGATATCACTAACTCTCTCCAGAGATCACTAACACACTTAAGACCTCACTGAATCTCTCAACACATCACTGAAGCTCTCCGAACATCACTGACTATCTCTGGACATCATTGACTCTCTCAGGACATCACTGACTCTCTCTGGACATCACCGACACTCTCAGGTCATCACCGACTCTCCGGATATCACTGACTCTCCAGAAATCAGTGACTCTCTAATAACATCACTGACTCTTTCCTGACATCACTGACTCTCTAGGGACATCACTGATTCTCTCGGGACATCACTGACTCTCTCAGGACATCACTGACTTTCTCCGGACATCACTGAAACTCTCATCAGAACATCACCGATTCTCTCCGGACATCACTGACTATCTCAGGACATCACTGACTCTCTCTGGACATCACCGACAATCTCAGGTCATCACCGACTCTCAGAACATCATTACTCTCTGCGGACATCACTGACACTCTCTGGACATCACTGATTCTCTTATGACATCACTGACTCTCTCCGGACATCACTGAATCTGTCAGGAAATCACTGACTCACTCAGCACATCACTGACTCTCTCCGGACATCACAGACTCTCTCAGGACATCACTGACTCACTCAGCACATCACTGACTCGGTCAGGACATCACTGACTCTCTCAGGACATCACTTACACTCTCCGGACATCACTAACTCTCTCTGGACATCATTGACTCTCAGGACATCACTGACTCTCTGCGGACATCACTGATTCACTCAGCACATCACTGACTCTCTCCGGACATCACTGACACTCTCAGGACATCACCGATTCTCTCTGGACATCACTGACTCACTCAGCACATCAATGACTCTCTCCGGACATCACCGACACTCTCAGAACATCACTGACTCTCTCAGGGCATCACTGACTCTCTCTGGACATCACTGACACTCTCATGACATCACTGACTTTCTCAGGACATCACTGACTCTCTCACGACATCACTGAATCTCAGCAGATCACTGACTCTCTCAGGACATCACTGACACACTCAGGACATCACTGACTCTCTCAGGACATCACCGAATCTCTCAGGGAATCACTGATTCTCTGGACATAACTGACATTCTCTGGACATCACTGACTTTCATATGACATCACAGACTCTCTCCAGACATCACTGACTCACTCAGCACATCACTGACTCTGTCAGGACATCACTTCCCCTCTCAGGACATCACTGACTCTCTCAGGACATCCCTGACCCTCTCCGGAGATCACTGAATCTCTCCGGATATCACTAACTCTCTCCAGAGATCACTAACACACTTAAGACCTCACTGAATCTCTCAACACATCACTGAAGCTCTCCGAACATCACTGACTATCTCTGGACATCATTGACTCTCTCAGGACATCACTGACTCTCTCTGGACATCACCGACTCTCTCAGGTCATCACCGACTCTCAGAACATCAGTGACTCTCTGCGGACATCACTGACACTCTCTGGACATCACTGAATCTCTTATGACATCACTGACTCTCTCCGGACATCACTGAATCTGTCAGGACATCACTGACTCACTCAGCACATCACTGACTCTCTCCGCACATCACAGACTCTCTCAGGACATCACTGACTCACTCAGCACATCACTGACTCTGTCAGGACATCACTGGCTCTCACAGGACGTCACTGACTCTCTCCGGAGATCACTGACTCTCTCCGGATATCACTGACTCCCTCCGGAGATCATTGACACACTTAGGACATCACTGACTCTCTCAGCACATCACTGAAGCTCTCCGGACTTCACTGACTCTCTCACGGCATCACTGACTCTCTGGATATAATTGACTCTCTCTGGACATCACTGATTCTCACAGAACATCACAGACTCTCTCAGGACATCACAGACTCTCTCAGGACAACACTGACTCACTCAGCACATCAATGACTCTGTCAGGACATCATTGACTCTCTCAGGGAATCATTGACTCTCTTAGGACATCACTGACTCTCTCAGGTCATCACTGACTGTCTCAGGACATCACCGACTCTCTCCGGACATCACTGAAACTCTCCGGACATCACTGACCCTCTCCGGACATCACTGAATCTCTGGACATCACTGATCCTCTCAGGACATGACTGACTCGCTCCAGACATCACTGACTCTCTCATAAAATCACCAACTCTTTCCTGACATCACTGACTCTCTCCGGACATCACTGACTCTCTCAGGACATCACTGACTCTCACAGGACATCACTAACTCTCTCAGGACATCACTGACTCTCTCAGGACATCACTGACTCTCTCAGGACATCACTGAATTTCAGCAGATCTCTTACTCTCTCAGGACATCACTGACACACTCAGGACATCACTGACGCTCTCAGGACATCACCGAATCTCTCAGGGAATCACTGATTCTCTGGACATAACTGACTCTCTCCGGACATCACTGACTCTCTCAGGACATCACTGACTCTCTCAGCAGATCTCTTACTCTCTCAGGACATCACTGACACATTCAGGACATCACTGAAACTCTCAGGACATCACCGAATCTCTCAGGGAATCACTGATTCTCTGGACATAACTGACTCTCTCCGGACATCACTGACACTCTCTGGACATCACTGACTTTCTTATGACATCACTGACTCTCTCCGGACATCACTGAATCTGTCAGGACATCACAGATTCTCTCCGGACATCACTGACTCACTCAGCACATCACTGACTCTGTCAGGACATCACTTACCCTCTCAGGACATCACTGACTCGCTCAGGACATCCCTGACCCTCTCCGGAGATCACTGAATCTCTCCGGACATCACTGACTCTCTCTGGACATCATTGACTCTCTCAGGACATCACTGACTCCCTCAGGACATCCCCGACCCTCTCCGGAGATCACTGAATCTCTCCGGATATCACTAACTCTCTCCAGAGATCACTGTCACACTTAAGACATCACTGAATCTCTCAACACATCACTGAAGCTCTCCGGACATCACTGAAGCTCTCCGGACATCACTTACTCTCTCTGGACATCATTGACTCTCTCAGGACATCACTGACTCTCTCTGGACATCACCGACACTCTCAGGTCATCACCGACTCTCAGAACATCAGTGACTCTCTCCGGACATCACTGACACTCTCCGGATATCACTGACTCTCTCCAGAAATCAGTGACTCTCTCATAACATCACTGACTCTTTCCTGACATCACTGACTCTCTAGGGACATCACTGATTCTCTCGGGACATCACTGACTCTCTCAGGACATCACTGACTTTCTCCGGACATCACTGAAACTCTCATCAGGACATCACTGATTCTCTCTGGACATAACTGACTCTCTCCGGACATCACTGACACTCTCTGGACATCACTGACTTTCTTATGACATCACTGACTCTCTCCGGACATCACTGAATCTGTCAGGACATCACAGATTCTCTCCGGACATCACTGACTCACTCAGCACATCACTTACTCTCTCAGGACATCACTTACCCTCTCAGGAGATCACTGACTCCCTCAGGACATCCCTGACCCTCTCCGGAGATCACTGAATCTCTCCGGATATCACTAACTCTCTCCAGAGATCACTGACACACTTAAGACATCACTGAATCTCTCAACACATCACTGAAGCTCTCCGGACATCACTGACTCTCTCTTGACATCATTGACTCTCTCAGGACATCACTGACTCTCTCTGGACATCACCGACACTCTCAGGTCATCACCGACTCTCCGGATATCACTGACTCTCCAGAAATCAGTGACTCTCTAATAACATCACTGACTCTTTCCTGACATCACTGACTCTCTAGGGACATCACTGATTCTCTCGGGACATCACTGACTCTCTCAGGACATCACTGACTTTCTCCGGACATCACTGAAACTCTCATCAGAACATCACCGATTCTCTCCGGACATCACTGACTATCTCAGGACATCACTGACTCTCTCTGGACATCACCGACAATCTCAGGTCATCACCGACTCTCAGAACATCATTACTCTCTGCGGACATCACTGACACTCTCTGGACATCACTGATTCTCTTATGACATCACTGACTCTCTCCGGACATCACTGAATCTGTCAGGAAATCACTGACTCACTCAGCACATCACTGACTCTCTCCGGACATCACAGACTCTCTCAGGACATCACTGACTCACTCAGCACATCACTGACTCGGTCAGGACATCACTGACTCTCTCAGGACATCACTTACACTCTCCGGACATCACTAACTCTCTCTGGACATCATTGACTCTCAGGACATCACTGACTCTCTGCGGACATCACTGATTCACTCAGCACATCACTGACTCTCTCCGGACATCACTGACACTCTCAGGACATCACCGATTCTCTCTGGACATCACTGACTCACTCAGCACATCAATGACTCTCTCCGGACATCACCGACACTCTCAGAACATCACTGACTCTCTCAGGGCATCACTGACTCTCTCTGGACATCACTGACACTCTCATGACATCACTGACTTTCTCAGGACATCACTGACTCTCTCACGACATCACTGAATCTCAGCAGATCACTGACTCTCTCAGGACATCACTGACACACTCAGGACATCACTGACTCTCTCAGGACATCACCGAATCTCTCAGGGAATCACTGATTCTCTGGACATAACTGACATTCTCTGGACATCACTGACTTTCATATGACATCACAGACTCTCTCCAGACATCACTGACTCACTCAGCACATCACTGACTCTGTCAGGACATCACTTCCCCTCTCAGGACATCACTGACTCTCTCAGGACATCCCTGACCCTCTCCGGAGATCACTGAATCTCTCCGGATATCACTAACTCTCTCCAGAGATCACTAACACACTTAAGACCTCACTGAATCTCTCAACACATCACTGAAGCTCTCCGAACATCACTGACTATCTCTGGACATCATTGACTCTCTCAGGACATCACTGACTCTCTCTGGACATCACCGACACTCTCAGGTCATCACCGACTCTCCGGATATCACTGACTCTCCAGAAATCAGTGACTCTCTAATAACATCACTGACTCTTTCCTGACATCACTGACTCTCTAGGGACATCACTGATTCTCTCGGGACATCACTGACTCTCTCAGGACATCACTGACTTTCTCCGGACATCACTGAAACTCTCATCAGAACATCACCGATTCTCTCCGGACATCACTGACTATCTCAGGACATCACTGACTCTCTCTGGACATCACCGACAATCTCAGGTCATCACCGACTCTCAGAACATCATTACTCTCTGCGGACATCACTGACACTCTCTGGACATCACTGATTCTCTTATGACATCACTGACTCTCTCCGGACATCACTGAATCTGTCAGGAAATCACTGACTCACTCAGCACATCACTGACTCTCTCCGGACATCACAGACTCTCTCAGGACATCACTGACTCACTCAGCACATCACTGACTCGGTCAGGACATCACTGACTCTCTCAGGACATCACTTACACTCTCCGGACATCACTAACTCTCTCTGGACATCATTGACTCTCAGGACATCACTGACTCTCTGCGGACATCACTGATTCACTCAGCACATCACTGACTCTCTCCGGACATCACTGACACTCTCAGGACATCACCGATTCTCTCTGGACATCACTGACTCACTCAGCACATCAATGACTCTCTCCGGACATCACCGACACTCTCAGAACATCACTGACTCTCTCAGGGCATCACTGACTCTCTCTGGACATCACTGACACTCTCATGACATCACTGACTTTCTCAGGACATCACTGACTCTCTCACGACATCACTGAATCTCAGCAGATCACTGACTCTCTCAGGACATCACTGACACACTCAGGACATCACTGACTCTCTCAGGACATCACCGAATCTCTCAGGGAATCACTGATTCTCTGGACATAACTGACATTCTCTGGACATCACTGACTTTCATATGACATCACAGACTCTCTCCAGACATCACTGACTCACTCAGCACATCACTGACTCTGTCAGGACATCACTTCCCCTCTCAGGACATCACTGACTCTCTCAGGACATCCCTGACCCTCTCCGGAGATCACTGAATCTCTCCGGATATCACTAACTCTCTCCAGAGATCACTAACACACTTAAGACCTCACTGAATCTCTCAACACATCACTGAAGCTCTCCGAACATCACTGACTATCTCTGGACATCATTGACTCTCTCAGGACATCACTGACTCTCTCTGGACATCACCGACTCTCTCAGGTCATCACCGACTCTCAGAACATCAGTGACTCTCTGCGGACATCACTGACACTCTCTGGACATCACTGAATCTCTTATGACATCACTGACTCTCTCCGGACATCACTGAATCTGTCAGGACATCACTGACTCACTCAGCACATCACTGACTCTCTCCGGACATCACAGACTCTCTCAGGACATCACTGACTCACTCAGCACATCACTGACTCTGTCAGGACATCACTGGCTCTCACAGGACGTCACTGACTCTCTCCGGAGATCACTGACTCTCTCCGGATATCACTGACTCCCTCCGGAGATCATTGACACACTTAGGACATCACTGACTCTCTCAGCACATCACTGAAGCTCTCCGGACTTCACTGACTCTCTCACGGCATCACTGACTCTCTGGATATAATTGACTCTCTCTGGACATCACTGATTCTCACAGAACATCACAGACTCTCTCAGGACATCACAGACTCTCTCAGGACAACACTGACTCACTCAGCACATCAATGACTCTGTCAGGACATCATTGACTCTCTCAGGGAATCATTGACTCTCTTAGGACATCACTGACTCTCTCAGGTCATCACTGACTGTCTCAGGACATCACCGACTCTCTCCGGACATCACTGAAACTCTCCGGACATCACTGACCCTCTCCGGACATCACTGAATCTCTGGACATCACTGATCCTCTCAGGACATGACTGACTCGCTCCAGACATCACTGACTCTCTCATAAAATCACCAACTCTTTCCTGACATCACTGACTCTCTCCGGACATCACTGACTCTCTCAGGACATCACTGACTCTCACAGGACATCACTAACTCTCTCAGGACATCACTGACTCTCTCAGGACATCACTGACTCTCTCAGGACATCACTGAATTTCAGCAGATCTCTTACTCTCTCAGGACATCACTGACACACTCAGGACATCACTGACGCTCTCAGGACATCACCGAATCTCTCAGGGAATCACTGATTCTCTGGACATAACTGACTCTCTCCGGACATCACTGACTCTCTCAGGACATCACTGACTCTCTCAGCAGATCTCTTACTCTCTCAGGACATCACTGACACATTCAGGACATCACTGAAACTCTCAGGACATCACCGAATCTCTCAGGGAATCACTGATTCTCTGGACATAACTGACTCTCTCCGGACATCACTGACACTCTCTGGACATCACTGACTTTCTTATGACATCACTGACTCTCTCCGGACATCACTGAATCTGTCAGGACATCACAGATTCTCTCCGGACATCACTGACTCACTCAGCACATCACTGACTCTGTCAGGACATCACTTACCCTCTCAGGACATCACTGACTCGCTCAGGACATCCCTGACCCTCTCCGGAGATCACTGAATCTCTCCGGACATCACTGACTCTCTCTGGACATCATTGACTCTCTCAGGACATCACTGACTCCCTCAGGACATCCCCGACCCTCTCCGGAGATCACTGAATCTCTCCGGATATCACTAACTCTCTCCAGAGATCACTGTCACACTTAAGACATCACTGAATCTCTCAACACATCACTGAAGCTCTCCGGACATCACTGAAGCTCTCCGGACATCACTTACTCTCTCTGGACATCATTGACTCTCTCAGGACATCACTGACTCTCTCTGGACATCACCGACACTCTCAGGTCATCACCGACTCTCAGAACATCAGTGACTCTCTCCGGACATCACTGACACTCTCCGGATATCACTGACTCTCTCCAGAAATCAGTGACTCTCTCATAACATCACTGACTCTTTCCTGACATCACTGACTCTCTAGGGACATCACTGATTCTCTCGGGACATCACTGACTCTCTCAGGACATCACTGACTTTCTCCGGACATCACTGAAACTCTCATCAGGACATCACTGATTCTCTCTGGACATCACTGACTCTCTCAGGACATCACTGACTCTCACAGGGCATCATTGACTCTCTCAGGACATCACAAACTCTCTCAGTCCATCACTGACTCTCTCAGGACATCACTGACTCTCTCAGGACATCACTGACACTCTCTGGACATCACTGATTCACTCAGCACATCACTGACTCTCTCAGGACATCCCTTACCCTCTCCGGAGATCACTGAATCTCTCCGGATATCACTAACTCTCTCCAGAGATCACTGTCACACTTAAGACATCACTGAATCTCTCAACACATCACTGAAGCTCTCCGGACATCACTTACTCTCTCTGGACATCATTGACTCTCTCAGGACATCACTGACTCTCTCTGGACATCACCGACACTCTCAGGTCATCACCAACTCTCAGAACATCAGTGACTCTCTGCGGACATCACTGACACTCTCTGGACATCACTGATTCTCTTATGACATCACTGACTCTCTCCGGACATCACTGAATCTGTCAGGACATCACTGACTCACTCAGCACATCACTGACTCTCTCCGGACATCACAGACTCTCTCCGGACATCACTGACTCACTCAGCACATCACTGACTCTGTCAGGACATCACTTACTCTCTCAGGACATCACTGACTCTTTCAGGACAACCCTGACCCTCTCGGGAGATCACTGAATCTCTCCGGATATCACTGACTTCTCCAGAGATCACTGACACACGTAAGACATCACTGAATCTCTCAACACATCACTGACTCTCTCTGGACATCATTACTCTCTCCGGACATCACTGACTCTCTCAGGTCATCACCGACCCTCGGAACATCAGTGACTCTCTCCGGACATCACTGACACTCTCCGGATATCACTGACTCTCTCCAGAAATCAGTGACTCTCTCATAACATCACTGACTCTTTCCTGATTTCACTGACTCTCTAGGGACATCACTGACTCTCTCCTGACATCACTGACTCTCTATGGACATCACTGACTCTCTCCTGACATCACTGACTCTCTCAGGACATCACTGACTCCCTCAGGACATCCCCGACCCTCTCCGGAGATCACTGAATCTCTCCGGATATCACTAACTCTCTCCAGAGATCACTGACACACTTAAGATATCACTGAATCTCTCAACACATCACTGAAGCTCTCCGGACATCACTGACTCTCTCTGGACATCATTGACTCTCTCAGGACATCACTGACTCTCTCTGGACATCACCGACACTCTCAGGTCATCACCGACTCTCAGAACATCAGTGACTCTCTCCGGACATCACTGACACTCTCCGGATATCACTGACTCTCTCCAGAAATCAGTGACTCTCTCATAACATCACTGACTCTTTCCTGACATCACTGACTCTCTAGGGACATCACTGATTCTCTCGGGACATCACTGACTCTCTCAGGACATCACTGACTTTCTCCGGACATCACTGAAACTCTCATCAGTACATCACTGATTCTCTCTGGACATCACTGACTCTCTCAGGACATCACTGACTCTCACAGGGCATCATTGACTCTCTCAGGACATCACAAACTCTCTCAGTCCATCGCTGACTCTCTCAGGACATCACTGACTCTCTCCGGACATCACTGACACTCTCTGGACATCACTGATTCACTCAGCACATCACTGACTCTCCCCGGACATCACTGACCCTCTCAGACCATCACTGACTCTCTCAGGACATCCCTGACCCTCTCCGGAGATCACTGAATCTCTCCGGATATCACTAACTCTCTCCAGAGATCACTGACACACTTAAGACATCACTGAATCTCTCAACACATCACTGAAGCTCTCCGGACATCACTGACTCTCTCTGGACATCACCGACACTCTCAGGTCATCACCGACTCTCAGAACATCAGTGACTCTCTGCGGACATCACTGACACTCTCTGGACATCACTGATTCTCTTATGACATCACTGACTCTCTCCGGACATCACTGAATCTGTCAGGACATCACTGACTCACTCAGCACATCACTGACTCTCTCCGGACATCACAGACTCTCTCCGGACATCACTGACTCACTCAGCACATCACTGACTCTGTCAGGACATCACTTACTCTCTCAGGACATCACTGACTCTTTCAGGACAACCCTGACCCTCTCGGGAGATCACTGAATCTCTCCGGATATCACTGCCTTCTCCAGAGATCACTGACACACGTAAGACATCACTGAATCTCTCAACACATCACTGACTCTCTCTGGACATCATTACTCTCTCCGGACATCACTGACTCTCTGAGGTCATCACCTACCCTCAGAACATCAGTGACTCTCTCCGGACATCACTGACACTCTCCGGATATCACTGACTCTCTCCAGAAATCAGTGACTCTCTCATAACATCACTGACTCTTTCCTGATTTCACTGATTCTCTAGGGACATCACTGACTCTCTCCTGACATCACTGACTCTCTATGGACATCACTGACTCTCTCCTGACATCACTGACTCTCTCAGGACATCACTGACTCTCACAGGACATCACTGACTCTCTCCGGAGATCACTGACTCTCTCCGGATATCACTGACACTCTCCAGACATCACTTACTCTCTCCGGACATCACTAACTCTCTCTGGACATCATTGACTCCCTCAGGACATCACTGACTCTCTCAGGACATCACTTACTCTCTCCGGACATCACTAACTCTCTCTGGACATCATTGACTCTCTCAGGACATCACTGACTCTCTCCGGACATCACTGACTCTCTCCGGAGATCACTGACTCTCTCCGGATATCACTGACTCTCTCCGGAGATCACTGACTCTCTCTACGGATATCACTGACTCTCTCCAGAGATCATTGACACACTTAGGCCATCACTGACTCTTTCAGCACATCACTTAAACTCTCCAAACATCACTTACTCTCTCTGGACATCATTGACTCTCAGGACATCACTGACTCTCTCCGGACATCACTGATTCACTCAGCACATCACTGACTCTCTCCGGACATCACTGACACTCTCAGGACATCACTGATTCTCTCTGGACATCACTGACTCACTCAGCACATCAATGACTCTCTCCGGACATCACCGACACTCTCAGAACATCACTGACTCTGTCTGGACATCACTGACACTCTCATGACATCACTGACTTTCTGAGGACATCACTGACTCTCTCACGACATCACTGAATCTCAGCAGATCACTGACTCTCTCAGGACATCACTGACTCTCTCAGGCCATCTCTTACTCTCTCAGGATAACACTGACACACTCAGGACATCACTGACTCTCTCAGGACATCACCGAATCTCTCAGGGAATCATTGATTCTCTGGACATAACTGACATTCTCTGTACATCACTGACTTTCATATGACATTACTGACTCTCTCCGGACATCACTAAATCTGGCAGGACATCACAGACTCGCTCCAGACATCACTGACTCACTCAGCACATCACTGACTCTGTCAGGACATCACTTACCCTCTCAGGACATCACTGACTCTCTCAGGACATCCCTGACCCTCTCCGGAGATCACTGAATCTCTCCGGATATCACTAACTCTCTCCAGAGATCACTAACACACTTAAGACCTCACTGAATCTCTCAACACATCACTGAAGCTCTCCGGACATCACTGACTCTCTCTGGACATCATTGACTCTCTCAGGACATCACTGACTCTCTCTGGACATCACCGACACTCTCAGGTCATCACCGACTCTCAGAACATCAGTGACTCTCTCCGGACATCACTGACACTCTCCGGATATCACTGACTCTCTCCAGAAATCAGTGACTCTCTCATAACATCACTGACTCTTTCCTGACATCACTGATTCTCTCGGGACATCACTGACTCTCTCAGGACATCATTGACTTTCTCCAGACATCACTGAAACTCTCATCAGGACAACACTGATTCTCTCTGGACATCACCGACTCTCTCAGGACATCACTGACTCTCACAGGGCATCATTGACTCTCTCAGGACATCACTGACTCTCACAGGACATCACTGACTTGCTCCGGAGATCACTGACTTTCTCCGGAGATCACTGACTCTCTCCAGAGATCACTGACACAATTAGGACATCACTGACTATCTCAGCACATCGTTGAAGCTCTCCGGACATCAATTACTCTCTCCGGACATCACTGACTCTCTCTGGACATCACTGACACTCTCTGGACATCACTGATTCACTCAGCACATTACTGACTCTCTCAGGACATCACTGATTCTCTCTGGACATCACCGACTCACTCAGGACATCACTGAATCACTCCAGACATCACTGACCCTCTCTGGACATCACTGACACTCTCACGACATCACTGACTTTCTCAGGACATCACTGACTCTCTCAGGACATCTCTGATTCTCAGGGCATCACTGGCACTCTCTGGAGATAACTGACTCTCTCAGGACATCACTGTCTCTCTCCGGACATCACTGACTCTCTCCGGACATCACTGAAACTCTCCGGACATCACTGACCCTCTCCGGACATCACTGAATCTCTGGATATCACTGATCCTCTCAGGATGTGACTGACTCTCTCCAGACATCACTGACTCTCTCAGGACATCACTGACTCTCACAGGACACCATTGACTCTCTCCGGAGATCACTGACTCTCTCCGGACATCACTGACTCTCTCCAGAGATCATTGACACATTTAGGACATCACTGACTCTCTCAGCACATCACTGAAGCTCTCCGGTCATCACTTACTCTCTCCAGGCATCACTAACTCTCTCTGGACATCATTGACTCTCTCAGGACATCACTGACTCTCTCCGGACATCACTGACACTCTTGGACATCACTGATACACTCAGCACATCACCAACTCTCTCCGGACATCACTGACACTCTCAGGACATCACTGACTCTGTCTGGACATCACTGACTCACTCAGCACATCAATGACTCTCTCCGGACATCAGCAACACTCTCAGGACATCACTGACTCTCTTCGGACATCACTAACTCTCTCCAGACATCACTGACTCTCTCTGGACATCACTGACACTCTCATGACATCACTGACTTTCTCAGGACATCACTGACTCTCTCAGGACATCACTGAATCTCAGCAGATCACTGACTCTCACAGGACATCACTGAATCTCTGGACATCACTGACTCTCTCAGGACATCACTGAAACTCTCAGTACATTACTGAAGCTCTCCGGACATCAGTGACTCTCTCCGGACATCAGTGACTCTCTCAGGACATCATTGAGTCTCTCAGGACATCTCCGACGCTCTCAGGATATCACTGACTCTCTCCAGACATCACTGACCCTCTCCGGACATCACTGACACTCTCTGGACATCACTGATTCTCTCAAGACATCACTGACTCTCTGGACATCACTGAAACTCTCATCACTGAATCTCTGGACATCACTGACTCTCTCAGGACATCACTGAATCTTTCAGGACATCACTAAATCTCTCCGAACATAACTGACTCTCTCCGGACATTACTGACTCTCTCCGGACATCAATGACTCTCTCTGGACATCATTAAATCTCTGAGGACATCACTGACTCTCTCCGGACATCACTGTATCTCTCTGGACATCACTGACTCTGTCGTGACATCACTGACTCTCTCCAGCCATCACTGACTCTCACAGGACATCTCTGACTCTCTCCGGAGATCACTGACTCTCTCCGGATATCACTGATTCTCTCCAGAGATCATTGACACATTTAGGACATCACTGACTCTCTCAGCACATCACTGAAGCTCTCCGGACATCACTTACTCTCTCCAGGCATCACTAACTCTCTCTGGACATCATTGACTCTCTCAGGACATCACTGACTCTCTCCGGACATCACTGACACTCTTGGACATCACCGATACACTCAGCACATCACCGACTCTCTCCAGACATCACTGACACTCTCAGGACATCACTGACTCTCTCTGGACATCACTGACTCACTCAGCACATCACTGAATCTCTGGACATCACTGATTCTCTCAGGACATCACTGAATCTCTGGACATCACTGACTCTCTCAGGACATCACTGAAACTCTCAGGATATCACTGACTCTCTCCGGGCATCACTGACTCTCTCCGGACATCAGTGACTCTCTCCGGACATCACTGACTCTCTCAGGATATCACTGACTCTCTCCTGACATCACTGACTCTCTCCGGACATCACTGACACTCTCAGGACATCACTGATTCTCTCAAGACATCACTGACTCGCTGGACATCACTGAAACTCTCCGGACATCACTGAGTCTCTGGACATCACTGACTCTCTCAGGACATCACTGAATCTCTCAGGACATCACTAAATCTCTCCGAACATCACTGACTCTCTCCGGACATTATTGACTCTCTCCGGACATCAATGACTCTCTCTGGACATCATTAAATCTCTGAGGACATCACTGACTCTCTCCGGACATCACTGTATCTCTCCAGACATCACTGACTCTGTCGTGACATCACTGACTCTCTCCAGCCATCACTGACTCTCTCAGGACATCACTGGCTCTCTCCAGACATCACTGAAACGCTCATCAGGACATCAGTGACTCTCTCTGGACATCACTGACTCTCTCAGGACATCAGTGCCTCGCTCCGGACATCACCTACTCCCACCGGGCATCACTGACACTCTCAGCAGGACATGACTGACTCTCTCCGGACATCACTGACTCTCTCAGAGCATCACTGACTTTCTCAGGACATCACTGACTCTCTCAGGACATTTCTCATTCTCAGGACATCACTGACACTCTCTGGAGATAATTGACTCTCTCAGGACAGCAGTGATTCTCTCCGGACATCACTGACTCTTTCCGGACATCACTGACTGTCTCCGGACATCAGTTACTCTCTCAGGACATCATTGATTCTCTCTGGACGTCACTGACACGCTCACAACGTCACTGACTTTCTCAGGACATCACTGACTCTCTCGGTAAATGACTGACTCCTGACTCTCTCAGGACATCACTGACTCTCGCAGAAGATCACTGACTCTCACAGGACACCACTGAATCTCTGGACATCACTGTCTCTCTCAGGACATCACTGACTCTCTCCAGACATCACTGACACACTTAGGACATCACTGACTCTCTCAGGACATCACTGAATCTCTCAGGACATCTGTGAATCTCTCCAGACATAACTGAATGTCTCCGGACTTCACTGACTCTCTCAGGGCATCACTGACTCTCTGGACATCACTGACTCTCTCTGGACATCACTGATTCTCACAGGACATCACTGACTCTCTGGACATAACTGGCTCTCTCCGGACATCACTGACTCTTTCAGGACAACAATGACTCTCTCAGGACATCACTGACTCTCTCCGGACTTCACTGACTCTCTCAGGGCATCACTGACTCTCTGGACATAACTGACTCTCTCTGGACATCACTGATTCTCACAGGACATCACTGACTCTCTGGACATAACTGACTCTCTCCGGACATCACTGACTCTCTCAGGACAACAATTACTCTCTTATGACATCACTGACTCTCGCCGGCCAAAACTGACTCTCTCAGGACATCATTGACTCTCTCAGGACATCACGGAAACTCTCATCTGGACATCACTGACTCTCTCTGGACATCACTGACTCTCTCAGGACATCACTGACTCTCACAGAACATCACTGACTCTCTCCGGAGATCACTGACTCTCTCCGGACATCACCTACTCCCTCCAGAGATCATTGACACACTCAGCAGGACATGACTGACTCTCTCCGGACATCACTTACTCTCTTTTGACATCATTGACTCTCTCAGGACATCAACGACTCTCTCCGGACATCACTGATTCTCTCCGGAGATCACTGACTCTCTCTGGACATCACTGACTCTCTGGATATAACTGACACTCTCCGGATCTCACTAACACTCTCTGTACATCACTGACTCTCTTATGACATCACTGACTCTTTCTGGACATCACTGAGTCTGTCAGAACATCACTGACTCCCTCAGGAGATCACTGAATCTCTCAGGTCATCCCGACTCTCGCCGGACATCACTGAGTATCTCAGGACATCTCCGAAATTCTCAGGACATCACTGATTCGCTCCGGACATCACTTTCACTCTCAGGACATCTCTGGCGCTCTCCGGACAGCCTGAATCTCTGGACATCACTGACTCTCTCCGGACTTCACTGACTCTCTCAGGACATCACTGACTCTCTGGACATAACTGACTCTCTCTGGACATGACTGACTCTCTCAGGACATCACTGACTCTCTGGATATAACTGACTCTCTTATGACATCACTGACTCTCTCCGGAACTCACTGACTCTGTCAGGACATCACAGACTCTCTCAGGACATCACTGACTCACTCCGGTACTCAGTGACTCTGTCAGGACATCACTGACTCTCTCAGGACATCACTGACTCACTCAGCACATCACTGACTCTGTCCGGACCTCACTGACTCTGTCAGGACATCACTGACACACTCAGGACATCACTGTCTTTCTCCGGACATCACTGACACTCTGGATATAACTGACTCTCTCTGGACCTCACTGACTCTCTCAGGACAACGCTGACACACTCAGGACATCACTGACTCTCTCTGGACATCACTGAATCTCTCAGGACATCACTGACCCTCTCAGGACATCTCTGAATCTCTCCAGACATAACTGAATCTCTCCGGACTTCACTGACTCTCTCAGGGCATCACTGACTCTCTGGACATAATTGACTCTCTCTGGACATCACTGATTCTCACAGGACATCACTGATTCTCTGGACATAGCTGAGTCTCTCCGGATATCACTGACTCTCTCAGAACATCACTGACTCTCTGGATATAACTGACTCTCTCCGGACCTCACTAACACTCCCTGTACATCACTGACTCTCTTAGGACATCACTGACTCTCTCAGGAAATCACTGACTCACTCAGCACATCAATGACTCTGTCAGGACATCACTGACTCTCACAGGGCATCATTAACTCTCTCAGGACATCACTGACTCTCTCAGGACATCACTGACTCTCACAGGACATCACTGACTCTCTCCAGAGATCACTGACTTTCTCCGGATATCACTGACTCTCTCCAGAGATCACTGACTCACTTCGGACATCACTGACTATCTCAGCACATCACTGAAGCTCTACGGACATCAATTACTCTCTCCGGACATCACTGACTCTCTCAGGACATCACTGACTCTCTCTGGACATCACTGACTCTCTGTGGACGTCACTGACTCTCTCAGGACATCCCTGACACTCTCAGGACATCACTGACTCTTTCCGGACATCATGGAAACTCTCATCAGGACATCACTGACTCTCTCTGGACATCACTGACTCTCTCACGACATCACTGCCTCTCTCCGGCCAACACCTGCTTCCTCCGGTCATCACTGACACACCCAGCAGGACATGACTGACTCTCTCTGGACATCATTGACTCCCTCAGGACATCACTGACTCTCTGCGGACATCACTGACTTTCTCCGCACATCACTGACTCTCTCAGGAAATCACTGACTCTCACATGACATCACTGCCTCTCTCAGGACATCACTGACTCGCTGCATATAACTGACTCTCCGGACCTCACTAACACTCTCTGTACATCACTGACTCTCTTATGACATCACTGACTCTCTCCAGATATCACTGACTCTGTCAGAAAATCACTGACTCTCTCAGGACATCACTGAGTCTCTCAGGTCATCCCCGACTCTCTCAGGACATCACTGACTCTGTCCGGGCATCACTGACTCTCTCTCGACATCATTGACTCTCTCTGAACATCACTGACTCTCACAGGACATCACTGACTCTCTCAGGACATCACTGACTCTCTCTGGACATCACTGACTCTCTCTGGACCTCACTAACACTCTCTGTACATTACTGACTCTCTTATGACATCACTGACTCTCTCAGGACATCACTGACTCACTCAGCACATCACTGACTCGGTCAGTACATCACTGACTCTCTCTGGGCATCACTGACTCTCACAGGACATCGCCGACTCTCACCGTATATCACTGACTCTCTCCAGAGATCACTGACACACTTAGGACATCAGTGACTCTCTCAGGACATCACTGACACACTCAGGAAATCACTGACTCTCTCAGGACATCACTGAATCTCTCAGGACATCACTGACTCTCTCAGGACATCACTGAATCTCTCCGGACTTCACTGACTCTCTCAGGGCATCACTGACTCTCTGGACATAACTGATTCTCTCTGGACCTCGCTGAGTCTCACAGGACATCACTGACTCTCTGGATATAACTGACTCTCTCCGGACCTCACTGACTCTCTCAGGGCATCACTGACTCTTTGGACATAACTGATTCTCTCTGGACATCACTGAGTCTCACAGGAAATCACTGACACTCTGTGGACATCACTGACTCTCTTATGACATCACAGACTCTCTCAGGACATCACTAACTCACTCAGCACATCACTGACTCTGTCAGGACATCACTGACTCTCTCAGGGCATCACTGACTCTCTCAGAACATCACTGACTCTCTCCGGACATCACTGCCTCTCTCCGGAGATCACTGACTCTCTCCGGACATCACTGAATCTCTCCGAACATCGCTGACTCTCCCGGGACATCACTGACTCTCTCAGGACGTCACTGAATCTCTCCGGACATCACTGACTCTCACAGGACATCAGTGAATCTCTGGACATTACTGACTCTCTCAGGACATCACTGAATCTCTCAGCACATCACTGAAGCTCTCCGGACATCAGTGACTTTCTCCGGACATCAGTGACTCTCTCAGGACTTCATTGAGTCTCTCAGGTCATCTCCGACACTCTCAGGACATCACAGACACTCTCCGGACATCACTAGCACTCTCAGGACATAACTGACTCTCTCGGACATCACTGAATCTCTCCGAACATCAGTGACACTCTCAGGACATCATTTAGTCTCTCAGGACATCTCTGAAATTCTCAGAACATCACTGACTCTCTCAGCAGATCACTGACTCTCACAGATCATCACTGAATCTCTGGATATAACTGACTCTCTCTGGACCTCACTAACAGTCTCTGTACATCACTGACTCTCTTATGACAGCACTGACTCTCTCTGGACATCTCTGACTCTGTCAGCACATCACAGGCTCTCTCAGGACATCACTGACTCACTCAGGACATCACTGACTCTTCCGGACATCACTGAAACTCTCATCAGGACATCACTGACTATCTCTGGACATCACTGACTCTCTCAGGACATCACTGCCTCTCTCCAGACATCACCTACTCCCTCCGGGCATCACTGACTCTCTCATTAGGACATGACTGACTCTCTCCGGGCATCACTGACTCTCTCACAGCATCACTGACTTTCTCAGGACATCACTGACACTCTCAGGACATCTCCCATTCTCCGGACATCACTGACTCTCTCCGGACATCACTGACTCTCTCCGGACATCACTGACACTCTCAGGACATCACTGAATCTCTGGACATCACTAACCCTCTCCGGACATCACTGAATTTCTGGACATCACTGACTCTCTCAAGACATCACTGAATCTCTCAGGATATCTCTGAATCTCTCCGGACATCACTGACACTCACAGGACATCACTGAATCTCTGGACATCATTGACTCTCTCAGGACATAAATTGTTCGCTCAGGGTATCACTGGCTCTCTCAGGACATCACTGATTCTCTCAGCAGATCACAGAATCTCTCCGGACATCAAAGACTCTCACTGGACATCGCTGAATCTCTGGACATCATTGACTCTCTCAGGACATAACGGACTCTCTCAGGGTCTCACTGACTCTCACATGACATCACTGAATCTCTGGACATCACTAACTCTCTCAGGACATCACTGAATCTCTCCGGAAATGACTGATGCTCACACAACATCACTGAATCTCTGGACATCACTGACTCTCTCCGGACATCACTGACTCTCTCAGGACATCACTGACTCTCTCTGTACATCACCGACACTCTCAGGTCATCACCGACTCTCAGAACATCAGTGACTCTCTCAGGACATCACTGACACTTTCCGGATATCACTGACTCTCTCCAGAAATCAGTGACTCTCTCATAACATCACTGACTCTTTCCTGACATCACTGACTCTCTAGGGACATCACTGATTCTCTCAGGACATCACTGACTCTCTCAGGACATCACTGACTTTCTCCGGACATCACTGAAACTCTCATCAGGATATCACTGATTCTCTCTGGACATCACTGACTCTCTCAGGACATCACTGACTCTCACAGGGCATCATTGACTCTCTCAGGACATCACAAACTCTCTCAGTCCATCACTGACTCTCTCAGGACATCACTGACTCTCTCCGGACATCACTGACACTCTCTGGACATCTCTGATTCACTCAGCACATCACTGACACTCTCCAGACATCAGTGACACTCTCAGGACATCACTGATTCACTCAGCACATCACTGACTCTCTCCGGACATCAGAGACACTCTCAGGACATCACTGATTCTCTCTGGACATCACTGACTCACTCAGCACATCACTGACACTCTCCAGACATCAGTGACACTCTCAGGACATCACTGATTCACTCAGCACATCACTGACTCTCTCCGGACATCACCGACCCTCTCAGAACATCACTGACTCTCTCAGGACATCCCTGACCCTCTCCGGAGATCACTGAATCTCTCCGGATATCACTAACTCTCTCCAGAGATCACTGTCACACTTAAGACATCACTGAATCTCTCAACACATCACTGAAGCTCTCCGGACATCACTGACTCTCTCTGGACATCATTGACTCTCTCAGGACATCACTGACTCTCTCTGGACATCACCGACACTCTCAGGTCATCACCGACTCTCAGAACATCAGTGACTGTCTGCGGACATCACTGACACTCTCTGGACATCACTGATTCTCTTATGACATCACTGTCTCTCTCCGGACATCACTGAATCTGTCAGGACATCACTGACTCACTCAGCACATCACTGACTCTCTCCGGACATCACAGACTCTCTCCGGACATCACTGACTCACTCAGCACATCACTGACTCTGTCAGGACATCACTTACTCTCTCAGGACATCACTGACTCTTTCAGGACATCCCTGACCCTCTCGGGAGCTCACTGAATCTCTCCGGATATCACTGACTTCTCCAGAGATCACTGACACACGTAAGACATCACTGAATCTCTCAGGGCATCACTGCCTCTCTCAGAACATCACTGACTCTCTCCGGAGATCACTGCCTCTCTCCGGAGATCACTGACTCTCTCCGGACATCGCTGACTCTCTCTGGACAACATTGACTCTCTCGGACGCCACTGAATCTCTCCGGACATCACTGACTCTCACAGGACATCAGTGAATCTCTGGACATTACTGACTCTCTCAGGACATCACTGAATCTCTCAGCACATCACTGAAGCTCTCCGGACATCACTGACTCTCTCCGGACATCAGTGACTCTCTCAGGACTTCATTGAGTCTCTCAGGTCATCTCCGACACTCTCAGGACATCACAGACTCTCTCCGGACATCACTAGCACTCTCAGGACATAACTGACTCTCTCGGACATCACTGAATCTCTCCGAACATCAGTGACACTCTCAGGACATCATTTAGACTCTCAGGACATCTCTGAAATTCTCAGAACATCACTGACTCTCTCAGCAGATCACTGACTCTCACAGATCATCACTGAATCTCTGGATATAACTGACTCTCTCTGGACCTCACTAACAGTCTCTGTACATCACTGACTCTCTTATGACATCACTGACTCTCTCTGGACATCTCTGACTCTGTCAGCACATCACAGGCTCTCTCAGGACATCACTGACTCACTCAGGACATCACTGACTCTTCCGGACATCACTGAAACTCTCATCAGGACATCACTGACTATCTCTGGACATCACTGACTCTCTCAGGACATCACTGCCTCTCTCCAGACATCACCTACTCGCTCCGGGCATCACTGACTCTCTCATTAGGACATGACTGACTCTCTCCGGGCATCACTGACTCTCTCACAGCATCACTGACTTTCTCAGGACATCACTGACACTCTCAGGACATCTCCCATTCTCAGGACATCACTGACACTCTCTGGAGATAATTGACTCTCTCAGGACATCAGTGACTCTCTCCGGACATCACTGACTCTCTCCGGACATCACTGACACTCTCAGGACATCACTGAATCTCTGGACATCATTGACTCTCTCAGGACATAAATTGTTCGCTAAGGGTATCACTGACTCTCTCAGGACATCACTGATTCTCTCAGCAGATCACAGAATCTCTGTGGACATCAAAGACTCTCACTGGACATCGCTGAATCTGTGGACATCATTGACTCTCTCAGGACATAACGGACTCTCTCAGGGTCTCACTGACTCTCACATGACATCACTGAATCTCTGGACATCACTAACTCTCTCAGGACATCACTGAATCTCTCCGGAAATGACTGACGCTCACACAACATCACTGAATCTCTGGACATCACTGACTCTCTCCGGACATCACTGACTCTCTCAGGACATCACTGACTCTCTCTGGACATCACCGACACTCTCAGGTCATCACCGACTCTCAGAACATCAGTGACTCTCTCCGGACATCACTGACACTTTCCGGATATCACTGACTCTCTCCAGAAATCAGTGACTCTCTCATAACATCACTGACTCTTTCCTGACATCACTGACTCTCTAGGGACATCACTGATTCTCTCGGGACATCACTGACTATCTCAGGACATCACTGACTTTCTCCGGACATCACTGAAACTCTCATCAGGACATCACTGATTCTCTCTGGACATCACTGACTCTCTCAGGACATCACTGACTCTCACAGGGCATCATTGACTCTCTCAGGACATCACAAACTCTCTCAGTCCATCACTGACTCTCTCAGGACATCACTGACTCTCTCCGGACATCACTGACACTCTCTGGACATCACTGATTCACTCAGCACATCACTGACTCTCTCCGGACATCAGTGACACTCTCAGGACATCACTGATTCTCTCTGGACATCACTGACTCACTCAGCACATCAATGACTCTCTCCGGACATCACCGACCCTCTCAGAACATCACTGACTCTCTCAGGACATCCCTGACCCTCTCCGGAGATCACTGAATCTCTCCGGATATCACTAACTCTCTCCAGAGATCACTGTCACACTTAAGACATCACTGAATCTCTCAACACATCACTGAAGCTCTCCGGACATCACTGACTCTCTCTGGACATCATTGACTCTCTCAGGACATCACTGACTCTCTCTGGACATCACCGACACTCTCAGGTCATCACCGACTCTCAGAACATCAGTGACTCTCTGCGGACATCACTGACACTCTCTGGACATCACTGATTCTCTTATGACATCACTGACTTTCTCCGGACATCACTGAATCTGTCAGGACATCACTGACTCACTCAGCACATCACTGACTCTCTCCGGACATCACAGACTCTCTCCGGACATCACTGACTCACTCAGCACATCACTGACTCTGTCAGGACATCACTTACTCTCTCAGGACATCACTGACTCTTTCAGGACATCCCTGACCCTCTCGGGAGATCACTGAATCTCTCCGGATATCACTGACTTCTCCAGAGATCACTGACACACGTAAGACATCACTGAATCGCTCAACACATCACTGACTCTCTCTGGACATCATTACTCTCTCAGGACATCACTGACTCTCTCCGGACATCACTGACTCTCTCCGGAGATCACTGACTCTCTCCGGATATCACTGACTCTCTCCGGAGATCACTGACTCTCTCCGGATATCACTGATTCTCTCCAGAGATCATTGACACACTTAGGCCATCACTGACTCTCTCAGCACATCACTTAAACTCTCCAGACATCACTTACTCTCTCCGGACATCACTAACTCTCTCTGGACATCATTGACTCTCAGGACAGTACTGACTCTCTCCAGACATCACTGATTCACTCAGCACATCACTGACTCTCTCCGGACATCACTGACACTCTCAGGACATCACCGATTCTCTCTGGACATCACTGACTCACTCAGCACATCAATGACTCTCTCCGGACATCACCGACACTCTCAGAACATCACTGACTCTCTCAGGGCATCACTGACTCTCTCTGGACATCACTGACACTCTCATGACATCACTGACTTTCTCAGGACATCACTGACTCTCTCACGACATCACTGAATCTCAGCAGATCACTGACTCTCTCAGGACATCACTGACACACTCAGGACATCACTGACTCTCTCAGGACATCACCGAATCTCTCAGGGAATCACTGATTCTCTGGACATAACTGACATTCTCTGGACATCACTGACTTTCATATGACATCACTGACTCTCTCCGGACATCACGAAATCTGGCAGGACATCACAGACTCTCTCCAGACATCACTGACTCACTCAGCACATCACTGACTCTGTCAGGACATCACTTATCCTCTCAGGACATCACTGACTCTCTCAGGACATCCCTGACCCTCTCCGGAGATCACTGAATCTCTCCGGATATCACTAGCTCTCTCCAGAGATCACTAACACACTTAAGACATCACTGAATCTCTCAACACATCACTGAAGCTCTCCGGACATCACTGAATCTCTCTGGACATCATTGACTCTCTCAGGACATCACTGACTCTCTCTGGACATCACCGACACTCTCAGGTCATCACCGACTCTCAGAACATCAGTGACTCTCTGCGGACATCACTGACACTCTCTGGACATCACTGAATCTCTTATGACATCACTGACTCTCTCCGGACATCACTGAATCTGTCAGGACATCACTGACTCACTCAGCACATCACTGACTCTCTCCGGACATCACAGACTCTCTCAGGACATCACTGACTCACTCAGCACATCACTGACTCTGTCAGGACATCACTTACTCTCTCAGGACATCACTGACTCTTTCAGGACATCCCTGACCCTCTCGGGAGATCACTGAATCTCTCCGGATATCACTGACTTCTCCAGAGGTCACTGACACATGTAAGACATCACTGAATCTCTCAACACATCACTGACTCTCTCTGGACATCATTACTCTCTCCGGACTTCACTGACTCTCTCAGGTCATCACCGACCCTCAGAACATCAGTGACTCTCTCCGGACATCACTGACACTCTGCGGATATCACTGACTCTCTCCAGAAATCAGTGACTCGCTCATTACATCACTGACTCTTTCCTGATTTCACTGACTCTCTAGGGACATCACTGACTCTCTCCTGACATCACTGACTCTCTATGGACATCACTGACTCTCTCAGGACATCACTGAGTCTCACAGGACATCACTGACCCTCTCCGGAGATCACTGACTCTCTCCGGATATCACTGACACTCTCCAGACATCACTTACTCTCTCCGGACATCACTAACTCTCTCTGGACATCATTGACTCTCTCAGGACATCACTGACTCTCTCAGGACATCACTTACTCTCTCTGGACATCACTAACTCTCTCTGGACATCATTGACTCTCTCAGGACATCACTGACTCTCTCCGGACATCACTGACTCTCTCCGGAGATCACTGACTCTCTCCGCATATCACTGACTCTCTCCGGAGATCACTGACTCTCTCCGGATATCACTGACTCTCTCCAGAGATCATTGACACACTTAGGCCATCACTGACTCTCTCAGCACATCACTTCAACTCTCCAGACATCATTTACTCTCTCCGGACATCACTAACTCTCTCTGGACATCATTGACTCTCAAGACATCACTGATTCACTCAGCACATCACTGACTCTCTCCGGACATCACTGACACTCTCAGGGCATCGCTGATTCTCTCTGGACATCACTGACTCACTCAGCACATCAATGACTCTCTCCGGACATCACCGACACTCTCAGAACATCACTGACTCTCTCAGGGCATCTCTCTGGACATCACTGACTCTCTCTGGACATTACTGACACTCTCATGACATCACTGACTTTCTCAGGACATCACTGACTCTCTCACGACATCACTGAATCTCAGCAGATCACTGACTCTCTCAGGACATCACTGACTCTCTCAGGCCATCTCTTACTCTCTCAGGACATCACTGACACACTCTGGACATCACTGACTCTCTCAGGACATCACCGAATCTCTCAGGGAATCACTGATTCTCTGGACATAACTGACATTCTCTGGACATCACTGACTTTCATATGACATCACTGACTCTCTCCGGACATCACTAAATCTGGCAGGACATCACAGACTCTCTCCGGACATCACTGACTCACTCAGCACATCACTGACTCTGTCAGGACATCACTTACCCTCTCAGGACATCACTGACTCTCTCAGGACATCCCTGACCCTCTCCGGAGATCACTGAATCTCTCCGGATATCACTAACTCTCTCCAGAGATCACTAACACACTTAAGACATCACTGAATCTCTCTGTTGTGTTTTGAGATTGCTTTTGACCCAGTCCCCCAGCCATACAGAGAGGGAGGGGCTGGAGCCTGAGGGGAAAGTTCAGGAGAGTTGGTCCCCTACCTCATGGAGAGAGGTTTGGCTGTCTGTTACAGTTCTGGTTTGGCTGTCTGTTACAGTTCTTAATGTAATGTCCTATTTACAGTGTTTTAATAAATAGTAAAAAGACATCCTGTCTCCTTGACTAATGAATGTTAGGTCAAGATGTAAAACTGGCGACGAGGCGGTTGTCGGACTCTCTAGAAGGACGGAGATAGACGCGAACCTACGAATCTGATATTGGATATTGCGACGAGCGGGCCACCCAGCTAATAACATCCAGGCAACTAACGTGAGTTTAACTATTGTAACTCTGACCACGTGGATCTTAAAGGGACAGCGCACATTAACACGATGACGGCCTTGGGACGTATTGAAGAGTTCTCTGGGGATGAGGACAGTTCATGGGAGGAATACGCAGAAAGACTGGGGTGTTTCTTGGAGGCCAACGATATTGACAAAGAAGAGAAGAAGCGCTCAGTGTTGCTCAGTGTATGCGGAGCGGCTACTTACTCTGTCCTGCGTTCATTGGTGGTTCCTCGTAAACCTAGTGAGGTGCATTATGAGGACTTGATAGAAATACTGCAGCAACATTTCAACCCAAAACCCTCAGAAATTGTGCAGCGTTTCCATTTTCACAATTGTAAACAACAGCCTGGACAATCTATTTCAAGGTACATTGCTGAGTTGAGGAAACGCTCGGTACATTGTAATTTTGGTGACCATTTAGATAATATGCTCCGTGATCGGATTGTGTGTGGAGTGCTGGACTCGGCATTGCAGAAACAGCTGTTAGCGGACAAGGCCCTGACGTTCCGACTGGCCGAGGAGAAGGCTTTAGCAGCAGAGGCTGCGTCGATGAACACAGGTATGCTACGTATAGAAGCAGCGCCACCTCGGGCCGCCGAGGGTGTGCACAAGACCACACACGCAGCTGATGCTGCGAGTGACAGGGAGGCAACTAAACAGACAGGAAGAAAATGTTTCCGCTGTGGGGCTCTCCATGGTGCCACTACATGCAAATTTGTGTCAGCGGTATGTCATTTCTGTAAGAAAAGAGGACACATAGCTCGTGTCTGCATGAAGAAAGCTCAGGCTGCTGCAGCAGAGCCAACACAAGCATCGCAGACACACACCCTGACACGGGAGGACAACGATGAGTATACAGTGTATACCACGGAAGCTGAGCAGCGACACCACAGACGGTGGGGATACACAGCAAATGTGATCGTGAATGGGGCACCACTCGGCATGGAGGTGGATTCAGGCTCAGCGTGTTCATTGATAAGTGAAGAGACTTACAATAGGCTGTGGCCAAGTGAACCCCCGGTGATGGCTCAGGTCAGTGGCGTGCTACGGCAGTGGTCCCAAGCCCAACTCCAAGTGCTGGGTATGATTCATGTGAAAGTTAAGTATCGGGCAGTCAAGAACACACTTCCGCTTTATGTGGTGGCGGGGCAGGGCACAAGCCTGCTGGGCAGAGATTGGTTTGAGCCCCTTGGTATTGGAGTGACAGGAGTACACACGGTACAGCGACAGCCCATAATGCCTATGTTGGAGAACTATGAAGAGGTTTTTGGTGAGCTCGGGGCCTGTCGGGGACTGCCAGTCTCAATCGAAGTGGACCCAGGGGTAGCGCCTAAGTTCTTCAAGGCGCGACCAGTTCCTTTTGCGTTGCGCAAGAAGGTGGATGAGACCCTGGATAAGCTGGTGAACCAAGGGGTTCTTATACCAGTGAAGAACTCCCGTTGGGCCACCCCTATCGTGCCCATTGCAAAGAAGGATGGGGGCCTGCGAATCTGTGGAGATTACAGATGCACGGTTAATACTGCTGTGCTACCAGATGTGTATCCCTTACCAACAGTTACAGAGCTGTTTTCAACACTGGCTGGAGGCACCCTGTTCACCAAGCTGGATCTCAAGCAAGCATACCAGCAACTGGTTCTGGATGAAAAGTCAGCCGAGCTATTGACAATCAACACCCACAGAGGACTTTTCTGAGCCGCAAGGCTGCAGTTTGGGGTGTCGACGGCTGTGGCAATCTTTCAGAGGTTCATGGACACCCTGTTGGCTGGTGTTCCGGGAGTTCAGCCTTACCTGGATGACATACTGATTACAGGCAAGACACAGGAAGCCCATGATGAGCGGCTGCAGGAAGTACTACGCCGGCTGGCTGAGGTAGGACTACGCCTTCAGAAGGAGAAATGTGTGTTCGCTGCCAATGGGGTGGAGTTCTTGGGATTCCGAGTGGACAAAGACGGTGTGCATCCGACTACGGAGAAGGTGGAGGCTATCAGGAGCGCTCCCAACCCCAAGAACAAGACCGAACTGCAGGCATTCCTCGGACTGTTAAACTTCTACAGTTGTTTTCTCAAGGGCAAAGCCACAATCTTAGAGCCACTGCACAGGCTGTTAGACCAAGCAACAGTGTGGAACTGGACCTCAGATCATGAAACAGCCTACAGACAGGCAAAGGAACTGCTACAAGCAGATAAGGTTCTGGCACACTATGATGAAAACAAACCATTGGTGTTGGTGTGTGATGCCTCACCATACGGGCTGGGAGCTCTATTGGGTCACATAGAGCCAGATGGCCGGGAGGCGCCTATCAGTTTTGCCTCAAGAACACTCTCAACAACAGAACGTAACTACGCCCAGATTGACAAGGAGGCCTTAGCCATCATATTTGGGGTAAAGAAGTTCAGCCAGTACCTGTTAGGGAGACAGTTCGTCATCTACACGGACCACAAGCCACTCTTGGGGCTCCTGCATCACTCCAAGCCCATGCCCCTGATCATATCACCGCGTATGCTTCGGTGGAGTCTGATGTTGGGGGCCTACAGTTATGAACTTTGCTACAGGCCTGGGAAGATGCTGGCTAATGCTGATGCTCTGAGTCGCTTGCCTTTGAACCGGCCGATGGCTGAGACGCCACCACCCCTGGAGGTGCTGCTACTGGAGCAGGTCCCGGAGGCCCCACTCCATGCCCAGCGGATTGGCAGCCTCACACAGAAGGATCCAGTCTTATCACGGGTGCTACGCTGGCTGCTGCACGGCTGGCCCTCCGAGGTCCAGGAGGAGCGTTTCAAGCCCTTCGTTCAGAGGCGCCATGAAATGTCTGCACACAGGAACTGCGTGCTCTGGGGAAGCCGTGTGGTGGTTCCTGCCGCCGCAAGAGAGGAGGTGCTGAAAATGCTGCATGACTCACACCCTGGGATTGTGCACATGAAGGCGTTGGCGAGAAGCTACGTCTGGTGGCCGGGGTTGGACCAAGACGTGGAGGAGGTGGTAAAGAGCTGTGAGACATGTCAGCTGACCCGCCATAGCCCACCCAAGGCTCCCCTTCACCCCTGGGAGTGGACCACTCGTAAATGGTCAAGACTCCACGTTGACTTTGCAGGGCCTTTTCAGGGGAAGGTCTTTTTAATAGTGGTGGATTCGCATTCGAAATGGCTGGAGGTGGCTATTATGAACTCCATGACATCCAGGGCAGTGATCAACACGTTGCGTTTGCTGTCTGCCACACATGGGGTCCCCGACGTGCTGGTTTCAGACAATGGAGCAGCCTTCACGTCAGCGGAGTTCAAGGCTTTTGCAAGCAGAAACGGGATCCGCCACGTGACCACAGCGCCCTATCACCCCTCCTCTAATGGGCAGGCAGAGAGGATGGTGCAAACCACAAAAGAGGCACTGGTGAGGATATCGGTGGGGAACTGGCAAACCAGATTGGCCAGGTTCCTGTTATCACAGCATACCACACCAAACTCAGCAACGGGGAAGAGTCCTGCTGAGATGCTGATGGGTCGCCGGCTGGCGACTGCACTGGACCGGCTACACCCGGACTACAAGGATGAGATGCACACAAAACAAGAGGTGCTGGCTAAGAAGCACCAGGGCACCGCCAGGCAGTTCGAGCCGTCAGAGACTGTGTTTGCCCGTTGCTATACAGGAGGAGACAAATGGATGCCTGCCGTGGTGGAGCAGGCCACGGGTCCCCTGTCGTACAGCGTCCGTACACCTGATGGCCAGCTACACAGACGCCACGTAGACCAGCTACGGGGTCGTACTCCAGCGAGAGTAACTGAGACATCAAAGGCTAGACCATTGTCTCCGCCACCTCTGCCAAGCAGTGACGGCCTGCTTCCTGCAACAACGACGGAAGCCACGTCCACAGAGGGTGTCATAGAGTCATCAACCACGGAGGAAGGTTTTCCTGCGTCTAACAGTGACACCCCGAATATGCCTGTCCCGCGGCGCTCAAGTCGAGTTAAATTCCGTCCCAGACGTCTGGAGGACTAAGGGGTTTTATCTGGGGGAAAGGAGTGTTGTGTTTTGAGATTGCTTTTGACCCAGTCCCCCAGCCATACAGAGAGGGAGGGGCTGGAGCCTGAGGGGAAAGTTCAGGAGAGTTGGTCCCCTACCTCATGGAGAGAGGTTTGGCTGTCTGTTACAGTTCTGGTTTGGCTGTCTGTTACAGTTCTTAATGTAATGTCCTATTTACAGTGTTTTAATAAATAGTAAAAAGACATCCTGTCTCCTTGACTAATGAATGTTAGGTCAAGATGTAAAACTCTCAACACATCACTGAAGCTCTCCGGACATCACTGACTCTCTCTGGACATCATTGACTCTCTCAGGACATCACTGACTCTCTCTGGACATCACCGACACTCTCAGGTCATCACCGACTCTCAGAACATCAGTGACTCTCTCCGGACATCACTGACACTCTCCGGATATCACTGACTCTCTCCAGAAATCAGTGACTCTCTCATAACATCACTGACTCTTTCCTGACATCACTGATTCTCTCGGGACATCACTGACTCTCTCAGGACATCACTGACTTTCTCCAGACATCACTGAAACTCTCATCAGGACAACACTGATTCTCTCTGGACATCACCGACTCTCAGGACATCACTGACTCTCACAGGGCATCATTGAATCTCTCAGGACATCACAAACTCTCTTAGGACATCACTGACTCTCTCAGGACATCACTGACTCTCTCAGGACATCACTGACTCTCTCAGGACATCACTGGCTCTCACAGGACGTCACTGACTTTCTCCGGAGATCACTGACTCTCTCCGGATATCACTGACTCCCTCCGGAGATCATTGACACACTTAGGACATCACTGACTCTCTCAGCACATCACTGAAGCTCTCCGGACTTCACTAACTCTCTCAGGGCATCACTGACTCTCTGGACATAATTGACTCTCTCTGGACATCACTGATTCTCACAGAACATCACAGACTCTCTCAGGACATCACTGACTCACTCAGCACATCAATGACTCTGTCAGGACATCATTGACTCTCTCAGGGCATCATTGACTCTCTTAGGACATCACTGACTCTCTCAGGTCATCACTGACTGTCTCAGGACATCTCTGAATCTCTCCAGACATAACTGAATCTCTCCGGACTTCACTGACTCTCTCAGGCCATCACTGACTCTCTGGACATAACTGACCCTCTCTGGACATCACTGATTCTCACAGGACATCACTGACTCTCTGGACATAGCTGACTCTCTCAGCACATCAATGACCTGTCAGGACATCACTGACTCTCTCAGGGCATCATTGACTCTCTCAGGACATCACTGACTCTCACAGGACATCACTGACTTGCTCCGGAGATCACTGACTTTCTCCGGGTATCACTGACTCTCTCCAGAGATCACTGACACAATTAGGACATCACTGACTATCTCAGCACATCGTTGAAGCTCTCCGGACATCAATTACTCTCTCCGGACATCACTGACTCTCTCTGGACATCACTGACACACTCTGGACATCACTGATTCACTCAGCACATTACTGACTCTCTCAGGACATCACTGATTCTCTCTGGACATCACCGACTCACTCAGGACATCACTGAATCTCTCCAGACATCACTGACCCTCTCTGGACATCACTGACACTCTCACGACATCACTGACTTTCTCAGGACATCACTGACTCTCTCAGGACATCTCTGATTCTCAGGACATCACTAACACTCTCTGGAGATCAGTGACTCTCTCAGGACATCACTGTCTCTCTCCGGACATCACTGACTCTCTCCGGACATCACTGAAACTCTCCGGACATCACTGACCCTCTCCGGACATCACTGAATCTCTGGATATCACTGATCCTCTCAGGACATGACTGACTCTCTCCAGACATCACTGACTCGCTCATAAAATCACTGACTCTTTCCTGACATCACTGACTCTCTCCGGACATCACTGTCTCTCTCAGGACATCACTGGCTCTCTCAGGACATCACTGACTCTCTCAGGACATCACTGACTCTCACAGGACATCACTGACTCTCTCCGGAGATCACTGACTCTCTCCGGAGATCACTGACTCTCTCCAGAGATCATTGACACATTTAGGACATCACTGACTCTCTCAGCACATCACTGAAGCTCTCCAGTCATCACTTACTCTCTCCAGGCATCACTAACTCTCTCTGGACATCATTGACTCTCTCAGGACATCACTGACTCTCTCCGGACATCACTGACACTCTTGGACATCACTGATACACTCAGCACATCACCGACTCTCTCCGGACATCACTGACACTCTCAGGACATCACTGACTCTGTCTGGACATCACTGACTCACTCAGCACATCAATGACTCTCTCCGGACATCAGCAACACTCTCAGGACATCACTGACTCTCTTCAGACATCACTAACTCTCTCCAGACATCACTGACTCTCTCTGGACATCACTGACACTCTCATGACATCACTGACTTTCTCAGGACATCACTGACTCTCTCAGGACATCACTGAATCTCAGCAGATCACTGACTCTCACAGGACATCACTGAATCTCTGGACATCACTGACTCTCAGGACATCACTGAAACTCTCAGTACATTACTGAAGCTCTCCGGACATCAGTGACTCTCTCCAGACATCAATGACTCTCTCAGGACATCATTGAGTCTCTCAGGACATCTCCGACTCTCTCAGGATATCACTGACTCTCTCCGGACATCACTGACACTCTCCGGACATCACTGACACTCTCTGGACATCACTGATTCTCTCAAGACATCACTGACTCTCTGGACATCACTGAAACTCTCATCACTGAATCTCTGGACATCACTGACTCTCTCAGGACAACACTGAATCTTTCAGGACATCACGAAATCTCTCCGAACATAACTGACTCTCTCCGGACATTACTGACTCTCTCCGGACATCAATGACTCTCTCTGGACATCACTGACTCTGTCGTGATATCACTGACTCTCTCCAGCCATCACTGACTCACAGGACATCTCTGACTCTCTCCGGAGATCACTGACTCTCTCCGGATATCACTGACTCTCTCCAGAGATCATTGACACATTTAGGACATCACTGACTCTCTCAGCACATCACTGAAGCTCTCCGGACATCACTTACTCTCTCCAGGCATCACTAACTCTCTCTGGACATCATTGACTCTCTCAGGACATCACTGACTCTCTCCGGACATCACTGACACTCTTCGACATCACCGATACACTCAGCACATCACCGACTCTCTCCAGACATCACTGACACTCTCAGGACAACACTGACTCTCTCTGGACATCACTGACTCACTCAGCACATCACTGAATCTCTGGACATCACAGACTCTCTCAGGACATCACTGAATCTCTAGACATCACTGACTCTCTCAGGACATCACTGAAACTCTCAGGATATCACTGACTCTCTCCGGACATCACTGACTCTCTCCGGACATCAGTGACTCTCTCCGGACATCATTGACTCTCTCAGGATATCACTGACTCTCTCCTGACATCACTGACTCTCTCCGGACATCACTGATACTCTCAGGACATCACTGATTCTCTCAAGACATCACTGACTCGCTGGGCATCACTGAAACTCTCCGGACATCACTGAGTCTCTGGACATCACTGACTCTCTCAGGACATCACTGAATCTCTCAGGACATCACTAAATCTCTCCGAACATCACTGACTCTCTCCGGACATTATTTACTCTCTCCGGACATCAATGACTCTCTCTGGACATCATTAAATCTCTGAGGACATCACTGACTCTCTCCGGACATCACTGTATCTCTCCGGACATCACTGACTCTGTCGTGACATCACTGACTCTCTCAACACATCACTGGCTCTCTCCAGACATCACTGAAACACACATCAGGACATCAGTGACTCTCTCTGGACATCACTGACTCTCTCAGGACATCAGTGCCTCTCTCCGGACATCACCTACTCCCACCGGGCATCACTGACACTCTCAGCAGGACATGACTGACTCTCTCCGGACATCACTGACTCTCTCAGAGCATCACTGACTTTCTCAGGACATCACTGACTCTCTCAGGATATTTCTCATTCTCAGGACATCACTGACACTCTCTGGAGATAATTGACTCTCTCAGGACAGCAGTGATTCTCTCCGGACATCACTGACTCTTTCCGGACATCACTGAGTGTCTACGGACATCAGTTACTCTCTCAGGACATCATTGATTCTCTCTGGACGTCACTGACACGCTCACAACATCACTGACTTTCTCAGGACATCACTGACTCTCTCAGGAAATGACTGACTCCTGACTCTCTCAGGACATCACTGACTCTCGCAGAAGATCACTGACTCTCACAGGACACCACTGAATCTCTGGACATCACTGTCTCTTTCAGGACATCACTGACTCTCTCCAGACATCACTGACACACTTAGGACATCACTGACTCTCTCAAGACATCACTGAATCTCTCAGGACATCTGTGAATCTCTCCAGACATAACTGAATGTCTCCGGACTTCACTGACTCTCTCAGGGCATCACTGACTCTCTGGACATCACTGACTCTCTCTGGACGTCACTGTTTCTCACAGGACATCACTGACTCTCTGGACATAACTGACTCTCTCCGGACATCACTGACTCTTTCAGGACAACAATGACTCTCTCAGGACATCACTGACTCTCTCCGGACTTCACTGACTCTCTCAGGGCATCATTGACTCTCTGGACAGAACTGACTCTCTCTGGATATCACTGATTCTCACAGGACATCACTGACTCTCTGGACATAACTGACTCTCTCTGGACATCACTGACTCTCTCAGGACAACAATGACTCTCTTATGACATCACATGACTCTCGCCGGCCAAAACTGACTCTCTCAGGACATCATTGACTCTCTCAGGACATCACGGAAACTCTCATCTGGACATCACTGACTCTCACAGGACATCACTGACTCTCTCCGGAGATCACTGACTCTCTCCGGACATCACCTACTCCCTCCAGAGATCATTGACACACTCAGCAGGACATGACTGGCTCTCTCCGGACATCACTTACTCTCTTTTGACATCATTGACTCTCTCAGGACATCAATGACTCTCTCCGGACATCACTGATTCTCTCCGGAGATCACTGACTCTCTCTGGACATCACTGACTCTCTGGATATAACTGACACTCTCCGGATCTCACTAACACTCTCTGTACATCACTGACTCTCTTATGACATCACTGACTCTTTCTGGACATCACTGAGTCTGTCAGAACATCACTGACTCCCTCAGGAGATCACTGAATCTCTCAGGTCATCCCCGACTCTCGCCGGACATCACTGAGTCTCTCAGGACATCTCCGAAATTCTCAGGACATCACTGATTCGCTCCGGACATCACTTTCACTCTCAGGACATCACTGGCGCTCTCCGGACCGCCTGAATCTCTGGACATCACTGACTCTCTCCGGACTTCACTGACTCTCTCAGGACATCACTGACTCTCTGGACATAACTGACTCTCTCTGGACATGACTGACTCTCACAGGACATCACTGACTCTCTGGACATAACTGACTCTCTCCGGACATCACTGACTCTCTCAGGACATCACTGACTCTCTGGATATAACTGACTCTCTTATGACATCACTGACTCTCTCCGGAACTCACTGACTCTGTCAGGACATCACAGACTCTCTCAGGACATCACTGACTCACTCAGCACATCACTGACTGTCAGGACATCACTGACTCACTCAGCACATCACTGACTCTGTCCGGACCTCACTGACTCTGTCAGGACATCACTGACACACTCAGGACATCACTGTCTTTCTCCGGACATCACTGACACTCTGGATATAACTGACTCTCTCTGGACCTCACTGACTCTCTCAGGACAACGCTGACACACTCAGGACATCACTGACTCTCTCTGGACATCACTGAATCTCTCAGGACCTCACTGACCCTCTCAGGACATCTCTGAATCTCTCCAGACATAACTGAATCTCTCCGGACTTCACTGACTCTCTCAGGGCATCACTGACTCTCTGGACATAATTGACTCTCTCTGGACATCACTGATTCTCACAGGACATCACTGATTCTCTGGACATAGCTGAGTCTCTCCGGATATCACTGACTCTCTCAGAACATCACTGACTCTCTGGATATAACTGACTCTCTCCAGACCTCACTAACACTCCCTGTACATCACTGACTCTCTTATGACATCACTGAATCTCTCAGGAAATCACTGACTCACTCAGCACATCAATGACTCTGTCAGGACATCACTGACTCTCACAGGGCATCATTAACTCTCTCAGGACATCACTGACTCTCTCAGGACATCACTGACTCTCACAGGACATCACTGACTCTCTCCAGAGATCACTGACTTTCTCCGGACATCACTGACCCTCTCCGGATATCACTGACACTCTCCAGACATCACTTACTCTCTCCGGACATCACTAACTCTCTCTGGACATCATTGACTCTCTCAGGACATCACTGACTCTCTCAGGACATCACTTACTCTCTCTGGACATCACTAACTCTTTCTGGACATCATTGACTCTCTCAGGACATCACTGACTCTCTCCGGACATCACTGACTCTCTCCGGAGATCACTGACTCTCTCCGGATATCACTGACTCTCTCCGGAGATCACTGACTCTCTCCGGATATCACTGACTCTCTCCAGAGATCATTGACACACTTAGGCCATCACTGACTCTCTCAGCACATCACTTAAACTCTCCAGACATCACTTACTCTCTCCGGACATCACTAACTCTCTCTGGACATCATTGACTCTCTGGACATCACTGACTCTCTCCGGACATCACTGATTCACTCAGCACATCACTGACTCTCTCCGGACATCACTGACACTCTCAGGACATCACTGACTCTCTCAGGGCATCTCTCTGGACATCACTGACTCTCTCTGGACATTACTGACACTCTCATGACATCACTGACTTTCTCAGGACATCACTGACTCTCTCACGACATCACTGAATCTCAGCAGTGCACTGACTCTCTCAGGACATCACTGACTCTCTCAGGCCATCTCTTACTCTCTCAGGACATCACTGACACACTCTGGACATCACTGACTCTCTCAGGACATCACCGAATCTCTCAGGGAATCACTGATTTTCTGGACATAACTGACATTCTCTGGACATCACTGACTTTCATATGACATCACTGACTCTCTCCGGAACTCACTGACTCTGTCAGGACATCACAGACTCTCTCAGGACATCACTGACTCACTCAGCACATCACTGACTCTGTCAGGACATCACTGACTCTCTCAGGACATCACTGACTCACTCAGCACATCACTGACTCTCTCCGGACCTCACTGACTCTGTCAGGACATCACTGACACACTCAGGACATCACTGTCTTTCTCCGGACATCACTGACACTCTGGATATAACTGACTCTCTCTGGACCTCACTGACTCTCTCAGGACAACGCTGACACACTCAGGACATCACTGACTCTCTCTGGACATCACTGAATCTCTCAGGACCTCACTGACCCTCTCAGGACATCTCTGAATCTCTCCAGACATAATTGAATCTCTCCGGACTTCACTGACTCTCTCAGGGCATCACTGACTCTCTGGACATAATTGACTCTCTCTGGACATCACTGATTCTCACAGGACATCACTGATTCTCTGGACATAGCTGAGTCTCTCCGGATATCACTGACTCTCTCAGAACATCACTGACTCTCTGGATATAACTGACTCTCTCCGGACCTCACTAACACTCCCTGTACATCACTGACTCTCTTATGACATCACTGAATCTCTCAGGAAATCACTGACTCACTCAGCACATCAATGACTCTTTCAGGACATCACTGACTCTCACAGGGCATCATTAACTCTCTCAGGACATCACTGACTCTCTCAGGACATCACTGACTCTCACAGGACATCACTGACTCTCTCCAGAGATCACTGACTTTCTCCGGACATCACTGACCCTCTCCGGAGATCACTGACTCTCTCCGGATATCACTGACACTCTCCAGACATCACTTACTCTCTCCGGACATCACTAACTCTCTCTGGACATCATTGACTCTCTCAGGACATCACTGACTCTCTCAGGACATCACTTACTCTCTCTGGACATCACTAACTCTTTCTAGACATCATTGACTCTCTCAGGACATCACTGACTCTCTCCGGACATCACTGACTCTCTCCGGAGATCACTGACTCTCTCCGGATATCACTGACTCTCTCCGGAGATCACTGACTCTCTCCGGATATCACTGACTCTCTCCAGAGATCATTGACACACTTAGGCCATCACTGACTCTCTCAGCACATCACTTAAACTCTCCAGACATCACTTACTCTCTCCGGACATCACTAACTCTCTCTGGACATCATTGACTCTCAGGACATCACTGACTCTCTCCGGACATCACTGATTCACTCAGCACATCACTGACTCTCTCCGGACATCACTGACACTCTCAGGAGATCACTGACTCTCTCAGGGCATCTCTCTGGACATCACTGACTCTCTCTGGACATTACTGACACTCTCATGACATCACTGACTTTAGAATTCGCAATTATCGCGATTTCATTTTAATAAGGAGAAAACACAAAGTTTCGTTCAAAACAGCTTTTATTTCAGCGGAATGCTGTCAGGTTTAAATTGGACACAAGCAGCCTGTAAAATGGCCGCCGCACCTCGTGACAGAATATTCTAGACTTTTCGGCAGGCAGACAAGATGGCGTTCCAATAAACATTCTTGCAAGATCGATAACGATTCAGCACAGTGAAGACAATACACAGGACATTATGGGTTTACAGTATAAACATCGATACTGGAATCGGTCTCCCAGGTACAAAGGAAAGCCATCAAGGGCCCATCCAAAGGACATTAGTATGTAAACTCCCAACGGCTCTACGATGAGAGAGCCGTTAGCAGGTAGTTATACAGGACACTTGGAAGCCCCAAACCCCTCCAGGGGGAACACCGACCGATTTAACAATGGGAGAAATATTAACAGGTACTCAAACATTCAGGAGTAGCCCCGAAACCCATTAAGGACAGAGATCACCCATACAGGACATTTTGGGCGCCAAACCTTAAACAAAAGAATGGACATTGTAGTTGGGCGGGAAACGGAAGAACTGTGCACTATAATTGCAGGCCCAAACCGTCCATTCGCTCTCTCGCTCTCTTGCTCTTGACTCTTGCCGCTTGCTGCTGTTATCATCGTGGCTGCTCCTGTGTTTTATCCGGTCGATTCGTAACCTCGTGGCTGCTCCTGGGTAAAAGACTGTTGCAAAGACCTATGTTGGTAGCTGGCAGCGGAACCGAAGGCCCGGGATGAGATGAGATGAGATGAGATGAGATGAGAGGAGAAGAGAAGAAGACCTTATCCATCGCCACGGTCAGTAAATCCCGACCGCGCCTGTAGGTCGATCAGCCAAGTCTTCTCGACAGGAAGTTTTCTTCTTTAACAAGACATATTGCATCGACGATAACTGGACTGTGCAAACACATCGTATCAGCGATATTGACAACGGTGCTCCACCATACCCTGTATCCAACCAACAGAGGTCTTCACTACAGCGGACGGTCCAGCCGACTGACCGAGCAGCAGAAGCAGTAAACAAGTGGGACCAGGAGATCTCCTGACCAACACGTGGGTGCTGCGGTGAAAAACATCCGATCAGCTATTCGGGATTTCTCCGAGTTATTACGAGTGGTGAGCATGAGTCTCGAGGATCCTACGAAGCTAGTTTAGGATAGATGTTGATAGGGGAGGGTTTAAAGATTAAGGATATTTGTAATGTGTGCCCTATTTACGTTGTGCTGGTCGTTCCTCGTTTCCCTAAGAGTGATTATAACCGTTTGTAAGATTGTACTGTCATTAATCTGTGCGTATGACATGTATTTCATAATTTTAAGTATCATGCAATAAAGATTTTCCATTTCGTACCGTTCAAACCAAGTCTACATGAGTTTTATCTCCATTACTGCTCTCGCATCTAAGTCCAGTGTCTAGAACCGTAAGGGAGAGTGATTCGAACCACTCACAGGGGTGTCTAGTGTTCCCAGACTGGCTGGAGACCAGGCCTAGACCCGCACTGACATACAGGCTGCACAGAGCCGCGTGAATCTCACAGGCTACGAGACACGCAGGGTCAGGAGAGAATCCCTTACAGAAAATGGCGACCGCGGCAGGACACTGGCAGCGAGAGGGTAGTGTGTTAGATTTTGGAATGACTGTACGAAATGTGATGCAGGAAAAGATAGCGGATTACGTGTTTGGAAAGGTTAATCTAACGAAAAAGTGGATAAGCGAATTGTTAGCGGATAAGAGCCCACTAGAGGCAGCTGAAAGGTGGACGGATAGTAAGGAGCATAAAAAGGCAGTTGAGAAAGCAGTCTGGCTTATGTGCTACAAAAGGCAGGTTCAGATTTCAAACCAGACCAATACAGCGCTAACCGCTCGAATCAAGCAGTTAGAGGAGGAAATGGAGGAGAAGGTTTCTGGAGGGGAGGCGCTCATTAAGAGTTTAAATGAGTTACGCCAGGAAAGCCAGGAAGTCTCCAGTTACCTTAAAACAAGGGTAGAGTATCTCGAGTGCCAGATCACTGAAGCAAAATTAAACGAGAGTAGGATGAAGGAAAGATGTAACCGTCAAGCTGCCCAGATAAGAACTCAAGAAGAGAGCTTAATGGGGGTTAGGTCGGCGTATAAGTTGGCCCTTGAGGATAAGTTTCAGGGAGCCGACCATAGCGCCTGCGAAAAAGAGATAGAGAGCCTCAAAAAGGCCGTGAATAATGCGAACGGCATGGTGTGCCTTATTAATCCGTCGGCACGCCAGCCGCTAGTAAATGAGAGATTTAGAAATTCCCCACCAAGTAAAGCAGAAGAAGTAGTAGCCACTGCGCCCTCCGCGCCACCCAGCTATTCAGAAACCTGGGTTAGGGAGGAAGCAACGGAAGAAGCAAAAGAGCCCGTTGAAAAGGAGGTAGAAAAGGGATCGTTGTATCCAGTAACGGGTATTAAAAGGGGCCCAAGCAGAAACGGTGGGGAAGAACCGGGGGATCTCCTCGGACAGCTGGTGTTGCCTCACAGTTCACATCAGCTGAGGGCCATGATAAACCACGTAAGGAAGCTGACCGAGATAGACGACCCTTCCGTACATTTTAGGGAAGTTGAGCAAGCCGCAGCCATCAACGGCTGCGATGATGGGGAGACAGCAAAAATGCTGCTGTTCTCTTTAGATAGCTCGGTCCTTCAGTGTCTCTCAGGCGATAGCAAGAGGGGTAATAAAAGTTATGAGGAATTGAAAAATGAGGTCCTAGAAGTAGTGGGAGCGAACGACGGAGGTCCGTTTGCTAGAGTGGGACAGACAGTGCAGATGGAGGGAGAACCCCCGAAGGTTTTTGCCGACAGGCTGTGGCCAGTATATGAGCGCAGCTGTCTAGGTGCGCCCGAGCGCGAAGATGTGGAAGGCGCCGCTTTAATTCATTGGCTTAGGTGCATAATAGCCAACAGTTTACCAGCCGTTAGAGAGCAGGCAAAAGCCTGGTTCGATCCCAATGACCTCAACCTTACGGAAGAGTCGGTCTTGAATCGACTCACGTTAGGTTACCGTAACATAAGGGGTATGACGACACGTCCCTTTAAGGGAAGAGTACATGAGGTACGACCCGCAGCCCCGACTCAAAGAGAGTGGCATCAGGAGGGTAATCGCGCCCCACAGGCAAGTAATGCCTGTTACGGGTGTGGGAAGACAGGGCACTGGCGCAAGCACTGCAGGAACCCTTGGAAGGATTCCAAGGATAAAAATCCCGCGGTCCGAACCCAGGCGCCTGTCCCGGCTAAGGAAGCAAAGGCACCCACCTCTCCTGAAGACCTCGAAGCAGTGTTAGGAGTCATGCGCAAGATGGTTTTGAATGCGCGTGGACAGGTGGCGGTCGCAACCGGCCCCGTAGGTGCCGCAGGACCGTCTAATAGTGCCCCATGACTAGAACCAGCACAGCCCGTCTACCTGTGTCCGCTCAGCTATGATGCGTGGAGGCGACCTGTGGTGGAGATGGAGGTAGAGAAACAAAAGGGCAGTTATTTGTTGGACACGGGAGCTTCTTGCACCATAATCCATACAGATGACCCTTTTGACTCGCCGCTATCTACCAAGGTCCCATTCACGCTAGCAGGGTTCACAGGGAAAGAACAGGCTGGCACGTTTTCCCTCCCGCTATCCATTCGTTTAGGGACACTTCGCCTTAAGTGGAAGTGTATACTGATGGCATGGCAAAAGGGGGGTGGAAGAGGTATTCTCGGGTCCGATCTCCTAGCGGGACACGGGATCCTCGTGGACCTCAGAAATCACTGTCTCTGGGGGGCTAAAGGTGAAAAGGCGAGGTAATGGTAATTCAAGGGGAGGAAGAAACAGGGGTCCTGTGTACCGTACAGCCATCCGGAGGCTACGACCTCAGGCTTATGGTCGCAGATGTCCCAACGGACATGCAAACGTACGTGACAGATAATATGCACGCGTTTGCAACCCACAAGCACGATTGTGGGAGGGTGGTCGGGTTTGAGGTCAGCGTAGATGGGGACCCCATGACCCGACCCCAAAAGCAGTATAACTTCCCCAAAGAAGCAGAACCCGATATGGAGGCAGCAATGTCTTCCTTGGTGCAGCAGGGCGTGTTGAGGCCGATAGCCACACACGTGAACTCCCCATTATGGCCGGTTAGGAAGCCGGATAATTCGTGGAGAGCCACGGTGGACTACAGAGTCCTTAACAGTAACATCCCGCCTGCGCGCCCACAGTAGCAGCAGTTGCTGACCTAATAGGGAGCATCCCAGCGTCCGCGACCACGTTCACGGTGCTGGATATCTCGAACGGTTTTTGGTCCATCCCGCTGCGGCGAGAGGACCAGTACAAGTTTGCCTTTACGTTTAAAGGGCAACAGTACACGTGGAACTGCTTGCCACAGGGTTTCCACAATAGCCCCAGTATTTTTCACCAGTGTATGGCAGGAAGTTTAAAGGAGTTTAGTCAGCCCAATCAGATAGTACAGTATGTGGATGATTTGCTCCTATTTACGGACTCAAGGGAGGAGCACGGACCACTACTGGACGAGTTATTGGAGCTGTTAGCGAGAAAGGGTTTTAAAGTAAACCCAAAGAAAGCACGTATCGGTCAGCAGGAAGTAAAATTCCTGGGACTGACCCTACGCGCTGGGGAAAGAGCCATAGACAAAGCAAGGAGGGAGTCGGTGCAAGAATTACCGATTCCCAACAACGTAAGGGGTGTGAGGTCCTTCTTGGGACTGACCGGTTACTGCAGGGATTTTATCGAGGATTATGCGGCCACAGCGGCGCCGCTCCTCCGACTCCTCCATAAGGGAGTAGAGTGGCTTTGGGACGAGGGCTGCCAAGCAGCCTTCGAGAAGTTAAAAAGGGATCTGCAGACCGCGCCAGCCTTAGGGGCCATAGATGGGGGGAAGGAGTTTTTCCTGGAGGTAGCTGCCAGCGGAGACAGCTTAAGCGCCGTGCTGCTCCAAGAGCGTCACGGCAAGCTGAGGCCGGTTGTCTATTCATCCAGGGTATTAACGGATGTGGAGAGAAGTTTTTCCAATTGCGAAAGGCACCTTTTAGCCACGCATTGGGCTGTGAAAAGATCAGCGATCTTCACAGGGCTCTCTCCCATCACTCTCCTCACACATCACACACCAACTAAGATGCTTCTGGATGGGAGGATTAAAGACGGGACCGTAAGCAGCGCACGCATTGCGCGTTGGACCCTTCTTCTCTCCCAGTTGGATCTTAGAGTAAAAGGTCTTTGCGAGCCCAGGCTTGCGGCCAATTTGGTATACCCCGGTACAGCCCACCGGTGTTCGGTGGAGGGGGTGTGGGACGTCAACATAGGTTTACGGGCCGGGATACATCCCACTGGGCGCGAGATTTATGTTGATGGGTCTAGCACAGTATCTGCTGGCGAGCGACTCACAGGGTGTGGAGTTTATGACCCTGCGGCAGACCTTGCCCTGGCGATCAAGCTCCCTAGCACCATGAGCGCGCAGCAGGCTGAGCTGTCTGCCGTGGTGTACGTGGTAACCCACCCAGACATTTTCCCAACCCCATACACGATTTGCTCGGACAGTATGTTCACCTGCAATTCGTGTACGGAATACCTGGCCATTTGGTCCCGCCGTGGATACACCTCCGCGGACGGGCGACCTTTAACGGTAAAGCCCTTGCTGGAGAAGATCTTAGCAGCAGCAGTAGGGGAGGAAGGGGAGATTTTCATCCATAAGGTGAAAGCTCACTCCTCCACAGAGCCCCGTGGGGAGGGCAACCGGCAGGCGGATGCGCTAGCCAGGGAGGGTGCCCGCGACGGTACTTTCTGGAACCCCTATAGAACCGGACCCATAGCAGCGGTCCGAGGCGGGGACGGGAATACCGGGAACACCAGGGTAGCATTGCCCCTAGACCTTAAGACCGTCCAAGCCCAGGATCCCGCCCTAAAAGCAGTCCTAAAAACGATTGCTGAGGGGAGGCAGGTAGAAGGTCCGTACAGTACGGCAACCCTCTCAGTTAAGGAAGGCATGCTGTTCCGCGAGGAGCAGTGGGTTGTGCCGCAGCAGCACAGGAGGGAATTCCTCCAGTTGGCTCACGAGGGACCAGGGGCAGGGCACCCCGGGCCCGAGGTTACCTGGCAACGGGTAGAGCAAGCGGGATGGTGGCCAGGGCTCAGGGAACAAGTCCGCGAGTTCTGTGCAAACTGTCTTGTGTGCGCTGCAAACAACCCAGACCCCCAGAAAAGGAAGGTGCCCATGGGACACGTAAGAAGGGTAGAGGGACCATGGCAGTCGATACAGATCGACTATATAGGACCCCTGCCCACCACCCAGGGAGGTTATAAGTACTGCCTCGTCCTGGTGGATGTGTTTTCCAAGTGGGTGGAAGCCTTCCCTTGTCGAACAGCTACGGCACTGGGTACAGCAAAAATCTTGGTCCGGGAAGTGTTCTCGCGGTGGGGACTCCCCCGTTTCGTGGAGTCAGACCAAGGGAGTCATTTCACCGGCCAGGTGATGCAGAACACCCTCATGCTTTTGGGCATTGAAGGGAAGTGGCACGTAGCACACAATCCCCAGTCATCCGGGATTGTTGAACGTATGAACCGGACCCTGAAGGAGAAATTGAGGAAAGAGACTAGGAACTCGCCCCAAAAATGGGCGGAAGTTCTGCCTTTAGTCCTCATGGGGGTCCGGGCCAGTCAGTCAAAAAGTACGGGGTACTCCCCGCACGAGGTAATGACCGGCAGGCTCATGCGAACCCCCACCCATGTGCTAGCCCCGGTGCTCACTGAGGGTCAGCTTCAAGAGATCAGCAGGGACAAGTTCGCCCAAACTCTCTTGGAGCGCCTGAAGCAAGTTTATGAGCAGGCGGCTGGGAACATGGGAAGGCAGCACCAGGGCAATCGCTTGTTGCTGGAACCCCGCAAAACGCGGGAGTGGGAAGTAGGAGACCAGGTCATGGTCAGAAACTACGCCAGAGTAGGGAGTCTGGAACCACTGTATATGGGACCCTACAACATTGTAGACAAGGCGAGTCCCATGGTTTACGCCGTAAAAGTACCTCGGCGCACTAAGTGGTTCCACATAAACCAATGTAAACTGTACCAGCCGGGTGCGCAAGGGAAAACTACAGGGGTAAATCCCGCCAATGGGAAAACACAGCCCCAGGTAGGACCACAAGGCACACCGGCAGGCGTAGCAGCTTGCATCAGGGGAAGGGACATCCCGGACGATCATGCAGCGTTTTTCTGGAGTTGGGGGTTAGATGACGAGGACCCCAGGGTACCCTGGTCAGATGAGGATAGTGCAGATGAGCATAGTGATGATGACGGGTGGTTTCAGAGGAACGGTCTGGAAGGATTGGGGCCGCTAGGTAGAGATCCATACGGGGTGGACACACAAGCTGCAGGTCCCGACAGCAGGAGGAAGGAGCTAGAGGAGGCCGGGCCAGCCGCTATGTGGTTCCCAGAGGTGTGGCCGCCCGCTTTGAACGTCCAGTCCTCAGGGGAGGCAGAGTTCGCGAGTGAAGGGCCGCCTGCTGGGCCGAGCAGGGCGGGGCCCCGAACTACCAGCCCCGAGGTTAGGGAGGCGGAGTCAGCGGAGGCGGGGCTGGCGCCTGTGATGGAACCCTGTAAGGGATCCTCTCCTGACCCTGCGTGTCTCGTAGCCTGTGAGGTTCACGCGGCTCTGTGCAGCCTGGATGTCAGTGCGGGTCTAGGCCTGGTCTCCAGCCAGTCTGGGAACACTAGACACCCCTGTGAGTGGTTCGAATCACTCTCCCTTACGGTTCTAGACACTGGACTTAGATGCGAGAGCAGTAATGGAGATAAAACTCATGTAGACTTGGTTTGAACGGTACGAAATGGAAAATCTTTATTGCATGATACTTAAAATTATGAAATACATGTCATATGCACAGATTAATGACAGTACAATCTTACAAACAGTTATAATCACTCTTAGGGAAACGAGGAACGACCAGCACAACGTAAATAGGGCACACATTACAAATATCCTTAAACTTTAAACCCTCCCCTATCAATAACTATCCTAAAACTAGCTTCGTAGGACCTCGAGACTCATGCTCACCACTCGTAATAACTCGGAGAAATCCCGAATAGCTGATCGGATGTTTTTCACCGCAGCACCCACGTGTTGGTCAGGAGATCTCCTGGTCCCACTTGTTTACTGCTTCTGCTGCTCGGTCAGTCGGCTGGACCGTCCGCTGTAGTGAAGACCTCTGTTGGTGGACTTTACAGTTAGTCGAGGAGCACCGTTGTCAATATCACTGATACGATGTGTTTGCACAGTCCAGTTATCGTCGATGCAATATGTCTTGTTAAAGAAGAAAACTTCCTGTCGAGAAGACTTGGCTGATCGACCTACAGGCGCGGTCGGGATTTACTGACCGTGGCGATGGATAAGGTCTTCTTCTCTTCTCCTCTCATCTCATCTCATCTCATCCCGGGCCTTCGGTTCCGCTGCCAGCTACCAACATAGGTCTTTGCAACAGTCTTTTACCCAGGAGCAGCCACGAGGTTACGAATCGACCGGATAAAACACAGGAGCAGCCACGATGATAACAGCAGCAAGCGGCAAGAGTCAAGAGCAAAAGAGCAAGAGAGCCGAATGGACGGTTTGGGCCTGCAATTATAGTGCACAGTTCTTCCGTTTCCCGCCCAACTACAATGTCCATTCTTTTGTTTAAGGTTTGGCGCCCAAAATGTCCTGTATGGGTGATCTCTGTCCTTAATGGGTTTCGGGGCTACTCCTGAATGTTTGAGTACCTGTTAATATTTCTCCCATTGTTAAATCGGTCGGTGTTCCCCCTGGAGGGGTTTGGGGCTTCCAAGTGTCCTGTATAACTACCTGCTAACGGCTCTCTCATCGTAGAGCCGTTGGGAGTTTACATATTAATGTCCTTTGGATGGGCCCTTGATGGCTTTCCTTTGTACCTGGGAGACCGATTCCAGTATCGATGTTTATACTGTAAACCCATAATGTCCTGTGTATTGTCTTCACTGTGCTGAATCGTTATCGATCCTGCAAAAATGTTTATTGGAACGCCATCTTGTCTGCCTGCTGAAAAGTCTCGAATGTTCTGTCACGCGGTGCGGCGGCCATTTTACAGGCTGCTTGTGTCCAATTTAAACCTGACAGCATTCCGCTGAAATAAAAGCTGTTTTGAACGAAACTTGTGTTTTCTCCTTATTAAAATGAAATCGCGATAATTGCGAATTCTACAGTCCCTCCTGTTGATGCGAATAACTCCGCTTATCGTATCAAAAATCTCAGTGGTGAGCAATCTTATCTCGATTTCACTCCGAATCCAGTAAATTAATCCCATAAAATTTTAACTTCACTAGGGTCTCTGTGTCGTCCTTATTTCCCAAGAAAATCACACTTTATATCACCGTAGGCATCATTTGCCCTTAAACTTACACCACTTGTTTTCCTTCCCGGCGTAACCAGGCCGATACCTCACGCATCACCTGTATATTTGTCTTTTATTCAAGGGAAGGAAAAACAAAACCCAAAAACCAAACAATCAACACCATCACCAAAATAAACAAATCCCGACTCTTAAACATGTCGAGTTTCCAACGTATTTACAATGAGTACAAACTTCCGCGGCGCACGTGGCGAGCGGGAGTGACGCCATTTTCCCATTACACTGCGCTCTCATCGTGCACGCGCACGTAACGTTCTCGCCACTCTCCCGTGTTCTCATGCTTGGTGAGGCGCTTGTCTCTTTTACAATGTATGAACAAAAGGTATACTACAATAAACACTTGACAGACGACTAAAATGTGGGAGGCTATTCTGACCCATGAGGGCACTTCAATATTCGTGAACAGATTCCACCACGGTGGAACCACTATGTCCAAAATGTCTGTACCTATCTCGACGGTTTTCTGTTCTAATGTATAGAAATGCTTTTGTGACACCGCGACGGCTTTTAGAAGTTTGGTTAAATGCTCAGGGAGAGGGGGAATGAGGTACCCAAAATGTGCGACAAATCGCTGCAAGTCGGTAAAATTCTCTTTTACTGTGAGATGAACAGTGGATGGTTCAGGGATTGGGATAATTCGCTGTTGTGCTACTTGAACTTCAGCCCTGGGTTTAAAACAGAAACTGCTGTCACTCACCGGACACCGGCTACGGTTTCCATGCTGGTAGTGTTGCGCTGCAGTGGTAACACAATATGTTCCACCCCCGATGTATGCTACCTGCGGAGGCACATGATCTTGTGCCATTGCCTCCATGGTGCAATTCATGGACTTGGCGCCAGCCGTTCTGAACCCGCACTGTGGTGTTAAAAAGGCATTCAAGTGCTGGGGGCACAGTATTATGTGTGCTCCCCTGCCACGACAACCAGAGAGATCTGTACCTGTCATCGTTTGCTCCCAGCGGATGACGTAAGGTGGAACCGCTGCATAACGAATGTGGGCTCCCCCCTGAATGACACCAATGTTCTCTACCCGATACACCGGGGCGGGCTTTGCTGTGTTGCCCAAAACCGGCATGCGTAATACTATTCCCATAATAGTATGGTTTGAACGTCCGCAGTCCACGGGGACTGGGTAAGCTTCTGAAGCTAGCCTGAGCTGGCACGGACTTAATGCATTCTGAAAAGGGTGGAGCGCCCGCAGGTGTTTGTTACTTATCCAGGACGGGACCAAACCTTGTTTTAAATCCTCCAAATTACTGCGGCCCTCGCCCAGTAACCACGCCCCGTAAAGCACGCACACCTCGTTCTGCGCAGCTTGATCGGATGCATTCCGATCTTCCCTAATCAGGGCATTTACCGTACGCGCATGTTTCTCCAGCTCTGCTATAATCTCTTTTAAGTGTAGTGTCATGGCTTGGTCCTCGTGCAGACCCGACCCTACCACTTTATTCTCATCTGTAAGAATATCCTTTAACTGTGTTTTTAAACCATTAATCTGGGTCTGCAGCTCCACACTGTCTAGAGCGTTGACCACAGATGTCCCTGTGTTAAAAGCAGTGAACGCATCGTTCACCAAACCCCTTCTTTGCCTCCCTACTTGGTCCAAAACTTCCTGCGGTGCGGTGTATAAACTTGTCTTATCAATTTCTGCAAAATCAAACTCGTAAAATTGCCTGAACATCTTGGTCAACAGGACCTGGTACAACTGTTCCGTCTTTTTGGGGCACCACTCTGGTAACCGTACCTCAGTGAGATTTAAAATCACCGAGGCCACCGCGTAATGTACCCCCTGAAATAGTATCTGGTCTGTGGGGACCAGTACCAAACCGTTCCCGGGTCCCTTACTAGTTTTAGGGCACCCTTCTTCCTCAGTTAGAACTACCGGAATCGTGGGCGGGGCTTTGCGTGGGCGCGTAATGAGCTCAGTGGCATTTACTGGGATCGGAGAGTATGGGGCTCCGCACCCCCTGGTGCTCGCATCCCACCTCATCCCCTGTCCGTTATCCTGCCACTGGTTAATAAAGAATATGGAGATGCCTTTGGGGCAAACGTACTTTGACCCCCACATACAAACATAAATCCCCTCATCTGGTTCCCACCATTTGTCCCAACAGACTTTCACTTGTCCATCTGTCCCCGTAATTGTCCGATGGGTATTATTACCCAGTCGCTCCCACTCAACCGAAGAGTTCCTCATAGTTTTGCTCAGCTTTCGCAGCCACCACCATCGGCTCAATGGGACATTCCCACTGCAGGTCAAACAAATCCGTTTGCCGACGGTGACGCTGATCCTGGGTGCGATGATCCGTACTTTGGGGCACATTAAAGAAGTCTCTTTGTAGGCGAACCCCGATGTGCTGGAATACTCCGTTGAGTTCGTTCCCAGCCATCCTGGCCACCTTCCCTTGTGGAAATAGGTGCTGGTCCCTTCTGCCTTCCGTCTCCCGGTCCCATCCACCGCGATGGGGGCCGTGTCCCCGGAACATCCAAACACCACGACATCCTTGGTGAGGCCCCGATAGGCCAATCCACATCCGATTGCCACGAGCAAAACTAGAAGTCGTTCCATCCTTCCTTGGTTCCTGTGATCAGATAGAATGAGGTAGCCAGCCTCGCAAAAAGTCTCTGGCTTTTGTGAAGGGTGAGCGGGTCCCCTGACCTCGCCTCACGTAAACTTCAACGTTTGCTAAATAGACTTCCTCTAAACCTAGCCTTAAAACTCCCATCATTTTATCGTTATCTGTTAAAAACACTACAAACTTAACCTTATTAAAACTACTTAAAACTTTAAACTAAAACTTAAAACCTTAAACTAATAACTTTACAATGCCGCCCGTTCTCAGGGCGGCCCCTTTAAATCCTGAGAAGGCTGCTGCGAGCTCTTCCCGACGGTGGGAGGGCACTGACCCTTCCCTCTGATCTGCCGCAGCCTGTTGCTGCGCTGACCCTTTCCTCTGATCTGCCGCAGCCTGTTACTGCTTCGATGTGGCCTGTCTCTACCCGGGTTATCTTAACCTGAAACTTACGCCCTGGGGCAGCCTGGGGACCTGACCACATCTTCCTGGGCTGGGGTACTCTGCTTGACCTACGGGGAATTGCTATGGGCGGGGGCTCCGTGACGGACGGACCGGGTCCCGAGACCTTCAACGGGATGACCTGGGGTTCCATCACAGGCGCCAGCCCCGCCTCCGCTGACTCCGCCTCCCTAACCTCGGGGCTGGCAGTTCGGGGCCCCGCCCTGCTCGGCCCAGCAGGCGGCCCTTCACTCGCGAACTCTGCCTCCCCTGAGGACTGGACGTTCAAAGCGGGCGGCCACACCTCTGGGAACCACATAGCGGCTGGCCCGGCCTCCTCTAGCTCCTTCCTCCTGCTGTCGGGACCTGCAGCTTGTGTGTCCACCCCGTATGGATCTCTACCTAGCGGCCCCAATCCTTCCAGACCGTTCCTCTGAAACCACCCGTCATCATCACTATGCTCATCTGCACTATCCTCATCTGACCAGGGTACCCTGGGGTCCTCGTCATCTAACCCCCAACTCCAGAAAAACGCTGCATGATCGTCCGGGATGTCCCTTCCCCTGATGCAAGCTGCTACGCCTGCCTGTGTGCCTTGTGGTCCTACCTGGGGCTGTGTTTTCCCATTGGCGGGATTTACCCCTGTAGTTTTCCCTTGCGCACCCGGCTGGTACAGTTTACATTGGTTTATGTGGAACCACTTAGTGCGCCGAGGTACTTTTACGGCGTAAACCATGGGACTCGCCTTGTCTACAATGTTGTAGGGTCCCATATACAGTGGTTCCAGACTCCCTACTCTGGCGTAGTTTCTGACCATGACCTGGTCTCCTACTTCCCACTCCCGCGTTTTGCGGGGTTCCAGCAACAAGCGATTGCCCTGGTGCTGCCTTCCCATGTTCCCAGCCGCCTGCTCATAAACTTGCTTCAGGCGCTCCAAGAGAGTTTGGGCGAACTTGTCCCTGCTGATCTCTTGAAGCTGACCCTCAGTGAGCACCGGGGCTAGCACATGGGTGGGGGTTCGCATGAGCCTGCCGGTCATTACCTCGTGCGGGGAGTACCCCGTACTTTTTGACTGACTGGCCCGGACCCCCATGAGGACTAAAGGCAGAACTTCCGCCCATTTTTGGGGCGAGTTCCTAGTCTCTTTCCTCAATTTCTCCTTCAGGGTCCGGTTCATACGTTCAACAATCCCGGATGACTGGGGATTGTGTGCTACGTGCCACTTCCCTTCAATGCCCAAAAGCATGAGGGTGTTCTGCATCACCTGGCCGGTGAAATGACTCCCTTGGTCTGACTCCACGAAACGGGGGAGTCCCCACCGCGAGAACACTTCCCGGACCAAGATTTTTGCTGTACCCAGTGCCGTAGCTGTTCGACAAGGGAAGGCTTCCACCCACTTGGAAAACACATCCACCAGGACGAGGCAGTACTTATAACCTCCCTGGGTGGTGGGCAGGGGTCCTATATAGTCGATCTGTATCGACTGCCATGGTCCCTCTACCCTTCTTACGTGTCCCATGGGCACCTTCCTTTTCTGGGGGTCTGGGTTGTTTGCAGCGCACACAAGACAGTTTGCACAGAACTCGCGGACTTGTTCCCTGAGCCCTGGCCACCATCCCGCTTGCTCTACCCGTTGCCAGGTAACCTCGGGCCCGGGGTGCCCTGCCCCTGGTCCCTCGTGAGCCAACTGGAGGAATTCCCTCCTGTGCTGCTGCGGCACAACCCACTGCTCCTCGCGGAACAGCATGCCTTCCTTAACTGAGAGGGTTGCCGTACTGTACGGACCTTCTACCTGCCTCCCCTCAGCAATCGTTTTTAGGACTGCTTTTAGGGCGGGATCCTGGGCTTGGACGGTCTTAAGGTCTAGGGGCAATGCTACCCTGGTGTTCCCGGTATTCCCGTCCCCACCTCGGACCGCTGCTATGGGTCCGGTTCTATAGGGGTTCCAGAAAGTACCGTCGCGGGCACCCTCCCTGGCTAGCGCATCCGCCTGCCGGTTGCCCTCCCCACGGGGCTCTGTGGAGGAGTGAGCTTTCACCTTATGGATGAAAATCTCCCCTTCCTCCCCTACTGCTGCTGCTAAGATCTTCTCCAGCAAGGGCTTTACCGTTAAAGGTCGCCCGTCCGCGGAGGTGTATCCACGGCGGGACCAAATGGCCAGGTATTCCGTACACGAATTGCAGGTGAACATACTGTCCGAGCAAATCGTGTATGGGGTTGGGAAAATGTCTGGGTGGGTTACCACGTACACCACGGCAGACAGCTCAGCCTGCTGCGCGCTCATGGTGCTAGGGAGCTTGATCGCCAGGGCAAGGTCTGCCGCAGGGTCATAAACTCCACACCCTGTGAGTCGCTCGCCAGCAGATACTGTGCTAGACCCATCAACATAAATCTCGCGCCCAGTGGGATGTATCCCGGCCCGTAAACCTATGTTGACGTCCCACACCCCCTCCACCGAACACCGGTGGGCTGTACCGGGGTATACCAAATTGGCCGCAAGCCTGGGCTCGCAAAGACCTTTTACTCTGATGTCCAACTGGGAGAGAAGAAGGGTCCAACGCGCAATGCGTGCGCTGCTTACGGTCCCGTCTTTAATCCTCCCATCCAGAAGCATCTTAGTTGGTGTGTGATGTGTGAGGAGAGTGATGGGGAGAGAGCCCTGTGAAGATCGCTGATCTTTTCACAGCCCAATGCGTGGCTAAAAGGTGCCTTTCGCAATTGGAAAAACTTCTCTCCACATCCGTTAATACCCTGGATGAATAGACAACCGGCCTCAGCTTGCCGTGACGCTCTTGGAGCAGCACGGCGCTTAAGCTGTCTCCGCTGGCAGCTACCTCCAGGAAAAACTCCTTCCCCCCATCTATGGCCCCTAAGGCTGGCGCGGTCTGCAGATCCCTTTTTAACTTCTCGAAGGCTGCTTGGCAGCCCTCGTCCCAAAGCCACTCTACTCCCTTATGGAGGAGTCGGAGGAGCGGTGCCGCTGTGGCCGCATAATCCTCGATAAAATCCCTGCAGTAACCGGTCAGTCCCAAGAAGGACCTCACACCCCTTACGTTGTTGGGAATCGGTAATTCTTGCACCGACTCCCTCCTTGCTTTGTCTATGGCTCTTTCCCCAGCGCGTAGGGTCAGTCCCAGGAATTTTACTTCCTGCTGACCGATACGTGCTTTCTTTGGGTTTACTTTAAAACCCTTTCTCGCTAACAGCTCCAATAACTCGTCCAGCAGTGGTCCGTGCTCCTCCCTTGAGTCCGTAAATAGGAGCAAATCATCCACATACTGTACTATCTGATTGGGCTGACTAAACTCCTTTAAACTTCCTGCCATACACTGGTGAAAAATACTGGGGCTATTGTGGAAACCTTGTGGCAAACAGTTCCACGTGTACTGTTGCCCTTTAAACGTAAAGGCAAACTTGTACTGGTCCTCTCGCCGCAGCGGGATGGACCAAAAACCGTTCGAGATATCCAGCACCGTGAACGTGGTCGCGGACGCTGGGATGCTCCCTATTAGGTCAGCAACTGCTGCTACTGTGGGCGCGCAGGCGGGGATGTTACTGTTAAGGACTCTGTAGTCCACCGTGGCTCTCCACGAATTATCCGGCTTCCTAACCGGCCATAATGGGGAGTTCACGTGTGTGGCTATCGGCCTCAACACGCCCTGCTGCACCAAGGAAGACATTGCTGCCTCCATATCGGGTTCTGCTTCTTTGGGGAAGTTATACTGCTTTTGGGGTCGGGTCATGGGGTCCCCATCTACGCTGACCTCAAACCCGACCACCCTCCCACAATCGTGCTTGTGGGTTGCAAACGCGTGCATATTATCTGTCACGTACGTTTGCATGTCCGTTGGGACATCTGCGACCATAAGCCTGAGGTCGTAGCCTCCGGATGGCTGTACGGTACACAGGACCCCTGTTTCTTCCTCCCCTTGAATTACCATTACCTCGCCTTTTTCCCCTTTAGCCCCCCAGAGACAGTGATTTCTGAGGTCCACGAGGATCCCGTGTCCCGCTAGCAGATCGGACCCGAGAATACCTCTTCCACCCCCCTTTTGCCATGCCATCAGTATACACTTCCACTTAAGGCGAAGTGTCCCTAAACGAATGGATAGCGGGAGGGAAAACGTGCCAGCCTGTTCTTTCCCTGTGAACCCTGCTAGCGTGAATGGGACCTTGGTAGATAGCGGCGAGTCAAAAGGGTCATCTGTATGGATTATGGTGCAAGAAGCTCCCGTGTCCAACAAATAACTGCCCTTTTGTTTCTCTACCTCCATCTCCACCACAGGTCGCCTCCACGCATCATAGCTGAGCGGACACAGGTAGACGGGCTGTGCTGGTTCTAGTCATGGGGCACTATTAGACGGTCCTGCGGCACCTACGGGGCCGGTTGCGACCGCCACCTGTCCACGCGCATTCAAAACCATCTTGCGCATGACTCCTAACACTGCCTCGAGGTCTTCGGGAGAGGTGGGTGCCTTTGCTTCCTTAGCCGGGACAGGCGCCTGGGTTCGGACCGCGGGATTTTTATCCTTGGAATCCTTCCAAGGGTTCCTGCAGTGCTTGCGCCAGTGCCCTGTCTTCCCACACCCGTAACAGGCATTACTTGCCTGTGGGGCGCGATTACCCTCCTGATGCCACTCTCTTTGAGCCGGGGCTGCGGGTCGTACCTCATGTACTCTTCCCTTAAAGGGACGTGTTGCCATACCCCTTATGTTACGGTAACCTAACGTGAGTCGATTCAAGACCGACTCTTCCGTAAGGTTGAGGTCATTGGGATCGAACCAGGCTTTTGCCTGCTCTCTAACGGCTGGTAAACTGTTGGCTATTATGCACCTAAGCCAATGAATTAAAGCGGCGCCTTCCACATCTTCGCGTTCGGGCGCACCTAGACAGCTGCGCTCATATACTGGCCACAGCCTGTCGGCAAAAACCTTCGGGGGTTCTCCCTCCATCTGCACTGTCTGTCCCACTCTAGCAAACGGACCTCCGTCGTTCGCTCCCACTACTTCTAGGACCTCATTTTTCAATTCCTCATAACTTTTATTACCCCTCTTGCTATCGCCTGAGAGACACTGAAGGACCGAGCTATCTAAAGAGAACAGCAGCATTTTTGCTGTCTCCCCATCATCGCAGCCGTTGATGGCTGCGGCTTGCTCAACTTCCCTAAAATGTACGGAAGGGTCGTCTATCTCGGTCAGCTTCCTTACGTGGTTTATCATGGCTCTCAGCTGATGTGAACTGTGAGGCAACACCAGCTGTCCGAGGAGATCCCCCGGTTCTTCCCCACCGTTTCTGCTTGGGCCCCTTTTAATCCCCGTTACTGGATACAACGATCCCTTTTCTACCTCTTTTTCAACGGGCTCTTTCGCTTCTTCCGTTGCTTCCTCCCTAACCCAGGTTTCTGAATAGCTGGGTGGCGCGGAGGGCGCACTGGCTACTACTTCTTCTGCTTTACTTGGTGGGGAATTTCTAAATCTCTCATTTACTAGCGGCTGGCGTGCCGACGGATTAATAAGGCACACCATGCCGTTCGCATTATTCACGGCCTTTTTGAGGCTCTCTATCTCTTTTTCGCAGGCGCTATGGTCGGCTCCCTGAAACTTATCCTCAAGGGCCAACTTATACGCCGACCTAACCCCCATTAAGCTCTCTTCTTGAGTTCTTATCTGGGCAGCTTGACGGTTACATCTTTCCTTCATCCTACTCTCGTTTAATTTTGCTTCAGTGATCTGGCACTCGAGATACTCTACCCTTGTTTTAAGGTAGCTGGAGACTTCCTGGCTTTCCTGGCGTAACTCATTTAAACTCTTAATGAGCGCCTCCCCTCCAGAAACCTTCTCCTCCATTTCCTCCTCTAGATGCTTGATTCGAGCGGTTAGCGCTGTATTGGTCTGGTTTGAAATCTGGACCTGCCTTTTGTAGCACATAAGCCAGACTGCTTTCTCAACTGCCTTTTTATGCTCCTTACTATCCGTCCACCTTTCAGCTGCCTCTAGTGGGCTCTTATCCGCTAACAATTCGCTTATCCACTTTTTCGTTAGATTAACCTTTCCAAATACGTAATCCGCTATCTTTTCCTGCATCACATTTCGTACAGTCATTCCAAAATCTAACACACTACCCTCTCGCTGCCAGTGTCCTGCCGCGGTCGCCATTTTCTGTAAGGGATCCTCTCCTGACCCTGCGTGTCTCGTAGCCTGTGAGGTTCACGCGGCTCTGTGCAGCCTGTATGTCAGTGCGGGTCTAGGCCTGGTCTCCAGCCAGTCTGGGAACACTAGACACCCCTGTGAGTGGTTCGAATCACTCTCCCTTACGGTTCTAGACACTGGACTTAGATGCGAGAGCAGTAATGGAGATAAAACTCATGTAGACTTGGTTTGAACGGTACGAAATGGAAAATCTTTATTGCATGATACTTAAAATTATGAAATACATGTCATATGCACAGATTAATGACAGTACAATCTTACAAACAGTTATAATCACTCTTAGGGAAACGAGGAACGACCAGCACAACGTAAATAGGGCACACATTACAAATATCCTTAACTTTAAACCCTCCCCTATCAATAACTATCCTAAAACTAGCTTCGTAGGACCTCGAGACTCATGCTCACCACTCGTAATAACTCGGAGAAATCCCGAATAGCTGATCGGATGTTTTTCACCGCAGCACCCACGTGTTGGTCAGGAGATCTCCTGGTCCCACTTGTTTACTGCTTCTGCTGCTCGGTCAGTCGGCTGGACCGTCCGCTGTAGTGAAGACCTCTGTTGGTGGACTTTACAGTTTAGTCGAGGAGCACCGTTGTCAATATCACTGATGCGATGTGTTTGCACAGTCCAGTTATCGTCGATGCAATATGTCTTGTTAAAGAAGAAAACTTCCTGTCGAGAAGACTTGGCTGATCGACCTACAGGCGCGGTCGGGATTTACTGACCGTGGCGATGGATAAGGTCTTCTTCTCTTCTCCTCTCATCTCATCTCATCTCATCCCGGGCCTTCGGTTCCGCTGCCAGCTACCAACATAGGTCTTTGCAACAGTCTTTTACCCAGGAGCAGCCACGAGGTTACGAATCGACCGGATAAAACACAGGAGCAGCCACGATGATAACAGCAGCAAGCGGCAAGAGTCAAGAGCAAAAGAGCAAGAGGCCGAATGGACGGTTTGGGCCTGCAATTATAGTGCACAGTTCTTCCGTTTCCCGCCCAACTACAATGTCCATTCTTTTGTTTAAGGTTTGGCGCCCAAAAATGTCCTGTATGGGTGATCTCTGTCCTTAATGGGTTTCGGGGTTACTCCTGAATGTTTGAGTACCTGTTAATATTTCTCCCATTGTTAAATCGGTCGGTGTTCCCCCTGGAGGGGTTTGGGGCTTCCAAGTGTCCTGTATAACTACCTGCTAACGGCTCTCTCATCGTAGAGCCGTTGGGAGTTTACATATTAATGTCCTTTGGATGGGCCCTTGATGGCTTTCCTTTGTACCTGGGAGACCGATCCCAGTATCGATGTTTATACTGTAAACCCATAATGTCCTGTGTATTGTCTTCACTGTGCTGAATCGTTATCGATCCTGCAAAAAAAAAATGTTTATTGGAACGCCATCTTGTCTGCCTGCTGAAAAGTCTCGAATGTTCTGTCACGCGGTGCGGCGGCCATTTTACAGGCTGCTTGTGTCCAATTTAAACCTGACAGCATTCCGCTGAAATAAAAGCTGTTTTGAACGAAACTTGTGTTTTCTCCTTATAAAAATGAAATCGCGATAATTGCGAATTCTACAACCCCAGGTCATCCCGTTGAAGGTCTCGGGACCCGGTCCGTCCGTCACGGAGCCCCCGCCCATAGCAATTCCCCGTAGGTCAAGCAGAGTACCCCAGCCCAGGAAGATGTGGTCAGGTCCACAGGCTGCCCCAGGGCGTAAGTTTCAGGTTAAGATAACCCGGGTAGAGACAGGCCACATCGAAGCAGTAACAGGCTGCGGCAGATCAGAGACAAGGGTCAGCGCAGCAACAGGCTGCGGCAGATCAGAGGGAAGGGTCAGTGCCCTCCCACCGTCGGGAAGAGCTCGCAGCAGCCTTCTCAGGATTTAAAGGGGCCGCCCTGAGAACGGGCGGCATTGTAAAGTTATTAGTTTAAGGTTTTAAGTTTTAGTTTAAAGTTTTAAGTGGTTTTAATAAGGTTAAGTTTGTAGTGTTTGTAACAGAAAACGATAAAATGATGGGAGTTTTAAGGCTAGGTTTAGAGGAAGTCTATTCAGCAAACGTTGAAGTTTACGTGAGGCGAGGTCAGGGGACCCGCTCACCCTTCACAAAAGCCAGAGACTTTTTGCGAGGCTGGCTACCTCATTCTATCTGATCACAGGAACCAAGGAAGGATGGAACGACTCTAGTATTGCTCGTGGCAATCGGATGTGGATTGGCCTATCGGGGCCTCACCAAGGATGTCGTGGTGTTTGGATGTTCCGGGGACACGGCCCCCATCGCGGTGGATGGGACCGGGAGACGGAAGGCAGAAGGGACCAGCACCTATTTCCACAAGGGAAGGTGGCCAGGATGGCTGGGAACGAACTCAACGGAGTATTCCAGCACATCGGGGTTCGCCTACAAAGAGACTTCTTTAATGTGCCCCAAAGTACGGATCATCGCACCCAGGATCAGCGTCACCGTCGGCAAACGGATTTGTTTGACCTGCAGTGGGAATGTCCCATTGAGCCGATGGTGGTGGCTGCGAAAGCTGAGCAAAACTATGAGGAACTCTTCGGTTGAGTGGGAGCGACTGGGTAATAATACCCATCGGACAATTACGGGGACAAACGGACAAGTGAAAGTCTGTTGGGACAAATGGTGGGAACCGGATGAGGGGATTTATGTTTGTATGTGGGGGTCAAAGTACGTTTGCCCCAAAGGCATCTCCATATTCTTTATTAACCAGTGGCAGGATAACGGACAGGGGATGAGGTGGGATGCGAGCACCAGGGGGTGCGGAGCCCCATACTCTCCGATCCCAGTAAATGCCACTGAGCTCATTACGCGCCCACGCAAAGCCCCGCCCACGATTCCGGTAGTTCTAACTGAGGAAGAAGGGTGCCCTAAAACTAGTAAGGGACCCGGGAACGGTTTGGTACTGGTCCCCACAGACCAGATACTATTTCAGGGAGTGCATTACGCGGTGGCCTCGGTGATTTTAAATCTCACTGAGGTACGGTTACCAGAGTGGTGCCCCAAAAAGACGGAACAGTTGTACCAGGTCCTGTTGACCAAGATGTTCAGGCAATTTTACGAGTTTGATTTTGCAGAAATTGATAAGACAAGTTTGTACACCGCACCGCAGGAAGTTTTGGACCAAGTAGGGAGGCAAAGAAGGGGTTTGGTGAACGATGCGTTCACTGCTTTTAACACAGGGACATCTGTGGTCAACGCTCTAGACAGTGTGGAGCTGCAGACCCAGATTAATGGTTTAAGAACACAGTTAAAGGATATTCTCACAGATGAGAATAAAGTGGTAGGGTCGGGTCTGCACGAGGACCAAGCCATGACACTACACTTAAAGGAAATCATAGCAGAGCTGGAGAAACATGCGCGTACGGTAAATGCCCTGATTAGGGAAGATCGGAATGCATCCGATCAGGCTGCGCAGAACGAGGTGTGCGTGCTTTACGGGGCGTGGTTACTGGGCGAGGGCCGCAGTAATTTGGAGGATTTAAAACAAGGTTTGGTCCCGTCCTGGATAAGTAACAAACACCTGCGGGCGCTCCACCCTTTTCAGAACGCATTAAGTCCGTGCCAGCTCAGGCTAGCTTCAGAAGCTTACCCAGTCCCCGTGGACTGCGGACGTTCAAACCATACTATTATGGGAATAGTATTACGCATGCCGGTTTTGGGCAACACAGCAAAGCCCGCCCCGGTGTATCGGGTAGAGAACATTGGTGTCATTCAGGGGGGAGCCCACATTCGTTATGCAGCGGTTCCACCTTACGTCATCCGCTGGGAGCAAACGATGACAGGTACAGATCTCTCTGGTTGTCGTGGCAGGGGAGCACACATAATACTGTGCCCCCAGCACTTGAATGCCTTTTTAACACCACAGTGCGGGTTCAGAACGGCTGGCGCCAAGTCCATGAATTGCACCATGGAGGCAATGGCACAAGATCATGTGCCTCCGCAGGTAGCATACATCGGGGGTGGAACATACTGTGTTACCACTGCAGCGCAACACTACCAGCATGGAAACCGTAGCCGGTGTCCGGTGAGTGACAGCAGTTTCTGTTTTAAACCCAGGGCTGAAGTTCAAGTAGCACAACAGCGAATTATCCCAATCCCTGAACCATCCACTGTTCATCTCACAGTAAAAGAGAATTTTACCGACTTGCAGCGATTTGTCGCACATTTTGGGTACCTCATTCCCCCTCTCCCCGAGCATTTAACCAAACTTCTGAAAGCCGTCGCGGCGTCACAAAAGCATTTTTATACATTAGAACAGAAAACCGTCGAGATAGGTACAGACATTTTGGACATAGTGGTTCCACCGTGGTGGAATCTGTTCACGAATATTGAAGTGCCCTCATGGGTCAGAATAGCCTCCCACATTTTAGTCGTCTGTCAAGTGTTTATTGTAGTATACCTTTTGTTCATACATTGTAAAAGAGACAAGCGCCTCACCAAGCATGAGAACACGGGAGAGTGGCGAGAACGTTACGTGCGCGTGCACGATGAGAGCACAGTGTAATGGGAAAACGGCGTCACTCCCGCTCGCCACGTGTGCCGCGGAAGTTTGTACTCACTGTAAATACGTTGGAAACTCGACATGTTTAAGAGTTGAGATTTGTTTATTTTGGTGATGGTGTTGATTGTTTGGTTTTTGGGTTTTGTTTTTCCTTCCCTTGAATAAAAGACAAATATACAGGTGATGCGTGAGGTATCGGCCTGGTTACGCCGGGAAGGAAAACAAGTGGTGTAAGTTTAAGGGCAAATGATGCCGACGGTGATATAAAGTGTGATTTTTCTTGGGAAATGAGGACGACACAGAGACCCTAGTGAAGTTAAAATTTATGGGATTAATTTACTGGATTCGGAGTGAAATCGAGATAAGATTGCTCACCACTGAGTTTTTGATACGATAAGCGGAGTTATTCGCATCAACAGGAGGGACTGTAGAATTCGCAATTATCGCGATTTCATTTTAATAAGGAGAAAACACAAAGTTTCGTTCAAAACAGCTTTTATTTCAGCGGAATGCTGTCAGGTTTAAATTGGACACAAGCAGCCTGTAAAATGGCCGCCGCACCGCGTGACAGAACATTCTAGACTTTTCGGCAGGCAGACAAGATGGCGTTCCAATAAACATTCTTGCAAGATCGATAACGATTCAGCACAGTGAAGACAATACACAGGACATTATGGGTTTACAGTATAAACATCGATACTGGAATCGGTCTCCCAGGTACAAAGGAAAGCCATCAAGGGCCCATCCAAAGGACATTAGTATGTAAACTCCCAACGGCTCTACGATGAGAGAGCCGTTAGCAGGTAGTTATACAGGACACTTGGAAGCCCCAAACCCCTCCAGGGGGAACACCGACCGATTTAACAATGGGAGAAATATTAACAGGTACTCAAACATTCAGGAGTAGCCCCGAAACCCATTAAGGACAGAGATCACCCATACAGGACATTTTGGGCGCCAAACCTTAAACAAAAGAATGGACATTGTAGTTGGGCGGGAAACGGAAGAACTGTGCACTATAATTGCAGGCCCAAACCGTCCATTCGCTCTCTCGCTCTCTTGCTCTTGACTCTTGCCGCTTGCTGCTGTTATCATCGTGGCTGCTCCTGTGTTTTATCCGGTCGATTCGTAACCTCGTGGCTGCTCCTGGGTAAAAGACTGTTGCAAAGACCTATGTTGGTAGCTGGCAGCGGAACCGAAGGCCCGGGATGAGATGAGATGAGATGAGATGAGATGAGAGGAGAAGAGAAGAAGACCTTATCCATCGCCACGGTCAGTAAATCCCGACCGCGCCTGTAGGTCGATCAGCCAAGTCTTCTCGACAGGAAGTTTTCTTCTTTAACAAGACATATTGCATCGACGATAACTGGACTGTGCAAACACATCGTATCAGCGATATTGACAACGGTGCTCCACCATACCCTGTATCCAACCAACAGAGGTCTTCACTACAGCGGACGGTCCAGCCGACTGACCGAGCAGCAGAAGCAGTAAACAAGTGGGACCAGGAGATCTCCTGACCAACACGTGGGTGCTGCGGTGAAAAACATCCGATCAGCTATTCGGGATTTCTCCGAGTTATTACGAGTGGTGAGCATGAGTCTCGAGGTCCTACGAAGCTAGTTTAGGATAGATGTTGATAGGGGAGGGTTTAAAGATTAAGGATATTTGTAATGTGTGCCCTATTTACGTTGTGCTGGTCGTTCCTCGTTTCCCTAAGAGTGATTATAACCGTTTGTAAGATTGTACTGTCATTAATCTGTGCGTATGACATGTATTTCATAATTTTAAGTATCATGCAATAAAGATTTTCCATTTCGTACCATTCAAACCAAGTCTACATGAGTTTTATCTCCATTACTGCTCTCGCATCTAAGTCCAGTGTCTAGAACCGTAAGGGAGAGTGATTCGAACCACTCACAGGGGTGTCTAGTGTTCCCAGACTGGCTGGAGACCAGGCCTAGACCCGCACTGACATACAGGCTGCACAGAGCCGCGTGAATCTCACAGGCTACGAGACACGCAGGGTCAGGAGAGTATCCCTTACATGACTTTCTCAGGACATCACTGACTCTCTCACGACATCACTGAATCTCAGCAGATCACTGACTCTCTCAGGACATCACTGACTCTCTCAGGCCATCTCTTACTCTCTCAGGACATCACTGACACACTCTGGACATCACAGACTCTCTCAGGACATCACCGAATCTCTCAGGGAATCACTGATTCTCTGGACATAACTGACATTCTCTGGACATCACTGACTTTCATATGACATCACTGACTCTCTCCGGACATCACTAAATCTGGCAGGACATCACAGACTCTCTCCGGACATCACTGACTCACTCAGCACATCACTGACTCTGTCAGGACATCACTTACCCTCTCAGGACATCACTGACTCTCTCAGGACATCCCTGACCCTCTCCGGAGATCACTGAATCTCTCCGGATATCACTAACTCTCTCCAGAGATCACTAACACACTTAAGACATCACTGAATCTCTCAACACATCACTGAAGCTCTCCGGACATCACTGACTCTCTCTGGACATCACTGACTCTCTCAGGACAACAATGACTCTCTTATGACATCACTGACTCTCGCCGGCCAAAACCGACTCTCTCAGGACATCATTGACTCTCTCAGGACATCACGGAAACTCTCATCTGGACATCACTGACTCTCTCTGGACATCACTGACTCTCTCAGGACATCACTGACTCTCACAGGACATCACTGACTCTCTCCGGAGATCACTGACTCTCTCCGGACATCACCTACTCCCTCCAGAGATCATTGACACACTCAGCAGGACATGACTGGCTCTCTCCGGACATCACTTACTCTCTTTTGACATCATTGACTCTCTCAGGACATCAATGACTCTCTCCGGACATCACTGATTCTCTCCGGAGATCACTGACTCTCTCTGGACATCACTGACTCTCTGGATATAACTGACACTCTCCGGATCTCACTAACACTCTCTGTACATCACTGACTCTCTTATGACATCACTGACTCTTTCTGGACATCACTGAGTCTGTCAGAACATCACTGACTCCCTCAGGAGATCACTGAATCTCTCAGGTCATCCCCGACTCTCGCCGGACATCACTGAGTCTCTCAGGACATCTCCGAAATTCTCAGGACATCACTGATTCACTCCGGACATCACTTTCACTCTCAGGACATCAGTGGCGCTCTCCGGACAGCCTGAATCTCTGGACATCACTGACTCTCTCCGGACTTCACTGACTCTCTCAGGACATCACTGACTCTCTGGACATAACTGACTCTCTCTGGACATGACTGACTCTCACAGGACATCACTGACTCTCTGGACATAACTGACTCTCTCCGGACATCACTGACTCTCTCAGGACATCACTGACTCTCTGGATATAACTGACTCTCTTATGACATCACTGACTCTCTCCGGAACTCACTGACTCTGTCAGGACATCACAGACTCTCTCAGGACATCACTGACTCACTCAGCACATCACTGACTGTCAGGACATCACTGACTCTCTCAGGACATCACTGACTCACTCAGCACATCACTGACTCTGTCCGGACCTCACTGACTCTGTCAGGACATCACTGACACACTCAGGACATCACTGTCTTTCTCCGGACATCACTGACACTCTGGATATAACTGACTCTCTCTGGACCTCACTGACTCTCTCAGGACAACGCTGACACACTCAGGACATCACTGACTCTCTCTGGACATCACTGAATCTCTCAGGACCTCACTGACCCTCTCAGGACATCTCTGAATCTCTCCAGACATAACTGAATCTCTCCGGACTTCACTGACTCTCTCAGGGCATCACTGACTCTCTGGACATAATTGACTCTCTCTGGACATCACTGATTCTCACAGGACATCACTGACTCTCTGGACATAACTGACTCTCTCCGGACATCACTGACTCTTTCAGGACAACAATGACTCTCTCAGGACATCACTGACTCTCTCCGGACTTCACTGACTCTCTCAGGGCATCATTGACTCTCTGGACATAACTGACTCTCTCTGGATATCACTGATTCTCACAGGACATCACTGACTCTCTGGACATAACTGACTCTCTCTGGACATCACTGACTCTCTCAGGACAACAATGACTCTCTTATGACATCACTGACTCTCGCCGGCCAAAACTGACTCTCTCAGGACATCATTGACTCTCTCAGGACATCACGGAAACTCTCATCTGGACATCACTGACTCTCTCTGGACATCACTGACTCTCTCAGGACATCACTGACTCTCACAGGACATCACTGACTCTCTCCGGAGATCACTGACTCTCTCCGGACATCACCTACTCCCTCCAGAGATCATTGACACACTCAGCAGGACATGACTGGCTCTCTCCGGACATCACTTACTCTCTTTTGACATCATTGACTCTCTCAGGACATCAATGACCCTCTCCGGACATCACTGATTCTCTCCGGAGATCACTGACTCTCTCTGGACATCACTGACTCTCAGGATATAACTGACACTCTCCGGATCTCACTAACACTCTCTGTACATCACTGACTCTCTTATGACATCACTGACTCTTTCTGGACATCACTGAGTCTGTCAGAACATCACTGACTCCCTCAGGAGATCACTGAATCTCTCAGGTCATCCCCGACTCTCGCCGGACATCACTGAGTCTCTCAGGACATCTCCGAAATTCTCAGGACATCACTGATTCGCTCCGGACATCACTTTCACTCTCAGGACATCACTGGCGCTCTCCGGACCGCCTGAATCTCTGGACATCACTGACTCTCTCCGGACTTCACTGACTCTCTCAGGACATCACTGACTCTCTGGACATAACTGACTCTCTCTGGACATGACTGACTCTCACAGGACATCACTGACTCTCTGGACATAACTGACTCTCTCCGGACATCACTGACTCTCTCAGGACATCACTGACTCTCTGGATATAACTGACTCTCTTATGACATCACTGACTCTCTCCGGAACTCACTGACTCTGTCAGGACATCACAGACTCTCTCAGGACATCACTGACTCACTCAGCACATCACTGACTGTCAGGACATCACTGACTCACTCAGCACATCACTGACTCTGTCCGGACCTCACTGACTCTGTCAGGACATCACTGACACACTCAGGACATCACTGTCTTTCTCCGGACATCACTGACACTCTGGATATAACTGACTCTCTCTGGACCTCACTGACTCTCTCAGGACAACGCTGACACACTCAGGACATCACTGACTCTCTCTGGACATCACTGAATCTCTCAGGACCTCACTGACCCTCTCAGGACATCTCTGAATCTCTCCAGACATAACTGAATCTCTCCGGACTTCACTGACTCTCTCAGGGCATCACTGACTCTCTGGACATAATTGACTCTCTCTGGACATCACTGATTCTCACAGGACATCACTGATTCTCTGGACATAGCTGAGTCTCTCCGGATATCACTGACTCTCTCAGAACATCACTGACTCTCTAGATATAACTGACTCTCTCCAGACCTCACTAACACTCCCTGTACATCACTGACTCTCTTATGACATCACTGAATCTCTCAGGAAATCACTGACTCACTCAGCACATCAATGACTCTGTCAGGACATCACTGACTCTCACAGGGCATCATTAACTCTCTCAGGACATCACTGACTCTCTCAGGACATCACTGACTCTCACAGGACATCACTGACTCTCTCCAGAGATCACTGACTTTCTCCGGACATCACTGACCCTCTCCGGAGATCACTGACTCTCTCCGGATATCACTGACACTCTCCACACATCACTTACTCTCTCCGGACATCACTAATTCTCTCTGGACATCATTGACTCTCTCAGGACATCACTGACTCTCTCAGGACATCACTTACTCTCTCTGGACATCACTAACTCTTTCTGGACATCATTGACTCTCTCAGGACATCACTGACTCTCTCCGGACATCACTGACTCTCTCCGGAGATCACTGACTCTCTCCGGATATCACTGACTCTCTCCGGAGATCACTGACTCTCTCCGGATATCACTGACTCTCTCCAGAGATCATTGACACACTTAGGCCATCACTGACTCTCTCAGCACATCACTTAAACTCTCCAGACATCACTTACTCTCTCCGGACATCACTAACTCTCTCTGGACATCATTGACTCTCAGGACATCACTGACTCTCTCCGGACATCACTGATTCACTCAGCACATCACTGACTCTCTCCGGACATCACTGACACTCTCAGGACATCACTGACTCTCTCAGGGCATCTCTCTGGACATCACTGACTCTCTCTGGACATTACTGACACTCTCATGACATCACTGACTTTCTCAGGACATCACTGACTCTCTCACGACATCACTGAATCTCAGCAGTGCACTGACTCTCTCAGGACATCACTGACTCTCTCAGGCCATCTCTTACTCTCTCAGGACATCACTGACACACTCTGGACATCACTGACTCTCTCAGGACATCACCGAATCTCTCAGGGAATCACTGATTTTCTGGACATAACTGACATTCTCTGGACATCACTGACTTTCATATGACATCACTGACTCTCTCCGGAACTCACTGACACTGTCAGGACATCACAGACTCTCTCAGGACATCACTGACTCACTCAGCACATCACTGACTCTGTCAGGACATCACTGACTCTCTCAGGACATCACTGACTCACTCAGCACATCACTGACTCTGTCCGGACCTCACTGACTCTGTCAGGACATCACTGACACACTCAGGACATCACTGTCTTTCTCCGGACATCACTGACACTCTGGATATAACTGACTCTCTCTGGACCTCACTGACTCTCTCAGGACAATGCTGACACACTCAGGACATCACTGACTCTCTCTGGACATCACTGAATCTCTCAGGACCTCACTGACCCTCTCAGGACATCTCTGAATCTCTCCAGACATAATTGAATCTCTCCGGACTTCACTGACTCTCTCAGGGCATCACTGACTCTCTGGACATAATTGACTCTCTCTGGACATCACTGATTCTCACAGGACATCACTGATTCTCTGGACATAGCTGAGTCTCTCCGGATATCACTGACTCTCTCAGAACATCACTGACTCTCTGGATATAACTGACTCTCTCCGGACCTCACTAACACTCCCTGTACATCACTGACTCTCTTATGACATCACTGAATCTCTCAGGAAATCACTGACTCACTCAGCACATCAATGACTCTTTCAGGACATCACTGACTCTCACAGGGCATCATTAACTCTCTCAGGACATCACTGACTCTCTCAGGACATCACTGACTCTCACAGGACATCACTGACTCTCTCCAGAGATCACTGACTTTCTCCGGACATCACTGACTCTCTCCGGACATCACTGATTCACTCAGCACATCACTGACTCTCTCCGGACATCACTGACACTCTCAGGACATCACTGACTCTCTCAGGGCATCTCTCTGGACATCACTGACTCTCTCTGGACATTACTGACACTCTCATGACATCACTGACTTTCTCAGGACATCACTGACTCTCTCACGACATCACTGAATCTCAGCAGTGCACTGACTCTCTCAGGACATCACTGACTCTCTCAGGCCATCTCTTACTCTCTCAGGACATCACTGACACACTCTGGACATCACTGACTCTCTCAGGACATCACCGAATCTCTCAGGGAATCACTGATTTTCTGGACATAACTGACATTCTCTGGACATCACTGACTTTCATATGACATCACTGACTCTCTCCGGAACTCACTGACACTGTCAGGACATCACAGACTCTCTCAGGACATCACTGACTCACTCAGCACATCACTGACTCTGTCAGGACATCACTGACTCTCTCAGGACATCACTGACTCACTCAGCACATCACTGACTCTGTCTGGACCTCACTGACTCTGTCAGGACATCACTGACACACTCAGGACATCACTGTCTTTCTCCGGACATCACTGACACTCTGGATATAACTGACTCTCTCTGGACCTCACTGACTCTCTCAGGACAATGCTGACACACTCAGGACATCACTGACTCTCTCTGGACATCACTGAATCTCTCAGGACCTCACTGACCCTCTCAGGACATCTCTGAATCTCTCCAGACATAATTGAATCTCTCCGGACTTCACTGACTCTCTCAGGGCATCACTGACTCTCTGGACATAATTGACTCTCTCTGGACATCACTGATTCTCACAGGACATCACTGATTCTCTGGACATAGCTGAGTCTCTCCGGATATCACTGACTCTCTCAGAACATCACTGACTCTCTGGATATAACTGACTCTCTCCGGACCTCACTAACACTCCCTGTACATCACTGACTCTCTTATGACATCACTGAATCTCTCAGGAAATCACTGACTCACTCAGCACATCAATGACTCTTTCAGGACATCACTGACTCTCACAGGGCATCATTAACTCTCTCAGGACATCACTGACTCTCTCAGGACATCACTGACTCTCACAGGACATCACTGACTCTCTCCAGAGATCACTGACTTTCTCCGGACATCACTGACCCTCTCCGGAGATCACTGACTCTCTCCGGATATCACTGACACTCTCCAGACATCACTTACTCTCTCCGGACATCACTAACTCTCTCTGGACATCATTGACTCTCTCAGGACATCACTGACTCTCTCAGGACATCACTTACTCTCTCTGGACATCACTAACTCTTTCTAGACATCATTGACTCTCTCAGGACATCACTGACTCTCTCCGGACATCACTGACTCTCTCCGGACATCACTGACTCTCTCCGGATATCACTGACTCTCTCCGGAGATCACTGACTCTCTCCGGATATCACTGACTCTCTCCAGAGATCATTGACACACTTAGGCCATCACTGACTCTCTCAGCACATCACTTAAACTCTCCAGACATCACTTACTCTCTCCGGACATCACTAACTCTCTCTGGACATCATTGACTCTCAGGACATCACTGACTCTCTCCGGACATCACTGATTCACTCAGCACATCACTGACTCTCTCCGGACATCACTGACACTCTCAGGACATCACTGACTCTCTCAGGGCATCTCTCTGGACATCACTGACTCTCTCTGGACATTACTGACACTCTCATGACATCACTGACTTTCTCAGGACATCACTGACTCTCTCACGACATCACTGAATCTCAGCAGATCACTGACTCTCTCAGGACATCACTGACTCTCTCAGGCCATCTCTTACTCTCTCAGGACAGCACTGACACACTCTGGACATCACTGACTCTCTCAGGACATCACCGAATCTCTCAGGGAATCACTGATTCTCTGGACATAACTGACATTCTCTGGACATCACTGACTTTCATATGACATCACTGACTCTCTCCGGACATCACTAAATCTGGCAGGACATCACAGACTCTCTCCGGACATCACTGACTCACTCAGCACATCACTGACTCTGTCAGGACATCACTTACCCTCTCAGGACATCACTGACTCTCTCAGGACATCCCTGACCCTCTCCGGAGATCACTGAATCTCTCCGGATATCACTAACTCTCTCCAGAGATCACTAACACACTTAAGACATCACTGAATCTCTCAACACATCACTGAAGCTCTCCGGACATCACTGACTCTCTCTGGACATCACTGACTCTCTCAGGACAACAATGACTCTCTTATGACATCACTGACTCTCGCCGGCCAAAACCGACTCTCTCAGGACATCATTGACTCTCTCAGGACATCACGGAAACTCTCATCTGGACATCACTGACTCTCTCTGGACATCACTGACTCTCTCAGGACATCACTGACTCTCACAGGACATTACTGACTCTCTCCGGAGATCACTGACTCTCTCCGGACATCACCTACTCCCTCCAGAGATCATTGACACACTCAGCAGGACATGACTGGCTCTCTCCGGACATCACTTACTCTCTTTTGACATCATTGACTCTCTCAGGACATCAATGACTCTCTCCGGACATCACTGATTCTCTCCGGAGATCACTGACTCTCTCTGGACATCACTGACTCTCTGGATATAACTGACACTCTCCGGATCTCACTAACACTCTCTGTACATCACTGACTCTCTTATGACATCACTGACTCTTTCTGGACATCACTGAGTCTGTCAGAACATCACTGACTCCCTCAGGAGATCACTGAATCTCTCAGGTCATCCCCGACTCTCGCCGGACATCACTGAGTCTCTCAGGACATCTCCGAAATTCTCAGGACATCACTGATTCGCTCCGGACATCACTTTCACTCTCAGGACATCAGTGGCGCTCTCCGGACAGCCAGAATCTCTGGACATCACTGACTCTCTCCGGACTTCACTGACTCTCTCAGGACATCACTGACTCTCTGGACATAACTGACTCTCTCTGGACATGACTGACTCTCACAGGACATCACTGACTCTCTGGACATAACTGACTCTCTGGATATAACTGACTCTCTTATGACATCACTGACTCTCTCCGGAACTCACTGACTCTGTCAGGACTACACAGACTCTCTCAGGACATCACTGACTCACTCAGCACATCACTGACTCTGTCAGGACATCACTGACTCTCTCAGGACATCACTGACTCACTCAGCACATCACTGACTCTGTCCGGACCTCACTGACTCTGTCAGGACATCACTGACACACTCAGGACATCACTGTCTTTCTCCGGACATCACTGACACTCTGGATATAACTGACTCTCTCTGGACCTCACTGACTCTCTCAGGACAACGCTGACACACTCAGGACATCACTGACTCTCTCTGGACATCACTGAATCTCTCAGGACCTCACTGACCCTCTCAGGACATCTCTGAATCTCTCCAGACATAACTGAATCTCTCCGGACTTCACTGACTCTCTCAGGGCATCACTGACTCTCTGGACATAATTGACTCTCTCTGGACATCACTGATTCTCACAGGACATCACTGATTCTCTGGACATAGCTGAGTCTCTCCGGATATCACTGACTCTCTCAGAACATCACTGACTCTCTGGATATAACTGACTCTCTCCGGACCTCACTAACACTCCCTGTACATCACTGACTCTCTTATGACATCACTGAATCTCTCAGGAAATCACTGACTCACTCAGCACATCAATGACTCTTTCAGGACATCACTGACTCTCACAGGGCATCATTAACTCTCTCAGGACATCACTGACTCTCTCAGGACATCACTGACTCTCACAGGACATCACTGACTCTCTCCAGAGATCACTGACTTTCTCCGGACATCACTGACCCTCTCCGGAGATCACTGACTCTCTCCGGATATCACTGACACTCTCCAGACATCACTTACTCTCTCCGGACATCACTAACTCTCTCTGGACATCATTGACTCTCTCAGGACATCACTGACTCTCTCAGGACATCACTTACTCTCTCTGGACATCACTAACTCTTTCTAGACATCATTGACTCTCTCAGGACATCACTGACTCTCTCCGGACATCACTGACTCTCTCCGGACATCACTGACTCTCTCCGGATATCACTGACTCTCTCCGGAGATCACTGACTCTCTCCGGATATCACTGACTCTCTCCAGAGATCATTGACACACTTAGGCCATCACTGACTCTCTCAGCACATCACTTAAACTCTCCAGACATCACTTACTCTCTCCGGACATCACTAACTCTCTCTGGACATCATTGACTCTAAGGACATCACTGACTCTCTCCGGACATCACTGATTCACTCAGCACATCACTGACTCTCTCCGGACATCACTGACACTCTCAGGACATCACTGACTCTCTCAGGGCATCTCTCTGGACATCACTGACTCTCTCTGGACATTACTGACACTCTCATGACATCACTGACTTTCTCAGGACATCACTGACTCTCTCACGACATCACTGAATCTCAGCAGATCACTGACTCTCTCAGGACATCACTGACTCTCTCAGGCCATCTCTTACTCTCTCAGGACAGCACTGACACACTCTGGACATCACTGACTCTCTCAGGACATCACCGAATCTCTCAGGGAATCACTGATTCTCTGGACATAACTGACATTCTCTGGACATCACTGACTTTCATATGACATCACTGACTCTCTCCGGACATCACTAAATCTGGCAGGACATCACAGACTCTCTCCGGACATCACTGACTCACTCAGCACATCACTGACTCTGTCAGGACATCACTTACCCTCTCAGGACATCACTGACTCTCTCAGGACATCCCTGACCCTCTCCGGAGATCACTGAATCTCTCCGGATATCACTAACTCTCTCCAGAGATCACTAACACACTTAAGACATCACTGAATCTCTCAACACATCACTGAAGCTCTCCGGACATCACTGACTCTCTCTGGACATCACTGACTCTCTCAGGACAACAATGACTCTCTTATGACATCACTGACTCTCGCCGGCCAAAACCGACTCTCTCAGGACATCATTGACTCTCTCAGGACATCACGGAAACTCTCATCTGGACATCACTGACTCTCTCTGGACATCACTGACTCTCTCAGGACATCACTGACTCTCACAGGACATCACTGACTCTCTCCGGAGATCACTGACTCTCTCCGGACATCACCTACTCCCTCCAGAGATCATTGACACACTCAGCAGGACATGACTGGCTCTCTCCGGACATCACTTACTCTCTTTTGACATCATTGACTCTCTCAGGACATCAATGACTCTCTCCGGACATCACTGATTCTCTCCGGAGATCACTGACTCTCTCTGGACATCACTGACTCTCTGGATATAACTGACACTCTCCGGATCTCACTAACACTCTCTGTACATCACTGACTCTCTTATGACATCACTGACTCTTTCTGGACATCACTGAGTCTGTCAGAACATCACTGACTCCCTCAGGAGATCACTGAATCTCTCAGGTCATCCCCGACTCTCGCCGGACATCACTGAGTCTCTCAGGACATCTCCGAAATTCTCAGGACATCACTGATTCGCTCCGGACATCACTTTCACTCTCAGGACATCAGTGGCGCTCTCCGGACAGCCAGAATCTCTGGACATCACTGACTCTCTCCGGACTTCACTGACTCTCTCAGGACATCACTGACTCTCTGGACATAACTGACTCTCTCTGGACATGACTGACTCTCACAGGACATCACTGACTCTCTCAGGACATCACTGACTCTCTGGATATAACTGACTCTCTTATGACATCACTGACTCTCTCCGGAACTCACTGACTCTGTCAGGACATCACAGACTCTCTCAGGACATCACTGACTCACTCAGCACATCACTGACTCTGTCAGGACATCACTGACTCTCTCAGGACATCACTGACTCACTCAGCACATCACTGACTCTGTCCGGACCTCACTGACTCTGTCAGGACATCACTGACACACTCAGGACATCACTGTCTTTCTCCGGACATCACTGACACTCTGGATATAACTGACTCTCTCTGGACCTCACTGACTCTCTCAGGACAACGCTGACACACTCAGGACATCACTGACTCTCTCTGGACATCACTGAATCTCTCAGGACCTCACTGACCCTCTCAGGACATCTCTGAATCTCTCCAGATATAACTGAATCTCTCCGGACTTCACTGACTCTCTCAGGGCATCACTGACTCTCTGGACATAATTGACTCTCTCTGGACATCACTGATTCTCACAGGACATCACTGATTCTCTGGACATAGCTGAGTCTCTCCGGATATCACTGACTCTCTCAGAACATCACTGACTCTCTGGATATAACTGACTCTCTCCGGACCTCACTAACACTCCCTGTACATCACTGACTCTCTTATGACATCACTGAATCTCTCAGGAAATCACTGACTCACTCAGCACATCAATGACTCTGTCAGGACATCACTGACTCTCACAGTGCATCATTAACTCTCTCAGGACATCACTGACTCTCTCAGGACATCACTGACTCTCACAGGACATCACTGACTCTCTCCAGAGATCACTGACTTTCTCCGGACATCACTGACCCTCTCCGGAGATCACTGACTCTCTCCGGATATCACTGACACTCTCCAGACATCACTTACTCTCTCCGGACATCACTAACTCTCTCTGGACATCATTGACTCTCTCAGGACATCACTGACTCTCTCAGGACATCACTTACTCTCTCTGGACATCACTAACTCTTTCTAGACATCATTGACTCTCTCAGGACATCACTGACTCTCTCCGGACATCACTGACTCTCTCCGGACATCACTGACTCTCTCCGGATATCACTGACTCTCTCCGGAGATCACTGACTCTCTCCGGATATCACTGACTCTCTCCAGAGATCATTGACACACTTAGGCCATCACTGACTCTCTCAGCACATCACTTAAACTCTCCAGACATCACTTACTCTCTCCGGACATCACTAACTCTCTCTGGACATCATTGACTCTCAGGACATCACTGACTCTCTCAGGACATCACTTACTCTCTCTGGACATCACTAACTCTTTCTAGACATCATTGACTCTCTCAGGACATCACTGACTCTCTCCGGACATCACTGACTCTCTCCGGACATCACTGACTCTCTCCGGATATCACTGACTCTCTCCGGAGATCAGTGACTCTCTCCGGATATCACTGACTCTCTCCAGAGATCATTGACACACTTAGGCCATCACTGACTCTCTCAGCACATCACTTAAACTCTCCAGACATCACTTACTCTCTCCGGACATCACTAACTCTCTCTGGACATCATTGACTCTCAGGACATCACTGACTCTCTCCGGACATCACTGATTCACTCAGCACATCACTGACTCTCTCCGGACATCACTGACACTCTCAGGACATCACTGACTCTCTCAGGGCATCTCTCTGGACATCACTGACTCTCTCTGGACATTACTGACACTCTCATGACATCACTGACTTTCTCAGGACATCACTGACTCTCTCACGACATCACTGAATCTCAGCAGATCACTGACTCTCTCAGGACATCACTGACTCTCTCAGGCCATCTCTTACTCTCTCAGGACAGCACTGACACACTCTGGACATCACTGACTCTCTCAGGACATCACCGAATCTCTCAGGGAATCACTGATTCTCTGGACATAACTGACATTCTCTGGACATCACTGACTTTCATATGACATCACTGACTCTCTCCGGACATCACTAAATCTGGCAGGACATCACAGACTCTCTCCGGACATCACTGACTCACTCAGCACATCACTGACTCTGTCAGGACATCACTTACCCTCTCAGGACATCACTGACTCTCTCAGGACATCCCTGACCCTCTCCGGAGATCACTGAATCTCTCCGGATATCACTAACTCTCTCCAGAGATCACTAACACACTTAAGACATCACTGAATCTCTCAACACATCACTGAAGCTCTCCGGACATCACTGACTCTCTCTGGACATCACTGACTCTCTCAGGACATCACTGACTCTCTCTGGACATCACCGACACTCTCAGGTCATCACCGACTCTCAGAACATCAGTGACTCTCTCTGGACATCACTGACACTCTCTGGATATCACTGACTCTCTCCAGAAATCAGAGACTCTCTCATAACATCACTGACTCTTTCCTGACATCACTGATTCTCTCGGGACATCACTGACTCTCTCCGGACATCACTGACTTTCTCCAGACATCACTGAAACTCTCATCAGGACAACACTGATTCTCTCTGGACATCACCGACTCTCTCAGGACATCACTGACTCTCACAGGGCATCATTGAATCTCTCAGGACATCACAAACTCTCTTAGGACATCACTGACTCTCTCAGGACATCACTGACTCTCTCAGGACATCACTGACTCTCTCAGGACATCACTGGCTCTCACAGGACGTCACTGACTCTCTCCGGAGATCACTGACTCTCTCCGGATATCACTGACTCCCTCCGGAGATCATTGACACACTTAGGACATCACTGACTCTCTCAGCACATCACTGAAGCTCTCCGGACTTCACTAACTCTCTCAGGGCATCACTGACTCTCTGGACATAATTGACTCTCTCTGGACATCACTGATTCTCACAGAACATCACAGACTCACTCAGCACATCAATGACTCTCTGGACATAATTGACTCTGTCAGGGCATCATTGACTCTCTTAGGACATCACTGACTCTCTCAGGTCATCACTGACTGTCTCAGGACATCTCTGAATCTCTCCAGACATAACTGAATCTCTCCGGACTTCACTGACTCTCTCAGGCCATCACTGACTCTCTGGACATAACTGACCCTCTCTGGACATCACTGATTCTCACAGGACATCACTGACTCTCTGGACATAGCTGACTCTCTCAGCACATCAATGACTCTGTCAGGACATCACTGACTCTCTCAGGGCATCATTGACTCTCTCAGGACATCACTGACTCTCACAGGACATCACTGACTTGCTCCGGAGATCACTGACTTTCTCCGGGTATCACTGATTCTCTCCAGAGATCACTAACACAATTAGGACATCACTGACTATCTCAGCACATCGTTGAAGCTCTCCAGACATCAATTACTCTCTCCGGACATCACTGACTCTCTCTGGACATCACTGACACTCTCTGGACATCACTGATTCACTCAGCACATTACTGACTCTCTCAGGACATCACTGATTCTCTTTGGACATCACCGACTCACTCAGGACATCACTGAATCTCTCCAGACATCACTGACCCTCTCTGGACATCACTGACACTCTCACGACATCACTGACTTTCTCAGGACATCACTGACTCTCAGGACATCACTAACACTCTCTGGAGATAACTGACTCTCTCAGGACATCACTGTCTCTCTCCGGACATCACTGACTCTCTCCGGACATCACTGAAACTCTCCGGACATCACTGACCCTCTCTGGACATCACTGAATCTCTGGATATCACTGATCCTCCCAGGACATGACTGACTCTCTCCAGAAATCACTGACTCGCTCATAAAATTACTGACTCTTTCCTGACATCACTGACTCTCTCCGGTCATCACTGTCTCTCTCAGGACATCACTGACTCTCTCAGGACATCACTGACTCTCTCAGGACATCACTGACTCTCTCCGGATATCACTGACTCTCTCCGGAGATCACTGAATCTCTCCGGATATCACTGACTCTCTCCAGAGATCATTGACTCTCTCAGGACATCACTGACTCTCTCAGGACATCACTTACTCTCTCTGGACATCACTAACTCTTTCTAGACATCATTGACTCTCTCAGGACATCACTGACTCTCTCCGGACATCACTGACTCTCTCCGGACATCACTGACTCTCTCCGGATATCACTGACTCTCTCCGGAGATCACTGACTCTCTCCGGATATCACTGACTCTCTCCAGAGATCATTGACACACTTAGGCCATCACTGACTCTCTCAGCACATCACTTAAACTCTCCAGACATCACTTACTCTCTCCGGACATCACTAACTCTCTCTGGACATCATTGACTCTCAGGACATCACTGACTCTCTCCGGACATCACTGATTCACTCAGCACATCACTGACTCTCTCCGGACATCACTGACACTCTCAGGACATCACTGACTCTCTCAGGGCATCTCTCTGGACATCACTGACTCTCTCTGGACATTACTGACACTCTCATGACATCACTGACTTTCTCAGGACATCACTGACTCTCTCACGACATCACTGAATCTCAGCAGATCACTGACTCTCTCAGGACATCACTGACTCTCTCAGGCCATCTCTTACTCTCTCAGGACATCACTGACACACTCTGGACATCACTGACTCTCTCAGGACATCACCGAATCTCTCAGGGAATCACTGATTCTCTGGACATAACTGACATTCTCTGGACATCACTGACTTTCATATGACATCACTGACTCTCTCCGGACATCACTAAATCTGGCAGGACATCACAGACTCTCTCCGGACATCACTGACTCACTCAGCACATCACTGACTCTGTCAGGACATCACTTACCCTCTCAGGACATCACTGACTCTCTCAGGACATCCCTGACCCTCTCCGGAGATCACTGAATCTCTCCGGATATCACTAACTCTCTCCAGAGATCACTAACACACTTAAGACATCACTGAATCTCTCAACACATCACTGAAGCTCTCCGGACATCACTGACTCTCTCTGGACATCATTGACTCTCTCAGGACATCACTGACTCTCTCTGGACATCACCGACACTCTCAGGTCATCACCGACTCTCAGAACATCAGTGACTCTCTCCGGACATCACTGACACTCTCTGCATATCACTGACTCTCTCCAGAAATCAGAGACTCTCTCATAACATCACTGACTCTTTCCTGACATCACTGATTCTCTCGGGACATCACTGACTCTCTCCGGACATCACTGACTTTCTCCAGACATCACTGAAACTCTCATCAGGACAACACTGATTCTCTCTGGACATCACCGACTCTCTCAGGACATCACTGACTCTCACAGGGCATCATTGAATCTCTCAGGACATCACAAACTCTCTTAGGACATCACTGACTCTCTCAGGACATCACTGACTCTCTCAGGACATCACTGACTCTCTCAGGACATCACTGGCTCTCACAGGACGTCACTGACTCTCTCCGGAGATCACTGACTCTCTCCGGATATCACTGACTCCCTCCGGAGATCATTGACACACTTAGGACATCACTGACTCTCTCAGCACATCACTGAAGCTCTCCGGACTTCACTAACTCTCTCAGGGCATCACTGACTCTCTGGACATAATTGACTCTCTCTGGACATCACTGATTCTCACAGAACATCACAGACTCACTCAGCACATCAATGACTCTCTGGACATAATTGACTCTGTCAGGGCATCATTGACTCTCTTAGGACATCACTGACTCTCTCAGGTCATCACTGACTGTCTCAGGACATCTCTGAATCTCTCCAGACATAACTGAATCTCTCCGGACTTCACTGACTCTCTCAGGCCATCACTGACTCTCTGGACATAACTGACCCTCTCTGGACATCACTGATTCTCACAGGACATCACTGACTCTCTGGACATAGCTGACTCTCTCAGCACATCAATGACTCTGTCAGGACATCACTGACTCTCTCAGGGCATCATTGACTCTCTCAGGACATCACTGACTCTCACAGGACATCACTGACTTGCTCCGGAGATCACTGACTTTCTCCGGGTATCACTGATTCTCTCCAGAGATCACTAACACAATTAGGACATCACTGACTATCTCAGCACATCGTTGAAGCTCTCCAGACATCAATTACTCTCTCCGGACATCACTGACTCTCTCTGGACATCACTGACACTCTCTGGACATCACTGATTCACTCAGCACATTACTGACTCTCTCAGGACATCACTGATTCTCTTTGGACATCACCGACTCACTCAGGACATCACTGAATCTCTCCAGACATCACTGACCCTCTCTGGACATCACTGACACTCTCACGACATCACTGACTTTCTCAGGACATCACTGACTCTCAGGACATCACTAACACTCTCTGGAGATAACTGACTCTCTCAGGACATCACTGTCTCTCTCCGGACATCACTGACTCTCTCCGGACATCACTGAAACTCTCCGGACATCACTGACCCTCTCTGGACATCACTGAATCTCTGGATATCACTGATCCTCTCAGGACATGACTGACTCTCTCCAGAAATCACTGACTCGCTCATAAAATTACTGACTCTTTCCTGACATCACTGACTCTCTCCGGTCATCACTGTCTCTCTCAGGACATCACTGACTCTCTCAGGACATCACTGACTCTCTCAGGACATCACTGACTCTCACAAGACATCACTGACTATCTCCGGAGATCACTGACTCTCTCCGGAGATCACTGACTCTCTCCAGAGATCACTGACACACTTAGGACATCACTGACTATCTCAGCACATCACTGAAGCTCTACGGACATCAATTACTCTCTCCGGACATCACTGACTCTCTCAGGACATCACTGACTCTCTCTGGACATCACTGACTCTCTCTGGACGTCACTGACTCTCTCAGGACATCCCTGACACTCTCAGAGCATCACTGACTCTTCCCGGACATCATGTTAACTCTCATCAGGACATCACTGACTCTCTCTGGACGTCACTGACTCTCTCACGACATCACTGCCTCTCTCCGGACATCACCTGCTTCCTCCGGTCATCACTGACACACCCAGCAGGACATGACTGACTCTCTCTGGACATCATTAACTCCCTCAGGACATCACTGACTCTCTGCGGACATCACTGACTCTCTCCGCACATCACTGACTCTCTCTGGACATCACTGACTCTCACATGACATCACTCCCTCTCTCAGGACATCACTGACTCGCTGCATATAACTGACTCTCCGGACCTCACTAACACTCTCTGTGCATCACTGACTCTCTTATGACATCACTGACTCTCTCCAGATATCACTGACTCTGTCAGAAAATCACTGACTCTCTCAGGACATCACTGAGTCTCTCAGGTCATCCCCGACTCTCTCAGGACATCACTGACTCTGTCCGGGCATCACTGACTCTCTCTCGACATCATTGACTCTCTCTGAACATCACTGACTCTCACAGGACATCACTGACTCTCTCAGGACATCACTGACTCTCTCTGGACATCACTGACTCTCTCTGGACCTCACTAACACTCTCTGTACATTACTGACTCTCTTATGACATCACTGACTCTCTCAGGACATCACTGACTCACTCAGCACATCACTGACTCGGTCAGTACATCACTGACTCTCTCTGGGCATCACTGACTCTCACAGGACATCGCCGACTCTCTCCGTATATCACTGACTCTCTCCAGAGATCACTGACACACTTAGGACATCACTGACTCTCTCAGGACATCACTGACACACTCAGGAAATCACTGACTCTCTCAGGACATCACTGAATCTCTCAGGACATCACTGACTCTCTCAGGACATCACTGAATCTCTCCGGACTTCACTGACTGTCTCAGGGCATCACTGACTCTCTGGACATAACTGATTCTCTCTGGACCTCGCTGAGTCTCACAGGACATCACTGACTCTCTGGATATAACTGACTCTCTCCGGACCTCACTGACTCTCTCAGGGCATCACTGACTCTTTGGACATAACTGATTCTCTCTGGACATCACTGAGTCTCACAGGAAATCACTGACACTCTGTGGACATCACTGACTCTCTCCGGACATCACTGACACTCTCAGGACATCACTGACTCTCTCAGGGCATCTCTCTGGACATCACTGACTCTCTCTGGACATTACTGACACTCTCATGACATCACTGACTTTCTCAGGACATCACTGACTCTCTCACGACATCACTGAATCTCAGCAGATCACTGACTCTCTCAGGACATCACTGACTCTCTCAGGCCATCTCTTACTCTCTCAGGACATCACTGACACACTCTGGACATCACTGACTCTCTCAGGACATCACCGAATCTCTCAGGGAATCACTGATTCTCTGGACATAACTGACATTCTCTGGACATCACTGACTTTCATATGACATCACTGACTCTCTCCGGACATCACTAAATCTGGCAGGACATCACAGACTCTCTCCGGACATCACTGACTCACTCAGCACATCACTGACTCTGTCAGGACATCACTTACCCTCTCAGGACATCACTGACTCTCTCAGGACATCCCTGACCCTCTCCGGAGATCACTGAATCTCTCCGGATATCACTAACTCTCTCCAGAGATCACTAACACACTTAAGACATCACTGAATCTCTCAACACATCACTGAAGCTCTCCGGACATCACTGACTCTCTCTGGACATCATTGACTCTCTCAGGACATCACTGACTCTCTCTGGACATCACCGACACTCTCAGGTCATCACCGACTCTCAGAACATCAGTGACTCTCTCCGGACATCACTGACACTCTCTGGATATCACTGACTCTCTCCAGAAATCAGAGACTCTCTCATAACATCACTGACTCTTTCCTGACATCACTGACTCTCTCGGGACATCACTGACTCTCTCAGGACATCACTGACTTTCTCCAGACATCACTGAAACTCTCATCAGGACAACACTGATTCTCTCTGGACATCACCGACTCTCTCAGGACATCACTGACTCTCACAGGGCATCATTGAATCTCTCAGGACATCACAAACTCTCTTAGGACATCACTGACTCTCTCAGGACATCACTGACTCTCTCAGGACATCACTGACTCTCTCAGGACATCACTGGCTCTCACAGGACGTCACTGACTCTCTCCGGAGATCACTGACTCTCTCCGGATATCACTGACTCCCTCCGGAGATCATTGACACACTTAGGACATCACTGACTCTCTCAGCACATCACTGAAGCTCTCCGGACTTCACTAACTCTCTCAGGGCATCACTGACTCTCTGGACATAATTGACTCTCTCTGGACATCACTGATTCTCACAGAACATCACAGACTCACTCAGCACATCAATGACTCTCTGGACATAATTGACTCTGTCAGGGCATCATTGACTCTCTTAGGACATCACTGACTCTCTCAGGTCATCACTGACTGTCTCAGGACATCTCTGAATCTCTCCAGACATAACTGAATCTCTCCGGACTTCACTGACTCTCTCAGGCCATCACTGACTCTCTGGACATAACTGACCCTCTCTGGACATCACTGATTCTCACAGGACATCACTGACTCTCTGGACATAGCTGACTCTCTCAGCACATCAATGACTCTGTCAGGACATCACTGACTCTCTCAGGGCATCATTGACTCTCTCAGGACATCACTGACTCTCACAGGACATCACTGACTTGCTCCGGAGATCACTGACTTTCTCCGGGTATCACTGATTCTCTCCAGAGATCACTAACACAATTAGGACATCACTGACTATCTCAGCACATCGTTGAAGCTCTCCAGACATCAATTACTCTCTCCGGACATCACTGACTCTCTCTGGACATCACTGACACTCTCTGGACATCACTGATTCACTCAGCACATTACTGACTCTCTCAGGACATCACTGATTCTCTTTGGACATCACCGACTCACTCAGGACATCACTGAATCTCTCCAGACATCACTGACCCTCTCTGGACATCACTGACACTCTCACGACATCACTGACTTTCTCAGGACATCACTGACTCTCAGGACATCACTAACACTCTCTGGAGATAACTGACTCTCTCAGGACATCACTGTCTCTCTCCGGACATCACTGACTCTCTCCGGACATCACTGAAACTCTCCGGACATCACTGACCCTCTCTGGACATCACTGAATCTCTGGATATCACTGATCCTCTCAGGACATGACTGACTCTCTCCAGAAATCACTGACTCGCTCATAAAATTACTGACTCTTTCCTGACATCACTGACTCTCTCCGGTCATCACTGTCTCTCTCAGGACATCACTGACTCTCTCAGGACATCACTGACTCTCTCAGGACATCACTGACTCTCACAAGACATCACTGACTATCTCCGGAGATCACTGACTCTCTCCGGAGATCACTGACTCTCTCCAGAGATCACTGACACACTTAGGACATCACTGACTATCTCAGCACATCACTGAAGCTCTACGGACATCAATTACTCTCTCCGGACATCACTGACTCTCTCAGGACATCACTGACTCTCTCTGGACATCACTGACTCTCTCTGGACGTCACTGACTCTCTCAGGACATCCCTGACACTCTCAGAGCATCACTGACTCTTCCCGGACATCATGTTAACTCTCATCAGGACATCACTGACTCTCTCTGGACGTCACTGACTCTCTCACGACATCACTGCCTCTCTCCGGACATCACCTGCTTCCTCCGGTCATCACTGACACACCCAGCAGGACATGACTGACTCTCTCTGGACATCATTAACTCCCTCAGGACATCACTGACTCTCTGCGGACATCACTGACTCTCTCCGCACATCACTGACTCTCTCTGGACATCACTGACTCTCACATGACATCACTCCCTCTCTCAGGACATCACTGACTCGCTGCATATAACTGACTCTCCGGACCTCACTAACACTCTCTGTGCATCACTGACTCTCTTATGACATCACTGACTCTCTCCAGATATCACTGACTCTGTCAGAAAATCACTGACTCTCTCAGGACATCACTGAGTCTCTCAGGTCATCCCCGACTCTCTCAGGACATCACTGACTCTGTCCGGGCATCACTGACTCTCTCTCGACATCATTGACTCTCTCTGAACATCACTGACTCTCACAGGACATCACTGACTCTCTCAGGACATCACTGACTCTCTCTGGACATCACTGACTCTCTCTGGACCTCACTAACACTCTCTGTACATTACTGACTCTCTTATGACATCACTGACTCTCTCAGGACATCACTGACTCACTCAGCACATCACTGACTCGGTCAGTACATCACTGACTCTCTCTGGGCATCACTGACTCTCACAGGACATCGCCGACTCTCTCCGTATATCACTGACTCTCTCCAGAGATCACTGACACACTTAGGACATCACTGACTCTCTCAGGACATCACTGACACACTCAGGAAATCACTGACTCTCTCAGGACATCACTGAATCTCTCAGGACATCACTGACTCTCTCAGGACATCACTGAATCTCTCCGGACTTCACTGACTGTCTCAGGGCATCACTGACTCTCTGGACATAACTGATTCTCTCTGGACCTCGCTGAGTCTCACAGGACATCACTGACTCTCTGGATATAACTGACTCTCTCCGGACCTCACTGACTCTCTCAGGGCATCACTGACTCTTTGGACATAACTGATTCTCTCTGGACATCACTGAGTCTCACAGGAAATCACTGACACTCTGTGGACATCACTGACTCTCTTATGACATCACAGACTCTCTCAGGACATCACTAACTCACTCAGCACATCACTGACTCTGTCAGGACATCACTGACTCTCTCAGGGCATCACTGACTCTCTCAGAACATCACTGACTCTCTCCGGAGATCACTGCCTCTCTCCGGAGATCACTGACTCTCTCCGGACATCGCTGACTCTCTCTGGACAACATTGACTCTCTCGGACGTCACTGAATCTCTCCGGAGATCACTGAATCTCTCCGAACATCGCTGACTCTCCCGGGACATCACTGACTCTCTCAGAACGTCACTGAATCTCTCCGGACATCACTGACTCTCACAGGACATCAGTGAATCTCTGGACATTACTGACTCTCTCAGGACATCACTGAATCTCTCAGCACATCACTGAAGCTCTCCGGACATCACTGACTCTCTCCGGACATCAGTGACTCTCTCAGGACTTCATTGAGTCTCTCAGGTCATCTCCGACACTCTCAGGACATCACAGACTCTCTCCGGACATCACTAGCACTCTCAGGACATAACTGACTCTCTCGGACATCACTGAATCTCTCCGAACATCAGTGACACTCTCAGGACATCATTTAGTCTCTCAGGACATCTCCGAAATTCTCAGAACATCACTGACTCTCTCAGCAGATCACTGACTCTCACAGATCATCACTGAATCTCTGGATATAACTGACTCTCTCTGGACCTCACTAACATTCTCTGTACATACTGACTCTCTTATGACATCACTGACTCTCTCTGGACATCTCTGACTCTGTCAGCACATCACAGGCTCTCTCAGGACATCACTGACTCACTCAGGACATCACTGACTCTTCCGGACATCACTGAAACTCTCATCAGGACATCACTGACTATCTCTGGACATCACTGACTCTCTCAGGACATCACTGCCTCTCTCCAGACATCACCTACTCCCTCCGGGCATCACTGACTCTCTCATTAAGACATGACTGACTCTCTCCGGGCATCACTTGACTCTCTCACAGCATCACTGACTTTCTCAGGACATCACTGACACTCTCAGGACATCTCCCATTCTCAGGACATCACTGACACTCTCTGGAGATAATTGACTCTCTCAGGACATCAGTGACTCTCTCCGGACATCACTGACTCTCTCCGTACATCACTGACTCTCTCAGGACATCACTGACCCTCTCCGGACATCACTGAATCTCTGGACATCACTGACTCTCTCAAGACATCACTGAATCTCTCAGGATATCTCTGAATCTCTCCGGACATCACTGACACTCACAGGACATCACTGAATCTCTGGACATCATTGACTCTCTCAGGACATAAATTGTTCGCTCAGGGTATCACTGACTCTCTCAGGACATCACTGATTCTCTCAGCAGATCACAGAATCTCTCCGGACATCAAAGACTCTCACTGGACATCGCTGAATCTCTGGACATCATTGACTCTCTCAGGACATAACGGACTCTCTCAGGGTCTCACTGACTCTCACATGACATCACTGAATCTCTGGACATCACTAACTCTCTCAGGACATCACTGAATCTCTCCGGAAATGACTGACGCTCACACAACATCACTGAATCTCTGGACATCACTGACTCTCTCCGGACATCACTGACTCTCTCAGGACATCACTGACTCACTCAGCACATCCCTGACTCTGTCAGGACATCACTGACTCTCTCAGGGCATCACTGACTCTCTCAGAATATCACTGACTCTCTCAGGACATCACTGCCTCTCTCCAAAGATCACTGATTCTCTCTGGATATCAGTGACTCTCTCCAGAGATCACTGACACACTTAGGACATCACTGACTCTCTCCGAACATCACTGACTCTCTCGGGACATCACTGACTCTCTCAGGACGTCACTGAATCTCTCCGGACATCACTGACTCTCACAGGACATCAGTGAATCTCTGGACATTACTGACTCTCTCAGGACATCACTGAATCTCTCAGGACATTACTGAAACTCTCCGGACATCACTGACTCTCTCCGGACATCAGTGACTCTCTCCGGTCATCATTGAGCCCCTCAGGTCATCTCCGACACTCTCAGGACATCACTGATTCTCTCCAGACATCACTAGCACTCTCAGGACATAACTGACTCTCTCGGACATCACTGAATCTCACCGAACATCAGTGACTCTCTCAGGACATCATTTGGCCTCTCAGGACACCTCCGAAATTCTCAGAACATCACTGACTCTCTCAGCAGGTCACTGACTCTCACATTGAGTCTCTGGACATTACTGACTCTCTCCGGACATCAGTGACTCTCACAGGACATAACCGACTCTCTCTGAACATCACTGACTCTCTCTGGATATAACTGACTCTCTCTGGACCTCACTGAATCTCTTCGGAAATGACTGATGCTCTCACAACATCACTGAATCTCTGGACATCACTGACTCTCTCAGGATATCATTGAATCTCTCTGGACATCACTGACTCTCTCCGGACATCACTGACTCTCTCAGATGTAGGTTTCACAAAATCCCCCAGAAACTCGAACAAAGCCCTAAAGGGAGTGATTTTGGACCTTTCATACAAACTTGGGATGATGGGACCTAAGTGAAGTGATTTGATGTAAAAACCTCAGTTTTGGACATTTTAAAGATCAGGGAAGAAAAACCCTGAGGAAAATGACTTTTGAATCTTACTGTTGGGAAAGATACCTTTCACAGACACAAGACAGGCTGCGGAGGGGCGTGGCCAGGCAGTGGACAGCTTTGGGTATTGGGGCCCAATCAAGCTGTCTGGGAATTGTTTACACTGCAATCCTACCAAGGAGGAAGAGACAAACCCAAAGCCTCACACACACATCGAAATATGAATAATCCAAGACCACCTTTTGAAATTCCCAGGCCCAAACAGGATACCAGAAGCCTGAAATCAATAAAAGATTTAGTACTTCATCAAAAGCCAAACAACCAGGTATCCACAGGACAGATTTAAAAGCCCGCCAAAAGACCTAGGAGAATAGGGTTGAGATTTGGCGCATAGATAAGGCTGTGTTTAAATTGGAAAACGATCAGGACATGTTTAACACGAGCTAAAGCCATCAGAACTGGCAAGCCCGCCAAACCTAGACAATGGACTAAGCAAGGCTCATTTGCAACCTAAAGGAATCCGTTTTAGAAAGGGGTTTTTGGGCGCGAAAAAGACAGTATAATTGAAAGTCTGTCCCTTTTGGACTCGCTGACAACGCCGGCACAGCTCTCCCCCTGCTCCAGCAAAACCACTACAAGCCACGAGGAGGAAGGCCAGCAAACAGACCATCACACAAGAAGAAACCAGAGCAACTGCCTCAGTGACCATCGGACACCTCGCAGCAACAAGGGCCTTACGAAATCTTTTAATCAAAAGACTCTAAAATCCTGTCAAGGATTCGTTGGTGAGCATTATCCCTGATCTCCTGAAACCAAAAACCTAGCTAGATAGTGGGATCTTTGGGAGGGATAACATTTTTGTTTGGTATATTGTCTTTCTCCCTCGCCTGTATCATGTGCTCCCCAATCTGTGTTTCAGTATTAAGTGTGTTTTAAGTTTGTTACCTTTTTCTTTTAATAAAGTCAAAATTATTTTATTAGAACCTGTTGTCGACTGCATTTTTGTTCACAACCCCTAAATAAGTCCAAAGTCTAGCAACCAGGGGCGTGGGAGCGAGTCGAACCGCTCACTGAGTCAGAAGGCTGACCCCATTACCCCACTCTACAAAATGGCGACCGCGGCAGGACTTTGGCGAAAGCTTTGTGAAGCAGTAAATGCTGGTTTTGAGGAGAGAACAAAAATGGAAGAGAGGATATCATCCTATGTATATAAAAAAGTAAATATCACCAAGAAATCGGTCCTCAGGCTGTTGCATGCTGAACATCCTATGGACGCTGCAGCTGCATGGACTGAGAGCAAGGAATACAATAAGTCTGTGGAGAAAGCCATATGGCTGGTCTGCTCCCAGAAACAAATGCAGCTTATGGGGAAGTGCATTCAGGCTCTCACAGAAGAGCTAAAGGAAGAAAGCCAACTGTCCCATGCCAGAGCTAGAGCAGGGGATAGGTTGTTAGCAGAGCTCGGCACAAAAGATCAGGAACAGTCACAGATGTTGGAGGAACACCATGCCAGTAAGGGATAACTCCAGTGTTAGGCCACTGAGGCCAAAAGTAGTGAACTGGCATTGTGGGAAGAGAACACCCGCCTTGCCAAGCAATTAAGGGAACTCACAGAGAAGTTAAACAATGTTCAGGCAGCTTACAGAGAAGCCAGTACAAGGGAGTTTGAGGTAGGGGACCATGGCCCCTGTCAGAAGCAGATTGAGAGTCTGAACCTTGCTCTGTCCAAGACAAAAGGCATGCTGTGCCTGATAAGCTCGGGTGCGGCACAGGTAGACCTGGAGGAGCAAGGGGAGACTGTTCGACCACCACCTGTGGCGCCAAGGAGAAGCTTGGTTCGGCAGCAGGAGGGGCAGACAATCTGTGAGGCTAACAGGGAGTGCACACCAGCACCTGTGGCGCCGAGTTTTGACTCGGTCTGGCAGCAGGGAGAGGGGGGCAAACTGATGCCGGAGAAGTCGGAGCCAGGGCCAATGTGCCCAGCACGACAGCAAAAATTCGGCCCGCCCGCCAGTGGTGGAGGTCAGGGACCACTTGAAAGTCAATTCTTGGCTCCCCACGTTACACAACAGCTTAGGGCTATGGTAAGCCACCTGAGTAAACTTACCCAAAAGGAAGACCCCTCAGTCCACTTCATGGAGGTGGAGCAGGCAGCAGGCATCAACGACTGTGATGATGCCAAGGTGGCAAAAATGCTCCTGTTCTCAAGAGATGGCAAATTATACCAGTTCCTCTCTGCTGAGAGCAAGAGAGGACGGAATGGGTATGCTGCCGTCAGGGAGGAAGTTTTAGAGGCCATGGGAATGAATGAGGGAAGTCCTTTCTCCCGGGTGGAGAAAACAGTGCAGCTCGCAGGGGAGACCCCACAGGCTTTCGCAGACAGGCTGTGGCCGGTGTACAGGGGTGCTTGTAATGGGGCTCTCGACAGGGCTAACCTGAACAGGGACGAGCTGGCCCACTGGCTCCGTAGCCTAGTGGCAAGCAGCTTGCCACGAGTCAAAGCCAAGGCTGAGCTTTGGTTTGACCCAAGTGACCCCCGGGTCACCGAGGAGGCAGGGGTCAGGCAACTGACCCTAGCCTACCGGAACGGTAGGGGAGCTGAAGACACCCCACTGAAAGGGAAGGTGCATGAGATAAAGCCCAGTCAGGATAAGAAGGAGTGGCACCAGGAAGGTGGTAAACTTTCCGACACGAAGCGTAGCTGCTTCGGGTGCGGGAAGACTGGGCACTGGAGAAAGGACTGTAGGAATCCCTGGAAGGATAGCCTAGCAAAGAAGTCCCCAACTCCTGCCCCAAAAGTAGAGGCACCGACCTCTTCCCCCACACTGGACACAATAGTAGCGGCCATCAGAGTCCTGTTTGATGGCCCAGGGAAGGTGGCTACAGGCACTGGCGCTCTAATCCCATCTGCAACACCCAACCCAGAGGCATGACTGGAGCTAGCACAGCCGGTCCACCTGTGTCCCCTCGAGTATGATGCCTGGAAGAGACCGCATGTTAAGATGGAGGTAGAAAAGGTAGAAGGGACCTATCTGTTAGACACAGGAGCTTCGAGCACCCTCATTTATTCAGATAACCCAGCCACTTCACCTCTGTCTAACGGGGTCCCGTACAGCCTAGTGGGATTCACAGGTAACGAGCAGGCTGGCTCATACACCATCCCGCTGTCCATTCATTTGGGAACGCTCCACACCAAGTGGACCTGTGTCCTAATGAAGTGGGAGCAAGAAGGGAAGGGGATCCTGGGGGCCGACTTTATCACAGGCCACAGGATTTTAGTGGATTTAAGGAACCACTGTCTATGGGGAGCATGTACCCAAAACGGTAGTGAGGTAGCAGTCATCCCGGAGGCACAAGGCAAGGGGACCTTGTGCACAGTAAAACCAAAGGAGGGTTACGACCTCGAACTCATGGTCAGTAACACTCCAATGGAGTACCAGGCATTTGTGGAGGAAAACCTCGCAGCATTTGCCACTCACAAGCACGAAAGTGGGAGGGTAACCGGGGTCGAGGTTAGTGTGAGTGGGGACCCCATGAACCGCCCACAAAAGCAGTATAACTTCCCCAGGGAAGCTGAGACAGACTTGGAAACGGCTTTGACTTCTTTAGTCAAGCAGGGGGTATTGAGATCTATAGTTACCCACGTAAACTCCCCACTGTGGCCGGTTAGAAAACCAGACAACTCCTGGAGGACCACAGTAGACTATCGAGTACTCAACCGAAACATCCCCGCCTGTGCCCCCACGGTTGCAGCCGTAGCCGACCTCATTGGAAGTAGCCCAGCATCTGCGACCACCTTTACAGTGCTGGATATTTCCAACGGGTTCTGGTCCATCCCTCTAAGGAGAGAGGATCAGTACAAGTTCGCCTTTACATTTAAAGGCCTATAGTACACATGGAACTGTCTGCCCCAGGGCTTCCACAACAGCCCAAGCATTTTTCACCAATGTATGGCGAATTGCTTGAAGGACTTCAGCAGGCCCCATCAGCTGGTCCAGTATGTGGACGACCTACTCCTCTTTACCGATGAGTGAAGGAACATGGTCCCCTTCTGGCAGAACTGCTGGAACTACTCAGGCAAGAGGGCTTTAAAGTAAACCCCAAGAAGGCACAGATTGGCCAGCGGGAAGTCAAATTCCTGGGCCTGGCTGTGTGAGCAGGGGAGAGGGCCATTGACAAAGCTAGAAGGGAAGCAGTTCAGGAGTTACCAGCCCCCAACACAGTTACAGGAGTAAGGTCTTTTCTAGGGCTAACTGGGTACTGCAGAGATTTCATTGAGGATTACGCAGCCACAGCAGCCCCTCTGCTCCGACTCCTACACAAGGAAGTGGAGTGAGTTTGGGATGAGGGTTGCGAGGCTGCCTTTGTGAAACTCAAGAGAGATCTGCAGACCGCACCGGCTCTAGGGGCCATTGATGGAGGGGAAGAGTTTTTCCTGGAGGTAGCAGCCAGTGGGGACAGTCTGAGTGCAGTACTGCTCCAAGAGAGGCATGGCAAGCTGAGACCAGTGGTTTACTCCTCCAGAATACTCACTGATGTGGAGAGGAGCTACTCCAACTGTGAGCGGCACCTCCTAGCCACTCACTGGGCTGTGAAAAGATCATTGATCTTCACAGGCACCTCTCCCATCACACTCCTCACTCACCACACGCCCACCCAGATGCTCTTGGATGGGAGAATTAAAGATGGGACAGTGAGCAGTGCCCGCATTGCTCGCTGGACCCTGCTTCTCTCACAAATGGATCTGAGGGTAAAAGGTCTCTGCGAGCCAAAGCTCGCAGCCAACATGATTTACTCAGGGACAGCCCACCGGTGTTCCGTTGAAGGGGTATGGGAAGTCAACATAGGTTTGCGAGCTGGGATACACCCCACAGGCCGCGAAATCTATGTGGACGGTTCAAGCACAGTATCCGCTGGCAAACGACTCACAGGGTGTGGGATTTATGACACAGAGGCAGGCATTGCTCTGGCAATCAAGCTCCCCAGCACCATGAGTGCCCAGCAGGCTGAACTGTCTGCGGTGGTGTATGTAGTCACACACCCCGAGGAATTCCCTACCCCATACACGATTTGCTCGGACAGCATGTTCACATGCAATTTGTGTACAGAGTACCTGGCCATTTGGTCTCGTTGCGGATACACCTCCGCTGATGGGAGACCCCTGGCCCTCAAGCCTCTGTTGGAGAAAATCATGAGGGCAGTAGGGGAGGAAGGTAGGGTCTACATCCAAAAGGTGAAGGCCCATTCCAAGGTAGAGCCCCGCGCAGAGGGCAATCACCAAGCCGACATGCTGGCCAAAGAGGACGCCAGTATAGGCACGTTGTGGGATCCATATGGATCAAACCCGGTAGCAGCAATCAGAGGCAGAGGAGGGACCCAAGGGAGTGCAGGGGTAGCATTGATCCGGATAAAGACGGTCCAGGCACAGGATCCCATCCTAAAAACTGTCCTGGAAACGCTGGCTAGAGGGGATAAGGTAGAGGGCCCATACGGCACAGCAGCCATCACCCACAAAGAAGGCATGCTGTTCAGGGGGGAACAATGGGTAGTGCCGCAGCAGCACCGAAGGGAATTCCTCCAACAGGCCCATGAGGGTCCAGGAGCGGGGCATCCCGGGCCTGAGACCACCTGGCAGCGGGTGGAACAGGCAGGATGGTGGCCAGGACTGAGGGAGGATGTCCGCGAGTTCTGTGCAGGCTGCCTGGTGTGTGCAGCTAACAACCCTGACCCCCAGAAAAGGAAGGTATCTATGGGACACATCAGGAGGGTAGAGGGACCATGGCAGTCGATCCAGGTCGACTACATCGGGCCCCTACCCACCGCTCAGGGAGGCTACAAATACTGCCTAGTCCTGGTGGATGTGTTCTCAAAGTGGTTGGAAGCTTTTCCATGTTGAACAGCTAACGCTTTGGGTACAGCCAGGATCCTGGTCAGGGAAGTGTTCTCACGATGGGGGATCCCACAGTATGTGGAGTCAGACCAGGGGAGTCACTTTACTGGGCAGGTCATGCAAGAGACCCTCAGGGTACTCGGCATAGAAGGGAAATGGCACGTCTCCCACAACCCACAGTCATCAGGGATTGTGGAGCGTTTAAACCGTACCATCAAAGAAAGGCTGCGAAAGGAGATGGGAGACTCACACAAAAGGTGGGTAGAAGCCTTACCATTGGTCCTAATGGGGATCCGGGCCAGCCAGTCAAAAAGCATGGGGTATTCCCCACACCAGCTCATGACTGGCAGGATTATGCGGACCCCCACACATGTGCTAGCCCCGGTGCTCATGGAAGGGCAGCTCAGGGAGGTGAACTGGGACAGATTCGTCAGGAATCTGTTGGATCACCTTAAACAGGTCCACTGGCAGGCTGCGAGTAACATGGGAAAGCAGCATCGGGGTAACCGATTGCTGCTGGAACCCCGCAAGCACCACGAGTGGGAGGTTGGAGATCAGGTCATGGTGAGAAATTTTGCCCGGGTAGGGAGTTTCGAACCATTGTACATGGGGCCCTACAACATTGTAGACAAGGCAAGCCCCATGGTCTGTGCCATAAAGATGCCCCGCCGTACAAAGTGGTTTCACATCAACCAATGCAAACTGTTTAAACCTAAAAGGGAACAGCCGGAAAAGGTGGACTGCCCCCAAGTTAGAAATCCTCAGCCAGCAGCAGCTGTGGCAGACTCACAAGCTGCAGCGGGAGGAACAGTGTGTTGTCTCACAGGAGAGGTCACTCCACCGATTATGTGGGACTCAAGCACACCCCCAGTGGCCAGAGCCCTAAGAAGGTCTCCCCGCACACCACAGCAAAGGCCACTGTGGCCACAGGTGTATCTGTTTAGAGGGTCCCACCCAAAGAGGGTTGCAACCCGAAAAAGAGCGCCCAAGAGCAGGGAGCATTCTAAAGTTGGGGATTCCCAGCCTACAGCCTCCAACAGTGAGGGTTTCACAGGAGAGGTAGTACTGGAAGAAGAGAGAGAGAAGGGTCCCCCGCCTGCAGCCTCAGGCTGGGAGGAGCCCACAGATATGAACGAGGGTGCTGCAGCCACACAACAGGGGGTAGTGTGCTGCAGCACAGGACGCAGCTGGGATGTTAAGATACCCCTAGCGGTTTTGAGGAAGGCCTTCTGGGTCCGGCGGTACAGGCCGCACTACACCCAGGTGTACAAGCCATCCAGAGGCCACATAAGGCAGAGACTAAACAGGATTTAACCTGGCCGTCCGGAGACGGGCGGCAAATGTACAGAATTTTCGGTTTTAAGTAATTGCAGTTTTGGTAGTTATGGGTTATCATTAGTTCAATTGTTTGTAGAGTTTTTAAGTTTAAGGGCTTGATTAATTATCCAGCCAGAGAACCTTTCTGGGACATGGATATATGTTTTGTGTGTGCCCCTACAGAAAGGACTTCGGAATGACAAGGTTTCTGCTCCTGCTCACCCTGGTAGAGGTGAGCATCGGTGACCGAGGTGACGTGGAGGACTCCCACATCTATGGGTGCTCAGGAGTGAGAGCACCAGTCATCACCGCAGGGGGTGGCGAGCGGGGAGTGGAGGAGCTCGCCATCTACTTCCAAGAGGGAAGGTGGCCAGGGTGGTGTAGAATTCGCAATATAATCGCGATTTTATAAATAAGGAGAAAACACATAGTTTCGTTCAAACAGCTTTATTTCAGCAGAATGCTGTCAGGTTTTCAAAGTGGACACAAGCAGCCTGTAAAATGGCCGCCACGCCTCGTGGCAGAACATTCTAGACTTTTCGATAAGCAGACAAGATGGCGTTCCAATAAACATTTGTGCGAGATCGATCAAGACTCAGCACATTTGAGATAATACACGAGACATTATGGGTTTGCAGTATACACATAAATACTGGAATCGGTCTCCCAGGTGCGAATAAGGGCTATTGTACCAAGCGATCAAGAACCCATCCAAAGACATTAATATGCAAAAATCCCCACGACTCTACGATGAGAGAGCCGTTTGCGGGTAGTTACAGAAAACATTTGGAAGCCCCAAAACCCCTCCAGGGAGAATACTGACCGGTTACACAATGGGAAAAGTATTAACAGGTACTCAGACAGTTACGAGTATCACCGAAACCCATTAAACGGAGATCACCCTATACAAGGAGTTTGAGCGCCAAAACTCTGACAAAAGAAAAGACATTAAGATTAGGCGGGAAAAGAAGAGTTTCAGCACTATAACTGTAAGCTACAACCGTCCATCTTTCTCTTATTCGCTCGCCGTCTTGTTCCTGCCTCTTGACTCTTATTCTCCTGCCTCTTGCCGGTTGCATCGTGCCTCTGCCTCTTGCAGCTCTTAAAGACTGTTGAACTTTCTGATCCGCCAGGATCAGCCTCGTGGCTTGCCGCGAAGATCTGTGTGGAACTGGGCTGTGAAGCCTTGAAACGGGCACACCATCCCGAGAAGTCGGTAAACGGTGTTGGAACCGAAGGCCCGAGATGAGATGAGATGAGATGAGATGAGATGAGAAGAGAAGAAGATGACCATACGTATCGCCACGGTCAGTAAGCCCCGACCGCGCCTGTAGGTCGAATAGACACTTTCCTTGCCCAGGAAGACTATCTTTTGAGTTCTACAGAACTGGCATCGGAAGACCATTCTTCGAGTTTTATCGCATCAGTGCGAGGGCACAGGAAGACTCTTTTTTGAGTAGTGTCGGAACTCCGAGGACAACACAGATCTTCATGACAGCAGACGGTCCAGCCTGCTAGCCGGAGCAGAAACGAGTAAACAAGTGGGGTACAGAGACCCCTGATCAACACGTGGGTGATCAGGTGCTGCGGTAAAAAACATCCGAGCAGAGTTTTCGGAATTCTCCGAGTTATCACGAGTGGTGAGCATGAGTCTCGATCCTACAAATCTAGTTTAGAGCAGGTATTGATAGGGGAGGGTTTAAGTTTTAAGGATAACTGTAATGTGTGCCCCCATTTACGATGTGTCGTTCGTTCCTCGTTTCCCTACAATTAGTTACATAACTGCGTGTAAGATTGTACTGTCATTAATCTGTGCTTATGACATGTATTTCGTAATCTTGAATAATATGCAATAAAGATTTTCCATTTCGTACCATTCAACCGGGTCTACCTGAGTTTTCTCTGCATTATTGCTCTCGCACCTAAGTCCAGTGTCAGAACCGTAAGGGCGAGTGGGTCGAAACACTCACAGGTGTCTAGTGCTCCCAGACTGGCTGGAGACCAGAACAGGCAACAAGGCCTAACCTCTCACTGGCACCCAGGCTGAGCACAGAGCCACACAAGTCAAAACCCTTACAGAAAATGGCGACCGCGGCAGGACACTGGCAGTGAGAGGGTAATGTGTTAGACTTTGGTATGATTGGGCAAAATGTCATGGAAGAGAGAATAGCAGATTATGTGTTCGGAAAAGTAAATTTGACTAAGAAATGGATAAGTGACCTGCTGGTGGATAAGTGTCCACTAGAGGCAGCCGAGAGGTGGACAGATAGCAAGGAACATAAAAAGACAGTGGAGAAAGCGGTCTGGCTGTTGTGCTATAAAAAACAAGTCCAAATTTCGGACCAGGTCATTACAGCACAAGCAGCTCGGATCAGGCGTTTAGAGGTGGAAATGGACGAGAAGGTCACGGGGAGCCAGCTGCTCATCACGAATTTAAATGCGTTGCATCAAGAACGCCAGGTAGTCACCAGCCACAATAAAGCAAAAATAGATTACCTCGAGTGCCAGGTCACTGAGGCAAAGTTAAGTGAGGGCAGATTAAAGGAACGATGTGCCCGCCAAGCTGCCCAAATAAAAGCCCAGGAAGAGAGCTTAACGGGGGTTAGGGCGGCATATAAGATGGCCCTCGAGGATAAATTTCAGGGGGCCGATCATAGCGTCTGCCAAAAGGAGATAGAGCACCTTAAAAGGGCCGTGAACAAAGCGCACGGCATGGTGTGCCTTATCAGTCCGTCAGCACACCAGCCGCTAGTGGATGAGGAATTTCAAAAATCCCCACCGAACAAAGCAGAGGAAGTATTAGCCACTATGCCCTCCGCGCCACCCAGCTATTCGGAAACCTGGGTAAGGGAGAAAGTGGTAGAAGTAACGAAAGAGCCCACCGAGGTAGAAGTGGAACCGGGACCGTTGTGTCCGGTCACGGGTATCAAAAGGGGCCCGAACAGAGACGGTGGGGAACAAGGGGATCTCCTCAACCAGCTTGTGTTGCCTCACAGCTCACACCAGCTGAGGATTATGATCAGTCACGTACCGAAGCTGGCCGAGTCAGACAACCCTTCCGTACATTTTAGGGAAATAGAGCAAACCGCAGCCATTAACGGCTGCGACGATGGGGAAACAGCAAAAATGCTGTTATTCTCATTAGGTAGTTCGATCCTTCAGTGTCTCTCGGACGAGAGCAAGAGGGGAACTAAGACCTATGGGGCACTAAGAAATGAGGTCCTAGAAGTATTGGGAGCGGACGATGAAGGTCCGTTTGTTAGACTAGGGCAGACAGTGCAGATGGAGGGAGAACCCCCGAAGGTTTTCGCCGACAGGCTGTGGCCAGTATACCAGCGTAGCTGCCCAGGTGTGCCAGAGCGCGCCGATGTGGCAGACATCGGTTTAACTCATTGGCTCAGGTGTATAGTAACCAGCCGTCAGGGAGCAGGCAAAAGCGTGGTTTGATCCCACGGACCCCGCCACTACAGAGGAGTCGGTCCTAAATCGACTCACGGTAGGGTACCGTAATACCAGGAGTATGGGAGCACGTCCCCTTAAGGGAAAGGTGCATGAGGCACGATCCGCAGCCCCGGCTCAAAAGGAGTGGCATCAGGAGGGTAACCGCGCCCCGCAGGCCAGTAATGCTTGTTACGGGTGTGGGAAGACAGGGCACTGGCGCAAGAACTGCAGGAACCCTTGGAAGGATTCCAGGGATAAAAATCCCGCAGCCCGAGCCCGGGCGCCTGTCTCTGATAGGGAAGCTAGTACACCCATCCATCCCGACGCGATCGAAACAGTGTTGGGAGCCATGCGTAACCTCATGAGTGCGCATGGAAAGGTGGCGGTTGCTACCGGCCCCGCAGGTGCCACAGCCCCGTCTAATAGTACCCAATGACTAGAGCCCGCGCAGCCCGTCTACCTGTGCCCGCTCAGCTATGATGCGTGGAAGCGACCCCTGGTGGAGATGGAGGTAGAGCAACAGAAGGGTAGTTATTTGTTGGACACGGGAGCTTCTTGCACCGTGATTCATACAGATAGCCCTTTTGACTCACCGCTATCTACCAAGGTCCCATTCACGTTAGCGGGGTTCACGGGAAAAGAACAGGCTGGCGCATTCTCCCTTCCGCTATCCATTCGTTTAGGAACACTCCACATCACGTGGAAGTGCATACTGATGAAATGGCATGAGGGGGGTGGGAGAGGTATCCTCGGGTCCGATCTCCTATCGGGGCACGGGATCCTCGTGGACCTCAGGAATCACTGTCTCTGGGGGGCTAAGGGTGGAGACGGCGAGGTAGTGGTAATTCCGGGGGAGGAAGAAACAGGGGTCCTGTGTACCATGAAGCCATCCGGAGGCTACGACCTCGGGCTTATGGTCGCGGATGTCCCAACGGACATGCAAACGTACGTGTCAGATAATATGCACGCGTTTGCAACCCACAAGCACGATTGTGGGAGGGTTACCGGGTTTGAGGTCAGCGTAGATGGGGACCCCATGACCCGGCCCCAAAAGCAGTATAACTTCCCCAAAGAAGCAGAACCCGATATGGAGACAGCAATGTCCTCCTTGGTGCAGCAGGGCGTGTTGAGGCCAATAGCCACACACGTGAACTCCCCATTATGGCCGGTTAGGAAGCCGGATAATTCGTGGAGGGCCACGGTGGACTACAGAGTCCTTAACAGTAACATTCCCGCCTGCGCGCCCACGGTAGCAGCAGTCGCTGACCTAATAGGGAGTATCCCAGCGTCCGCGACCACGTTCACGGTGCTGGATATCTCGAACGCTTTTTGGTCCATCCCGCTGCGGCGAGAGGACCAGTACAAGTTTGCCTTTACTTTCAAAGGACAACAGTACACATGGAACTGTCTGCCACAGGGTTTCCACAACAGCCCCAGTATTTTCCATCAGTGTATGGCAGGAAGTTTAAAGGAGTTTAGTCAGCCCAATCAGATAGTGCAGTACGTGGATGATTTGCTCCTATTTACGGATTCAAGGGAGGAGCATGGACCACTGCTGGCCGAGTTATTGGAGCTGCTAGCGAGAAAAGGTTTTAAAGTGAACCCTAAGAAAGCACGTATCGGTCAGCAGGAAGTAAAATTCCTGGGGCTGACCATTCGCGCTGGGGAAAGAGCCATAGATAAGGCTAGGAGGGAGTCGGTGCAAGAGTTACCGATTCCCAACACCATAAGGGGTGTGAGGTCCTTTTTGGGACTGACCGGTTACTGCAGGGATTTTATCGAAGACTATGCGGCCACAGCGGCGCCGCTGCTCCGACTCCTCCATAAGGGAGTGGAGTGGTCTTGGGACGAGGGCTGCCAAGCAGCCTTCGAGAAGTTAAAAAGGGATCTGCAGACCGCGCCAGCCTTAGGGGCCATAGATGGGGGGAAGGAGTTTTTCCTGGAGGTAGCTGCCAGCGGGGACAGCTTGAGCGCTGTGCTGCTCCAAGAGCGCCACGGCAAGCTGAGGCCGGTTGTCTATTCGTCCAGGGTGTTAACGGATGTGGAGAGAAGTTTCTCCAATTGCGAAAGGCACCTTTTAGCCACGCATTGGGCTGTGAAAAGATCAGCGATCTTCACAGGGCTCTCTCCCATCACTCTCCTCACCCATCACACACCAACTAAGATGCTTCTAGATGGGAGGATTAAATATGGGACCGTAAGCAGCGTGCGTATTGCGCGCTGGACCCTTCTTCTTTCCCAGATGGATCTTAGAGTTAAAGGTCTTTGCGAGCCCAGGCTTGCAGCCAATTTGGTATACCCCGGTACAGCCCACCAGTGTTCGGTGGAAGGGGTGTGGGAAGTCAACATAGGTTTGCGGGCCGGATACATCCCACTGGGCGCGAGATTTATGTTGATGGTTCCAGCACAGTGTCCGCTGGCGAACGACTCACAGGGTGTGGAGTTTATGACCCTGCGGCAAACCTTGCCCTGGCGATCAAGCTCCCTAGCACCATGAGCGCGCAGCAGGCTGAGCTGTCTGCAGTGGTGTACGTCGTTACCCACCCAGAAATTTTCCCAACCCCATACACGATTTGCTCGGACAGTATGTTCACATGCAATTGATGTACGGAATACCTGGCCATTTGGTCCCGCCGTGGATACACCTCCGCGGACGGGCGACCTTTAACGGTGAAGCCCTTGCTGGAAAAGATCCTAGCAGCAGTAGGGGAGGAAGGGGAGATTTTCATCCATAAGGTGAAGGCTCACTCCTCCACAGAACCCCGTGGGGAGGGCAACCAGCAGGCGGATGCGCTAGCCAGGGAGGGTGCACGCAACGGCATTTTCTGGGGCCCCTATGGGCCCAGACCCATGGCCGCGATCCAAGGCAGGGACGGGAATCCCGGGAACACCAGGGTAGCATTGCCCCTAGACCTTAAGACCGTCCAGAACCAGGATCCCGCCCTAAAAGCAGTCCTCAAAACCCTTGCTGAGGGGAAGCAGGTAGAGGGTCCGTACAGTACGGCAACCCTCTCAGTTAAGGAAGGCATGCTGTTCCGCGAAGAGCAGTGGGTTGTGCCGCAGCAGCACAGGAGGGAATTCCTCCAGTTGGCTCACGAGGGACCAGGGGCAGGGCACCCCGGGCCCGAGGTTACCTGGCAACGGGTAGAGCAAGCGGGATGGTGGCCGGGGCTCAGGGAACAGGTCCGCGAGTTCTGTGCAAGCTGTCTCGTGTGTGCTGCAAACAACCCAGACCCCCAGAAAAGGAAAGTGCCCATGGGGCACGTCAGAAGGGTAGAGGGACCATGGCAGTCGATACAGATCGACTATATAGGGCCCCTGCCCACCACCCAGGGAGGCTATAAATACTGCCTCGTCTTGGTGGATGTGTTTTCCAAATGGGTGGAAGCCTTCCCCTGTAGAACAGCTACGGCACTGGGTACTGCAAAAATCTTGGTCCGGGAAGTGTTCTCGCGGTGGGGACTCCCCCGTTTTGTGGAGTCAGACCAAGGGAGTCATTTCACCGGCCAGGTGATGCAGAACACCCTCATGCTTTTGGGCATTGAAGGGAAATGGCACGTAGCGCACAATCCCCAGTCATCCGGGATTGTTGAACGCATGAACCGGACCCTGAAGGAGAAATTGAGGAAAGAGACTATGAACTCGCCCCAAAAATGGGCGGAGGTTCTGCCTTTAGTCCTCATGGGGGTCCGGGCCAGTCAGTTGAAAAGTACGGGGTATTCCCCGCACGAGGTGATGACTGGGAGGATCATGCGAACCCCCACCCATGTGCTAGCGCCGGTGCTCACTGAGGGTCAGCTCCAAGAGATAAGCAGGGACAAGTTCGCCCAGACTCTCTTGGAGCGCCTGAAGCAGGTTTATGAGCAGGCGGCTGGGAACATGGGGAGGCAGCATCAGGGCAATCGCCTGTTGCTGGAACCCCGCAAAACGCGGGAGTGGGAAGTAGGAGACCAGGTCATGGTCAGAAACTACGCCAGAGTAGGGAGTCTGGAACCACTGTATATGGGACCCTACAACATTGTAGATAAGGCGAGTCCCATGGTATACGCCGTAAAGGTACCTCGGCGCACTAAGTGGTTCCACGTAAACTAGTGCAAACTGTACAAGCCAGGTGCACAAGGGCCAACCACAGGGGCAAAACCTGCGAGTGGGGACTCGCAGCCCCAGGTAGGGCCACAGGGCACACAGGCAGGCAAAGCAGCTTGCATCAGGGAAGGGGACGCCCTGGAAAATTGTGAGACATTTTTGTGGGGTTGGGAGTCAGATGAGGGTGAGTTCAAGGAGCTCGACGAAGATAGTGAAAGTGAGGATAGTGAAGATAGTGACGAGGAAGAGCTGGAATCGGAGGACGAAAGGGTCGCCCCCGATTCAGGTACAGGGGGGACAGCGGCTGCAGATAGAGATCCACACAGGGTTGAAGCCGAAGCTGCAGGTCCCGAACGCAGCGGGGAGGAGCCAGGGGAGGCGGAGCCAGCCGCTGTGATGGGACCACAGGGCGTGGCGATGGAAGCCTCAGAGCCCGAGCCGCCCGCCTTGAACGTCCTGCCCTCGGGGGAGGTAGGGACTGCGAGTGAAGGGCCGCCTGCTGGGCCGAGTAGGGCGGTGCCACAAGCTGCAGGTCCCGAGTTCAGGGAGGCGGAGCCAGGGGAGGCGGAGCCAGCGACTGTGGCGGGACCACAGGTCGCCACGGTAGAAGTCTCGGAACCCGGTCCGTCAGTCCTGGAGTTCCTGCCCCCGGTGACTCTCCGTAGGTCAGGTCGGATACCCCAGCCCAGGAAGGTATGGTCAAGTCCCCAGAGTATCCCAAGGCGTAGGCTCAAGGTTAAGGCAGCCCAGGGAGAGCCCAGTCCCAACGCAGCAGCAACAGGCTGCGGCAGATCAAAGGGAGGGGACAATGCCCTCCCACCGTCGGGAAGAGCTCGTGGCAGCCTTTTCAGAATTTAAAGGGGCCGCCCTGGGAACGGGCGGCGCTGTACAGTAATAAGTTTAGGATAAGTTTCTAAGTTTATAGTTTAAGGTTAAGAATAAGTTTATAGTTTTAGATAAGGTTATGAGGTTATAGTTTTAGATCGGTTTAAGTCGGTAGTTTAATTTTGTTTAATAAAAAGAGGTAAAATGATGGGAGTTTTAGAGATAGGATTAGTTAAAGTTTATCCAGCGAACATTGGAGCTTATGTGAAGCGAGGTCAGGGGACCCGCTCACCCTTCACAAAAGCCAGAGACTCTTGCGAGGCTGGCTACCTCATTCTATCTGATCACAGGAACCAAGGAAGGATGGAATGAATTCTAGTATTGCTCGCGGCAATCGGATGCGGATTGGCCTCTCGAGGCCGCACCAAGGATGTCGTGGTGTTTGGATGCTCCGGGGACACGGCCCCCATCGCGGTGGATGGGACCGGAAGACGGGAGGCTGAGGAGACCACCACCTATTTCCACAAGGGAAGGTGGCCAGGGTGGCTGGGAACGAACTCAACGGAGTATTCCAGCACATCGGGGTTTGCCTACCAAGAGACTTCTTTACTGTGCCCCAAAGTAAGGATCATCGCACCCAGGATCAGCGTCACCGTCGGCAAATGGATTTGTTTGACTTGTAGTGGGAATGTCCCATTGAGCCGATGGTGGTGGCTGCAAAAGCTGAGCAAAAACATGAGGAACTCTTCGGTCGAGTGGGAACGACTGGGTAATAATACCCATCGGACAATTACGGGGACAAACGGACAAGTGAGAGTCTGTTGGGACAAATGGTGGGAACCGGATGAGGGAATTTATGTATGTATGTGGGGGTCAAAATACGTTTGCCCCAAAGGCATCTCCATATTTTTCATTAATCAATGGCAGGATAACGGACAGGGGATGAGGTGGGATGCGAGCACCAGGGGGTGCGGAGCCCCATACTCCCCGATCCCAGTAAATGCCACTGAACTCATTACGCGCCCACGCAAAGCCCCGCCCACGATTCCGGTGGTTCTAGCTAAGGAAGAAGGGTGCCCTAAAACCAGTAAGGGACCCAGGAATGGTTTGGTACTGGTCCCCACAGACCAGATACTTTTCCGGGGGTACATTACGCGGTGGCCTCGGTGATTTTAAATCTCACCGAGGTACGGTTACCAGAGTGGTGCCCCAAAAAGACGGAACAGTTATATCAGGTCCTGTTGACCAAGATGTTCAGACAATTTTACGAATTCGATTTCGCGGAAATTGATAAAACAAGTTTGTACACCGCACCACATGAAGTTTTGGATCATGTGGGGAGACAAAGAAGGGGTGTTGTGAACGACGCGTTCACTGCTTTCAACACAGGTACATCTGTGGTCAACGCTCTAGACAGCGTGGAGCTGCAGACCCAGATTAATGGCTTAAAAACGCAATTAAAAGACATTCTCACAGATGAAAATAAGGTGGTTGGGTCTGGGTTACACGAGGACCAAGCCATGACTCTCCATTTAAAAGAAATAATAGCTGAACTAGAGAAACACGCGAGAACGGTAAATGCCCTGATTAGGGAAGATCGGAATGCATCCGATCAAGCTGCGCAGAATGAGGTGTGCGTGCTTTACGGGGCGTGGTTACTGGGCGAGGGCCACAGTAATTTGGAGGATTTAAAACAAGGTTTGGTCCCGTCCTGGATAAGTAACAAACACCTGCGGGCGCTCCACCCTTTTCAGAACGCATTAAGCCCGTGCAAGCTCAGGCTAGCTTCAGAAGCATACCCAGTCTCCGTGGACTGCGGACGATCAAACCATACTATCATGGGTATAGTATTACGTATGCCGGTTTTGGGCGACACAGCAAAGCCCGCCCCGGTGTATCGGGTAGAGAACATTGGTGTCATTTAGGGGGGAGCCCACATTCGCTATGCAGCGGTTCCACCTTACGTCATCCGCTGGGAGCAAACGATGACAGGTACCGATCTCTCTGGTTGTCGTGGCAGGGGAGCACACATAATACTGTGTCCCCAGCACTTGAATGCCTTTTTAACACCACAGTGCGGGTTCAGAACGGCTGGCGCCAAGTCCATGAATTGCACCATGGAGGCAATGGCACAAGATCATGTGCCTCCGCAGGTAGCATACATCGGGGGTGGAACATATTGTGTTACCACTGCAGTGCAACACTACCAGCATGGAAACCGTAGCCGGTGTCCGGTGAGTGACAGCAGTTTCTGTTTCAAACCCAGGGCGGAAGTTCAAGTAGCACAACAGCGAATTGTCCCAATCCCTGAACCATCCACGGTTCATCTCACCGTAAAAGAGAACTTCACCGACCTGCAGCGATTCGTCGCGCATTTCGGATACCTCATTCCCCCTCTCCCTGAACACCTCACCAAGCTTTTAAAAGCCGTCGCGGTGTCACAAAAACATTTTTACACACTAGAGCAGAAAACTGTCGAAATAGGGACAGACATTCTGGACATAGTAATTCCACCGTGGTGGAATCTGTTCACCAACATTGAAGTGCCTTCCTGGATTAGAATAGCCTCCCACATTTTAGTTGTATGCCAAGTGTTTATTGTGGTATACTTATTGGTCGTACATTGTAAGAGAGGCAAACGCCTCACCAAGAACGAAAACACGGGAGAGTGGCGAGAACGTTACGTGCGCGTGCACGATGAAAGCACCGTGTAATCAGAAAATGGCGTCACTCCCGTTTGCCACGTGCGCCTCGGAAGTGTTGTAATCGATCGTGATTTTTCAGAAACTGTAATTACGTTTGGAACTCGACATGTTTAAGAGTTGGTTTTGATTATTTTGGTGATGGTGTTGTTGTTGAATATGATTGTTTGGTTTTGTTTTGTTTTTCTTTTCCCTGAACAAAAAAATGTGAATATACAGGTGATACGAGAGGCATCGGCCTGGTTACGCCTGGAAGGAAAACAAGTGGTGTAAGTTTTAAAGGCAAATAATGCCTGCGGTGTTATAAGAATGTAATTTTCCTGGGAAATAAGGACGACGCATAGACCCTAGATAGCTTAAGTTATGGGGATTATTTTTCTGGATCTGGAGAAATCGAGATAATATTGCTCACCACAATATTTTTGATACGATAAGCGGAGTTATTCGCATCAACAGGAGGGACTGTAGAATTCGCAATATAATCGCGATTTTATAAATAAGGAGAAAACACATAGTTTCGTTCAAACAGCTTTATTTCAGCAGAATGCTGTCAGGTTTTCAAAGTGGACACAAGCAGCCTGTAAAATGGCCGCCACGCCTCGTGGCAGAACATTCTAGACTTTTCGATAAGCAGACAAGATGGCGTTCCAATAAACATTTGTGCGAGATCGATCAAGACTCAGCACATTTGAGATAATACATGAGACATTATGGGTTTGCAGTATACACATAAATACTGGAATCGGTCTCCCAGGTGCGAATAAGGGCTATTGTACCAAGCGATCAAGAACCCATCCAAAGACATTAATATGCAAAAATCCCCACGACTCTACGATGAGAGAGCCGTTTGCGGGTAGTTACAGAAAACATTTGGAAGCCCCAAAACCCCTCCAGGGAGAATACTGACCGGTTACACAATGGGAAAAGTATTAACAGGTACTCAGACAGTTACGAGTATCACCGAAACCCATTAAACGGAGATCACCCTATACAAGGAGTTTGAGCGCCAAAACTCTGACAAAAGAAAAGACATTAAGATTAGGCGGGAAAAGAAGAGTTTCAGCACTATAACTGTAAGCTACAACCGTCCATCTTTCTCTTATTCGCTCGCCGTCTTGTTCCTGCCTCTTGACTCTTATTCTCCTGCCTCTTGCCGGTTGCATCGTGCCTCTGCCTCTTGCAGCTCTTAAAGACTGTTGAACTTTCTGATCCGCCAGGATCAGCCTCGTGGCTTGCCGCGAAGATCTGTGTGGAACTGGGCTGTGAAGCCTTGAAACGGGCACACCATCCCGAGAAGTCGGTAAACGGTGTTGGAACCGAAGGCCCGAGATGAGATGAGATGAGATGAGATGAGATGAGAAGAGAAGAAGACGACCATACGTATCGCCACGGTCAGTAAGCCCCGACCGCGCCTGTAGGTCAAATAGACACTTTCCTTGCCCAGGAAGACTATCTTTTGAGTTCTACAGAACTGGCATCGGAAGACCATTCTTCGAGTTTTATCGCATCAGTGAGAGCACAGGAAGACTCTTTTTTGAGTAGTGTCGGAACTCCGAGGACAACACAGATCTTCATGACAGCAGACGGTCCAGCCTGCTAGCCGGAGCAGAAACGAGTAAACAATGGGGTACAGAGACCCCTGATCAACACGTGGGTGATCAGGTGCTGCGGTAAAAAACATCCGAGCAGAGTTTTCGGAATTCTCCGAGTTATCACGAGTGGTGAGCATGAATCTCGATCCTACAAATCTAGTTTAGAGCAGGTATTGATAGGGGAGGGTTTAAGTTTTAAGGATAACTGTAATGTGTGCCCCCATTTACGATGTGTCATTCGTTCCTCGTTTCCCTACAATTAGTTACATAACTGCGTGTAAGATTGTACTGTCATTAATCTGTGCTTATGACATGTATTTCGTAATCTTGAATAATATGCAATAAAGATTTTCCATTTCGTACCATTCAACCGGGTCTACCTGAGTTTTCTCTGCATTATTGCTCTCGCACCTAAGTCCAGTGTCAGAACCGTAAGGGCGAGTGGGTCGAACCACTCACAGGTGTCTAGTGCTCCCAGACTGGCTGGAGACCAGAACAGGCAACAAGGCCTAACCTCGCACTAGCACCCAGGCTGAGCACAGAGCCACACAAGTCAAAACCCTTACAGTGGCTCGTGTCCAACTCTACTAAATTCTCCAACCAGCCCGGGTTCACGTACGGGGAGGCCTCCCTCCCATGCCCCAGAATACAGGTCGTTGCCACAAGGGTCAGTGTCACCGAGGGGAAGCGTGTGTGCCTTACCTGTAAGGGACGAATTCCCCTGAATAGGTGGTGGTGGCTCAGGAAGCTGAGCAGGGACGCAGGGGACCATACAGCCGACTGGAAAAGATTAGGGAATGACACCGAGCGGACAATCACAGGGACCCAAGGAGGAGTGAGTGTTTGTTGGGATAAGTGGTGGGAGTCGGAACAGGGAGTCTATGTTTGTATGTGGGGATCAGAGGAAGCCTGCCCCACAGGGGTATCCATCATCTTCTCCAGCCAATGGCAAGATGCCGGGGAGGGGATAGGGTGGGATTCTAGCCTGCATGGGTGCGTGGTCCCACACATTCCGGTCCCAGTTCATGCCACTGAACTCGTGGCACACACCCGAAAGCACCTACCCACGACCCAGGTCCCGAAAACCCTGGAAGAAAAGTGCCCTACCACCACCAAGGGACCAGGGAATGGGTTAGTCCTAGTACCAACTGAAAAGGTACTATACCAGGGGGTATACTATGCAGTAGCTTCAGTAATATTAAACCTTACCGAGGTATACTTACCTGAGTGGTGTCCTAAGGAGATGGAGCAGCTGCACCAGGCCCTGCTAAAGGAAATGTTTTGGAAATTTTACGAATTTGATTTTGCCAATATAGACAAAGTAGAGGTATACAGAATACACCCTGAGAACCCTATGGGCATGGGTAGACAAAGAAGGGGAGCCTGGAATGATGTCTTCACTGCCTATAGTACAGGGTCCTCTGTAATAAATAGCCTGGATGACATGGAATTACAGACACAGATAAATGGTTTAAAAACCCAGTTAAGAAAGATCCTGAAGGATGGGAACACAGTGGTAGGCTCAGAGCTACATGAGGACCAAGCTATGATGGTTCATTTAAAGGAAATTATTGCAGAATTGGAAAGGCATGCCAAAACAGTAAATGCACTCATACAGGAGGATAGGAATGCATCGGATCAGGCTGCACAGAATGAGGTGTGTGTGCTGTACGGGGCATGGTTGCTGGGCGAGGGCCGTAGCAACCTGGAGGATTTAAAGCAAGGTTTAGGCCCCTCCTGGATCAGCAACAAGCACCTCGCAGCCCTCCACCCGTTTAGTAATTCGCTGAGCCCATGCCAATTTCATCTAGCCTCTGAAGCCTTCCCTGTCCCAATAGATTGTGGGCGTTCAAATCACACTTTCATGGGGATAGTAGTGAGAATGCCGGTCATGAGTGAGACAGCCCGATCCGTACCAGGATACAGAGTCGAAAACATTGGCGTCATTCAAGGGGGTGCACACATCCGTTTTACAGTGGTCCCACCTTATGTCATAAAGTGGGAGCACGCCATGACAGGTACTGACCTCTCCGGGTGCCGGAGCTGGGGTTCACACATAATACTGTGTCCCCAGCACTTGAATGCCTATTCAAAACCACAGTGTGGGTTTAAAGCTGCTGGCGCATGACCTATCAATTGTACCATGGAGGTGATGGCACACAGCCATGTTTCCCCACAGGTAGCATATATAGGGGGTGGGACATATTGTGTCACCACAGGTGCGTCCCACTACCAGCATGGAAACTTCTGGTGACAGCAGTTTCTGCTTTAAACCCGAGGCAGAAGTTCAAGTGGCCCAGGAACGGATTGTCCCCATTCCTGAACCCTCCACTGTTCACCTCACTGTAACAGAAAACATCACCAACCTGCAAAAGTATGTGACTTACTTTGGATATAAAATTCCCCCTCTACCCGAACATCTTACCATCCTACTTAAAGCTGTAGAGATTTCACAAAAACATTTCTACATCCTGGAAAAGAAAACAGTTGAAATAGGGGCAGAGATTTTGGATATAGTAGTTCCACCCTGGTGGGATATTTTCGAGAATATAGAGGTGCCTTCCTGGATCAGGATGGCTTCCCATCTTTTGGTGGTCTGCCAGCTCGGGATAGTTCTCTACCTGCTGTGTACAAAGTGCAGGGGAAGGGACGGGGAGCTCCATTCTAGACACGAAGGGACTTGGGAAGTGCATCAAAATAAAGGCTATGGCCAGGGATGGAACGAACCTTGATTTTGTTTTTTTAATAATTTTTGTGTGTGTATTGTTTCATTTTTATGATGTGTATGATGTGTTTTTCCAAGCTGTGCAGGAGTGTCGGACCCTCTCCGTGCTTGCATTTGAAATAAAGTTTGATTCTTACCTGTATGTACCTGAAACACCACTTTCAAAAGGGGAATGAATGTTTGGGTTTTTAGTTTAGGTAATACAGGGGAAGGTTGGTTTTTGGGGATCGGAAATTTTGCTCACCTGTTAATGATACTAATTCAGTTATAGTATCAAAGTGGGGGATGTAGGCTTTGCAAAATCTCCCAGAAACTCGAACAGAGCCCTAAAGGGAGTGATTTTTGGACTTTTCATACAAACTTGGGATGATGGGACCTCAGTGAAGTGATTTGATGTAAAAACCTAAAGATCAGGGAAGAAAAAAACCTGAGGAAACTGACTTTTTGAATCTTACTGTTGGGAGAGACACCTTTCACAGACACAAGCTGCGAGGGGGGTGACCGGGCAGTGAACAGATCAAGCTGTCTGGGAATTGTTTACACTGTGAATCCTACCAAGGTGCAAGAGACAAAGCAAAAACTCACAAACACATTCAAATATGAATCCCCAGGGGCAAACATGATGCTGGAAATCTAAAAACGATTCAATGACAATAAAACTTCGATTACACAGTTTCATAGCCATTATCCCATCAAAAAAAACAATCAACCAGGTATCCACAGAACAGATTTAAAAGCCTGCCAACAGACCTCGGACAATAGGGTGGAGATTTGGCGTGTAGATAAGGCTGTGTTTAAATTCGGAAAATGATCAAGACATGTTTAACACTGAGCAAAAGCCATCGGAACTGGCAAGCCCACCAAAACTAGACAATTGGACTAAGCAAGGTTCATTTGCAACCAAAAGGAATCCGTTTTAGTAAGGATTTTTTGGGCAAAAAAAAAATACAGTATAATTTGAAAGCCTGTGCCATAATCTCTCTTTCTTTCGGACTGGCTGACGACGCGGACACAGCTCTCTCCCTGCTCCAGCAAAACCTACCACAAGCCACGAGGAAGAAGGCCAGAAGACCAGCACGCAAGAAGAAACTAGAGCGACTGCCTCAGTGACCATCGGACACCTCGCAGCAACAAGGGCCTTACGGAGTTTTTTTTAAACAAAAGACTCTAATATCCTGTCAAGGATTCGTTGGTGAGCATTATCCCCGATCTCCTGAAACCAAAAACCTAGCTAGATAGTGGGATCTTTGGGAGGGATAAGGTTTTGTATGATATATTGTCATTTCCCTCGCTTGTACCGTTTGCTCCCCAATCTGTGTTTAAGTAATAAGTGTGTTTCAAGTTTGTTACCTTTTTCTTTTCATAAAGTAAAATTATTTCATCAGAACCTGTTTACTGCAATTTTGTTAACAACCCCTAAATAAGTCCAAAGTCTAGGAACCGGAGGGGTGTGGCAGCGATTAAGATACCCCTTACAACATGAATGACTCTCTCAGGACATCAATGAATCTCTCTGGACATCACTGACTCTCACAGAACATCATTGAATCTCTCAGGACATCACTAAATCTCTCTGGACATTATTGACTCTCTCCAGACATAACTGACTCTCTCCGGACATCACTGAATCTCTCAGGACATCATTGATTCTCTCGGGACATCACTGAATCTCTCCAGACATCACTGAAACTCTCATCAGGACATCACTGACTCTCTCTAGACATCACTGTCTCTCTCTGGACATCACTGACTCTCTCTGGACATGACTGACACTCTCCGGACATCGCTGACACTCTCAGGACATCACTGACTCTCTCAAGACATCACTGACTTTCTGGACATCACTGACACTCTCCGGGCATCACTGATCCTCTCCGGACGTCACTGAATCTCTGGCCATCACTGACTATCTCAGGACATCGCTGACACTCTCAGGACATCACTGATTCTCTCAGCAGATCACTGGATCTCTCCGGACATCACTGACACTCTCAGGACATCACTGATTCTCTCAGCAGATCACTGAATCTCTCCGGACATCACTGACTCTCACAGGACGTCACTGAATCTCTCAGGACATCACTAAATATCTCTGGACATCACTGACTCTCTCCAGACATAAATGACTCTCTCCGGTCATCACTGACTCTCTCAGGACATCATTGATTCTCTCAGAAGATCACTGACTCTCTCAGGACATCACTGAATCTCTCAAGATATTACTGAAGCTCTCCAGACATCACTCACTCTCGCCGGACATCATTGACTCTCTCAGGACATCATTGAGTCTCTCAGGACATCGCCGACTCTCTCAGGACATCACTGACTCTCTCCAGACTTCACTGAAACTCTCATCAGGACATCACTGACTCTCTCTGGACATCACTGTCTCTCTCAGGTCATCACTGCCTTCTCCAGACATCACCAACTCCCTCCGGCCATCACTTCCACTCTCAGCAGGACATGACAGACTCTCTCAGGACATCACTGACACTCTCCGGACATCACTGACCCTCTCAGGACATCTCTAAATCTCTCCTGACATCACTGACTCTCTCTGGGCATCACTGTCTCTCTCAGGCATCACTGCCTCTCTCCAGACATCACCAACTCCCACCGGCCATCACTTCCACTCTCAGCAGGACATGACTGACTCTCTCCGGACATCACTGACACTCTCAGGACATCACTGATTCTCTCCGGACATAACTGACTCACTCAGGATATCACTGACTCTCTCATGACATCACTGACTCTCACAGAACATCACTGAATCTCTCCGGACATCACTGACTCTCTCCAGACATCACTGAATCTCTCAGCAGATCACTGAATCTCTCCGGACATCACTGACTCTCACAGGACATCACTGAATCTCTGGGTATCATTGACTCTCTCAGGACATCACTGAGTCTCTCCGGACATCACTGACTCTCTCCGGACATAACTGATTCTCTCAGCAGATCACTGTCACTGTCAGGACATAACTGACTCTCTCAACATCACTGACTATCTCAGTAATGTCACTGAATCTTTCAGGACATTACTGAAGCTCTCCGGATGTCACTGACTCTCTCAGGACATCACTGACTCTCACAGGACATCACTTACACTCTCAGAACATCACTGCATCTCTCGGGACATGACTGAATCTCACAGGACATCACTTAAACTCTCAGGACATTACTAAATCTCTCTAGAAATCAGTGACTTTCTCAGGACATCATTGAGTCTCTCAGGACATCTCTGACTCTCTCAGGATATCTCTGATTCTCAGGACATCACTGACACTCTCTGGAGATAACTGACTCTCTCAGGATATCACTGACTCTCTCCGGACATCACTGACTGTAGGCTTCGCAAAATCCCCCAGAAACTCGAACAGAACCCTAAGTGAAGTGATTTGAGGTAAAAACCTCAGTTATGGACATTTTAAAAGATCAGGGAAGAAAAAAACCCTGAGGAAAATGACTTTTTGAATCTTACTGTTGGGAAAGACACCTTTCACAGACACAGACAGGCTGTGGAGGGGCGTGGCCAGGCAGTGGACAGCTTTGGGTATTGGGGCCCAATCAAGCTGTCTGGGGAATTTGGTTACACTGCATTCCTACCAAGGAGGAAGAGAGAAACCCAAAGCCTCACACACACATTGAAATATGAATAATCCAAGACCTCTTTTGAAATTCCCAGGCCCAAACAGGATACCAGAAGCCTGAAGTAAACAAAACAGTTAGTACCCCGATTTACTTCATCAAAAACCAATCAACCAGGTATCCACTGGACAGATTTACAAGCCCGCCAAAAACCTAGGACAATAGGGACAAGATTTGGCGTGTAGATAAAGGCCTTGCCTAAATGGGGAACATCGGAAGCCATCAGGACATGTTTAACACCAAGTTAAAGCCATAGAAACTGACAAGCCCGCCAAAACTAAGACAATGGAACAAACAGGGCTCATTTGAAATCTAAAGGAAATCGATTTAGTAAGGGGTTTTGGGCGCGAAAAGGACAAAGGGGCTGAAAGTATAATTGGGGGCCCGAACCCCCAAGACTGTCTCTCTCTGGACTCTCTGACAACGCTCTCAACGCTCGCACAGCTCTCTCTCAGCTCTGCTCCAGCAAGACACCACAAGCCACGAACAGGAGGAGGAAAGAAGGCCAACAACTTCACAAACAGACCAACACACAAGAAGAAACCAGAGCGACCACCTCAGTGACCATCGGACACCTCGCGGCAACAAGGGCCCTACGAAACCTTTTACTCAAAAGACTCTAAACCCTAACTCTCAACTGTCAAGGATTCGTTTCGTGAGCATTATCCCTGATCTCCTGAAACCAAAACCTAGCTAGATAGTGGGATTTTTGGGAGGGATCAGGCTTTTTTGTATATTGTCCTTCTCCCTCGCCTGTACCGGGTGTTCCCCAACCTGTGTTTAAGTATTAAGTGTGTTTTAAGTTTGTTACCTTTTTCTTTTAATAAAGTCAAAATTCTTTCTTCAGAACCTGTTGTCTACTGCATTTTTGTTCACAACCCCTAAATAAGTCCAAAGTCTAGGAACCAGGGGCGTGGGAGCGATTCGAACTGCTCACTGAGTCAGAAGTGGAGGCTGACCCCACTGCCACCCCCTACAAAATGGCGACCCCAGCAGGACTTTGGCGAAAGGGTTGTGAAGCAGTAAATGCTGGTTTTGAGGAGAGAAACAAGAATGGAAGAGAGGATGTCATCCTATGTATATAAAAAGGTCAATATCACCAAGAAATCGGTCCTCAGGCTGTTGCATGCTGAATGTCCTGTAGGCTTCGCAAAATCCCCCAGAAACTTGAACAGAGCCCTAAAGGGAGTGATTTTTGGACTTTTCATACAAACTTGGGATGATGGGACCTCAGTGAAGTGATTTGATGTAAAAACCTAAAGATCACAAGAAGAAAACCTGAGGAAACCGATTTTTTTGAATCTTATTGTTGGGAGAGACATTTTTTTTCACAGACAAGCTGCGAGGGGCGTGGCCAGTCAGTGAACGGATCAAGCTGTCTGGGAATTGTTTGAGACAATGCAAAACTCACAAACACATTCAAATATGGATCCCCAGGGGCAAACAAAATGCTGGTAATCTAAAAACGATTCAATGACAATATAACTTCGATCACACAGTTTCATAGCCATTATCCCATCCAATAAAAACAATCAACCAGGTATCCAGAGAACAGATTTAAAAGCTGACCAACAGAAGGACAATAAAGTGGAAATTTGGCGCGTAGATAAGGCAGTGTTTAAATCGGAAAGCGATTAACACTAAGCAAAAACCATCGGAACTGGCAAGCCCGCCTAAAACTAGACAATTGGATGAAGCAAGGGTCATTTACATTCAAAAAGGAATTCGTTTTAGCAGGGGTTTTTGAGCGCGAAAAGGAAACAGTATAATTTGAAAGCCTGTGCCATAATCGCTCTCTTTGGACTGACTGGCGACGCGAACACAGCTCTCTCCCTGCTCCAGCAAAACTTACCACAAGCCACGAGGAAGAAGACCAGCACGCAAGAAGAAACCATAAGGGCCTTCCGGAGTCCTTTTAAACAAAAAAACTCTAATATCCTGTCAAGGATTCGTTGGTGAGCATTATCCCTGATCTCCTGAATCCAAAAACCTAGCCAGATAGTGGGATATTTGGGAGGGATAAGGTTTTGTTTGATATATTGTCATTTCCCTCGCTTGTACCGTGTGTTCCCCGAATCTGTGTTTAAGTAATAAGTGTGTTTCAAGTTTGTTACCTTTTTTTTCTTTTAATAAAGTAAATTTCTTTCATCAGAACCTGTTTACTGCAATTTTGTTCACAACCCCTATTAAGCCCAAAGTCTAGGAACTGGAGGGGTGTTCGTCGATTCGAACCGCTCACTTAAGATACCCCTTACACTCTCTCAGGACATCACTGACTCTCTCAGGACATCATTGAGTCTCCGGATATCACTGACTCTCTCCGGACATCACTGACTCTCTCTGGACATCACTGACTCTCTCAGGACATCACTGACACTCTCGGGACATCACTGACTCTTTCAGGACATCACTGACTCTCCGGACATCACTGACTCTCTCAAGACATCACTGACTCTCTCAGGACATCACTGACTCTCTCAGGACATCACTGAGTCTCCGGATATCACTGACTCTCTCTGGACATCACTCACTCTCTCCCAACATCACTGACTCACTCTGAACATCACTGACTCTCTCCGGATATCACTGACACTCTCACAACATCACTGACGCTCTCCAGACATCAGCGACCCTCTCCGGACATCACTGACTCTTTCCGGACATCACTGAATCTCTCTGCACATCATTGACTCTCACAGGACATCACTGACTCTCTCCGGACGTCAGTGACTCTCAGGAAATCATTGACTCACTCAGGACATCACTGAATCTCTCAGGACATCACTGATTCTCTCAGGACATCACTGAAACTCTCAGGACATCACTGATTCTCTCAGGACATCACTGACCCTGTCTGGATATCACTGACTCTCTCCGGATATCCCTGACTCACTCAGGACTTCACTGACACTCTCAGGACATCACATATCCTCTTAGGACATCACTGACTCTCTCAGGACATCACTGACTCTCTCAGGACATCATTGAGTCTCCGGATATCACTGACTCTCTCCGGATATCACTGACTTTCACCGGACATCACTGAATCTTCTGGACTTAGTGACTAACTCTGAACATCACTGACTCTCTCCGGATATCACTGACACTCTCAGGACATCACTGAATCTCTCCTGACATCACCGACCCTCTCCGGACATCACTGACCCTTTCCGGACATCACTGAATCTCTCTGCACATCATTGACTCTCTCAGGACATCACAGACTCTCTCACAGGACATCATTGACTCTCTGAGGACATCCCTGAGTCTCTCAGAAAATCACAGACTCACTCAGGACATCATTGAATCTCTCAGGACATCACTGAAACTCTCAGGACATCATTGATTCTCTCAGGACATCACTGACTCTCAGGACATCACTGATCCTGTCTGGATATCACTGACTCTCTCCGGATATCCCTGACTCACTCAGGACTTCACTGACTCTCGCAGGACATCACTGACACTCTCTGGACTTCACTGACTCTCTCCAGACATCACTGACACTCTCAGGACATCACTGAATCTCTCAGGACATCACTGACTTTCTCAGGACATCACAGACTCTCACACAGGACATCATTGACTCTCTCCGGACGTCAGTGACTCTCAGGAAATCATTGATTCTCTCAGGATATCACTAATCTCTCAGGACATCACTGAATCTCTCAGGACATCACTGACTTTCTCAGGACATCATTGACTCTCTCCAGACATCAGTGACTCTCAGGATATCATTGACACTCTCAGGACATCACTGAATCTGTCAGGACATCACTGACACTCTCAGGACATCACATATCCTCTCAGGACATCACTGACTCTCTGGACATCACTGACTCTCTCAGGACATCATTGAGTCTCCGGACATCACTGACTCTCTCCGGACATCACTGACTCTCTCCGACATCACTGACTCTCTCAGGACATCACTGTCTCTCTCAAGACAGCACTGACTCTCTCCGGGCATCACTGAAGCTCTCAGGAGATCATTGACTCTCTCCGGACATCACTGATTTTCACCGGACATTACTGACTCTCTCTGAACATCACTGAATCTCTCTGGACATCACTGACTCTCTCTGAAATTCACTGACACTCTCCGGACATCACCGACGTTCTCGGGACATCACTGATTCTCTCACAGGACATCATTGACTCTCTCCGGACATCAGTGACTCTCAGGGCGTCAGTGACTCTCTCAGGACATCACTGATTCTCTCATGCCATCATTGACACACTCTGGACATCACTGACTCTCTCTGGACATCACTGACTCTCTCAGGAGATGACTGACTCTCTCAGGACATCATTGACTCACTCAGGACTGTAAGGGGTTCGGTTCGGGGTGTTTGTGTGGGGTTAGGCCTTCGTTGCCTAATACTATTGCTTGCTCTGGTCTCCGGCCAGCCTTGTTGCAATAAGCACCTGTGAGTGGTTCGACCCACTCGCCCTTACGGTTCTAACACTGGACTTATGCAGAGAAAAACTCAAATAGACCCGGTTGAATAGTACGAAATGGAAATCTTTATTGCATAACGTCTAAAATCATGAAGTACATGTCATAGGCACAAATTAATGACAGTACAAGTATACATACATTCATAAAACTTAGTCTAGGGTAATGAGGATCGCACGGCACATCGTAAAAAAGGGAACACATTATATTTATCCTTAATAAAACCACCCTCCCCTATCAATACCTACACTAATCTAGATTTGTAGGATCGAGGAAACATGCTCACCACTCGTGATACTTCGGAGAATTTTAAACGAGGCACTCGGCTTGTTTTGCTGCAACACCTGACTGTCACGTGTTGGAAGGGGTCTCTGTACCCCACTTGTTTATCTTCTCTGCTCCGGCTAGCAGGCTGGGCTCCCCGTTGTCATGAAGAACTCGACAGTGCTCGGGCCCGGCTGTAGAATTCAAAGAAAAGTCTTTCTGGACCAACACCAGTTAGCCGGTAAAATTCAAAGAAGAGTCTTCCTGTATTGACACCGGTTGTCGATAGAATTCGAAAGAGAGTCTTCCACTGGTTCGGCAGCAACCTGATAGAGTTCAAAAATGGTCTTTATATTTACGGGCGCGGTCGGGGTTTACTGACCGCGGCGGCACGTGGATTCTTCTTCTTCTCTTCTCATCTCGTCTCGTCGGGCCTTCGGGTCCAGAACACCGTTTACCGACCCTCGGGATGGTGCACCCGGTCACTGGCCTTCGTCGAGGCGACTCGTTCCAAATTGAGCTCCACCCAACATAGGAGAATAAAAGTTCAGCCCGCGTCAGAGTCCCGGGAGGATCAGAGGAATAAGAGAGCGATGGACGTTTGTTCACTATAGTTATAGTGCTATGTTCCCTTATCTCCTGCCCAAATCTTAATGTTTGTCCTTTGTGTAATACTGGTGCACAAAACTCCCAGCATGGGGCGATTCTTTCCTTTAATGGGTTTCGGTAGCACCTTAAACTGGCCAACTATCCGTTAATGTTTTCCCCATTGTCGAACCGGCTAGGAGTCTCCCTGACTGGTTTTGGGGCCTCCTCGAATACTGACTTAATCACCCGAGAATGGCTCTCTCATTGTAGAGCCGTGGGGGAATTTGCGTATTGATGTATCTGGATGGGCCTTCGATTGGCCATTACAATGGTCCTTACTTGTGCATGGAAAATGATTCCAGCACTTATATCTTTGCTATTGTGTCGAATGCAGACAGGTTGCATCCTGTCTTTATCAGTGTTTGCTGCGTATTAACCAATCTTATACTGAAATGTTTATTCGAACGCCATCTTGTCTGCCCACTGAAAATTCTGGAAGCTTCTGCCACGAGGCGCGGCGGCCATTTTACAGGCTTCTGTGTCCTGTTTAATCATGACAGTATTTCGTTGAAATAAAACTGATGAAACTAATCTGCTTTATCTCGTTATTTCGAATCGCGATAATTGCGAATTTTACAGCCCCTCCTGTTGATGCGAATAACTCCGCTTATCGTATCAATTAAAAGTGGTGGTGAGCAAAATTATCACGATTCTCCACATCCAAACACTCCCTTAACTTAAACTATCTGGGGTCTCCATGCCGTCCTCATTTCCCAGGGAAATTACTTTGTCTAAAACTTGGATAAACCGTAGGCATTATTGCCTTTAAACTTATACTTTGTATACGCCTTCCAGGTGCAACAGGCCGATGCCTCTCGCACCACCTGTATATGCATTTTATCATACAGGGAAAAAAATAATCAAACAACCATTTTAAAATAAAAAAGTTCCAAATAGTCAAAACAACCCCATTTTTTTTAACGTACAAAAGTTCCAAACTTAGTTACACATCTACATAACTAAACAATCAATTACAAGACACACATGGTAAAATGGAGCGGCGTCATCTTGGCCGTTTACGCGGCGCTTTCCTCGTGCACGCGCACGTAACGTTCTCTCCACTCTCCTGTGTTCTCCTGCTTTGTGAGGCGCTTGCCTCTCTTGCAGTGCACGACCAATAGGTACACTACAATTATTACTTGGCACACAACCAAAATGTGGGAGGCTATCCTGATCCATGACGGAACTTCAATATTAGTGAACAGATCCCACCACGGTGGGATTACTCTGTCCAGAATTTCTGTCCCTATCTCGACAGTCTTTTGTTCTAGGGTGTAAAAATGTTTTTGCGATACCGCGACAGCTTTCAAAAGCTTGGTGAGGTGTTCAGGGAGAGGGGGAATGATGTATCCGAAATGCGCGATGAATCGCTGCAAGTCGGTGAAATTCTCTTTTACTGTGAGATGAACAGTGGGTGGTTCAGGGATCGGGACAATTCGCTGCTGTGCCACTTGAACTTCAGCCCTGGGTTTAAAACAGAAACTGCTGTCACTCACCGGACACCGGCTGCGGTTTCCATGCTGGTAGTGTTGCGCTGCAGTGGTAACGCAATATGTTCCGCCCCCTATGTATGCCACCTGCGGAGGCACATGATCTTGTGTCATTGCTTCCATGGTGCAATTCATGGGCTTCGCGCCAGCCGTTCTGAACCCGCATTGTGGTGTTAAAAAGACATTCAAGTGCTGGGGACACAGGATTATGTGTGCTCCCCGGCCACGACAACCCGAGAGATCGGTACCTGTCATCGTTTGCTCCCAACGGATGACGTAAGGTGGGACCGCTGCGTAGCGAATGTGGGCTCCCCCCTGAATGACACCAATGTTCTCTACCCGATACACCGGGGCGGGCTTTGCTGTGTCGCCCAAGACCGGCATACGTAATACTATACCCATGATGGTATGGTTTGACCGTCCGCAGTCCACGGGGACTAGGTATGCCTCTGAGGCTAGCCTGAGCTGGCACGGGCTTAATGCGTTCTGAAAAGGGTGGAGCGCCTGCAGGTGTTTGTTACTTATCCAGGACGGGACCAAACCCTGTTTTAAATCCTCCAAATTACTGCGGCCCTCGCCCAGTAACCACGCCCCGTATAGTACGCACACCTCGTTCTGCGCAGCTTGATCGGATGCATTCCGATCTTCCCTAATCAGGGCATTTACCGTTCTCGCATGCTTCTCCAGCTCTGCTATAATCTCCTTTAAGTGTAGTGTCATGGCCTGGTCCTCATGTAACTCAGACCCTACTACCTTATTTTCGCTTGTGAGGATGCTTTTTAATTGTGTTTTTAAACCATTGATATGGGTCTGCAGCTCCACGTTGTCTAGAGCGTTGACCACAGATGTTCCTGTATTAAAGGCGGTGAACATATCGTTCACAATACCCCTTCTTTGTCTCCCCACCTGACCCAAAACTTCGTGTGGTGTGGTGTACAAGCTTGTCTTGTCAATCTCTGCAAAATCAAACTCGTAGAATTGTCTGAACATGTTTGTCAACAGGACCTGGTACAATTGTTCCGTCTCTTTGGGGCACCACTCTGGCAACCGCACCTCGGTGAGATTTAGAATCACCGAAGCCACCGCGTAATGTACCCCCTGAAATAGTATCTGGTCTGTTGGGACCAGTACCAAACCATTCCCGGGCCCCTTAGTGGTTTTAGGGCACCCTTCCTCCTGAGCCAAAACCACCGGAATCGTGGGCGGGGCCTTGCGTGGGCGCGTGATGAGTTCAGTGGCGTTTACCGGGATCGGGGAGTATGGAGCTCCCCACCCCCTGGTGCTGACATCCCACCTCATCTCTTTCCCGTTATCCTGCCACTGGTTTACGAAAAATATGGATATACCCTTGGGGCAAACGTACTTCGATCCCCACATACAAACATATATTCCCTCATGCGGTTCCCACCATTTGTCCCAACAGACTTTCAATTGTCCGTTAGTCCCCGTAATTGTCCGATGGGTATTGTTACCCAATTGCTCCCACTCGACCGAGGAATTTCTCATATTCTTGCTCAATTTCCGTAACCACCACCATCGGCTCAATGGGACCTTCCCATTGCATGTTAAACAAATCCTTTTGCCGACGGTGACGCTGATTCTGGGTGCAACGACCCTCACTCTGCGGCACAGTAAAGAAGTCTGTTTGTCGGCAAATCCCGATGCACTGGAGTATTCCGTTGAATTCGTTCCCAGCCATCCCGGCCACCTTCCCTTGTGGAAATAAGTGGCGGTCTCCTCAGCCTTTCGCTCCCCGGTCCCATCCGTCGCGATGGGGGCCGTGTCCCCGGAGCAACCAAACACAACGACATCCTTGGTGAGGCCCCGATAGGCCAATCCATATCCGATCGTTGCGAGCACTATCAGAATCCTTTCCATCTTTCCTGGTTCCTGTGATCAGATAACATGAGGTAGCCAGCCTCCCAAGAGTCTCTGGTTTTTGTGAAGGGTGAGCGGGTCCCTTGACCTCGTCTCACGTAAAAAGACATGTATGCTGGATAGACTTTAACTATTCCTATCTCTAACTCCCATCATTTATCTTTACTTTTAAAATTAAACTACAATCTTACCAAACTTACAAACTTATAAACTTAAACTTTAACTTATAAACTGTACAGCGCCGCCCGTTCCCAGGGCGGCCTAGCTAAATTCTGCGAAGGCTGCCACAAGCTTTTCCCAACGGTGGGAGGGCACTGACCCCTTCCTTTGATCTGCCGCAGCCTGTCGCTGCTGCGCTGGGACTGGGATCTCCCTGGGCTGCCTTGACCTTGAACTTACGCCTGGGGGCGTACGGGGGACTTGACCACGCCTTCCTGGGCTGGGGTGTCCGACCTGACCTACGGAGGGCTACATTGGACAAGGTTTCCAGGGCTGACGGACCGGGTACCGAGACTTCCACCGTCACGGCCTGTGGTCCTACCACAGCCGCTGGCTCCGTCTCCCCTGGCTCCGCCTCCCTGAACTCGGGATTTGCAGTTTCTGGTACCACCCTACTTGGCCCAGTATGTGGTCCTCCACTCGCAATCCCAACCTCCCCCAAGGGCAAGACTTCCAGGGCTGACGGACCGGGTTCCGAGACTTCCACCGTCACGACCTGTGGTCCTACCACAGCCGCTGGCTCCGTCTCCACTAGCTCCGCCCCCCTGGGCTCGGGACCTGCAGTTTCTGATTCCACCCTGTGTGGATCTCCACTCGCAATCCCTATCTCCCCTAAGCTTGAGTCGAGGACGAACCTTTCGTCCTCCGATCTCAGCACCTCTCCGATCGGGTCACTACCTTGGTCGAGTTCCTGGAGCTCTTCCTCATCTCAATCCCAACACCAAGAAAAGATCCTACACTTTTCTAGAATGTCCTCTCCCCTCACGCAGGCTGCTTTACCGGTGTGTGTGCCCTGTGGTTCTACCCGGGGCTGCGAGTCCCCACTCGCAGGTTTGGCCCCTCCCCTGAGACAGGCCACCGCCCCTGCTTGTGCATTCTGTGAAATCTCACCTGCTGCAGGCTGCAGATTTCTATTCTGTTTTAAATCCTCATACTCCCTGCTCCTGGCTACCCTTGTAGAATTCGCAATATATCGCGATTTTATTAATAAGGAGAAAACACAGAGTTTCGTTCAAACAGCTTTTATTTCAGCAGAATGCTGTCAGGTTTTCAAAGTGGACACAAGCAGCCTGTAAAATGGCCGCCGCACCTCGTGGCAGAACATTCTAGACTTTTCGACAGGCAGACAAGATGGCGTTCCAATAAACATTTGTGCAAGATCGATTAAGATTCAGCACATTGAAGATAATACACGAGACATTATGGGTTTGCAGTATACACATAAATACTGAAATCGGTCTCCCAGGTACGAATGAAAGCTATTGTACCAAGTAATCAAGGGCCCATCCAAAAGACATTAATATGTAAAATCCCAACGACTCTACGATGAGAGAGCCGTTAGCGGGTAGTTATACAAGACACTTGGAAGCCCCAAAACCCCTCCAGGGAGAACACCGACCGATTTAACAATGGGAGAAATATTAACAGGTACTCAGACATTTACGAGTAGCCCCGAAACCCATTAAAAACGGAGATCACCTATACAAGACATTTGAGCGCCAAACCCAAACAAAAGAGGCATTAAGGTTGGGCGGGAAACAGAAGATTTTGTACTATAATTACAAGCTCCAACCGTCCATCTCTCTCTTATCCGATTGACTCTTATCCTCGTGGCTGCTCCTGTGTTTTGACTCGCCGTCTTGTTCCTGTTTGCCTGGTGTCTCTTTTAAAAGACTGTTGAACTTTGTGATCCGTTCGGATCTACCTCGTGTCGTGTAACGAAGACCTATGTTGGTAACCGGCATCGGAACCAAAGGCCCGAGAAGAGATGAGATGAGATGAGAAGAGACGAAGACCATACTTATCGCCACGGTCAGTAAGCCCCGACCGCGCCTGTAGGTCGAATAGACAATTTTCCTTGCCAGGAAGACTTCTTTGAACTTTAAAGAACGGACCCCGGAAGATTCTCCGTGAAGATATTGACTGGTCTGTGAAACCCATCAGGGCAGATCCTCATGACGGACACCGAGAGAATATTCTCGTAAGTGTTGACTGATATGTTAAACCAACCAACACAGATCTTCATCACAACAGACGTTCCAGCCTGCTAGCCGGAGCAGAAGCAAGTAAACAAGTAGGGCCAGGAGACCCCCTGATCGACACGTGGGTGCTGCGGTAAAAACATCCGATCAGCTATTCGGAATTTCTCCGAGTTATCACGAGTGGTGAGCATGAGTCTCGAATCCTACGAATCTAGCTAGGACAGATATTGATAGGGGAGGGTTTAAGTATTAAGGATACTTGTAATGTGTGCCCCTATTTACGGTGTGTCGTTCGTTCCTCGTTTCCCTAGAATTAGCTACATAACTGTGTGTAAGATTGTACTGTCATTGATCTGTGCTTATGACATGTATTTCGTAATCTTAAATATCATGCAATAAAGATTGTTCCATTTCGTACCATTCAACCGAGTCTACATGAGTTTCATCTCCATTACTGCTCTCGCATCTAAGTCCAGTGTCTAGAACCATAAGGGCGAGTGATTCGAACCACTCACAGGTGTGTCTAGTGTTCCCAGACTGGCTAGAGACCAGAACAGGCAACAAGGCCTCAACCCGCACTGACATACAGGCTGCACAGAGCCGCGCGAATCTCACAGGCTGAGAGACACGCACGCAAACCCTTACAGAAAATGGCGACCGCGGCAGGACGCTGGCAGCGAGAGGGTAATGTGTTAGACTTTGGTGTGAATGTACGAAATGTCATGCAAGAAAAGATAGCAGATTATGTGTTCGGAAAGGTTAATCTAACTAAGAAATGGATAAGTGAATTGTTAGCGGATAAAAGTCCACTAGAGGCAGCCGAAAGGTGGACTGATAGTAAAGAACATAAAAAGACACTCGAGAAAGCAGTCTGGCTAATGTGTTACAAAAGGCAGGTCCAGATTTCAAACCAGACCATTACAGCGCTAACAGCTCGAATCAGTCATTTAGAGGGAGAAATGGATGAGAAGGTCTCTGGAGGGGAATTGCTCATTAGGAATTTAAGTGCGCTGCACCAAGAACGCCAGGAAATTTCCAGTCACCATAAAACAAGGATAGATTACCTCGAGTGCCAGGTCACTGAGGCAAAGTTAAATGAGGGCAGGTTAAAGGAACGATGTGCCCGCCAAGCTGCCCAGATAAGAACTCAGGAAGAGAGCTTAACGGGGGTTAGAGCGGCATATAAGTTGGCCCTTGAGGATAAGTTTCAGGGAGCCGATCATAGCGCCTGCCAAAAGGAGATAGAGCACCTCAAAAGGGCCGTGAACAAAGCGCACGGCATGGTGTGCCTTATCAGTCCGTCAGCACACCAGCCGCTAGTAAAAGAGAAGTTTCAGAAGTCCCCACCAAGTAAAGCAGAGGAAGTATTAGCCACTGCGCCCTCCGCGCCACCCAGCTATTCGGAAACCTGGGTAAGGGAGGAGGTAGTGGAAGAAATGAAAGAGCCCATTGAGAAAGAAGTGGAAAAGGGACCGTTGTATCCAGTAACGGGTATAAAAAGGGGCCCAAACAGAAACGGTGGGGAGGAACCAGGGGATCTCCTCGGCCAGCTTGTGTTGCCTCACAGCTCACACCAGCTGAGAGTTATGATAAGTCACGTACGGAAGCTAACCGAGGTAGACGACCCTTCCGTACATTTCAGAGAAGTTGAGCAAACCGCAGCCATTAACGGCTGCGATGATGGGGAAACAGCAAAAATGCTGTTATTTTCGTTAGGCAGTTCAATCCTTCAGTGTCTCTCGGGCGAGAGCAAGAGGGGAACCAAGACTTATGAGGCATTAAAGAATGAGGTCCTGGAAGTGTTGGGGGCGGACGATGAAGGTCCGTTTGCTAGAGTGGGACAGACAGTGCAGATGGAGGGAGAACCCCCGAAGGTTTTTGCCGACAGGCTGTGGCCAGTATATCAGCGCAGCTGTGTAGGTGCGCTAGAGCGCGACGATATGGACGGCGCCGGTTTAAATCACTGGCTTAGGTGCATAGTAGCCAACAGTTTACCAGCCGTCAGAGAGCAGGCAAAAGCATGGTTTGATCCCAATGACCCCAACATTACGGAAGAGTCGGTCTTGAATCGACTCACGTTAGGATATCGCAATATAAGGGGTATGGGAACACGTCCCCTTAAGGGAAAAGTACATGAGGTACGACCCGCAGCCCCGTATCAAAGGGAGTGGCATCAGGAGGGTAATCGCGCCCCGCAGGCAAGTAATGCTTGTTACGGGTGTGGGAAGACAGGGCACTGGCGCAAGCATTGCAGGAACCCTTGGAAGGATTCCAGGGATAAAAATCCCGCAGCCCGAGCCCAGACGCCTGTCCCTGCTAGGGAAGCTAGTGCACCCACCCCTCCCGACGACCTCGAAGTAGTGTTGGGAGCCATGCGCAGTTTATTGAGTGCACATGGAAAGGTGGCGGTTGCTACCGGCCCCGTAGGTGCCGCAGGACCGTCTAATAGAGCCCCATGACTAGAGCCCGCGCAGCCCGTCTACCTGTGTCCGCTCAGCTATGATGCGTGGAAGCGACCTTTGGTGGAGATGGAGGTAGAGAAACAGAAGGGTAGTTATTTGTTGGACACGGGAGCTTCTTGCACCATAATCCATACAGATAGCCCTTTTGACTCGCCGCTATCTACCAAGGTCCCATTCACGTTAGCGGGGTTCACGGGAAAAGAACAGGCTGGCGCGTTCTCCCTTCCGCTATCCATTCGTTTGGGAGCACTTCACCTCAAGTGGAAGTGCATACTGATGGAATGGCAGGAGGGGGGTGGAAGAGGTATCCTCGGGTCCGATCTTCTATCAGGACACGGGATCCTCGTGGACCTCAGAAATCACTGTCTCTGGGGGGCTAAGAGTGAAAAAGGCGAGGTAGTAGTGATTCCGGGGGAGGAAGAAACAGGGGTCCTGTGTACCGTGCAGCCATCCGGAGGCTACGACCTCGGGCTTATGGTCGCAGGTGTCCCAACGGACATGCAAACGTACGTGTCAGATAATATGCACGCGTTTGCAACCCACAAGCACGATTGTGGGAGGGTTACCGGGTTTGAGGTCAGCGTAGATGGGGACCCCATGACCCGGCCCCAAAAACAGTATAACTTCCCCAAAGAAGCAGAACCCGATATGGAGACAGCAATGTCCTCCTTGGTGCAGCAGGGCGTGTTGAGGCCAATAGCCACACACGTGAACTCCCCATTATGGCCGGTTAGGAAGCCGGATAATTCGTGGAGAGCCACGGTGGACTACAGAGTCCTTAACAGTAACATTCCCGCCTGCACGCCCACGGTAGCAGCAGTTGCTGACCTAATAGGGAGTATCCCAGCGTCCGCGACCATGTTCACGGTGTTGGATATCTCGAACGGTTTTTGGTCCATCCCGCTGAGGCGAGAAGACCAGTACAAGTTTGCCTTTACTTTCAAAGGACAACAGTACACATGGAACTGTCTGCCACAGGGTTTCCACAATAGCCCCAGTATTTTCCATCAGTGTATGGCAGGAAGTTTAAAGGAGTTTAGTCAGCCCAATCAGATAGTGCAGTACGTGGATGATTTGCTCCTATTTACGGATTCAAGGGAGGAGCATGGACCACTGCTGGACGAGTTATTGGAGCTGCTAGCGAGAAAGGGTTTTAAAATAAATCCTAAGAAAGCACGTATCGGTCAGCAGGAAGTAAAATTCCTGGGACTGACCATTCGCGCTGGGGAAAGAGCCATAGACAAAGCTAGGAGGGAGTCGGTGCAAGAGTTACCGATTCCCAACAACATAAGGGGTGTGAGGTCCTTCTTGGGACTGACCGGTTACTGCAGGGATTTTATCGAAGACTATGCGGCCACAGCGGCGCCGCTCCTCCGACTCCTCCATAAGGGAGTGGAGTGGTCTTGGGACGAGGGCTGCCAAGCAGCCTTCGAGAAGTTAAAAAGGGATCTGCAGACCGCGCCAGCCTTAGGAGCCATAGATGGGGGGAAGGAGTTTTTCCTGGAGGTAGCTGCCAGCGGAGACAGCTTGAGCGCTGTGCTACTCCAAGAGCGTCACGGCAAGCTGAGGCCGGTTGTCTATTCATCCAGGGTGTTAACGGATGTGGAGAGAAGTTTCTCCAATTGCGAAAGGCACCTTTTAGCCACGCATTGGGCTGTGAAAAGATCAGCGATCTTCACAGGGCTCTCTCCCATCACTCTCCTCACCCATCACACACCAACTAAGATGCTTTTAGATGGGAGGATTAAAGATGGGACCGTAAGCAGCGTGCGCATTGCGCGCTGGACCCTTCTTCTTTCCCAGATGGATCTTAGAGTAAAAGGTCTTTGCGAGCCCAGGCTTGCGGCCAATTTGGTATACCCCGGTACAGCCCACCGATGTTCGGTGGAAGGGGTGTGGGACGTCAACATAGGTTTGCGGGCCGGGATACATCCCACTGGGCGCGAGATTTATGTTGATGGTTCTAGCACAGTATCTGCTGGCGAACGACACACAGGGTGTGGAGTTTATGACCCTGCGGCAAACCTTGCCCTGGCGATCAAGCTCCCTAGCACCATGAGCGCGCAGCAGGCTGAGCTGTCTGCAGTGGTGTACGTTGTTACCCACCCAGACATTTTCCCAACCCCATACACGATTTGCTCGGACAGTATGTTCACATGTAATTCGTGTACGGAATACCTGGCCATTTGGTCCCGCCGTGGATACACCTCCGCGGACGGGCGACCTTTAACGGTGAAGCCCTTGCTGGAAAAGATCCTAGCAGCAGTAGGGGAGGAAGGGGAGATTTTCATCCATAAGGTGAAGGCTCACTCCTCCACAGAGCCCCGTGGGGAGGGCAACCAGCAGGCGGATGCGCTAGCCAGGGAAGGTGCCCGCAACGGCATTTTCTGGGACCCCTATGGGACCAGACCCATGGCAGCGATCCAAGGCAGGGACGGGAATCCCGGGAACTCCAGGGTAGCATTGCCCCTAGACCTTAAGACCGTCCAAACCCAGGATCCCGCCCTAAAAGCAGTCCTAAAAACCCTTGCTGAGGGGAAGCAGGTAGAGGGTCCGTAGAGTACGGCAACCCTCTCAGTTAAGGAAGGCATGCTGTTCCGCGAGGAGCAGTGGGTTGTGCCGCAGCAGCACAGGAGGGAATTCCTCCAGTTGGCTCACGAGGGACCAGGGGCAGGGCACCCCGGGCCCGAGGTTACCTGGCAACGGGTAGAGCAAGCGGGATGGTGGCCAGGGCTCAGGGAACAAGTCCGCGAGTTCTGTGCAAACTGTCTTGTGTGCGCTGCAAACAACCCAGACCCCCAGAAAAGGAAAGTGCCCATGGGACACGTAAGAAGGGTAGAGGGACCATGGCAGTCGATACAGATCGACTATATAGGGCTCCTGCCCACCACCCAGGGAGGCTATAAATATTGCCTTGTCTTGGTGGATGTGTTTTCCAAGTGGGTGGAAGCCTTCCCCTGTCGAACAGCTACGGCACTGGGTACTGCAAAAATCTTGGTCCGGGAAGTGTTCTCGCGGTGGGGACTCCCCCGTTTTGTGGAGTCAGACCAAGGGAGTCATTTCACCGGCCAGGTGATGCAGAACACCCTCATGCTTTTGGGCATTGAAGGGAAGTGGCACGTAGCACACAATCCCCAGTCATCCGGGATTGTTGAACGCATGAACCGGACCCTGAAGGAGAAATTGAGGAAAGAGACTAGGAACTCGCCCCAAAAATGGGCGGAAGTTCTGCCTTTAGTCCTCATGGGGGTCCGGGCCAGTCAGTCAAAAAGTACGGGGTATTCCCCGCACGATGTGATGACTGGGAGGCTCATGCGAACCCCCACCCATGTGCTAGCGCCGGTGCTCACTGAGGGCCAGCTCCAAGAGATAAGCAGGGACAAGTTCGCCCAGACCCTCTTGGAGCGCCTGAAGCAGGTTTATGAGCAGGCGGCTGGGAACATGGGAAGGCAGCATCAGGGCAATCGCCTGTTGCTGGAACCCCGCAAAGCGCGGGAGTGGGAAGTAGGAGACCAGGTTATGGTCAGAAACTACGCCAGAGGAGGGAGTCTGGAACCACTGTATATGGGACCCTACAACATTGTAGATAAGGCGAGTCCCATGGTATACGCCGTAAAGGTACCTCGGCGCACTAAGTGGTTCCATGTAAACCAGTGCAAACTGTACAAACCAGGTGCGCAAGGGAAAACCACAGGGGTAAACCCCGCGAGTGGGGAAGCGCAGCCCCAGGTAGGACCACAAGGCACACAGGCAGGCAAAGCAGCTTGCATCAGGGGAGGGGACATCCTGGAAGATCATGAAGCATTTTTGTGGGGTTGGGAGTCAGATGAGGATAGTGATGAAGACGAGTGGGTTTTGGGGAACGTAAGGAACGTTCCCATTTTAGGTATAGGGAGGACACGGACTGCAGATGGAGATCCGCACAGGGCGGAGCCACAAGCTGCAGGTCCCGAAGACAGGAGGGAGGAGTCAGCGGAGGCGGAGCCAGCGACTGTGGTGGAACCACAGGTCGTCCCGATGGAAGTCTCGGAACCCGGTCCGTCGGTCATGGGATCCCTGCCCCTGACAACTCCCCGTAGGTCAAGTAGAGAACCCCAGCCCAGGAAGATGTGGTCATGTCCCCAGACTGCCCCAAGGCGCAGACTTAAGGTTAAGGCAGCCCAGATACAGCCCGGTCCCATCGCAGCAGCAACAGGCTGCGGCAGATCAAAGGAAGAGGTCAGAGCCCTCCCACCGTCGGGAAGAGCTCGCAGCAGCCTTCTCAGAATTTAAAGGGGCCGCCCTGAGAACGGGCGGCGCTGTACAGTAATAAGTTTAGGATAAGTTTCTAAGTTTATAGTTTAAGGTTAAGAATAAGTTTATAAGTTTTAGATAAGGTTATAAGTTTATAGTTTTAAATAAGTTTAAGTTTGTAGTTTAATTTTAACAGAAAATGATAAAATGATGGGAGCTTTAGAGATAGGTTTAGTTAAAGTTTATTCAGTGAACATTGAAGTTTACGTGAGGCGAGGTCAGGGGACCCGCTCACCCCTCACAAAAGCCAGAGACTCTTGCGAGGCTGGCTACCTCATTCTATCTGATCACAGGAACCAAGGAAGGATGGAACGAATTCTAGTATTGCTCGCGGCAATCGGATGTGGATTGGCCTATCGAGGCCGCACCAAGGATGTCGTGGTGTTTGGATGTTCCGGGGACACGGCCCCCATCGCGGTGGATGGGACCGGAAGACGGGAGGCAGAGGAGACCACCACCTATTTCCACAAGGGAAGGTGGCCAGGATGGTTGGGAACGAACTCGACTGAGTATTCCAGCACATCGGGGTTTGCCTACCAAGAGACTTCTTTAATGTGCCCCAAAGTAAGGATCATCGCACCCAGGATCAGCGTCACCGTCGGCAAACGGATTTGTTTGACTTGTAGTGGGAATGTCCCATTGAGCCGATGGTGGTGGCTGCGAAAGCTGAGCAAAACTATGAGGAACTCTTCGGTCGAGTGGGAACGACTGGGTAATAATACCCATCGGACAATTACGGGGACAAACGGACAAGTGAGAGTCTGTTGGGACAAATGGTGGGAACCGGATGAGGGAATTTATGTATGTATGTGGGGGTCAAAGTACGCTTGCCCCAAAGGCATCTCCATATTTTTCATTAATCAATGGCAGGATAACGGACAGGGGATGAGGTGGGATGCGAGCACCAGGGGGTGCGGAGCCCCATACTCTTCGATCCCGGTAAATGCCACTGAACTCATTACGCGCCCACGCAAAGCCCCGCCCACGATTCCGGTGGTTATAGCTGAGGAGGAAGGGTGCCCTAAAAACTAGTAAGGGACCCGGGAATGGTTTGGTACTGGTCCCCACAGACCAGATACTATTTCAGGGGGTACATTACGCAGTGGCCTCGGTGATTTTAAATCTCACCGAGGTGCGGTTACCAGAGTGGTGCCCCCAAAAGACGGAACAGTTATATCAGGTCCTGTTGACCAAAATGTTCAGACAATTTTACGAATTCGATTTCGCGGAAATTGATAAAACAAGTTTGTACACCGCACCACATGAAGTTTTGGATCAAGTAGGGAGGCAAAGAAGGGGTGTAGTGAACGACGCGTTCACTGCTTTTAACACGGGTACATCTGTGGTCAACGCTCTAGACAGTGTGGAGCTGCAGACCCAGATTAATGGTTTAAAGACACAATTAAAAGACATTCTAACAGATGAGAATAAAGTGGTAGGGTCGGGTTTACACGAGGACCAAGCCATGACTCTCCATTTAAAGGAAATTATAGCAGAGTTAGAGAAACATGCAAAGACGGTAAATGCCCTGATTAGGGAAGATCGGAATGCATCCGATCAAGCTGCGCAGAATGAGGTGTGCGTGCTTTACGGGGCGTGGTTACTGGGCGAGGGCCGCAGTAATTTGGAGGATTTAAAACAAGGTTTGGTCCCGTCCTGGATAAGTAACAAACACCTGCGGGCGCTCCACCCTTTTCAGAACGCATTAAGTCCGTGCCAGCTCAGGCTAGCTTCAGAAGCTTACCCAGTCCCCGTGGACTGCGGACGATCAAACCATACTATCATGGGAATAGTATTACGTATGCCGGTTTTGGGCGACACAGCAAAGCCCGCCCCGGTATATCGGGTAGAGAACATTGGTGTCATTCAGGGGGGAGCCCACATTCGCTATGCAGCGGTTCCACCCTACGTCATCCGCTGGGAGCAAACGATGACAGGTACAGATCTCTCTGGTTGTCGTGGCAGAGGAGCACACATAATACTGTGCCCCCAGCACTTGAATGCCTTTTTAACACCACAGTGCGGGTTCAGAACGGCTGGCGCCAAGTCCATGAATTGCACCATGGAGGCAATGGCACAAGATCATGTGCCTCCGCAGGTAGCATACATCGGGGGTGGAACATATTGTGTTACCACTGCAGCGCAACACTACCAGCATGGAAACCGTAGCCGGTGTCCGGTGAGTGACAGCAGTTTCTGTTTCAAACCCAGGGCGGAAGTTCAAGTAGCACAACAGCGAATTGTCCCAATCCCTGAACCATCCACTGTTCATCTTACAGTAAAAGAGAATTTCACCGACTTGCAGCGATTCGTCGCGCATTTCGGATACATCATTCCCCCTCTCCCTGAACACCTCACCAAGCTTTTAAAAGCCGTCGCGGTGTCACAGAAACATTTTTACACATTAGAGCAGAAAACTGTCGAAATAGGAACAGACATTCTGGATATAGTAATTCCACCGTGGTGGAATCTGTTCACCAATATTGAAGTGCCTTCATGGATCAGGATAGCCTCCCACATTTTAGTCGTATGCCAAGTTTTTATTGTAGTGTACCTATTGGTCGTACATTGTAAAAGAGACAAACGCCTCACTAAGCATGAAAACACGGGAGAGTGGCGAGAACGTTACGTGCGCGTGCACGATGAAAGCACCGTGTGATCGGAAAATGGCGTCACTCCCGCTCGCCACGTGCGCCGCGGAAGTTTGTACTCGATCATGATTTTCAAAGACTGTAAATACGTTTGGAACTCGACATGTTTTAAGAGTTGGTGTTGATTATTTTGGTGATGGTGTTATAGTTAAAAATGATTGTTTGGTTTTGGGTTTTGTTTTTCCTTTCCCTGAATAAAAGATGAATATACAGGTGATACGAGAGGCATCGGCCTGGTTACGCCTGGAAGGAAAACAAGTGGTGTAAGTTTAAAGGCAAATAATGCCTACGGTGCTATAAAATGTAATTTTCTTGGGAAATAAGGACGACACAAAGACCCTAGCTAGGTTAAGTTATGGGATTAATTTTCTGGATTCGGAGAAAATCGAGATAATATTGCTCACCACAAAATTTTTGATACAATAAGCGGAGTTATTCGCATCAACAGGAGGGACTGTAGAATTCGCAATATATCGCGATTTTATTAATAAGGAGAAAACACAGAGTTTCGTTCAAACAGCTTTTATTTCAGCAGAATGCTGTCAGGTTTTCAAAGTGGACACAAGCAGCCTGTAAAATGGCCGCCGCACCTCGTGGCAGAACATTCTAGACTTTTCGACAGGCAGACAAGATGGCGTTCCAATAAACATTTGTGCAAGATCGATTAAGATTCAGCACATTGAAGATAATACACGAGACATTATGGGTTTGCAGTATACACATAAATACTGAAATCGGTCTCCCAGGTACGAATGAAAGCTATTGTACCAAGTAATCAAGGGCCCATCCAAAAGACATTAATATGTAAAATCCCAACGACTCTACGATGAGAGAGCCGTTAGCAGGTAGTTATACAAGACACTTGGAAGCCCCAAAACCCCTCCAGGGAGAACACCGACCGATTTAACAATGGGAGAAATATTAACAGGTACTCAGACATTTACGAGTAGCCCCGAAACCCATTAAAAACGGAGATCACCTATACAAGACATTTGAGCGCCAAACCCAAACAAAAGAAGAGGCATTAAGGTTGGGCGGGAAACGGAAGATTTTGTACTATAATTACAAGCTCCAACCGTCCATCTCTCTCTTATCCGATTGACTCTTATCCTCGTGGCTGCTCCTGTGTTTTGACTCGCCGTCTTGTTCCTGTTTGCCTGGTGTCTCTTTTAAAAGACTGTTGAACTTTGTGATCCGTTCGGATCTACCTCGTGTCGTGTAACGAAGACCTATGTTGGTAACCGGCATCGGAACCAAAGGCCCGAGAAGAGATGAGATGAGATGAGAAGAGACGAAGACCATACTTATCGCCACGGTCAGTAAGCCCCGACCGCGCCTGTAGGTCGAATAGACAATTTTCCTTGCCAGGAAGACTTCTTTGAACTTTAAAGAACGGACCCCGGAAGATTCTCCGTGAAGATATTGACTGGTCTGTGAAACCCATCAGGGCAGATCCTCATGACGGACACCGAGAGAATATTCTCGTAAGTGTTGACTGATATGTTAAACCAACCAACACAGATCTTCATCACAACAGACGTTCCAGCCTGCTAGCCGGAGCAGAAGCAAGTAAACAAGTAGGGCCAGGAGACCCCCTGATCGACACGTGGGTGCTGCGGTAAAAACATCCGATCAGCTATTCGGAATTTCTCCGAGTTATCACGAGTGGTGAGCATGAGTCTCGAATCCTACGAATCTAGCTAGGACAGATATTGATAGGGGAGGGTTTAAGTATTAAGGATACTTGTAATGTGTGCCCCTATTTACGGTGTGTCGTTCGTTCCTCGTTTCCCTAGAATTAGCTACATAACTGTGTGTAAGATTGTACTCTCATTGATCTGTGCTTATGACATGTATTTCGTAATCTTAAATACCATGCAATAAAGATTGTTCCATTTCGTACCATTCAACCGAGTCTACATGAGTTTCATCTCCATTACTGCTCTCGCATCTAAGTCCAGTGTCTAGAACCGTAAGGGCGAGTGATTCGAACCACTCACAGGTGTGTCTAGTGTTCCCAGACTGGCTGGAGACCAGAACAGGCAACAAGGCCTAAACCCGCACTGACATACAGGCTGCACAGAGCCGCGCGAATCTCACAGGCTGAGAGACACGCACGCAAACCCTTACACCCTGTAGGCTGCTTTTATGTCTCTAAGCTGCCCTTCTAGCCCGTCTACTTTCCCCATTAAACGGGCGTTCTCCTCCCGTAAGGCCTGTTCTTTTAACCTGTCCTCCTTACAGGAGACCCCCTCCTGTGCGCGTCTTTCAAGGGGACACAGGGAGGCAGGCTGCACCGGTTCCAGTCAGAAGTCTGGGTTGTATGGGGCTGTTGCTACCTCCCCGTGCGAAATCATAAGGGACCGCATGGCTCCTAACATTGATTCTATCGCATCGGGATGGATAGGCACACCAGCTCCTCTCTCAGAGACAGGCGCTTGGGTTCGGGCTGCGGGATTTTTATCCCTGGGGTCCTTCCAGGGGTTCCTACAGTTCTTACGCCAGTGACCTGTCTTCCCGCACCCGTAACAAGCACCACTGGCTTGCGGGGCGCGGTTACCCTCCTGATGCCACTCCTTTTGAGCCGGGGCTGCGGGCCGTGCCTCATGCACCTTTCCCTTAAGGGGACGCGCTCCCGTGCTCCTAGTGTTACGATACCCTATCGTGAGTCGATTTAGGACCAACTCCTCTGTTGTGGCGGGGTTAGTGGGATCAAACCACGCTTTTGCCTGCTCCCTGACGGCTGGCAAACTGTTGGCTACTAAACACCTGAGCCAATGAGTTAAACCGACACCATCCAGATAATCGCGCCCTGGCGCGCCTGGGCAGCTACGCTGGTATACTGGCCACAGCCTGTCGGCGAAAACCTTCGGGGGTTCTCCCTCCATCTCAACTGTCTGATCCAATCTTACGAACGGACCTTCATCGTCCGCCCCCAACACTTCTAGGACCTCGTCCCTTAACTTCTCATAGGTATTATTTCCCCTCTTGCTCTCGTCTGAGAGACACTGAAGGATCGAGCTATCTAACGAGAACAGCAACATTTTAGTCTTTTCCGCATCGTCGCAGCCATTAATTGCTGCGGTCTGTTCTACCTCCCTGAAGTGTACGGAAGGGTCGTCTGACTCAGACAGCTTCCGTACATGACTAATCATCGCTCTCAGCTGGTGTGAGCTGTGAGGCAACACAAGCTGGTTCAGGACATCCCCGTTCTCCCCATTGACTCTGTTCGGGCCCCTCTTGTGACCAGTTAGCGGACACAACGGTCCCGGCTTCGACACTACCTCTGGGGATTGTCCTACCTCGGGGACCTCCTCTTCTATTTCCACCACTTCCTTCCTTACCCAGGTTGCCGAATAGCTGGGTGGCGCGGAGGGTGCAGTGGCAAATACCTCCTCTGCTTTGTCTGGTAGGGATTTTGGGAATTCCCTACCCACCTGTGGCTGGTTTGCTGACGGGCTGATGAGGCACACCATGCCGTTTGCCTTATTCAGGGCCTCTCTTAGGTTCCCTATCTCCTTCTGGCAAACACTGTGGTCGGCTCCCTCATGCCTATCCTTGAGGGCCATCTTATATGCCGCCCTAACTCCCTTCAAGCTTTCTTCTTGGGCTTTTAGCTGGTTAGCTAGGCAGATACACCGTTCTCTAATCCTACCCTCGTTTAACTTTGATTCCGTGACCTGACACTCTAGGTAATCAATTTTAGCCTCATGGTGGTTGGCTACTATCTGGCGTTCCTGATGTAACGCATTCAAGGACGCGATGAGTTTCTGTCCTCCCGTGACCTTTTCCTCCATCTCAACTTCCAATTCCCTGATCTGAGCTGCCTGTGCTACAATGACCTGGTCCGAAAGTTGGACTTGCTTCTTGTAGCACATCAGCCAGACCGCTTTCTCTACCGACTTCTTATGCTCTTTACTGTCTGTCCATTTGATGGCTGCGTCTAGCGGACGCTTATCCATCAGTAGGTCACTTATCCACCTTTTGGTTAAGATAACCTTCCCAAACACATAGTCAGCTACCCTCTCATCCATCACATTTCGCCTATTCACACCAGGGTCTTAAACATTACTCTCTCGCTGCCAGCGTCCCTTCGTGGTCACCATTATCTGTAAGGGGTTCAGTTCGGGGTGCTTGTGCGGGGTTAGGCCTTCGTTGCCTAATACTATTGCTTGCTCTGGTCTCCGGCCAGCCTTGTTGCAATAAGCACCTGTGAGTGGTTCGACCCACTCGCCCTTACGGTTCTAACACTGGACTTAGGTGCGAGAGCAGTAATGCAGGGAAAAACTCAAATAGACCCGGTTGAATAGTACGAAATGGAAATCTTTATTGCATAACGTCCAAAATCATGAAGTACATGTCATAGGCACAAATTAATGACAGTACAAGTATACATACATTCATAAAACTTAGTCTAGGGTAATGAGGATCGCACGGCACATCGTAAAAAAGGGAACACATTATATTTATCCTTAATAAAACCACCCTCCCCTATTAATACCTACACTAATCTAGATTTGTAGGATCGAGGAAACATGCTCACCACTCGTGATACTTCGGAGAATTTTAAACGAGGCACTCGGCTTGTTTTGCTGCAACACCTGACTGTCACGTGTTGGAAGGGGTCTCTGTACCCCACTTGTTTATCTTCTCTGCTCCGGCTAGCAGGCTGGGCTCCCCGTTGTCATGAAGAACTCGACAGTGCTCGGGCCCGGCTGTAGAACTCAAAGAAAAGTCTTTCTGGACCAACACCAGTTAGCCGGTAAAATTCAAAGAAGAGTCTTCCTGTATTGACACCGGTTGTCGATAGAATTCGAAAGAGAGTCTTCCACTGGTTCGGCAGCAACCTGATAGAGTTCAAAAATGGTCTTTATATTTACGGGCGCGGTCGGGGTTTACTGACTGCGGCGGCACGTGGATTCTTCTTCTTCTCTTCTCATCTCGTCTCGTCGGGCCTTCGGGTCCAGAACACCGTTTACCGACCCTCGGGATGGTGCACCCGATCACTGGCCTTCGTCGAGGCGACTCGTTCCAAATTGAGCTCCACCCAACATAGGAGAATAAAAGTTCAGCCCGCGTCAGAGTCCCGGGAGGATCAGAGGAATAAGAGAGCGATGGACGTTTGTTCACTATAGTTATAGTGCTGTGTTCCCTTATCTCCCGCCCAAATCTTAATGTTTGTCCTTTGTGTAATACTGGTGCACAAAACTCCCAGCATGGGGCGATTCTTTCCTTTAATGGGTTTCGGTAGCACCTTAAACTGGCCAACTATCCGTTAATGTTTTCCCCATTGTCGAACCGGCTAGGAGTCTCCCTGACTGGTTTTGGGGCCTCCTCGAATACTGACTTAATCACCCGAGAATGGCTCTCTCATTGTAGAGCCGTGGGGGAATTTGCGTATTGATGTATCTGGATGGGCCTTCGATTGGCCATTACAATGGTCCTTACTTGTGCATGGAAAATGATTCCAGCACTTATATCTTTGCTATTGTGTCGATTGCAGACAGGTTGCATCCTGTCTTTATCAGTGTTTGCTGCGTATTAACCAATCTTATACTGAAATGTTTATTCGAACGCCATCTTGTCTGCCCACTGAAAATTCTGGAAGCTTCTGCCACGAGGCGCGGCGGCCATTTTACAGGCTTCTGTGTCCTGTTTAATCATGACAGCATTTCGTTGAAATAAAACTGATGAAACTAATCTGCTTTATCTCGTTATTTCGAATCGCGATAATTGCGAATTTTACAGGACATCACTGACTCTCTCAGGACATAACTGACTCTCTCTGGACATCACTGGCTCTCTCCAGACATCTCTGACACTCTCAGGACATCACTGACTCTCTCAGGACATCACTGACTCTCTCAGGACATCACTGACTTTCTCAGGACATCACTGATTCTCTCACAGGACATCATTGACTCTCTCCAGACATCAGTGCCTCTCAGGATATCACTGACACTTTCCGGACATCACAGACTCTCTCAGAACATCACTGACTCTCTGGACATCACTGACTCTCTGAGTACATCCCTGACTCTCTCAGGAAATCACAGACTCTCTCAGGACATCACTGAATCTCTCAGGACATCACTGAAACTCTCAGGACATCACTGATTCTCTCAGGATATCACTGACTCTCTCCGGATATCCCTGACTCACTCAGGACTTCACTGACTCTCGCAGGACATCACTGACACTCTCTGGACATCACTGACTCTCTCCAGACATCACTGACACTCTCAGGACATCACTGAATCTCTCCGGACATCACCGACTCTCTCAGGACATCACTGACTTTCTCAGGACATCACTGATTCTCTCAGGGCATCACTGACTCTCAGCGGACATCAGTGAATCACTCTGGACAGCATGGAATCTCTCTGGACATCACTGACTCTCTCTGAACATCACTGAATCTCTCTGGACATCACTGGCTCTCTCTGAACATCACTGACTCTCTCCGGACATCACCGACCCTCTCCGGACATCACTGACTCTTTCCGGACATCACTGAATCTCTCCACACATCATTGACTCTCTCAGGACATCACTGACTTTATCAGGACATCACTGATTCTCTCACAGGACATCATTGACTCTCTCCAGACGTCAGTTACTCTCAGGAAATCATTGACTCTCTCAGGATATCACTAATCTCTCAGGACATCACTGAATCTCTCAGGACATCACTGACACTCTGAGGACATCCCTGACTCTCTCATGAAATCACAGACTCTCTCAGGACATCACTGAATCTCTCAGGACATCACTGAAACTCTCAGGACATCACTTATTCTCTCAGGACATCACTGACTCTCAGGACATCACTGACCCTGTCTGGATATCACTGACTCTCTCCGGATATCCCTAACTCACTTAGGACATCACTGACTCTCGCAGGACATCACTGACACTCTCTGGACATCACTGACTCTCTCCAGACATCACTGACACTCTCAGGACATCACTGAATCTCTCCGGACATCACTGACTCTCTCAGGACATCACTGACTTTCTCAGGACATCACTGATTCTCTCACAGGACATCATTGACTCTCTCCGGACATCAGTGACTCTCAGGATATCATTGACTCTCTCAGGACATCACTGAATCTGTCAGGACATCACTGACACTCTCAGGACATCACTGACACTCTCAGAACATCACATATCCTCTCAGGACATCACTGACTCTCTGGGCATCACTGACTCTCTCAGGATATCACTGTCTATCTCAGGACATCACTGACACTCTCAGGACATCACTGTCTCTCTCAAGACAGCACTGACTCTCATCCGTACATCACTGAATCTCTCAGGACATCACTGATTTTCTCCGGACATCACTGACTCTCTCAGGGCATCACTGACGCTCACCGGACATCACTGAATCACTCTGGACAGCACGGAATCTCTCTGGACATCACTGACTCTCTCTGAAAATCACTGACACTCTCCGGACATCACCGACGCTCTCGGGACATCACTGATTCTCTCACAGGACATTATTGACTCTCTCCGGACAATAGTGACACTCTGGACATCAGTTACTCTCTCCGGACATCACTGACTCTCTCAGGACATCACTGACTCTCACTGGACATCACTGAATCTCTCAGGACATCACTGACTCTCTCAGGACATCACTGTCTCTCTACAGACATCACTGACTCGCTCATGACATCACTGACTCTCTCAGGACATCACTGACTCTTTCAGGACATTAATGACTTCTCCGGACATCGCTGAATCTCTCAGGACATCACTTGATGGGATAATTACTAGTCCTTGCCCCTTTAGGGCTATGCCGGATCTGGCGTATTCCCCAGACGTTCACTTTCAACTAAAGTTTGAGGTAGCCAAATCCTAAAGACGCTTTATTGGGTCTAAAGGTCCGGACTATCTCTCCCTAAAGGAAAGGAACAACCTGAAGATGTTACCGTCCTCCAGATAGCACTTTTAATAAGTTTTGCTGGACTGTAACATTCCGGACATTATGAGGGTCCGGATAACTCCCCCAGAATTCTGCAACTCCACACCAAAGAGCTTACAGAGATTGAGTTCGCAAGTTTGTTACAGAAGTATTATGTGAAATATTTCTAAAAAATATATAGATTTAATAAAGAACCGACATGTAATTTCTTTAGGTGTTTCAATCACAACATTTTCAGTTCCAAAAACAGAAAACCTTCACTTCTGTCATCAGAGATCCTTATTCTCAAATCTTAACTTCTCTACAGTTTTACAGTTCTTAATCTTATTCAGAATATCCACCAATATCAAATACAGTACCTTGATCCCCGAGATACATAGAGTTGTAGACTTACAAAGCCTGCCTCTGAAGCCGAGAATCGCTTTGCCCCTTTACAGCAAATCTATCATCCCATTTGCAAGTTCAATATTTATATCCTTTTTCAGTGGTATGGCCTTTGAAGTTTTCTGCTGATTTAAGCTAATTATTTCTAGTCATTTTTCTGCGGACCCCTGCTATTCTTACAGTCAGATCAGCTGGTAGCATTAAGAATTAAGGGGGAAAAATTAGGTCGCGCCCCGTTTGGGGCGCAAATATCGTCTGGACACAAAAATTAGCGCCTGCCGCTAATTATCGCCACTGACTGGAAACTTCACTTTTACCGCCCCGGGAGGTGAGTGGAGCGCTAAATCAGGCGCTGCACACCTGTCTTAAGGCGCAAAGGCCGAGCAGTGAGGCGCTAACTCAGCGCGCGAGCGCAGCGCAGGTGCTGCCAGTTAGCGAGGGAACACAGACACACTGGCGCCGGCCAGTTCTTAAAGGTGGCGGGGGGCATCTTGCTCCCCAGCCACACCCTGCTCATTGCAGCCTTGAATCTCGGCCTGGAGAGACCTGTGAATCCATTTTGCTGCCAAGGATGGAGAGGGTGAGAGAACGAGCTCAGCGCTTCACCGAGCGGGCCTTGGATGCTCTGGTTGGCGCGGTGGAGCGCAGAAGATGTATACTCTTCCCTGAGAGTGGCAGGAGGCCTTTGCCACGCGAGTACAGAAGAGTGTGGAGGGAGGTGGCTCAGAGCGTCTCCTCCAGGAGCATGGTGCCCAGGACCCATGTTCAATTCCGCAAAAAGTTCAACGACCTCACTCGGGTCGTCAGGGTGAGTGGCTTTTTCTCAATACCTCTCCATCCCTCCATCTCAACCTCACTCTATGGCCAGAGGGTCTTAAAACCCCAATGCACAACACTCATCCAACACCTATGGCCCTTTCATGAAACACACACACACATTCCACACTTTGCATACAGTAAGGGCTATTCACCTATGGGAGGCACATCAGGCAAGACCATGGCTGCATACAGTAAGGGCTATTCACCTATGGGAGGCACATCAGGCAAGACCATGGCTGTATATTTACTCAGATGCTGTCCTTTTTCTTACAGGCCAAGCTGGCGCATAATCGGAGACAGCAGCAACGGACAGGTGGAGGGCGGCCTCAGCTGCAACCCCTCAGCGATCTTGAGGAGCGCGTCCACAGGATTGTGGCAAGCCGGGTGATCGGTCCCGTCGCCAATGGAGACGCCGACCCCGTTCTGGACAGCAATGGTAAGGTCATCACCTTTTTGTCCTCTGTCCTTCCACTTGTCCCTCACAACACCAGCCTTTGACACTTTCAATCCAACTTGCTAACTCGCTGCACTTATTCCTCCCTTACTGCCACCCTGTCCTCACGCTAAAACCACTCTTGTACCTCCCTACTTTCAGATGGTGATTCACCAGCTGAGGAGACGGGCCCTGAAGCTGCCAGTGGGAATGAAGCTGCAGCCGAGGAGGAAGAGGAAGCCGGAGCATCAGTGCCACCCTCTCCCGAGGAAGCCCATGCCCACACTGGGAACACGCCTTCCCCGGAGGGGAACAGGGGGGAAGGGGCTGATGATGGTGAAGCTCCAGGACCCAGCGGGCTGCAGCAATGCCATGGGGGGGGTAGGGAAGAACGGGGGCCTTCTCCCCAGAGGGAGAGTATGCCAGCGACTCCTACTGCAATGGACGCAGAGGAGGAGCGGCTGATCGCAGAAATGAACACCCAGGCGGTGGGCATGCACACTGAGCTCATGGGTGCAGTGGGAAGGGTGCCCGAATGCATTGAGTCACTGGCAAGGAGTGTGGAGCACTTCGCTGTAGCACAGGCGGATGCCACACTAAAGTTTAGTGCTGCAATTCAGTCACTGACTGCCGTGATCCCATCTCTGACTGCTCTCATGCAGACTCAGATTGAGGCCACGCGAGCACTGACTGCTGCCAACCTCGATGGTTCGTTCACATGTCCCCGGGGCTCTCACCGCGCCGCAGCAGGCCAGCAATCTGTGCTCCAGCAGATTGCTCCGGATGCTGAAGTGCTGCCCCGTGGGAGTGCCAGTGTGTCGGTCGAGCAGGGAGTTGCTGTCCTCTCTCACGATGACAGCATTCCTGCTGCCAACACTGTCACTTCTCCACTGCACTTGCCACCGCCTGTAGGACAGACTGCTGCCGCCCATGCAGAGTTGGTGCAGTCTGCAGCCGGGCCCTCCAGGCCCAGAACTGGTTGAGGCCGTCCTTCAGGGGCATCTGCAGTGTCAGGGTCTGACAATCAGCAGCCTTCCACCAGCCTTGCTGCAGCCACTGAGGTCCCATTACGGAGGAGCAGTAGGGTTAGAAGGGGGGAAGTGCGCAAGGGAAGGAGAGCACCCTCGAAGGGCAAAAAGTAGGAGGTGTGACAAAATGCTGGTCATTTTTTTATTAAAGGCCGAGGTTCGTGGTCCAACTTTTGTCTAGTGTTTTGGACATTATCTCCAGGTTGTGAAAACCAGTTATGTTAATGACTGTTTTTTTGTGTTTATTTCTATGAGTTTGTCATGAGGAAATGACACACACAGAGTTTGTAAAATAAATAAGTTTTTGTATTCAAAATATACATGTTTGGTGTTTGGAATCATTGGTGCCTTGGCCGGCTTAGGGGTTGCGTGCTGGGTTCATTGATGTTGTTAGCAATGGCAGAAGCCATTTCATAGATACATAGATACATAGAAGATAGGAGCAGGAGTAGGCCATCCGGCCCTTCGAGCCTGCTCCGCCATTTAAGGAGATCATGGCTGACCCTCCAATTCAGTATCCCGTCCCCGCCTTCTCTCCGTAACCCTTAACCCCTTTTGCCTGTAGAAATACATCTAATTCCCTCTTAAATATATTTAATGAGCTGGCGTACACTGCCCTCTGTGGCAATGAGTTCCACAGGTTCACCACCCTCTGAGTGAAGAAATTCCCCCTCATTTCTGCCCTAAATTTCCACAGCAGGGGCCCTAGAAGCGGCTTGCTATCAGCCGTTGACGGACGGCCCTTGCAGTTTCACCATTGTGGGCCGCCCTCCCGCCTTGGTGCTGCTGATGATCATCCTCCTCGTCCTCTTCCTCCTCTTCCTCCTCCTCCTGTGGTGGTGCTCCAAGGCCTGGTGGCATTGGCTGGGTCCTGACAATTGCCATGTTATGCAACATGCAGCACACAACTACGAAGTTGGATACTCGCTCAGGCGAGTACTGCAGGGCTCCTCCAGAATGGTCGAGACAGCGGAACCGTTGCTTCAGCACGCCGATTGTGCGCTCAATGATGTTCCTGGTAGCTTGATGGCTCTCGTTGTACCGCAGCTCAGCAGGGGTGTTGGGCGTACGGAGCGGTGTCATCAGCCAGGTGCTCAATGGATACCCCTTGTCCCCGAGAAGCCAACCAACTGGCTGATGCGGTGCCTCGAAAAGTTCTGCCATAGTAGTCTGGCGCAGGATGAAAGCATCGTGGCAGCTGCCAGGATAGTGGGCATTGACAGCGAGTATCAGCTGTCTGTGGTCACAGACCAACTGAACATTCAAGGAATGGAACCCCTTTCTGTTCCGGAATTCCTCGGCATTCTCATGTGGAGCACGCAAAGCCACATGCGTGCAGTCAATGGCGCCCTGCACCATGGGGAAGCCCGCTATCCTCGCAAAGCCCAGAGCGCGGTCACGCTGCTTGTCTGGGGTCATGGGGAAAGAGATGAACTCTTGTCTCTTTTTAAAGAGGGCATTTGTGACCTGCCGGATGCAGCAATGCACCGCGAACTGGGAGATATTGGCGAGGTCACCAGCAGCAGCTTGAAATGAGCCAGTAGCATAGAAGTTGAGAGCCACTGTGACCTTCACTGCCACCGACAGAGACATCCTGGACCTCAGTTGAGGCTGCAGATCTGGCTGCAGCAGGTGGCAGAGCTCAGTGACCACCTCCTTGCTGAATCGCAGCCTTCGCAAACACAGCTCCTCAGACATATGAATGTAGGAGATCTGTTCACGATATACCCTGGGAGGGTAAGCTCTCCTGTACATACGCCTGTTGGCCCTCCTCCGTCTGGCCATCATTGCCACTCTCTCTCTGCGTCTCTGTGTCCTCCGATTCAGCTGGAGCAGGACGACGCCCCCATTCAGTGCAGCCCCCATAGTCTCTTTGCAAGCAAAGTTATGAAGGACAGCAACCAAAGTACCAGCGAAGTTAGGATCAGTAGGCAAAACTACCTCACAAAGCGTTGACTCAATGCAGAAGTCTCTCTTTTTCTCTCTCTCTCTCTCTCTCTCTCAGAACGAGTGGTGCAAAAATGTCAACCACAGAAAAAGACAGGAAGAGGCCCCCTTTAAATAGCGCCCCCCCCCAGCCCCACAGCGATTGATAGCGTTCCAGTCCTCCGGTCATTGGATGCGCCAGGCGGTAAGGCAGGGGGCGCCACTCAATTTCCGCTCCGGGGCGCCACAAGGGCGTTGCACCATGGAATGACGTCACAATCTGCGCGCGCAGGTGGTCGCGGAGGTAAAGTTTAGCGCCGCCGCAAATGTCTAGTTAAGTTCCTGAGCGGCACAAACATCGCTGCGCCCGGGCGCTAGCGGCTTTGCGCCCCATTAGCGCCCTCTTAAGGCACTAACGGGAGGTGCAACCAACTGAATTTTTCCCCCTAAGTCTCTACCCTAGGTGTTCAAAGCTCACCATAAAAACGATGTAACAGCAGGTGCATCTATGTGATGTCATTTTTACCAAGATCTTCTGATTGTGTCTTTTTATGACGTGTAAATTAAAACACCTCAACTAGGGTGATCTATGCAATTCTTCGTTATCTCAGCTGGTTGCAACTCAGAATTATGTCTCCTGTGTTTCATTTGATGTCATTTTACGAAGGTATATGTTTCTTAATTTTCTGTGTTTCTTTCCGAAGTGTAATTTAGGACAACTTAACAGGGTGTACCATTGTGTTCTTTCCAAAGCTTCAGACGATCAGGAACCTCCAACCTCCTGTTTCACTAAGGTAATTGATTCAGTGTCAACAACTTATCTTATCTCAATAGCCTGAATGCTGCAACAGCTTCACCATTGTTAGGCCTTCAGATTTCCAAACCCAGTATGTCATGTTTTAATAAGGCTAGAATTCTTTCATTGAATGGTGTATTTTTCTGAATATGGCTTATTCCTTCACTCATTGTCTCTCTCAGGACATCTCTGACACTCTCAGGACATCACTGACTCTCTCAGGACATCAGTGACTCTCTCCGGACATCACTGACACTCTCTGGATATCACTGACTCTCTCTGGACATCACTGATTCTCTCAGGACATCACTGATACTCAGGAAATCACTGACTCTCTCTGGACATCACTGAAACTCTCAGGACATCACTGAATCTCTCAGGACATCATTGAATCTCTCTGGACATCACTGACTCTCTGTGGACATCACTGATTCTCTTAGGACATCACTGACACTCTCAGGACATCACTGACTCTCTCAGGACATCACTGACACTCTCTGGACATCACTGACTCTCTCAGGACATCACTGAATCTCTCTGGACATCACTGATTCTCAGGACATCACTGACTCTCTGTGGACATCACTGACAATCTCAGGACATCACTGACTCTCTTTGGACATCTCTGACTCTGTCTTTGTATCAGTCTTTACAGTAGAGGACACTAAGAATATCCCAACACTGGGCAAACAGGGGGCTATAGGGGGAGAGGAGCTAAACACACTCAAAATCACTAAGGAAGTGGTACTCAGTAAAATAATGGGACTCAAGGCGGATAAATCACCTGCACCTGATGGCTTACATCCTAGGGTCTTGAGGGAAGTGGCGGTAGGGATTGTGGATGCATTGGTAATAATTTTCCAAAACTCCCTGGACTCAGCAAAGATCCCGGCAGACTGGAAAACTGCTAATGTAACACCCTTATTTAAAAAGGGCAGTAGATAGAAGGCTGGAAACTATAGACCGGTTAGCCTAACATCTGTGGTAGGTGAAATTTTGGAGTCAATTATTAAGGAGACAGTAATGGGACATTTGGTTAATCATAATTTAATAGGACAAAGTCAGCATGGTTTTATGAAGAGGAAGTCATGTTTGACAAATTTGCTGGAGTTCTTTGAGGAAGTAACACACAGGGTGGATAAAGGTGAACCAGTGGATGTGGTGTATTTAGACTTCCAAAAGGCATTTGACAAGGTGCCACACAAAAGATTATTGCTTAAGATAAAAAATCACGTTATTGGGGGTAATATTCTGGCATGGATAGAGGATTGGCTATCTAACAGAAGGCAGTGAGTTGGGATAAATGGTTCATTCTCAGAGTGGCAATCAGTAACTAGTGATGTTCCGCAGGGGTCAGTGCTGGGTCAATCTATATTAATAATTTGGAGGAGGGGACCGAGTGTAACATATCAAAGTTTGCAGATGATACTAAGATGGGAGGGAAAGTAGTGAGTGAGGAGGACATAAAAAATCTGCAAGGGGACATAGACAGACTAAGTAAGTGGGCAGAGATTTGGCAGATGGAATACAATACTGGAAAGTGTGAGGTTATGCACTTTGGCAGGAAAAATAGTAGAGCAAGTTATTATCTAAATGGCAAGAAACTGGAAAGTACTGAAGTACAAAGGGATCTGGGGGTCCTGGTGCACGAAACTCAAAAGGTTAGTATGCAGGTGCAGCAAGTGATTAAGAAGGCCAATGGAATGTTGGCTTTCATTGCTAAGGGGATAGAATATAAAAATAGGGAGGTATTGCTTCAGTTGTACAAGGTATTGGTGAGACCGCAGCTAGAATACTGCATACAGTTTTGGTGTCCATACTTAAGAAAAGACATACTTGCTCTCGAGTCAGTACAAAGAAGGTTCACTCGGTTAATCCCGGGGATGAGGGGATGGACATATGAGGAGAGGTTGGGTAGATTGGGACTCTACTCATTGGAGTTCAGAAGAATGAGAGGCGATCTTATTGAAACATATAAGATTGTGAAGGGGTTGGATCGGGTGGATGCGGGGAGGATGTTCCCGATGATGGGTGAAACTAGAACTAGGGGGCATAGTCTTAGAATAAGGGGCTGCTCTTTCAAAACTGAGATGAGAAGGAACTACTTCACTCAGAGGGTGGTAGGTCCATGGAATATGCTGCCCCAAAAAGCTGTAGAAGCTACATCATTACATAAATTTAAAACAGAAATAGACAGTTTCCTAGAAGTAAAGGGAATTAAGGGTTACGGGGAGCGGGCAGGAATTTGGCCATGAGTCTCGGTTCGAATCGGTCATGCCCCTGTGGGTAGTGTAGCGGGCCCAGGGGCCGTGTAACCTGATCCTGCTCCTATTTCGTGTGTCCAATTCTGTTAGGTTCAGGAGATGGTTCTGTGATAGTAGATTGGCGGTTAGGATCAGATCAGCCATGATCTTATTGAATGGCGGAGCAGGCTCGAGGGGCCAATTGGATTACTTCTGCTCCTATTTCTTATGTTCTTATGTTCTTATGTAGGACAACACTGACTCTCTCAAAAAATCACTGACACGCTCAGGACATCACTGACTCACTCAGGACATCTCTGACTCTCTCAGGACATCACTGACTCTCTCAGGACATCATTGAATCTCTCCGGACATCACTGACTCTCTCCGGACATCACCGACTCTCTCAGGATATCACTGAGTCTCTCAGGACATCATTGACTCTCTCTGGACATCACTGAATCTCTCTGGTCATCACTGAATCTTGGGATATCACTGACTCTCTCCGGACATTACTGAATCAGTCCAGACATCGCTGACTCTCTCCGGACATCACAGACACTCTCAGGACATCATTGACTCTTTCTGGACATCACCGACACTCTCTGGACATCACAGACACTCCCAGGACATCACTGGCTCTCCGGATATCACTGACACTCTCCGGACATCACTGATTAGCTCAAGACATCACTGAATCTCTCAGGACATCACTGACTCTCTGACAACATCACTGACTCTCTCCGGACATCACTGACCATCTCCGGACATCTCTGCCTCTCACAGGACATCACTAAATCTCTCAGGATTTCGCTGACACTCGCAGGACATCGCTGACTCTCTCAGGACATCGCTGACTCTCTCGGGGCATCGCTGACTGTCTCAGGACATCACTGCATCTCTCTGGACATCACAGACTCGTGGCAGGCATCACCGACACTCTCAGGCCATCACTGACTCTCTCAGGACATCACTAACTCTCTCAGGACTTCACTGAATCTCACCAGCCATCACTGACTCTCTCAGCACATCACTGACTCTTTCCAGACATCACTGTCACTGCGGACATCACTGCCACTCTCCGGACATCACTGACTCCCTCCTGACATCACTGACAATCTCCAGAAATCACTGCATCTCTCAGGATATCACCGAATCCCTCAAGACATCACTGACTCTCTCCGGACATCATTGACTCTCTCTAGACATCACAAAATCTCCCCAGACATCATCGACTCTCTCAGGACATCACTGACTCTCTCTGGACATCACTGACTCTCTCCGGACATCAATGACCCTCTCAGGACATCACTGACTTTCGCAGGACATTACTGATTCTCTCACAGGACATCATTGACACTCTCCAGACATCAGTGACAGTCGGGACATCAATGACTCTCTCAAGACATCACTGACTATCTCAAGACATCAATGACTCTCTCAGGACATCACGGACTCTCTCAGGACATCCCTGACTCTCTCAGGACATCACTGACTCTCTCAGGACATCACTGACACGCTGTGGACATCACTGAATCTCTCTGGACAACACTGACTCTCTAAGGACATCACTGCCTCTCTCAGGACATCACTGACACTCTCAGGACATCACTGACACTCTGTGGACATCACTGAATCTCTCTGGACAACACTGACTCTCTCAGGACATCACTGCCTCTCTCAGGACATCACCGAATCTCTCAGGACATCACTGACTCACTTTGGAAATCACTGACTCTCTTCGGACATCACTGCCTCTCTCAGGACATCACTGACTCTCTCAGGACATCACTTACTCACTTTGGAAATCACTGACACTCTCCGGACATCTCTGACTCTCTCAGGACATCACTGACTCTCTCAGGACATCACTGACTCTCTCAGGACATCATTGAATCTCTCAGGACATCACTGACTCTCTCATGACATCACTGAGTCTCTACGGACATCACTGACTCTCTCCGGACATCACCGACGCTCTCAGGATATCACTGACTCTCTCAGGACATCACTGAGTCTCTATGGACATCATTGACTCTCTCTGGACATCACTGAATCTCTCTGGTCATCACTGAATCTTGGGATATCACTGACTCTCTCCGGACATTACTGAATCTCTCCAGACATCGCTGACTCTCTCCGGACATCACTCACACTCTCCGGACATCATTGACACTCTCCCGACATCACTGACTCTCTCAGGACATCATTGATTCTTTCTGGACATCAGCGACACTCTCTGGACATCACAGCCTCTCCCAGGACATCATTGGCTCTCCGGATATCACTGACACTCTGCAGACATCTCCGACACTCTCAGCACATCACTGATTCTCAGGAAATCAATGATTCTCTCAGGACATCACTGACTCTCAGGACATCACTGACACTCTCAGGACATCACTGACACTCTCAGGACATCACTGACACTCTCAAGACATCACTGACGTTCTCAGCACATCACTGACACTCTCAGGACATCACTGACGTTCTCAGGACATCACAGACTCTCAGGACATCACTGACACTCTGTGGATATCACTGACTCTCTCTGGACATCACTGACTCTCTCAGGACATCACTGACTCTCTCAGGACATCACTGACTCTCTCAGGACATCACAGACTCTCAGAACATCACTGACACTCTGTGGATATCACTGACTCTCTCTGGACATCACTGACTCTCTCAGGACATCACTGGCACTCTGTGGATATCACTGACTCTCTCTGGACATCACTGATTCTAAGAACAGCACTGACACTCTCTGGACATCACTGACTCTCTTCGGACATCATTGACTCTCTCAGGACATCACTGACTCACTTTGGAAACCACTGACTCTCTCAGGACAGCACTGAGTCTCTCAGGACATCAATGAATCTCTCCGGACATCACTGACTATCTCCGGACATCACCGACGCTCTCAGGATATCACTGAGTCTCTACGGACATCATTGACTCTCTCTGGGCATCACTGAATCACTCTGGTCATCACTGAATCTTGGGATATCACTGACTCTCTCCGGACATTACTGAATCTCTCCAGACATCGCTGACTCTCTCCAGACATCACTCACACTCTCCGGACATCACTGACTCTCTCAGGACATCATTGACACTTTCTGGACATCAGTGACACTCTCTGGACATCACAGCCTCTCCCAGGACATCATTGGCTCTCCGGACATCACTGACTCTCTCAGGACATCACTGACTCTCTCCGGACATCACTGACTCTCTCTGGACATCACTGCCTCTCAGAGGTCACCACTAAATCTCTCAGGACTTCACTGACTCTCTCAGGACATCACAGACTCTCTCAGGAAATCACGGACTCTCTCAGGACATCACTGAATCTCTCCGGACATCACTGACTCTCTCCGGACATCACCGATTCTCTCAGGATATCACTGACTCTCTCAGGACATCACTGAATCTCTACGGACATCATTGACTCTCTCTGGACATCACTGAATCTATCTGGACATCACTGACCCTTGGGATATCACTGACTCTCTCCGGATATGGTTGACTCTCTCCAGACATCACTGACTCTCTCCGGACATCACTCACACTCTCCAGACATCGCTCACTCTCTCTGGACATCACTGACTCTCTCAGGACATCACTGACTCTTGCTGGACATCTCCGACACTCTCTGGACACCACCGACTCTCTCTGGACATCACTGACTCTCTCCGGACATCACTGATTAGCTCACACATCACTGACTCTCTCAGGACATCACTGACTCTCTCCGGAAATCACTGACTCTATCAGGACATCACTGACTGTCTCAGGACATCATTGACTCTCTTAGGACATCACTGACTCTCTCAGGACATCACTGACTTGTGAAGGAATAAGCCATATTCAGAAAAATACACCATTCTATGAAAGAATTCTGGCCTTTGTAACATGACATACTGGGTTTGGAAATCTAAAAACCTAACAATGGAGATGTTGTAAACAGCATACAGGCTGTTGTGATAAGATAATTTGTTGCCACTGTATCAATAACCTTATTGAAACAGGAGGTTGGAGGTTCCTGATAGTCTGAAGCTTTGGAAAGAACACAATGGTACACCCTGTTAAGGTGTTTTAAATTACACGTTGGAAACAGGCACATAAAAGAAGAAGAAACATATGCCTTCGTAAAAATGACATCAATAAAAGAAACACCTGCCGTCAAATCATTTTTATTTTAAACTTAGAACACCTACGGACAGGAGACACGATTCTGTGTTGCAACCAGCTGAGGTGACTTAAGAATTGCATAGATCACCCTGGTTGAGGTTGTTTTAATTTACACGTCGTAAAAAGACACTAACAGAAGACTTTGGTAAGAATGACATCAAATAGATGCACTTGCACTCGCTCCACATCATTTTTATGATAAGCTTCGAACACCTAAAGGTAGAGACATGATTCTTAATGCTACCAGCTGAACTGACTGTAAGAATAGCAGAAGTCAGCAGAAAAATGACCAGAGATAACTAACTTACATCAGCAGAAAACTTCAAAGGAAATACCACTGCAAAAGGGTATAAAAATTGAACTTTCAAATGGGATGATAGTCTCACTATAAAGGGGCAAAGTGATTCTCGGCTTCAGAGGCAAGCTCTGTAAGTCTACAACTTTTTGTATCTCGGGTATCAAAGGTATTTGATTTTGGTGGATATCCTGGAATAAAACTCAGAAATGTAAAAATGTAACGAAGTCAAGATTTGAGAATAAGGATCTCTGATAATAGAATTGTAAGTTTTCTGTATTTGGAACTGTTAATGTTGCGAATGAATCACCAACTGTAAATTACATGTCGGTTCTTTAATAAATCTATATATTTTTAGAATTGTCTCACATAATGGCCCAAAAATTCGTCCCTTGCCAGGTGAGTACGCACTGCGCATGCGCGGGAAACCGGAACTTCCGGTCTCGTGAAGGGAGTGGTTCAGAGGTGAACCGCGTGCACAGTAGAGGCTGCGCGCACGCAGCGAACTTAGGTTTTTTTTCAGGTTTCTCCGGGAGGGTAAGTATTGAAGAAGCTGCGCTTTTAAAAAGGAGGCGCAAGACCCGTTTTCAACAAGGTAAGTGGTTAATTAATTACAATTTAAAAAATTTTTCAACAGGTTTATCTTTCTTAGATACTTTAAAGAAAGGTAAGTTTATTTTTAACACTGTTAAAAAGTATTTTAATTTTTTCAAAATTTTAAATTTTTGTTTAAAGTAGTTAATTTATTTAACTTATGCATATTTTTAAAATGTGATGGTTTTTAAAAAAATTATTTGAAGTTTAGGTGTTGTTTTGGTGCCAATTTCAATTCATATATTTGACAGGTCTTCCTGTCAAATGTATGAATGAAAGATGGTCTGCTGCCATTGGCTCTCCATGGCCCACGTGATCCCAGGGGACGAATCGCACTAACTACGCCCCTGAGACACGCAAGCACAGCACGCCAGCAGTTGGGGGAGGCCCAGGAGCTGAAGTCCCCGTGGGCCCAGAGGTTAACGGCAGGCGCGGTAGGTAGGTTCGCGCGGGATCCTTGCATCCGCGGGAAGCCAGGGAGCCTAATTTCTGGGCCAATACCTCTGTATCAAACTCGGGAACTCAAAATCTGTACGCTCTTTGGTGAGGAGTTGCAGAATTCTGAGGGAGTTTTCCAGACCCTCATAATATCCGGTACGTTACAATCTAGCTAAACTTATTAAAAGTGCTATCTGGAGGACGGTAACATCTTCAGGTTGTTCCTTTCCTTTAGGGAGAGATAGTCTGGACCTTTAGACCCAATTAAGCATCTTTAGGATTCGGCTACCTCAAACTTTAGTTGAAAGTGAACATCTGGGGAATACGCCTGATCCGGGGTAGCCCTAAAGGGGCTAGGACTAGTAATTATCCCTTCAGACTCTCTAAGGAATCACTGACTCTTTCCGGACATCACAGACTCTATCCGGACATCACTGAATCTCTCAGGACATCACTTCCTTTCTCAGGACATCACTGATTCTCTCACAGGACATCATTGACTCTCTCCGGACATCAGTGTCTCTCAGGATATCACTGACCCTCTCAGGACATCACAGATTCTCTCAGGACATCACTGCCTCTCACAGGACATCACTAAATCTCTCAGGACTTCAGTGACCCTCTCAGGACATCACTGACTCTCTCAGGACATCGCTGACTCTCTCAGGACATCACTGAATCTCTCTGGATATCACCGACTCGTGGCAGACATCACCGACTCTCTCAGGACTTCACTGACTCTCTCCGGACATCACTAACTCTCAGGACATCACTGACTCTCTCAGGACATAACTGACACTCTCCGGACATCACAGACTCTCTCATGACATCAATGACTCTCTCCGGAAATCACTGAATCTCTCCAGACATCACCGACCCACTCAGGACATCACTGAATCTCTACGGACATCATTGACTCTCTCTGAACATCACTGAATCTCTCTGGACATCACTGACCCTTGGGATATCACTGACTCTCTCCGGACATTGTTGACTCTCTCCAGACATCACTGACTGTCTCCGGACTGTAGGCTTCGCAAAATCCCCCAGAAACTCGAACAGAGCCCTAAAGGGAGTGATTTTTGGAACTTTCATACAAACTTGGGATGATGGGACCTAAGTGAAGTGATTTGATGTAAAAACCTCAGTTTTGGACATTTTAAAGATCAGGGAAGAAAAACCCTGAGGAAAATGACTTTTGAATCTTACTGTTGGGAACGACACCTTTCACAGACACAAGACAGGCTGCGGAGGGGCGTGGCCAAGCAGTGGACAGCTTTGGGAATTGGGGCCAATCAAGCTGTCTGGGAATTGTTTACACTGCAATCCTACCAAGGAGGAAGAGACAAACCCAAAGCCTCACACACACATCGAAATATGAATAATGCAAGATACCCTTTTGAAATTCCCAGGCCCAAACAGGATACCAGAAGCCTGAAATCAATAAAACATTTAGTACTTCATCAAAAACCAATCAACCAGGTATCCACAGGACAGATTTAAAAGCCTGCCAAAAGACCTAGGACAATAGGGTTGAGATTTGGCGCGTAGATAAGGCTGTGTTAAATCAGAAAAAGATCAGGACATGTTTAACACTAAGCTAAAGCCATCTAAACTGGCAAGCCCGCCAAAACTAGACAATGAACTAAGCAAGGCTCATTTGCAACCTAAAGGAAACCGTTTTAGAAAGGGGTTTTTGGGCGCGAAAAAAAGACAGTATAATTGAAAGCCTGTCCCAAAACTCTTTCTCTTTTAGACTCGCTGACAACGCCGGTACAGCTCTCCCCCTGCACCAGCAAAACCACTAAAAGCCACGAGGGGGAAGGCCAGCAAACAGACCATCACACAAGAAGAAACCAGAGTGACTGCCTCAGTGACCATCGGACACCTCGCAGCAACAAGGGCCTTATGAAATCTTTTAATCAAAAGACTCTAAAATCCTGTCAAGGATTCGTTGGTGAGCATTATCCCTGATCTCCTGAAACCAAAAACCTAGCTAGATAGTGGGATCTTTGGGAGGGATAAGGTTTTTGTTTGGTATATTGTCATTCTCCCTTGCCTGTACCGTTTGCTCCCCAATCTGTGTTTAAGTATTAAGTGTGTTTTAAGTTTGTTACCTTTTTCTTTTAATAAAGTCAAAATTCTTTCATAAGAACCTGTTGTCTACTGCATTTTTATTCACAACCCCTAAATAAGTCCAAAGTCTAGGAACCAGGGGCGTGGGAGCGAGTCGAACCGCTCACTGAGTCAGAAGGCTGACCCCATTACCACCCCCTACAGGACAACACTCACACTCTCCGGACATTGCTGACTCTCTCTGGACATCATTGACTCTCTCAAGACTTCACTGACTCTTTCTGAACATCACCGACTCCCTCTGGACACCACCAACTCTCTCTGGACATCACTGACTCTCTCCGGACATCACTGATTAGCTCGTACATCACTGACTCTCTCCAGACATCACTGACTCTCTCCTGACATCACTGACACTCTCAGGACATCACTGAATCTCTGAGGACATCACTGAATCTCTGACAACATCACTGACTCTCTCAGGACATCACTGACTCTCTCCGGACATCACTGCCTCTCACAGGACATCATTAATTCTCTCAGGACTTCACTGACCCTTACAGCACATCGCTGACTCTCTAAAGACATTGCTGAATCTCTCAGGGCATTACTGACTCTCTGGAAATCACTGATAATCTCCAGACACCACTGACTCTCTCATGACATCACTGACTCTCTCCGGACATCACCGAATTTCTCTGGACATCACCGAATCTCTCAGGTCATCACTGTCTCTCTCAGGACATCAGTGACTCTCTCAGGACATCACTGACTCTCTCAGGACATCACTGACTCTCTCAGGATATCACTGACTTTCTCAGGACATCACTGATTCTCTCACAGGACATCACTGACTCTCTCCAGACATCAGTGACACTCCAGATATCAATGACTCTCTCCAGACATCACTGACTATCTCAAGACATCACTGACTCTCTCAGATAATCACTGACTCTCTCATGTCATCATTGACTCACTCAGGCCATCACTGACTCTCTCAGGACATCACTGACACTCTCAGGATATCACTGACTCTCTCAGGACATCATTGACTCTCTCAGGACATTACTGAATCTCTCAGAACATCACTGACTTGTGAAGGAATAAGCCATATTCAGAAAAATACACCATTCTATGAAAGAATTCTGGCCTTTGTAACATGACATACTGGGTTTGGAAATCTAAAAACCTAACAATGGAGATGCTGTAAACAGCATACAGACTATTGTGATAAGATAATTTGTTGCCACTGAATCAATAACCTTTTTGAAACAGGAGGTTGGAGGTTCCTGATAGTCTGAAGCTTTGGAAAGAACACAAAGTACACCCTGTTAAGGTGTTTTAAATTACACGTTGGAAACAAGCACATAAATGAAGAAGAAACATATGCCTTCGTAAAAATGACATCAGTAAAAGAAACACCTGCCGTCAAATCGTTTCTACGTTAAACTCAGAACACCTACGGACAGGAGACACGATTCTGTGTTGCAACCAGCTGAGGTGACTTAAGAATTGCATAGATCACCCTGTTTCAGGTTGTTTTAATTTACACGTCGTAAAAAGACACTAACAGAAGACTTTGGTAAGAATGACATCAAATAGATGCACTTGCTCCACATCGTTTTTATGATAAGCTTCGAACACCTAAAGGTAGAGACACGATTCTTAATGCTACCAGCTGAACTGACTGTAGGAATAGCAGAAGTCAGCAGAAAAATGACCAGAGATAATTAACTTACATCAGCAGAAAACTTCAAAGGAAATACCACTGCAAAAGGGTATAAAAATTGAACTTTCAAATGGGATGATAGTCTCGCTGTAAAGGGGCAAAGCGATTCTTGGCTTCAGAGGCAAGCTCTGTAAGTCTACAACTTTTTGTATCTTGGGTATCAAAGGTATCCTGGAATAAGACTCAGAACTGTAAAAATGTAACGAAGTCAAGATTTGAGAATAAGGATCTCTGATAATAGATTTGTAAGATTTCTGTTATTGGAACTGCTAATGTTGCGATTGAATCACCAACTGTAAATTACATGTCGGTTCTTTAATAAATCTATATATTTTTAGAATTGTCTCACATAATACTTCTGTATCAAACTCGGGAACTCAATATCTGTACGCTCTTTGGTGAGGAGTTGCAGAATACTGAGGGAGTTTTCCGGACCCTCATAATATCCTGAACGTTACAGTCTAGCTAAACTTATTAAAAGTGCTAACTTGGGGATGGTAAAATCTTGAGGTTGTTCCTTTCCTTTAGGGAGAGATAGTCTGGACCTTTAGACTCAATTAAGCATCTTTAGGATTCAGCTACCTCAAACTTTAGTTGAAAGTGAACGTCTGGGGAACACGCCTGACGGGGCTTGGACTAGTAATTACCCCTTCAGACTGTCTAAGGAATCACTGACTCTTTCCGGACATCACAGAATCTCTCAGGACATCACTTCCTTTATCAGGACATCACTGATTCTCTCACAGGACATCACTGACTCTCTCTGGACATCACTGACTCTCTCCGGACATCACTGACACTCTGAGGACATCACTGTCTCTCTCCGGACATCACTGACTCTCTCCGGACATCACTGACTCTTTCCAGACATCTCTGACTCTCTCCAGACATCACTGACTCTCTCAGGACATCACTGACTGTCTCAGGACATCACTGAATCTCTCACAGGACATCATTGACTCTCTCTGGACATCAGTGACACTCTGGGCATCAATGACTCTCTCCGGACATCACTGACTCTCTCCCGACATTAATGACTCTCTCCGGACATCACTGACTATCTCAAGACATCACTGACTCTCTCAGGACATCACTGACTCTCTCAGGACATTACTGACTCTCTCAGGACATTACTGACTCTCTCCGGACATCACTGAATCTCTCAGGACATCACTTGAAGGGACAATTACTAGTCCTTGCCCCTTAAGACTACCCCAAATCTGGCATATTCCCCAGACGTTCACTTTCAACTAAAGTTTGAGGTAGCCAAATCCTAAAGACGCTTGTTTAAAAAGTGACATGGACAAGGGGAAGCAACTGATTAGGTGAGTACGGCCAGGTGAGTATTTATTCTACTCTGTAGTTTGACAGTTAAGGTTAATAGTTTATAAAGTTTAGTAGGTCCTAATTTTTGTGGTTATAGTTTTTAAGGTCTCTTTTGTGGAGCAGGGAGTGTTAGTATACAAGGGCCCTTGAGTATATCATTTAATTGTAGTGTAATTTGTGGTATTGATTTGAGTTAATTTAAATTAATTAAAGGATAAGTCATGGCAGCACAGCTCAGCCCCGTGGCATGCTCCTCCTGCACTATGTGGGAAATCAGGGACACTTCCTGTGTCCCTGTTGACCATGTGTGTGGGAAGTGTATCCAGCTGCAGCTACTGGCAGACCATATTGCAGCGCTGGAGCTGTGAATGGATGCATACTGGAGCATTCGCGATGCTGATAGCACGTTTAGGGAGTTGGGTCACACCGCAGGTAAAAGCTGCACAGGCAGGAAGGAAATGGGTGACCACCAGACAGAGTAGTAGGCGCAGGCAGGTAGTGCAGGGGTCCCCTGTGGACTTCCCCCTCTCAAACAGATATACCACTTTGGATATTGTTGAGGGAGATGGCTTATCGGGGGAAGACAGCAGCAACCAACTTCCTGGCACCATGGGTGGTCCTGCTGCACTGGACGGGAGGAAAAAGAGCGGGAGAGCTATAGTGATAGGGGATTATCTTGTAAGGGGAATAGATAGGCGTTTCTGCGGCCGCAAACGAGACTCCAGGATGGTATGTTGCCTCCCTGGTGCAAGGGTCAAGGATGTCTCGGAGCGGCTGCAGGGCATTCTGGAGGGGGAGGGTGAACAGCCAGTTGTCGTGGTGCATATACATACCAACGATATAGGTAAAAAACGGGATGAGGTCCTAAAAGCTGAATATAGGGAGTTAGTAGGTAAATTAAAAAATAGGACCTCAAAGGTAGTAATCTCAGGATTGCTACCGGTGCCATGTGCTAGTCAGAGTAGAAATAGAAGGATATTTCAGATGAATACATGGCTAGAGGAATGGTGCAAGGTGGAGGGATTCAAATTCCTGGGACATTGGAACCGGTTCTGGGGGAGGTGGGACCAGTACACATTGGATGGTTTGCACCTGGGCAGGACAAGGACCAATGTCCTAGGGGGAGTGTTTGCTAGTGCTGTTGGGGAGGGTTTAAACTAAAATGTCAGGGGGTTGGGAACCTGTGCAGGGAAACAGAGGAAAGGGAAGCAAGGATAGAAGCAAAAGACAGGAAGGAGAAAAGCAAAATTGGAAGGCAGAGAAATCAAGGGTGTAAATCAAACAGGGCTACAGTAAATAATAATTCTAAAAGGACTAAGAGTGTTAAAAAAAAACAAGCCTGAAGGCTTTGTGTCTTAATGCGAGGAGCATTTGTAATAAGGTGGATGAATTAGCTGCACAAATAGATGTAAACGGATATGATATAATTGGGATTACGGAGACATGGCTCCAGGGTGACCAAGGCTGGGAATTCAACATCCAGGGGTATTCAATATTCAGGAAGGACAGACAAAAAGGAAAAGGAGGTGGGGTAGCATTGCTGGTTAAAGAGGAGATTAACACAATAGTAAGGAAGGATATTAGCTCTGATGATGTGGAATCTGTATGGGTAGAGCTGAGAAATACCAAGGGCAGAAAACGCAAAATCCCCCAGAAACTCGAACAGAGCCCTAAAGGGAGTGATTTTTGGACTTTTCATACAAACTTGGGATGATGGGGCCTAAGTGAAGTGATTTGATGTAAAAACCTAAAGATCAGGGAAGAAAAAAACCTGAGGAAACTGACTTTTTGAATCTTACTGTTGGGAGAGACACCTTTCACAGACACAAGCTGCGAGGGGTGTGGCCGGGCATTGAACAGATCAAGCTGTCTAGGAATTGTTTATACTGCGAATCCTACCAAGGTGCAAGAGACAAAGCAAAAACTCACAAACACATTCAAATATGAATCCCCAGGGGCAAACAAGAGGCTGGAAATCTAAAAGCAATTTCTGACAAAACTTCGAACACACAGTTTCATAGCCATTATCCCATCAAAAAAACCAATCAACCAGGTATCCACAGAACAGATTTAAAAGCCCGCCAACAGACCTAGGACAATAGGGTGGAGATTTGGCACGTAGATAAGGCTGTGTTTAAATCAGAAAACGATCAAGACATGTTTAACACTGAGCAAAAGCCATCGGAACTGGCAAGCCCGCCAAAACTAGACAATTGGACTAAGCAAGGTTCATTTGCAACCAAAAGGAATCCGGTTTAGTAAGGGTTTTTTGGGCGCGAAAAAGAAACAGTATAATTAGAAAGCCTGTGCCATAATCTCTCTCTCTTTCGGACTGGCTGACGACGCGGACACAGCTCTCTCCCTGCTCCAGCAAAACCTACCACAAGCCACGAGGAAGAAGGCCAGAAAACAGACCAGCACGCAAGAAGAAACCAGAGCGACTGCCTCAGTGACCATCGGACACCTCGCAGCAACAAGGGCCTTACGGAGTCTTTTAAACAAAAGACTCTAATATCCTGTCAAGGATTCGTTGGTGAGCATTATCCCTGATATCCTGAAACCAAAAACCTAGCTAATTAGTGGGATCTTTGGGAGGGATAAGGTTTTGTTTGATATATTGTCATTTCCCTCGCTTGTACCATGTGCTCCCCAAATCTGTGTTTAAGTAATAAGTGTGTTTCAAGTTTGTTACCTTTTTCTTTTAATAAAGTAAAATTCTTTCATCAGAACCTGTCGTTTACTGCAATTTTGTTCACAACCCCTAAATAAGTCCAAAGTCTAGGAACCGGAGGGGTGTGGGAGCGATTAAGATACGCCTTACATAAATGGCGACCGCGACAGCACTTTGGCAAAAGGGTTGTGAAGCATTAAATGCTGGTTTTGAGGAGAGAACAAAATGGAAGAGAGGATGTCATCCTATGTATATAAAAAAGTAAATCTCACCAAGAAATCGGTCCTCAGGCTGTTGCATGCTGAACGTCCTATGGACGCTGCAGATGCATGGACTGAGAGCAAGGAATACAATAAGTCTCTGGAGAAAGCCATGTGGTTGGTCTGCTCCCAAAAACAAATGCAGCTTATGGGGAAGCGCATTCAGGCTCTCACAGAAGAGCTGAAGGAAGAAAGTCAACTGTCCCGTGCCAGAGCTATAGCAGGGGATAGGTTGTTAGCAGAGCTCGGCACAAAAGATCAGGAACAGTCACAGATGCTGGAGGAACACCGTGCCAGTAAGGGATACCTCCAGTGTCAGGCCACCGAGGCCAAAAGTAGTGAACTGGCATTGCGGGAAGAGAACACCCGCCTTGCCAAGCAATTAAGGGAACTCACAGAGAAGTTAAACTATGTTCAGGCAGCCTATAGAGTAGCCAGTACAAGGGAGTTTGAGGGAGGGGACCACGGCCCCTGTCAGAAGCAGATTGAGAGTCTGAACCTTGCTCTGTCCAAGACAAAAGGCATGCTGTGCCTGATAAGCCCGGGTGCAGCCCAGGCAGACCTGGAAGAGCAGGGGGAGACTGTTCGACCACCACCTGTGGCACCAAGGAGAAGCTTGGTTAGGCAGCAGGAGAGGCAGACAATCTGTGAGGCTGACAGGGAGTGCACACCAGCACCTGTGGCGCCGAGTTTTGACTCAGTCTGGCAGCAGGGAGAGGGGGGCGAACCGATGCAGGAGAAGTCGGAGCCAGGGCTCATGTGCCCAGCACGACAGCAAAAATTCGGCCCGCCCGCCAGTGGTGGAGGTCAGGAACCCCTTGAAAGTCAACTCTTGGCTCCCCACGGTACACAACAGCTTAGGGCTATGGTAAGCCACCTGAGTAAACTTACCCAAAAGGAAGACCCCTCAGTCCACTTCATGGAGGTGGAGCAATCAGCAGCCATCAACGATTGTGACGATGCCGAAATGGCAAAATTGCTCCTGTTCTCATTAGATGGCAAATTGTACCAGTCACTCTCTACTGAGAGTAAGAGAGGACAGACCGGGTATGCTGCCCTCAGAGAGGAAGTTTTAGAGGCCATGGGAATGAATGAGGGAAGTCCTTTCTCCCGGGTGGAGAAAACAGTGCAGCTCGCAGGGGAGTCCCCACAGGCTTTCGCAGACAGGCTGTGGCCGGTGTACAGGGGTGCTTGTAATGGGGCTCTCGACAGGGCTAACCTGAACAGGGACGAGCTGGCCCACTGGCTCCGTAGCCTAGTGGCAAACAGCTTGCCATGAGTCAAAGCCAAGGCTGAGCTTTGGTTTGACCCAAGAGATCCCCGGGTCACTGAGGAGGCAGTGGTCAGGCAACTGACCCTAGCCTACCGGAACGGTAGGGGAGCTGAAGACACCCCACCGAAAGGGAAGGTGAGATAAAGCCCAGTCAGGATAAGAAGGAGTGGCACCAGGAACGTGGTAAACCTTCCGACACGAAGCATAGCTGCTTCGGGTGCGGGAAGACTGGGCACTAGAGAAAGGACTGTAGGAATCCCTGGAAGGGTAACCTAGCAAAGAAGTCCCCAACTCCTGCCCCAAATGTAGAGACACTGACCTCATCCCCCACACTGGACACAATAGTAGCGGCCATCAGAGTCCTGTTTGATGGCCCAGGGAAGGTGGCTACAGCCACTGGCGCTCTGATCCCATCTGCCCCACCCAACCCAGAGGCATGACTGGAGCTAGCACAGCCGGTCCACCTGTGTCCCCTCGAGTATGATGCCTGTAAGAGACCGCATGTTAAGATGGAGGTAGAAAAGGTAGAAGGGACCTATCTGTTAGACACAGGAGCTTCGAGCACCCTCATTTATTCAGATAACCCAGCCACTTCACCTCTGTCTAACGGGGTCCCGTACAGCCTAGTGGGATTCACAGGTAACAAGCAGGCTGGCTCATACACCATCCCGCTGTCCATTCATTTAGGAACGCTCCACACCAAGTGGACCTGTGTCCTAATGAAGTGGGAGCAAGAAGGGAAGGGGATCCTGGGGGCCGACTTTATCACAGGCCACAGGATTTTAGTGGATTTAAGGGATCACTGTCTATGGGGAGCATGTATCCCGGAGGCACAAGGCAAGGGGACCTTGTGCACAGTAAAACCAAAGGAGGGTTACGACCTCGAACTCATGGTCAGTAACACTCCAATGGAGTACCAGGCATTTGTGCAGGAAAACCTCGCAGCATTTGCCACTCACAAGCACGACTGTAGGAGGGTAACCGGGGTCGAGGTTAGTGTGAGTGGGGACCCCATGAACCGTGCACAAAAGCAGTATAACTTCCCCAGGGAAGCTGAGACAGACTTGGAAACGGCTTTGACTTCTTTAGTCAAGCAGGGGGTATTGAGACCTATAGTTACCCACGTGAACTCCCCACTGTGGCCAGTTAGAAAACCAGACAACTCCTGGAGGGCCACAGTAGACTATCGAGGACTCAACCGAAACATCCCCGCCTGTGCCCCCACGGTTGCAGCCGTAGCCGACCTCATTGGAAGCATCCCAGCATCTGCGAACATCTTTGCAGTGCTGGATATTTCCAACGGGTTCTGGTCCATCCCTCTAAGGAGAAAGGATCAGTACAAGTACACCTTTACATTTAAAGGCCAACAGTACACATGGAACTGTCTGCCCCAGGGTTTCCACAACAGCCCAAGCATTTTTCACCAATGTATGGCGAATTGCTTGAAGGGCTTCAGCAGGCCCCATCAGCTGGTCCAGTATGTGAACGACCTACTCCTCTTTACCGATGAGGGAGAAGAACATGGTCCCCTTCTGGCAGAACTGCTGGAACTGCTCAGGCAAGAGGGCTTTAAAGTAAACCCCAAGAAGGCACAGATTGGCCAGCGGGAAGTCAAATTCCTGGGCCTGGCTATGCGAGCAGGGGAGAGGGCCATTGACAAAGCTAGAAGGGAAGCAGTTCAGGAGTTACCAGCCCCCAACACAGTTACAGGAGTAAGGTCTTTTCTAGGGCTAACTGGGTACTGCAGAGATTTCATTGAGGATTACGCAGCCACAGCAGCCCCTCTGCTCCGACTCCTACACAAGGGAGTGGAGTGGGTTTGGGATGAGGGTTGCGAGGCTGCCTTTGTGAAACTCAAGAGAGATCTGCAGACCGCACCGGCTCTAGGGGCCATTGATGGAGGGGAAGAGTTTTTTCTGGAGGTAGCAGCCAGTGGGGACAGTCTGAGTGCAGTACTGCTCCAAGAGAGGCATGGCAAGCTGAGACCAGTGGTTTACTCCTCCAGAATACTCACTGATGTGGAGAGGAGCTACTCCAACTGTGAGAGGCACCTCCTCGCCACTCACTGGGCTGTGAAAAGATCATTGATCTTCACAGGCACCTCTCCCATCACACTCCTCACTCACCACACGCCCACCCAGATGCTCTTGGATGGGAGAATTAAAGATGGGACAGTGAGCAGTGCCCGCATTGCTCGCTGGACCCTGCTTCTCTCACAAATGGATCTGAGGGTAAAAGGTCTCTGCGAGCCAAAGCTCGCAGCCAACATGATTTACTCAGGGACAGCCCACCGGTGTTCCGTTGAAGGGGTATGGGAAGTCAACATAGGTTTGCGAGTGGGATACACCCCACAGGCCGCAAAATCTATGTGGACGGTTCAAGCACAGTATCAGCTGGAAAACGACTCACAGGGTGTGGGATTTATGACCCAGAGGCAGGCATTGCTCTGGCAATCAAGCTCCCCAGCACCATGAGTGCCCAGAAGGCTGAACTGTCTGCGGTGGTGTATGTAGTCACACACCCCGAGGAATTCCCTACCCCATACACGATTTGCTCGGACAGCATGTTCACATGCATTTCGTGTACAGAGTACCTGGCCATCTGGTCCCGTCGTGGATACACCTCCGCTGATGGGAGACCCCTGGCCATCAAGCCTCTGTTGGAGAAAATCATGAGGGCAGTAGGGGAGGAAGGTAGGGTCTACATCCAAAAGGTGAAGGCCCATTCCAAGGTAGAGCCCCGCGCAGAGGGCAATCACCAAGCCGACATGCTGGCCAAAGAGGGCGCCAGTACAGGCACGTTGTGGGATCCATATGGATCAAACCCGGTAGCAGCAATCAGAGGCAGAGGAGCGACCCAAGGGACTGCAGGGGTAGCATTGACACCGCACCTAAAGATGGTCCAGGCACAGGATCCCATCCTTAAAACTGTCCTGGAAACGCTGGCTAGAGGGGAGAAGGTAGAGAGCCCATACGGCGCAGCACCCATCACCCACAAAGAAGGCATGCTGTTCAGGGGGGAACAATGGGTAGTGCCGCAGCAGCACTGAAGGGAATTCCTCCAACTGGCCCATGCGGGTCCAGGAGCGGGGAATCCCGGGCCTGAGACCACCTGGCAGCGGGTGGAACAGGCAGGATGGTGGCCAGGACTGAGGGAGGATGTCCACGAGTTCTGTGCAGGCTGTCTGTTGTGTTCTGCCAACAACCCTGACCCCCAGAAAAGGAAGGTATCTATGGGACACATCAGGAGGGTAGAGGGACCATGGAAGTCGATACAGGTCGACTACATTGGGCCCCTACCCACCGCTCAGGGAGGCTACAAATACTGCCTAGTCCTGGTGGATGTGTTCTCAAAGTGGGTGGAAGCTTTTCCATGTCGAACAGCCACCGCTTTGGGTACAGCCAGGATCCTGGTCAGGCAAGTGTTCTCACGATGGGGGCTCCCACAGTATGTGGAGTCAGACCAGGGGAGTCACTTTACTGGGCAGATCATGCAAGAGACCCTCAGGGTACTCGGCATAGAAGGGAAATGGCACGTCGCCCACAACCCACAGTCATCAGGGATTGTGGAGCGTTTAAACCGTACCATCAAAGAAAGGCTGCGAAAGGAGATGAGAGACTCACCCAAAAAGTGGGTAGAAGCCTTACCGTTGATCCTAATGGGGATCCGGGCCAGCCAGTCAAAAAGCACGGGGTATTCCCCACACCAGCTCATGACTAGCAGGATTATGCAGACCCCCACCCATGTGCTAGCCCCGATGCTCATGGAAGGGCAGCTCAGGGAGGTGATTCGGGACAGATTCGTCAGGAATCTGTTGGACCACCTTAAACAGGTCCACTGGCAGGCTGCGAGTAACATGGGAAAGCAGCATCGGAGTAACCGATTGCTGCTGGAACCCCGCAAGCACCACGAGTGGGAGGTTGGAGATCAGGTCATGGTGAGAAATTTTGCCCGGGTAGGGAGTTTCGAACCATTGTACATGGGGCCCTACAACATTGTAGACAAGGCAAGCCCCATGGTCTATGCCATAAAGATGCCCCGCTGTACAAAGTGGTTTCACATCAACCAATGCAAACTGTTTAAACCTAAAAGGGAACAGCCGGCAAGGGTGGACTGCCCCCAAGTTAGAAATCCTCAGCCAGCCGCAACTGTGGCAGACGCACAAGCTGCAGCGGGAGGGACAGTGTGTTGTCTCACAGGAGAGGTCACTCCACCGATTATGTGGGACTCAAGCACACCCCCAGTGGCCAGGGCCCTAAGAAGGTCTCCCCGCACACCACAGCAAAGGCTACTGTGGCCACAGGTGTATCTGTTTAGAGGGTCCCACCCAAAGAGGGTTGCAACCCGAAGAAGAGCGCCCAAGAGCAGGGAGCGTTCTAAAGTTGGGGATTCCCAGCCTACAGCCTCCAACAGTGAGGGTTTCACAGGAGAGGTGGTACTGGAAGAAGAGAGAGAGAAGGGTCCCCCGCCTGCAGCCTCAGGCTGGGAGGAGCCCACAGATATGAACGAGGGCGCTGCAGCCACACAAAAGGGGGTAGTGTGCTGCAGCACAGGACGCAGCTGGGATGTTAAGATACCCCTAGCGGTTTTGAGGAAGGCCTTCTGGGTCCGGCGGTACAGGCCGCACTACACCCAGGTGTACAAGCCATCCAGAGGCCACATAAGGCAGAGACTAAACAGGACTTAACCTTGCCGTCCGGAGACGTGCGGCAAATGTACAGATTTTCGGTTTTAAGTAATTGCAGTTTTGGTGGTTATGGGTTATCATTAGTTTAGTTGTTTGTAGAGTTCTTTTTTAAGTTTAAGGGCTTGATTAATTATCCAGCCAGAGAACCTTTCTGGGACATGGATATATGTTTTGTGTGTGCCCCTACAGAAAGGACTTCGGAATGACAAGGTTTCTGCTCCTGCTCACCCTGGTAGGTGACCGAGGTGACGTGGAGGACTCCCACATCTATGGGTGCTCAGGAGTGAGAGCACCAGTCATCACCGCAGGGGGTGGCGAGCGGGGAGTGGAGGAGCTCGCCATCTACTTCCACGAGGGAAGGTGGCCAGGATGGCTGGGGTCCAACTCTACTAAATACTCCAACCAGCGCGGGTTCATGTACGGGGAGGCCTCCCTCCCATGCCCCAGAATACAGGTCGTTGCCACAAGGGTCAGTGTCTCCGAGGGGAAGCGTGTGTGCCTTACCTGTAAGGGACGAATTCCCCTGAATAGGTGGTGGTGGCTCAGGAAGCTGAGCAGGGACCCAGGGGACCATAGAGCCGACTGGGAAAGATTAGGGAACGACACCCACCGGACAATCACAGGGACCCAAGGAGGAGTGAGTGTTTGTTGGGATAAGTGGTGGGAGTCGAACAGGGAGTCTATGTTTGTATGTGGGGATCAGAGGAAGCCTGCCCCACAGGGGTATCCATCATCTTCTCCAGCCAATGGCAAGATGCCGGGGAGGGGATAGGGTGGGATTCTAGCCTGCTTGGGTGCGTGGTCCCACACATTCCGGTCCCAGTTAATGCCACTGAACTCGTGGCACACACCCGAAAGCCCCTACCCACGACCCAGGTCCCGAAAACCCTGGAAGAAAAGTGCCCTACCACCACCAAGGGACCAGGGAATGGGTTAGTCCTAGTACCAACCGAAAAGGTACTATACCAGGGGGTATACTATGCAGTAGCTTCAGTAATATTAAACCTTACCGAGGTATACTTACCTGAGTGGTGTCCAAAGGAGACGGCGCAGCTGTACCAGGCCCTGCTAAAGGAAATGTTTAGGAAATTTTACGAATTTGATTTTGCCAATATAGACAAAGTAGAGCTATACAGAATACACCCTGAGAACCCTATGGGCACGGGTAGACAAAGAAGGGGAGCCTGGAATGATGTCTTCACTGCCTATAGTACAGGGTCCTCTGTAATAAATAGCCTGGATGACATGGAATTACAGACACAGATAAATGGTTTAAAAACCCAGTTAAGAAAGATCCTGAAGGATGGGAACACAGTGGTAGGCTCAGAGCTACATGAGGACCAAGCTATGATGGTTCATTTAAAGGAAATTATTGCAGAATTGGAAAGGCATGCCAAAACAGTAAATGCACTCATACGGGAGGATAGGAATGCATCGGATCAGGCTGCACAGAATGAGGTGTGTGTGCTGTATGGGGCATGGTTGCTGGGAGAGGGCCGTAGCAACCTGGAGGATTTAAAGCAAGGTTTGGTCCCCTCCTGGATCAGCAACAAGCACCTCGCAGCCCTCCACCCATTTAGTAATTCGCTGAGCCCATGCCAATTTCATCTAGCCTCTGAAGCCTACCCTGTCCCAATAGATTGTGGGCGTTCAAATCACACTATCATAGGGATAGTAGTGAGAATGCCGGTCATGAGTGGGACAGCCCAACCCGTACCGGTATACAGGCTGGAGAACATTGGAGACACTCAAGGGGGTGCACACATCCGTTTTACAGCGGTCCCACCTTATGTCATAAAGTGGGAGCACGCCATGACAGGTACTGACCTCTCCAGGTGCTGGAGCCGGGGTTCACACATAATACTGTGACCCCAGCACTTTAACGCCTATTCTAAACCACAGTGCGGGTTTAAAGCTGCTGGCGCACGACCTATCAACTGTATCATGGAGGTGATGGCACACGGCCATGTTTCCCCAATTGTAGCATATATAGGGGGTGGGACATAATGGCCCAAAAATTCGTGAGGAAGCCTTCGTGCGAGGGTAAGGCTTCCCCGCGATCTCTCACTGCGCATTGGCTTTTTCAGTTCCAGCTCGCACGAACTTGATGTTCTGGACAGCTGCTGTGCTGGGCTTGCGTATCCCACAGGCGTAGTTAATTCGTGCGAGCTGTGGGATCACGTGACTCAGTTAGAGCCAATGGCAGCACACCATCTTCCATTCATAACTTTCACATAAGTGCTGTGAAAGCTATGAATACTATAGCCCCCCAAAAGAACCGCTAAACCTCAATTAAATTAAAAAAAACATCACATTAATAAAATAAGTATAGTTAAATAAATTAACCATTTTAAATAAAAAATTAAATTTTTGAAAAAGTTTAAAATCTTTTAAAAAGTTATAAAAATAAACTTACCTGTCTTTAAAGTCTCTAAAAAAGATATACCTGTTAAAAAAAATTCAAAATAATACTTAATTCACTACTTACCTTGTTAAAAGTGGGTCTTACTCCTCCTTTTTTTATGTGTAAAATCTTCCGTACTTACCTGCGCGTTGAAACCACTAAGTGCACTGCATGCACGCAGCCTGTAGCGCGCACGCGGTTCACCTAGGAACCGCCCCCTTTTCCATTCACCAAGTGCCGGTTTTCAGCGCATGCGCAGTGCATGCAGAAAACCGGCAATTGGAGACAGAATACGCGAGAGTACGCAGTGCGTACTCTCGCGTAGCGGCACTAATTTTTGGGCCATTGTGTCACCACAGGTGCGTCCCACTACCAGCATGGACACTTCTGGTGTCCGGTAAGTGACAGCAATTTCTGCTTTAAACCCGAGGCAGAAGTTCAAGTGGCCCAGGAACGGATTGTCCCCATTCCTGAACCCTCGACTGTTCACCTCACTGTAACAGAAAACATCACCAACCTGCAAAAGTATGTGACTTACTTTGGATATAAAATTCCCCCACTACCCGAACATCTTACCATCCTACTTAAAGCTGTAGAGATTTCACAAAACCATTTCTACACCCTGGAACAGAAAACAGTTGAAATAGGGGCAGAGATTTTGGATATAGTAGTTCCACCCTGGTGGGATATTTTCGAGAATATAGAGGAGCCTTGCTGGATCAGGATGGCTTCACATCTTTTGGTGGTCTGCCAGCTCGGGATAGTTCTCTACCTGCTGTGTACAAAGTGCAGGGGAAGGGACGGGGAGCTCCGCTCCAGACACAAAGGGACTTGGGAAGTGCATCAAAATAAAGGCTATGGCCAGGGATGGAACGAACCTCGAATTTTGTCTTTTAATAAAAAAAATTGTATGTGTGTTGTGTCATTTTTATGATGTGTATGATGTGTTTTTTCCAAGCTGTGCAGGGGTGTGCAGGGGTGTCGGACCCTCTCCGTGCTTGGATGTGAAATAAAGATTGATTCTTACCTGTATGTACCTAAAACACCACTTTCAAAAGGGGAATGAATGTTTGGGTTTAGGTAATACAGGGGAAGGTTGGTTTTCGGGGATCGGAAATTTTGCTCACCTGTTAATGATACTAATTCAGTTATAGTATCAAAGTGGGGGGTGTAGGCTTCGCAAAATCCCCCAGAAACTCGAACAGAGCCCTAAAGGGAGTGATTTTTGGACTTTTCATACAAACTTGGGATGATGGGGTCTAAGTGAAGTGATTTGATGTAAAAACCTAAAGATCAGGGAAGAAAAAAACCTGAGGAAACTGACTTTTTGAATCTTACTGTTGGGAGAGACACCTTTCACAGACACAAGCTGCGAGGGGCGTGACCGGGCAGTGAACAGATCAAGCTGTCTGGGAATTGTTTACACTGTGAATCCTACCAAGGTGCAAGAGACAAAGCAAAAAATCACAAACACATTCAAATATGAATCCCCAGGGGCAAACAAGAGGCTGGAAATCGAAAAACGATTCAATGACAATAAAACTTCGATCACACAGTTTCATAGCCATTATCCCATCAAAACAACCAATCAACCAGGTATCCACAGAACAGATTTAAAAGCCCGCCAACAGACCTAGGACAATAGGGTGGAGATTTGGTGCGTAGATAAGGCTGTGTTTAAATTGGAAAATGATCAAGACATGTTTAACACTGAGCAAAAGCCATCGGAACTGGCAAGCCCGCCAAAACTAGACAATTGGACTAAGCAAGGTTCATTTGCAACCAAAAGGAATCCGTTTTAGTAAGGGTTTTTTGGGCGCAAAAAAGAAACAGTATAATTTGAAAGCCTGTGCCATAATCTCTCTCTCTCTCGGACTGGCTGACCACGTGGACACAGCTCTCTCCCTGCTCCAGCGAAACCTACCACAAGCCACGAGGAAGAAGGCCAGAAAACAGACCAGCACGCAAGAAGAAACCAGAGCGACTGCCTCAGTGACCATCGGTCACCTTGCAGCAACAAGGGCCTTACGGAGTCTTTTAAACAAAAGACTCTAAAAATCCTGTCAAGGATTCGTTGGTGAGCATTATCCCTGATCTCCTGAACCCAAAAACCTAGCTAGATAGTGGGATCTTTGGGAGGGATAAGGTTTTGTTTGATATATTGTCATTTCCCTTGCTTGTACTGTGTGCTCCCCAAATCTGTGTTTAAGTAATAAGTGTGTTTCAAGTTTGTTAACTTTTTCTTTTAATAAAGTAAAATTCTTTCATCAGAACCTGTCATTTACTGCAATTTTGTTCACAACCCCTAAATAAGCCCAAATTCCAGGAACCGGAGGGGTGTGGGAGCGATTAAGATACCCCTTACAAATGCTGAGGTTGGGGATGGCATTAAATGGGAAATTAGAGACGTGTGCAATAAGGGCACAGCAGTTATCATGGGTGACTTTAATCTACATATAGATTGGGCTAACCAAATTAGTAACAATATTGTGGAGGAGAAATTCCGAGAGTGTATGCGGGATGGTTTCCTGGACCAACATGTCAAGGAACCAACTAGAGATCAGGCCATCTTAGACTGGGTATTATGTAATGAGAAAGGATTAATTAGCAATCTTGTTGTGCGAGGCTCCTTGGGGAGGAGCGATCATAATATGATAGAATTCTTCATTAAGATGGAGAGTGAAGTAGTTGACTCAGAGACTAGGGTCCTGAATTTAAATAAAGGAAACTACGATGGTATGAGGCGCGAGTTGGCTAGTGTGGATTGGAGCGCGTTACTTAAAGGGTTGACGGTGAATAGGCAATGGCAAACATTTAAAGATCGCAAGCATGAACTACAGAATTTGTTCATCCCTGTTTGGCATAAAAATAAAACAAAAAAGGTGACTCAACCGTGGCTGACAAGGGAAATTAGGGATAGCATAAGATCCAAGGAGAGGACATATATAAATTGGCCAGAAAAAGCAACAAACCTGAGGATTGGAAGCAGTTTAGGATTCAGCAAAGGAGGACAAAGGGATTAATTAAGAGGGGGAAAATAGAATATGAGACTAAGCTTGCAGGAAACATAAAAACTGACTGTAAAAGCTTCTATAGATATGTGAAGAGAAAAAGATTGGTGAAGTCAAGCGTAGGTCCCTTGCAGTCAGAATCAGGGGAATTTATAATGGGGAACAAATAAATGGCTGATGAATTAAATACATACTTTGGTTCTGTCTTCACAAAGGAGGACACAAATAAACTCCCAGTGATGTCAGGGAACATAGGGTCTAATGAGAGGGAGGAATTGAATTAAATCACTATTTGTAGGGAAATGGTGTTAGGGAAATTGATGGGATTGAAGGCCGATAAATCCCCAGGGCCTGATAATCTACATCCTAGGGTACTTAAGGAAGTGGCCCAAGAAATAGTAGATGCATTGCTGGTCATCTACCAAAATTCTATAGATTCTGGAACAGTTCCCATGGATTGGAGGGTAGCGAATGTAACCCCACTATTTAAAAAAGGTGGTAGGGAAAAAAACGGGGAATTATAGACCTGACATCGGTAGTGGGCAAAATGCTAGAGCCCATTATAAAAGATGCAATAGCAGAGCACTTGGAAAACAGTGACAGGATCGGACAAAGTCAACATGGATTTACAAAAGGGAAATCATGCCTGACTAATCTACTGGAATTTTTTGAGGATGTAGCTGGTAGAATAGATAAGGGAGAAACAGTGGATGTGGTGTATTTGGATTTTCAGAAGGCTTTCGATAAGGTCCCGCATAAGAGATTAGCGTGCAAAGTTAAAGCACATGGAATTGGGGGTGAGGTACTGATTTGGATAGAGAACTGGTTGGCAGACAGAAAGCAAAGAGTTGGAATAAACGGGTCTTTTTCGGAGTGGCAGGCAGTGACTAGTGTGGTACCACAGGGATCGGTGCTAGGACCCCAGCTATTCACAATATATATCAATGATCTCGACGAGGGAACTAGATGTAATATCTCTAAGTTTGCAGATGACACAAAGCTGGGTGGGCGTGTGTGCTGTGAGGAGGATGCAGAGAAACTCCAATATGATTTGGACAGGTTGGGTGATTGGGCAGATGCATGGCAGATGCAGTATAATGTGGATAAATGCGAGGTTATCCACTTTGGTGGCAAAAACAGGAAGACAGATTATTATCGGAATGCCAATAGATTGAGAAAAGGGGAAGTGCAACGAGATCTGGGAGTCCTTGTGCACCAGTCGCTGAAGGTAAGCATGCAGGTGCAGCAGGCGTTAAGAAGGCAAATGGTATGTTGGCCTTCATAGTGAGAGGATTCGAGTACAGGAGCAAGGATGTCTTGCTGCAGTTGTACAAGGCCTTGGTGAGACCACACCTTGAGTATTGTGTGCAGTTTTGGTCGCCTTATCTGAGGAAGGATGTTCTTGCCATGGAGGGAGTGCAGCGAAGATTTACCAGACTGATACCTGGGATGGCAGGAATGATGTATGAAGAGAGATTGGGTTGATTAGGCTTATATTCACTAGTGTTTCGAAGAATGAGAGGGGATCTCATTGAAACTTATAAAATTCTAACAGGACTAGACAGACTAGATGCAGGAAGGATGTTCCTGATGGCGGGGGAGTCCAGAACCAGAGGTCACAGTCTAAGGATAAGGGGTAAGCCATTTAGGACTGAGATGAGGAGGAATTTCTTCACCCAGAGAGTGGTGAACCTGTGGAATTCTCTACCACAGAAGGCAGTTGAGTCCAATTCATTAAATATATTCAAGAAGGAGATAGATATATTTCTTAAGGCTAAAGGGATCAAGGGATATGGGGAGAATGCAGGGACAGGGTACTGAATTTGGATGATCAGCCATGATCTCATTAAATGGCGGAGCAGGCTCGAGGGGCTGAATGGCCTACTCGGGCTCCTATCTTCTATGCTTCTATGCTTCTATGCTTAATTGGGTCTAAAGGTCCAGACTATCTCTCAGTAAAGGAAAGGAACAACCTTAAAATGTTACCGTCCTCCAGCTAGCACTTTTAATAAGTTTTGCTAGACTTTAACATTCCAGATATTATGAGGGTCCGGATAACTCCCCCAGAATTCTGCAACTCCTCACCAAAGAGCTTACAGAGATTGAGTTTGCAAGTTTGATACAGAAGTATTATGTGAGACAATTCTAAAAATATATAGATTTATTAAAGAACCGACATGTATTACTGTAGGTCTTTCAATCGCAACAGTAACAGTTCCAAAAAGAGAAAACTTTCACTTCTATTATCAGAGATCCTTATTCTCAAATCTTAACTTCTCTACAGTTTTACAGTTCTTACTCTTATTCAAAATATCCACCAATATCAAATACAGTACCTTGATCCCCAAGTTACATAGAGTTGTAGACTTACAAAGCCTGCCTCTGAAGCCGAGAATCGCTTTGCCCCTTTACAGCAAATCTATCATCCCATTTGCAAGTTCAATATTTATATCCTTTTCAGTGGTATGGCCTTTGAAGTTTTCTGCTGATTTAAGCTAATTATTTCTAGTCATTTTTCTGCGGACCCCTGCTATTCTTACAGTCAGATCAGCTGATAGCATTAAGAATTAAGTCTCTACCCTAGGTGTTCAAAGCTCACCATAAAAACAATGTAACAGCAGGTGCATCTATTTGATGTCATTTTTACCAAGGTCTTCTGTTTGTGTCTTTTCATGACGCATAAATTAAAACACCTCAACTAGGGAGATCTATGCAATTCTTAGTTATCTCAGCTGGTTGCAACACAGAATCGTGTCTGCTGTGTTTCATTTGATGTCATTTTACAAAGGCATATGTTTGTGAATTTTCTGGGTTTCTTTCCGAAGTGTAATTTAGGACACCTTAACAGGGTGTACCATTGTGTTCTTTCCAAAGCTTCAGACTATCAGGAACCTCCAACCACCTGTTTCAATAAGGTCATTGATTCAGTGTCAACAACTTACCTTATCTCAATAGCCTGCTACAGCTTCAACATTGTTAGGCATTCAGATTTCCAAACCCAGCATGTCATGTTTTAATAAGGCTAGAATTCTTTTATAGAATGGTGTAATTTTCTGAATATGGCTTATTCCTTCACACACTGACACGCTCAGGACATCTCTGACTCTCTCAGGACATCACTGACTCTCTCACGACATCACAGACTCTCTCAGGACATCACTGATTCTCAGAAAATCACTGACTCTCTCTGGACATCAATGACTCTCTCCGGACATCATTGATTTTCTCAGGACATCACTGACTCTCTCAGGACATCTCTGACTCTCTCAGGACATCACTGACTCTCTCCAGACATCACTGATTCTCTCCGGATATCACTGACTATCTCAAGACATCACTAACTCTCTCAGGACATCGCGGACTATCTCCGGACAGCATTGACAATCTCCGGACATCACTAATTCTCTCCGGACATCGCTGAATCTCTCCGGACACCACTGACTCTGTCTGGACATCACTGACTCTCTCCGGACATCACCAAGTCTCTCAGAACATCACTGAATCTCTCCGGACATCACTGAATCTCTCTGGACATCACTGACACTGTTAGGACATCGATGACTCTCTCAGGACATCACTGACGCTCTCAGGACATCACTGACTCTCTGAGGACATCACTGACCCTATCCGGACATCACTCACTCTCTCCGGACATCACTGACTTTCTCAGGACATCACTGATTCTCTCACAGGACATCATTGACACTCTCCAGACATCAGTGACACTCTGGACATCAATGACACTCTCTGGATATCATTGATTTTCTCAGGACATCACTGACTCTCTCAGGACATCACTGACTCTCTCCAGACATCACTGACTCTCTCCGGACATCACTGACACTCTCCGGACATCACCGACTCTCTCTGGACATCACTGACTCTCTCAGGACATCACCTACTCTCTCAGGACATCACTGACTCCCTCTGGACATCACTGACTCTCTCAGGACATCACTGACTCTCTCCGGACATCACTGACTCTCTCCAGACATCACTGACTCACTCCGGACATCACTGACTTACTCAGAACATCACTAATTCTCTCCGGACATCACTGACTCTCTCCGGACATCACTGACTCTCTCTGGACATCACTGACTCTCTCCGGATATCACTGACTCTCTTCGGATATCACCAAGTCTCTCAGGACATCTCTGACTCTCTCAGAGCATCACTTACTCTCTGCAGACATCACTGACTCCCTCCGGACTTTGCTGATTCTCTCAGGATATCACTGATTCTCTCAGGACATCACTGACTCTCTCTGGACATCACTGACTCTCTCAGGATATCACTGACTCTCTCTGGACATCACTGTCTCTCTCAGGACATCGCTGACTCTCTCCGGACATCACTGACTCTCTCAGGACATCACTGACTCCCGCAGTGTAACGAAATAGCCATATTCCAAGAAATACATCTTCCTATGAACAGATTTTGATATTATTAATACAAGACATACTCAGTTTAAAAGTCTGGAAAACCTCGGTGACACAGGCTGCAAACACAATACAGGCTTTTGAGATAAGATGGTTTGTTAACAAAAGCTGTAAAACACCACAAGCTTTTCAAAATGGGAGATGGTTGTAAACACAAAAACAGTGCCCCTACTGAAGCAAACCATTGGCACTTCCAGAAGGTCTGGAGTTTGGGAGAAACACAATGGAATGACCCAAGTAAAGTGTTATAAGCTAACACTCAGGGAAACAGAAACTTAGAACATTAGACAACACTGCCTCTTCATAAAGTAACATCAAATAAGACAGGAAACACGATTAAATATGCAACCAATTGAGATAGCAAGAAAACAAGTAAACACCCTAAGAGAAGTGGTTTTGATTTACATATTTTAAAAGATACCTAGAGAGAGGCTTTGAAAATATAATATCAATAGTTGACACCAAGCAATTACATTGTGTTTGTATTGAACTTTGAACACCACAGAGTCACGACCACTGGCTTACAAGTAGTTAAGTGATATTAAGAATTCAATAGAAAGACTTCCTAAGAATGGCATCAAATAGATAAATCGATAATAACCAGAAAAATGATAAGTTTATGAAACACCTAAAAGTAGAGACAGAATTCTAAAAGTTGGCAACTGAAATGACAGTAAGAATAGAAAAGAATTCAATAAAGAATCACGAGAGATAATTAGATTACATCAGCAGGAAACTTCAAAGAAAATACCACTAAAAAAAAGTATAAAAATAAGAGCTTTTCAAATGAGAAAATAGATGTCGCTGGGAAGGGGCAGGGCGATTCTCGCCTTCAGAACCACTCTGTAGGCCTACAACTCTGAGTCTCGGGTAATCAAGGTATTTGATTTTGATGGATATTCTGGAATAAGAAATAAGTAGAAGTGTGGAAATGTAACGAAGTTAAGATTTGAGAAGAAGGATCTCTGATAAGAAATGTAAGCTATTTGTATTTTGAATGGTTAAAGTTGCGATTGCCATACCAGCTGTTAACTAAATGTCGGTTAATTAATAAAGCTATATATTTTTAAAATTGTCTCAAAGAGTATTTCTTTATCAATCTCGCAAACTCAATTTCTGTACACTCTTCAGTGAGGAGTAGCGGAATTCTGGGGGGTTTTCTGGACGCTCATAATATCCGGAAGGTTACAGTCCAGTTAAACTTGTTAAAAATGCTATCCGGAGGATGGTAACATCTTCAGGCCGTTTCTTTCCTTTCGGGAGAGGTAGTCTGACATTTAGACCCAATTAAGCGTCTCTAGGATTTGGCTACCGCTAATTTTAGTTGAAGGTGAACGTCTGATCTGGGGCAGTCCGAAAGGGCTAGGACTTATAATTATCCCTTCAGCAGGACATCACTGACCCTCTCAGGACATCATTGATTCTCTCAGGATATCACTGAGTCTCTCTGGACATCACTGACTCTCTCAGGGCATCACTGACTCGCTCCGGACATCACTGACTCTCTCAGGGCATCACTGACTCTCTCAGGACATCACTGACTCTCTCAGGACATCACTGATTCTCTCCGGACATATCTGACTCTCTCCGGACATCACTGACTCTCTCAGGAGATCTCTGACTTGCTCCGGTCATCACTGACACTTTCCGGACATCACTGACTCTCTCAGGATATCACTGACTCTATCCGGACATCACTGTCTCTATCCAGACATCACTGACTCTCCCAGAATATCACTGTCTCGCTCTGGACATCACTGACACTCTCCGGACATCACTGACTCTCTCCGGACATCACTGACTCTCTCTGGACATCACTGACTCTCTCCGGACATCACTGACTCTCTAAGGACATCACTGACTCTCTCTGGACATCACTGACTCTCTCCGGACATCACTGACTCTCTCAGGACATCACTGACACTCTCCGGACATCACTGACTCTCTCTGGACATCACTAACTCTCTCCGGACATCACTGACTCTCTCAGGACATCACTGACTCTCTCCGGACATCACTGACTCTCTCTGGACATCACTGACTCTCTGGACATTATTGACTCTCTCAGGACATCACTGACTCTCTCCGGACATCACTGAATTTCTCAGGACATCACTGACTCTCTCCAGACATCACTGACTCTCTCAGGACATCACTGATTCTCTGCGGACATATCTGACTCTCTCCGGACATCACTGACTCTCTCAGGACATCACTGATTCTCTCCGGACATCACAGACGCTCTCTGGACATCACTGACTCTCTCAGGACATCACTGACTCTCTCAGGACATCACGGACTCTCTCCGGACATCGCTGATTCTCTGGACATCATGGACTCTCTCAGGACATCACTGACTCTCTCATGACATCACTGACTCTCTCAGGACATCACAGACTCTCTCCGGACATCGCTGACTCTCTGGACATCATGGACTCTCTCAGGACAGCACTGACTCTCTCTGGACATCACTGACTCTCTCAGGACATCACTGACTCTCTCACGACATCACTGACTCTCTCAGGACATCACTGACTCTCTCAGGACATCAGTGACTCTCTCTGGACATCACTGACTTTCTCAGGACATCACTGACTCTCTCAGGACATCACTGGCTCTCTCAGGATATCACTGACTCTCTCTGCACATCACTGACTCTCTCAGGACAGCACTGACACTGCCTCTTTCTCTGGAGCTTTTGCATGTTATTAGTTTTGTGCCTTTCGTATTTTATTCCTAAACTTACTCACCTTTTATTAGATTATTTCCCGCAAGACATTCTGCGGCTTTCTAGAAATGCCTATTTTCAAACTCCTCCACTTTAGAAAATGTTGTATCTGCTCCATTCAGTTTCCCAGCCTGATAACATCACCGTGTAACTAAGAGGATTCATTCAAGCTGTAACGAATTTAAAAAGTACTGGTTTTCGCCCTAACTTCTCTCGAATGTTTCCCAGCAACCCGGCACTACTTGCACTGTGAGGTTTAACTATAGAGAAATATAGACTGGCTTTAAATGAAAACTTCGCCGTGTTCACGTTATCTTGCTGTGCAAAAGTGCTGATGGGAAGCATTTTTATCCCCTGCAACGTGGATATGAATCCCTCAAACTACATTTATAAAATAAGGGCATATAGCCGCCCCTTGAACCTATAAGGGCACATGACACCCCTTTAATCTTCATTGTATTCATGCGACCTCTATTCGGATCTCTACTTACGAGTTACAACAAAAGTGACATTTTGGTATTCAGAATGTTTAATCAAACTTACTGCAAACATTTTAAGTAGATGGCCACTTCAACTTTCAGCTGATTTTTGCAATTGCGAAAAAAATTGAGAAAATCGAATTAGATATCAGTGTTTGCAGGGGGACATCTCGGCACACGCGGGCTGTGACAAGCTCCCGAACACCGGGTCTCTACTGACACATGCCAGGGAAAACGTGTCTGCAATTGTGGCCTCTTCAGAAACACAAGTCTCATCGAACCCAACCACAGCAAGGGGGTTTGGTAGGCTTCACTCTGTTACTGTCCGGCTACACATCGTGCATGTAAAAGCACCACTCCGTGAAAATAGGACAGCAGTGACGGTCTATTATATTATAAACAAAGGAAGCAGGTTTAGTGGGTGCGAACTGTTAAAACTATGTTGACAAGTAGTGTAAATCACAATGGTCATGTAGTATGTAAATACATCTTGTGCGGGCTGAGTTATTTCTTTTTCATGTGTACTTTCATAAGGGAAACTTTAACTCTTTCGCTCCGATAAAGACAAATTGAATTATATTTTAGTTGATAATTTGTGGTTATGTTTTTGATCTATCTTGCTGTAACCTGTGGCGTTTCTTTAGCCCCTTGTTCCTCGAAGGTTATATGTGTATCTGTGTTTGTGTGGTGTGTTCCTAGTGTATGTTATATGTGTTATGTTGTTTTGCGTGTGTGTGTAATCTGTGTTACACGCGTGCCCTGTTTTTGTGTTGTACAGAGCTGTTAATCTCTTGTCAGATTTATGATGAAAAAGAGCGAGGTAGTTTGCAAACCAATTTAAGTATGTGCTTATTTTACTGAGATGCATGAAAACAGGTTACATTTTTAAACCAAAATAACAAAATCTCTCTCTAAGTGAAGGAGACTAGAGGCCGGGGGTGGGATTCTCCCATTCTCCCAGCAGTGGTTGTTGGTGTACAGTTCGTGTGCTGTCTGTTGTGTGTGTTTGTGAATGTATCGCGTGTAAATGACATGTGTGTGTTGCATTTGTGTATCATTTCTGGATTGTGTGCTGTGTGCTGTGTCATTTCAGTTTGTGTACTGCCTCTGTGTGTTGCTGTGGTGTGTATTATTTCTATTTGCAACCTTGGTGTCGTATTTGACCCTGAGGTGAGCTTCCGACCACATATCCGTGCCATCACTAAGACCGCCTACTTCCACCTCCATAACGTCGCGCGACTCTGGCCCTGCCTCAGCTCATCTGCTGCTGACACCCTCATCCATGCCTCTGTTACCTCTAGACTCTACTATTCCAATGCACTCCTGGCCCGACTCCCAGCTTCCACCCTCCAAAAACTTGAGGTCATTCAAAACTCGGCTGCCCGTGTCCTAACTCGCACTAAGTCCCGTTCACCCATCACCCCTGTGCTCGCTGACCTACATTGGCTCCCGGTTAAGCAACACCTCGATTTTAAAATTCTGATCCTTGTTTTCAAATCCCTCCATGGCCTTGCCCCCTTCCTATCTCTGTTATTTCCTCCAGCCCCACAACCCTTCAAGATATCTGCGCTCCTCCAATTCTGGCCTTTTGCACATTCTCGATTTTAATCGCTCCACCATAGGTGGCCGTGCCTTCAGCTGCCAAGGCCCTAAGCTCTAAAATTCCCTCCCTAAACCTCTCCGCCTCTCTACCTTTCTTTCCTCCTTTAAGATGCTCCTTAAAACCTACCTCTTTGAATAAGCGTTTGGTCACCTGCCCATATATTTCCTTATGTGGCTCGGTGACAAATTTTGTTTGAAAACACTCCTGTGGAACACCTTGGGACATTTTACTGTGTTAAATGCGCTATATAAATACAAGTTGTTGTTGTTTTGTCTGGTGTGTACTGTTCCTGTGTTGTATGTTCTGTCTGTCTGGTGTGTACTGTTCCTGTGTTGTATGTTCTGTCTGTCTGGTGTGTACTGTTCCTGTGTTGTATGTTCTGTCTGTCTGGTGTGTACTGTTCCTGTGTTGTATGTTTTGTCTGTCTGGTGTGTACTGTTTCTTTGTTGTTACGGCATGTGTGCTGTGATGTTTGTGTTGTGTTCCTAATGTGTGTTTTGTGTGATAGATATGCTGTGTGTGATATACATATACCTCTGTGCTTTGTCTGTACTTTTCCTGTGTCAAATGTTTTGTCTATTTGATGTAGAGTGTTTCTATGTTGAATGTTCTACCTGTGTGGTGTGTACTTTTCTACATTGTAAACTGTATCTGTAATATGCTTGTCTCTATTGTGTGTTCACTACTGTGTGATAACTGTGCTGTATAGTTTGTGGGGAATTTCTGTGTGCGGTTTCTGTGTGACGTTTCTAATGCACTATTTTTGTTTGTGTGATTGCATGTGATATGTGTGTTGTGTATGTGTGATAGGTGTATGAAAGTCTGTGTTCTTTATGTGTAAATGTTCTTTGTTATTTATATGCCTGGGTAAAGTTTTTGCATAACTGTGCAAAGTGTTTCGTATGTGTTTTGTCTGTGTTTATTTGGGTCTGTGATGTGCTTTGTTTGTGTTATTTATGTCAGCGTAAAGTGTGTTAAAATTCCAGTATTTATGTATAAATCTTTACCTTAATCCTTTGCAACCGTTTATTTTAAGTTAACCCTTTCGGGGGCCAGTGGGGCATTTCTGCACAATATATATTTGTTTAGGATTTATTTACACTACAAGTTTAGCCTCAGCGGTAAGCGGGTTTCAACTCGTATATCGGTTAAATCTATATCGTGTAATTGCAGAGTTAAGGTCTTACCCGACTCCTGTGTGCAAGAGAATGAGACACTCTCCTCTCTGCTTGGTTCCGGTGTCAGGTAGTGCCCTGATTCCAGATTTAGACTGCTTTTAGGGTTCATTTACACTACAAGTTCAATATGGGTGCAAAGGGATTGCCACTTCACATTAAGTTGGCTGTGTAAATCCAGATTCAGGGGCTAACCTGACTCCAGAGAGAGGTGGAGTGTGACTGTATGAAGGGAGCAGTTCCACAGCACTTCAGTTGGACCCTGCCTGTGGTGTTAATACCGCGTGCTGTCAAGCGTAGTTTACAAAGTATTCAGGGGATCCACAAAGTGGAGGGAGGCTATCTCCTCTCGGGAGTCTCACTCCTATTCACTGTAGTGTCAGGTCAGGTCCTGACTCTGGATTCAGAATGCACTTACAGTATGTGGTCTCAGCACCAATGCTAACGTTATGTGTGAATTCACCTTTAAATGTTTAGCGAGCAGGGATTCTCCCCTCTTTGCTCTCTAACCATTTACATCTCTAACTTTTACAGACAGCATCTTTCTCCCAAACAGAGCAGTTAAAGTTCTAGCCAGTCAGAAATCCAGCAGTGTGTACAGGGTTCTGCCTGACCAAACCAAACTGCAGGTCTCAGACCCTTGGCTGTGCTGTAAATGGACCTTTTGGCACCTGGACCACGCGTATAGAGTAAATACACCCTGAAATTCGTTACAGACTTTGTGTATTTCCCCTGGTGTTTTCACACTTCCAATGTGTTTATAATTTCAGAATGTATATAGCTATTATTCTTGCTGATAAACTTTCTCAGATTTTTTTAGTGTTTTTTTTATCTGAATAGGTTACTTATGTATTAATCTCTGTGTGAATTTTAGACCTTCAGATAGAATCTTTACGGCAATGCTTGGGGATCCTTTTTGTTTAGGTCAAAAAGTACACCTCCCCGCCCGCTGCGATGACAGAAGCGGATTTATATAGTCAAATGTTATAGCTTTAGTACAGATCAAGAGAACAACGTCTAGAAATCGCTCAGGGATAAATATCGCAGTCTCATCCGCAGTCGGCACCCTCGTCTGCAGGAAGGTCTGTTGGTCTCAGCTGGCACAGACCCATCTGCTGAGACGGGGGCGGGAAGGGGAACTCGTTTTTCGCTGCGATATTTTTAGAACAGTGAATGAACCAAAAGTGGTGATCTAACAGTTCTCTAGCTGCATTGGGTTGTTGGGAAAGGCACATTTCTAGCTTTGTATTTCACGGATGTTGACATCCTGGTCGGACAGTGGATCTTTAATGCTTTTTTGTGTGACAACATTCAATCCAGGAGCAAAAGGGGAGCTCGTCTTTGTTACCTTTTCGAACCTGTTTTTGGATTAGTGATTGAACTAGGACAGAAAACATTTTGTAAGATGCCATCCAGTTATAAATTACTCAAATGGACACACATATGCTGAAAATATTCTTATTTTAAGAGGACAGGAAAGTAGTAAAATCAGATTAATTACACGAGCTCAGTGTAAGGCCAATGATAGGTAAAACCACTCCTCCGCACCCCATCCTGGATTTGCTCCTGGTGCCGCCCTACAATTCTTGATGATATCGCAAGGGATGGCCTTTCCAAAATGCGGTGGGACTGAGGCCTTGATCACTAACGGTGCAATGTATTTGGGCTGCTCATTTCATGTTTTGATAAACACACAGTGAACATTTTCTTTCTTAAAAAAGCAAAATACCGCGTATGCTGGAAATCTGAAATAAAAACAGAAAATGCTGGAAATACTCAGCAGGTCAGGCAGCATCTGTGGAGAGAGAAACAGAGTTAACGTTTCAGGTCGATGACCTTTCATGATTATCTTTCTTAATTGTTTTCGATGTTTCGTTTTATTTAAAGGAGGAATAACTTTGATCGTGACTGTAAATTATATTATACACCAAGTTACCGGTGAAATATATGGATATTCTAATTATCGAGGTTTTTCCAGATTCTTTTAAATTTCGGGTTACTTCAAATTTACCCTATAAAATACAATTTCAAAGTTCCTATTTCCTTTGGGCTCGACTCAGACTTTAACTGGGATTCTGATGATACCATTTCTTGTTCTGTTGTGTGCTTATGGTTCAGATTGGTGGCAATTGGCCTTCCTCCAACCAAAGATTTTACAAGTGAGTTCACGGTGTTTGCCGTATAACGGGCAGATTCCGAGTACTTCCCTGGAAATATATGCTGTTCTTCTCGACCTACCTGGACTCTAGTTCAGAATGTCACAGTCTCAACCAGAGCCTCCATTCATTCCCCACACACCGATTGAATTTTTGAGAATACTGTACTTTCTCAGTTTTCAGATGAAAATAACTACTAATTTTATAATCTTTGACTGAATTTACTTTAGGTATTCCAACAAATGCAGACTGGAGGCTGAACGTTGCGTTCAACTGGCAGAATTCATCAAGCCGATTCCTTTAACGTGTAGTCCGGAATAATAATAGAGGAATCAATATCAGGATTTCCCATTGGTGTGTTCCTTGAACAAGAAAGTATTTTTCATCGCTGCGTAGAAATGCCGCCCCGATTATCAAATGCTGGCGTTTATAAAGAACGGTTCAGGGATTGCTGATCGCCCCAGAATCCAACTGTGTGAGATCAGCGCCAGGGCCACTGGCCGCTATACATCAGGCCAATTAGTGCAACATCTTTCTACTGTTTTGGGGTGTCACTCTGCGTGGCGTGATGGTAATGCATCTCTTTATAAATATAGGTGCCTTTACACTGCAGTCATCGCTCCGAGACCCGCCTGAGTTCGGATTGCAGCCAACCTGAACCTTGTTTACATTCCTGGGCTCTTTCTGACTGGTATTTTAACTGACCCGTTTTGGAGCGAGCTATATGCTCGGGATGTACATGTCTCCCAACTGTTAGGGATTTAAATGTTTAGAGGGCAGGAAGGGAAAATCCCCATTCTCTAAACATTAAAGTCTAAATATTCTGTGCTGTGAGTGTAGTTGGGCAGAATTTCCACCCGCTGCTCTGAACTGGTGGTGACCCTGTCCCAAATTCTGGGGATGGGCGTCATTTAAATGATTGGAGCGGGCACAGGCGCCTGCATTGGTGCAACAGGTGTGCCGTGCCCTGGTACCGTCTCAGAAAGCTTGAATTGCCGTTGACCGACTCTGGGGTCCGCTTTAGGCCCAGTACGGGATTCACGCCTGCTCTCAGCAGAGGTATGTACCGCTGGGTCAGTCATAGGAGCATCTGGGGGGATTCCCGGGATAGCTGGGTACACACCCAAGTGATTCCAGAACATAAGGGAAGCACCGCTGGGATTGGGATTTCTTGTCCAGTTAAAAATGGGTGGAAATCTGGTGACTTCGGGCCCTGCCCATTTTCTCACTCGTGGGAGAATTCCACCAGAATTGCACGATCTGGAGTGAGCAAATTCTACTCTTTAATGAGGGGCTCTGACTCCGGATTTACACTTGCTGTTTAGATTAGTGTTCGTAGAACAACAACAACTTGTATTTATATAGCGCCTTTAACGTAGTAAAACGTCCCAAGGCGCTGCACAGGAGTATTCTCCTCATCTCCCCTCTGGATCTTTTGCCAATGATGTTGAATCTATGACCTCTAGTTATTGGCTCACTTGCCAGAGTTAATAGTTTTTCTCTATCTACTCTATCAAAACCTCTCATCATCTTGAAAACCTCTATTAGATCACCTCTTAACCTTCTCTGTTCCAAGAAGAACAGTCCCAACTTTCCCAACCTCTCCTCATAACTGAAGTTCCTCATCCCTGGTAACATCCTGGTAAACCTCCTCTGTACCTTTTCTAAGGCCTTTACATCTTTACTGAAATGTGGTGCTCAGAATTGTCCACAATACTCCTGCTGAGGCCTAACCTGTGATTTATAAAGTTCGAGCATGATCTCATTGCTTTTATATTCTACTCCTCTATTTATAAACCCAAGTAACCCATGTGCTTTTTTAACCACCTTATCAACTTGCCCTGCCACCTTTAAGGATTTGCTCCTCTGTACTTTTCAAAATCATGCCAATTATAGTAAACTGCCTTTCCATATTAGTCCTGCCAAAGTGCATCACTTCACACTTCTCCACATTGAACTCCATTTGCCATGCTTCTGCCCATTGTTCTGAGGAAAGGGCATGGACCTGAAATGTTAACCCTACGTTCCTCTCTCTGCAGATGCTGCCTGTCCTGCTGAGTGTTTCCAGCATTTCCTATTTTTATTTCAGATTTCCAGCATCTGTATTTTGCTTTTTGTTTTATTACTCTGCACCAACTGAGACATTTATCCCGTTGTTCATCTTTAATGTTAAACCATTTCTTGAAGATATCAGCAGACAAAATGTTAACAGTTTTCTCACCTTGGTAGGCGATGGGATAATAGCCGGTAACACTTGTATTTTCTATCCTACATTTCAACACAAAAATGACAACACTGGGAATTACATGTCAATCTGATGAATGCCGCATAAATTAACATTTTAATTATGCTCCACCCACCCACCCCCACATCAAAGAAAATAATTGGTCTGCTAATTCTTGATCAAATGCCTGCCATGGTTCATGCCGATCGAATGTGGTTGGTTCACTATTTTGTATTTAGTGAAGGAGCAGCTTCCATTTTAAACCCTAGCTACTTAAATAAATCTAAAAACAAAGACAAAAGTTTCTATTTTTGTCACATTACACCCCCTGCAGGTTGAGATTCCTCATTAGTGCCACTAATACATCGCTGGAGAGTTAAACAGTATCCTACTTTTGAAGGATTAGCTTGTCCGTATTCTCTGAACATCCTGAAGCCCCCATTTCTCAAAATGTTTTTTTCCAGCAAGATATCTAGTAAATTGGCTAAAAAATAGTTTCAGTTTCCAACTCATTGGTTCATTCTTATCAAAATGATGCGAATAAATGTGGAAAGCTAGACCTACTGCTTTGGGTGCCACTGTTAGTGAAACAGATTTGTTTGCGATTACAATTCCTGAGCTATTTAAACAGTTATGACAGCAATACCATGAAATAAGACAAAATATTTCAATGAATTCACATCATCCTTAATATAAACATGTGTGCGTAATTCATGCACATTAACCATTGCAGAACCTCTCGTCTGTCACCATTCTAAGAAGAAGCATTTGAACAGATTCCCATGGCTCCCTCACAGGCAGCACTCCAACCAGCTGAAGAGGGGAATCAAAATTTGTCAAAACATCCTGTTACAATTAACTAGACCTGAAAGTTATACTGTACATAAACCCACCTGTAACATGTTAAACATTTCAAATTGCTGTCTCTGTGTATATACATTTGTACATACATACTATATATACAGAGAGTGAAGGAGACAAAGAGAGAGAGCAGTTTGCTTCTGTAAGAAATATTTGGAATAAATGTGTGATTAAATCAAATTCATGACACCATAGAAAACCGTTACAAGGAAAGGGAGTATGTTACAGGATTTGTCAGGCAGTAAGAAACGCCAGATGAAACATAGGAGGTTTGTAAAAAATTCTGAAATCCAGACAAGATTTATGAACCGTTTGCTATGACAGTGTAATGTCAACCACAATGTAACCTAGGACCTGGCAAAGTCTCTGAAACCACGTTCCAGCAAATTGTTATAGCACTAACATGATGATGTGTGAGCGTAATATTTATGGAAGTCAGGAATCTGGAAACAGTATATGTGAAGTGTCGAAAATGAAAAATCATGTTTTCAAAGAGAGCATACATCACATAAAAATGTTGTGTATGAGCTTTCTAGAAAGCATGCTGGCAATGTTCACGTACCATGGCCTCGTATACATTCCTATCAGATGTTAACTGATAAGATCTTTACAGCTGGTTTTATTTTTGACCATATTAAGAGATTCCATGCTTTATTAATGTATATTTAATACAATAACTAGTAATTTCATTTTTATACAGACTAAATAGCACTTCATATATTATAACCATCACATATGATATAATTGCTTCTATCTTTTTGCTTCTCTCATAAAAGTTTATTTTGTTAAGTTCTACAGTTAAAGTGAAAAAGCATCACCATTCCTTATTAAAGATATTGAATTCCAATTTAAATGTAAGCTTTAGATTGGAGTATAGAAAAGAGAATCAAAAATATATAATCTTTTGTTAATCTTTGCCAGGTCACAACATTTAATGCAGTTTTGTGTACAATTAGTCAAATGAATGATAATTGTTCAGGAGGAATGAGTCACCATCTTTAGGGCCACTTTAAGCCATACATTGCAAATTAAAAGCTATAGGAACTGTTTTCTGGATCATGTATTTCTGTCTTTTTTTAAAGTCTAGTCTTTGTCATTTGACAAGTTGCTGTTTTGATAATACTTTCAGATGGAAACTACTTTCTTGAATTTCATTTTGCTAGTATATACTGAGTTAGATAATGTGTAGAAGTAGCAACAGCTGGGGTTCACCTGGACATGGCCTGGAATTCAGCCCATGTCATCTTGTTGAAATTAAACAGAGATTTCTCTGGGCTTCCAGAGCAGGTGGAAATTGAGCTAAGTGTTGCACTGAATGGCATGTGTATTATTATAAAGCCATTAGCACTGCACACTCTCCATGGCTGGAACTATGGCAGGTGGGTTTGGAAATGAAGATTTAAGTGATAGGCTCCTGACACTGCAAATGAAAGTGGGAATATGGAATGTGAAGATGGTATGTAAAGATACTGTGCATTTTTGAAGGAGCACAGACTTTGCTCTGGGGCTATGAGTTAGTATTTCTGTTTCGCAGTGTGAATATTTTGAATTTTTTTACCAACGTATATAAAATGCAGCAAAATTATCATATTGCCTGGTTTCTTCCTGAAACTTTTTTTTGGCTAAATTTTGTACCAATCAAGGTGAATTTGGTCAGTGGTGGGGAAGGAGGCACTTTTTCCATTTTTGCCAACCAGTGTCAACACAAGAGTTCCAGGTTAGGTATAGCATGGACAGGTAAAGAGTAAAGCTCCCTCTTCTCTGCCTCAACAATATACTGGAGTGCCCACCACAGAACACCTCCTACAACACTACTGTCAATTTCTACTTCCTACGTCTCCAATCTTCGTGCACTGTCCGAGTGAGATTGTTAAATTCTAACAAATTATGGGTAGTTTTTGCTGTGGGACCATGCCCATTAAGATTTGGGCTGTCACTGTGGAAATACATTTCATATACAAGCCTTACAACCAGCAGAGACAGAAGGCTTTCGTCTGACTGGTCTGAATTTGACCTCAGGACCCAAAGGGGAAGTACAGTATGCTGACCCACTGGATCATCCAGTCCCTGGAAACATCTATGATTTACTGGACATAATGATTAGGATTTTCTGGTGGAGACCATGTGACTTGCTTGTTAATTACAAATACTGTATTGAAAAGTATATAGGTTTAGGTATTAAAGAATACAGAACTTTTTAACTTCTGAATTAAACATGAATTTGTTACCCTTTATAGAAGAAGCCACTAAAGTGAATAAATGTAATAATATGTACAAGAAAGATGCTTCAACTAGGTGAGAAGCTGATTCTAAAATTAACCTATATATTACCACATTTTATACATGCAATTCTCTGAACTGCAGAATTGGATTAAAAATGGAAAATAGAATCAAATTCCTGCCTGTGTGTAACTATGTTGAACATTAACTAGGTGTTATGAGTAGGTCTCCTGCATTAAACCAATGAGTAATGAGTCTGATCACAGTCTCCAAATCTAATAGCTGTGATAAATAAGCAAGGTTCTTGTGGTTCATTCAGGGTAACATGCTGAGGCAGTGACTCCTGTTCACGGACCTGGCCGCAGAGACTTTACAGCATCTATTTGCTCTAGATAGAGATTCCTCAGCTGTGAATACCTCCCAAATTGTCTGCCTCCAGAAAACTTACAACTGCAAGCAGAAAAAAATGTGTACGACTGACTCCTTAGACTACAGTGAAAAGACTTTCTCCCTGGTTGGCTGGAGGTGCTGATTCTTGCTGGGGTATGGTTTCATGGGCACAAGCAGTCCTTGGATACCTCACTCTAGTGACTGTTCCTCATGTGCGAGCATAGACAGTAAGTGTTGACAGGCTATTAGAGAGCAACTAAAGGAGTCTAATCCTGTTTTCACCTGACATCCCCACATATACACTTTCCAGCAGGGATCACTGGATAACAATCAGGAGTGGTAACCTGGGCTGTTTTATCCCCCTTCTTAGCCCAGGGGTGCCAAAATCAGTTATAAAGTCCCCCATTGCTAGAGTTGCTTCTTCGGTAAATTTGTCTCACTGGAAACTAGACTGTATCTGCAGTACTCAAGCTAGAACGAGGTACTCAAGCTAGAGTTCTGTTGGAGGCTAATCAAGAGATCAAGGAGAATGATTGCTTTGATGTTTGCTGCAGGCCTTTGGCAGCGATCACTATCAGTCTGCATGATGATGAATATAAGTAATGTTCTGCAATAGCATGTGTCTGTGTGTATATGCAATATGTGAAGTGTGCACATGCATGAGAAAGGCTATAAATGTAGTTTGGTAGCCTTGAACCAATTGTATGATGTGGCTTTCAACCCAGTAAGATGTACAATGTTGTGTTTGTGTTGAAATTTAAACAAAACCTTAATTTAAAGATGTTTTGTGGAGGGAATGGGTACCAGTATGCAAAAGCTGGAGTCATTCTCTGGATAGATTTGTTCATTGTTAATACGTGCCAGTCTGATTATATTTAGCAATTTTTGTGCTTGCAAATTACAATTACAAAACTAAAGTCTCATAGCATTTAACTTTGAATTTATATATAATTCTGTTTCTTAGAGGTTCTTGGCACAAATGTCACTAGTTCCCTTAAAGGAAACCCCAGACTCTGAAGCACTTCTATTTATGCACAGAGAACTTCTCCAGCATCGAGCTCCCAGAACCAATTCCTATTTTATTCTTTCATCTACACCATAAAAACCAAGGATTTCAAGATAAACGTTTGCTTTAACTGCTTTGGAAATATTGGCCCCGATATTTACGGGGAGGTGGGTAGGAAGCAGAGGAGGCCGAAAACGGCCGATGAACCCGGCAAGGCCGAGGATGCTGAGGTCCTGCCGAACTTAGCGGCAGGACCTCATTATCATATTTTGGATGTGTTTCCTACCAGGCAGCCGACCAAATTGACAGCTTGCCCAGCGGCCGGGAGGGGAAATCAGTGGCAGGAGGCCACAGCCAGGGACCCTTGGGGAGAGTCCCCAGCAATCGGGAGAGAGGAAGGTCGGCGATCGCGACTTGGGTGGGAGAGAGGATATCGCAGCTGCAGGGGGTGGGGTGGGGGGGGGAGGTCGGCGATCTCCTGTTTGTTGTGGGGGGGGGGGGAGGGGTTAATACCGAAGCCATTATTTTATCTTCACATTCTAATTTCACTGCTTTTTGAAATATACAAAACTTCAACACATGAGGATATATTGGTTAGATTTAATTAAATAAGGCATTGTGGTTAAACAGGAATACATCTTGTGGTATTGGTCATCCTACACTCTGCAGGGAGAGAAAAATAATGAATTTTAAACACACAGAACCCTTAGCTATCCGTATCATGCCATCATCTGGTGATAAAACGGTAATGATTTCTGCTCAATAAGTGAAATGGACATTTACAAGGTCTTTGGAATTAATAAAATGGATTGGTTAAGGAATTAGATATTGGAAGAGTATTCCTTATATTAAATAGTTGTTTTGTGTCTGGAGTATACATTCAAGACTTAACATAATAAATTCCTATAAGGCAACTTTACATTCTATAGGATCTTTGTTTAAGAATCAGTCCACACAGTGTACTATACAGTATGATACCTATGGGTTAATAAAGAAGCTGTTGCCTATTTCCATTTGCTGGTGATGACTGTATACACCACATTCCTGACTTCACTGTTTTTCAGTGAAGGGACCTATTGTACTTGCAGTCGTTCAAATTTAAGTTGTCTAATGTTGGTTCAAAAGTTCATACAATTCCCTTATGGGATTCTAATTTTCGTCTGATTCCCTACAGCAACGCGGCATCAAGCTACCCTCTTATGCATCACGAGAGGCTGATAAGTAAAAGCAAGCAATGACAGAATGCAGGGTTACCTTCCCTCGCAAACTCCAAAAGGCCTCATTTTCTTTCTTGTTAAATGTGATAATAAGATATAGTTGATAATACAAGGTTATATAGTTGTCCGAGGCTGGTGACAATGGGGGAAAATGGATTATTCCGGAAACTGATGAAGCTCTGGCACAATTAGATTGTGAAGCAGTGCTCTGAGGTTTGGTCGGTGCTTGGCCTGTTCTGATTGATGAGAAAATCATAACTTCATCATATTAACTGCATAGTTCACTGGCAGGTTACAGTAGTCTGATTCTGTCTTGTATTGAATTGTGACAGAATAAGCAACTTAACCCTTTCTGTGGCACTACACTGCTCTCATTGTGCTACATTTGCAGTTGCGTTGGGAATTTCTTTTTCTTCAATATTTGAAAGAAAATTAGACGTAATGTATGAGGTGGTTTGAGAGATGGACTGGTTTCCTGTGCATATGTGGCAAAGTACAGCTGGAATCACCCTGGTACAGAATATGCAAATACTCACTGAGAAATGGCACCAAAGCTCTTCATAAAAGATTAGTGCTTAAACTTTAATACAGATGGTACCACCATCATTAGTAGTAAATGCCCCATATATTTATTTTTTATTAAACAGTTATTGTCTTGAGCTCCAGGAAGTGTGGTCTGTGCCCAGCATGCCCTCTGGCTGGGTTTCCAATCTGAATCCGATCATCAGAGTGAGATACCAGGCTAAGAACAGAAGAACATAAGAAATAGGAGCAGGAGTAGGCCAATTGGCCCCTCGAGCCTGCTCCGCCATTCAATAAGATCATGGCTGATCTGATCCTAACTGCCAATCTACTATCACAGAACCATCTCCTGAACCTAACAGAATTGGACACCCAAAATAGGAGCAGGATCAGGCTACACGGCCCCTGGGCCCGCTATGCTACCCACAGGGCCATGACCGATCCAAACCTAAACTCATGTCCAAATTCCTGCCCGCTCCCCGTAACCCTTAATTCCCTTTACTTGTAGGAAACTGTTTATTTCTGTTTTAAATTTATGTAATGATGTAGCTTCTACAGCTTTTTGGGGCAGCATATTCCATGGACCTACCACCCTCTGAGTGAAGTAGTTCCTTCTCATCTCAGTTTTGAAAGAGCAGCCCCTTATTCTAAGACTATGCCCCCTAGTTCTAGTTTCACCCATCATCGGGAACATCCTCCCCGCATCCACCCGATCCAACCCCTTCACAATCTTATATGTTTCAATAAGATCGCCTCTCATTCTTCTGAACTCCAATGAGTAGAGTCCCAATCTACCCAACCTCTCCTCATATGTCCATCCCCTCATCCCCGGGATTAACCGAGTGAACCTTCTTTGTACTGACTCGAGAGCAAGTATGTCTTTTCTTAAGTATGGACACCAAAACTGTATGCAGTATTCCAGGTGCGGTCTCACCAATACCTTGTACAACTGAAGCAATACCTCCCTATTTTTAAGGTGTGGCACTCCCTCACAGGGAAGGCAGGGAAATCCATGTCACTCATCTTCACCTACTAGTGGTTGGTTTCAGAGCATAATAAGCAGCAGCTTGGGAACAGATTGGTTGTGCATTGATTGTTGGGTAGCACATCAGGCATAAAAAGTAGCAAGACCATGACCCAATTGGTAAAAGCACTGTCCAGTGTGGGTCTGAAACATACAGGACACTTTGATCCCTAGTGCGTGCTGCATTGTCTAATCTTGAGAAGTCGCACAACACCAGGTTATAGTCCAACAGCTTTATTTGAAATCACAAGCTTTCGGAGCGCTGCTCCTTCGTCAGGTCAGACTTCACCTGACGAAGGAGCAGCGGTCCGAAAGCTTGTGATTTCAAATAAAGCTGTTGGACTATAACCTGGTGTTGTGCGACTTCTCACTTTTGTCCACCCCAGTCCAACACCGGCATCTCCGCATCATTGTCTAATCTTGGCTAGGACAGTGGTGGGTTGCTACAATTGGCCTTAGTATCCTTGGAATAGGGGCAAAAACAGTGAGGGCTGGGCTCATGATCCCTATCCAATGACCCCTGCTGGAAAGCGCACATTTGTGGACACTAGGTGAGGACAGGATCAGGCTTAGTTGTGATACCCCGCCTCCCCTCTCCCTCCCCCGCCCCCCCCCCCCCCCCAGTCTGCTGATGCTCACTGTTTAGGCTTGCCCATGAAGAATGGCCATTTGGGTGAGGTTGTAGAGGGTGGCCATTGCCCATGAAACTGTTTCCTAGCAAGGAGTCAGGATATTCAGGAGGGGAGAAAATTGGGCAAACAAAATTATAAGGGAAGCAAACATTTCTATTAAAGGTAGAAAAAATAGTATTGACATATTTTCTGTCACACACTTAAGTATCTGTACCATAACTTTCTGTAATTTTATTTTAAATTGAATGTGTGCTTGCCATTCAAATGATTTTATTTATTGAGGGATGTCATGTTTATTCTTGAACTTTTGTCCTTTCTGGTGCTCCCTGGTTATGTCATTTGCAGCCAAGAGAGCAGGTAGGTGATCTATTTTTCTGGACTGCTGCCAATGTCACTGTAAAGCAGGTGACAGGAGGCACACAAGTGGCTCAGGATACAGGAATAGCATTTCTTATGGTTTTACTCCCTTGCCATAGGGAGGTGGATGGCGTCTTGCTACAGTTCTATTCTGCTACCCATACACAGGAAGCCAGTGATGTGGGTGAAACTGGGAATTTAGCAGAGTGGAGGAACTGAACCTTTGCCAGTAGCACTATAACACTGGGCCATTTTATGTCTGTAATTTTCTACTGGATGGTATTACAAAGAACATGAGAAATGAATGAACTGTCATTAGAGCTTAATTCATGGGGTTCTTGGAATCAGCTATAAAAACTGTAACTTAAATTTTTTTTAAATTATTATTATGGTACTGGAATTGCCCCTCAGTACCCAAAACGATAAGGGGTAACAGAAAAATGTGTCAGAGTCAGGGTGACCCTAAATGTTCTTGTTGTAGTCACTATTAAATATAAAATCTTTTGCTATTAACACATGATGCAGGTTATTGAAATACATTCTTGGCTGAATGACCTGGACCCACAATGAATCCAGTAAAAATACTTGGGATGATTCCATAAAATGTTTGCCATATCAGAATTTAAAATCTAAATTATAACATTAAGAAAAAACTACCCTTTAATATAAAAACAGGCAGTTCTTTTTATTCTTGTATTCAGATGTTTGAAATTTGAGACTGGAGTATTCCTTTAAGGGCCTATATCCTGAAAGTAAATTACTCTTTAGCATATTCCTTTGAAGTCACTTGTGTTAAGTGAATAAACTGATCTGGTTATAAACTCCTATTAAGGGAATAGTTTTGCCCATGTTCCTCATTTTGTGAGGGTTAGAGCCCTGACACAGCAATCTGCTTCCTGTCCTAATGACAGGGAGGAGTGTTTTCACATTCTAACAAAACACAGTCAATAAATGAAATGGTTCATACTTTATTGTAGCTACATGCAAGTTGTAAATCTGTCTATATTTCACTGTGATAGAGCATGTTTCAGAAGGTTGCCTACAGGTGTTAGTATTACAGGAGCACATAGTTAGATAGCTAGATATAGATAATAAATTTTCAATGTTGAAGTTTGCCACCAGGTTTGACTTATCTTAGAAAGCAAACTATGACACCAAAAGATATTTGTTGTTATTTTTGAGGGACAAGACAAACAGATAATTGTCTGTGATGATTTATGTTATTGATTGAGGCGACGCTCATCTTTTGCATAATTATAGTAAATAATTACATTAAAGCACCCATATACTCCTTATGATATTTGGCAACAGGCTGTATCAGAAATAGGAAAAGTACTTACCTTCTTTAAGATCCACAATTAGTGTTGTTCCAAAGCATTGCAATTTCCACATGATGCAGGTGAATGTCAGAGATACTGTATTTTTAATTTCTTTTCTACAAAGAAAATATTGCATTGATGTCTGATAAGGCTATCTGCTGTTAGCCATGTTTGCCTTCCTGTGCCAGTTGTTTGGAATCTGCTTGTGTCTGACAGTCTAATCTGTGATTTATATTCCCCTGACTTCCTCTTGCGCCTGTTAGAGCTGCAGGAAGGCTGCAAAGTGATAAGTGGAGTACAGCAAAAAAAATCTGGAGCAGACATCAAATATTCATATCTACCCTGGCCTGAAGCATGTCTGTGGTGTTTCCTTAATTCAATAAAGTTGCATCTGTGACTGAAGTACAATTAAAAAAAAAACTGTATGTTCTCAGAGATTACACACACACACCACACATACACCACATACACACACATATACACACATGCGCACATAACAGCATGGCTTTAAACAAGCAAGGAATTTAGGGTATAAACAAAATTACCTACATACAATGCACATAAGATAGCACCATATTTCACTGGATAATTTGTTTTGTATAAATAATCTTGAGTTATTTTTAAATAATCCAGTTAGAATGTAAAAAGGAACAAATGATTTTTCCCCTCCTTTTGATTTTCTTTTCCTGTTCTCCTGAATGTTTTGATGGAGTACGGTTCTACAGGCACTAACCACCCTCCAATGCCTCACACAAGTGACCTTTCTTCACGTGTGAATCTAGACACCAAAGGGGTAACTTTACGAGTCTGTGCTGTTAACAGGCGAGGCTCCCTATCAACAGCCTCTCAAGTGTTTGTTGACTGGTCGAACGTTTCACCTCTTTTGCTGCATTTGCTGGGTAGAAGCATTCAGCCAATGAGTGGCATCATTTAATATGAATTAGACCTGTTATTCACTGCGTTTAATGGAATAAATTTAAATTTTAGATTTTCTTGTGCTTCCTGTTCATGTCATTAATACACTAAACTACTGGATAAGAATATTCAAATTGATGGTAAGAATTCCCTGTGATCTGTGGCAGAAATTTAGCATTTCAAGAGATTCGATAGTGCTGTCACAGAAGGAGCAAGCCTACAGTGTATACAGTGCCTTTTTATTGTTCATTAAAATGAGTAATTGATATTCTTGATATTATGTACTAGTATCTATGAAGTGCAATTATTTGATGATTTTACTTTAAAGATTACTTTTGCAATCATTAAGTTTTATTTCGTAAAATGTAGCTCATTATTAGAAAGAGAGGACTTGCATTTAAAGGAACATCGGAACAGGAGTAGGTCATTCAACCCCTCGAGCCTCTTCCACCATTCAATTAGATCATGGCTGATCTGTATCTCAACTCCATCTACCTGCCATGGCTCCGTAACCCTCAATACCCTTGCCTAACAATAATCTAACAACCTCAGTTTTGAAATTTTGAATTGACCAAGCCCTTTATTTTAGGGGGAGGGGGGAGAGTTCCAGATTTCCACTACCCTTTATGTGAAGAAGTGCTTCCTGACATCATTCCTGAATGGCCTAGCTCTAATTTTAAGGTTATGCCCCCTTGTCCTGGATTCCCCCACCAGAGGGAATAGTTTCTCTCTGTCTACCCTATGAACTCCTTTAATCATCTTAAACACCTCAGTTAGATCACCGTTTAATCTTCTATACTCAAAGGAAAACAAGCCTTGCCTCGGCAACCTGTCCTCATAATTTAACCCTTATAGCCCCAGTATCATTCTGGTGAATCTGCGCTGCACCCCTTCCAAGGCTAATATATCCTTCCTCAGGTGCGGTACCCAGAACTGAATGCTTATAATGAATTATATTGCACAGTTACTGCTGTTGTGTAGCTAAACACAACAGTTGTTTTGTGCACAGTAAGGTTCCACAAAAAGCAATGAGATGAATCATTAGTTAATCTGTTTTGGTGGAGGGAGGAAAGTTGACCAAGACACCAGGCAAACAGCTTGCTCCTCTTCAAATAATGCTATGAGATCTTTATCATCCATTTGAAACACTGGAACAGAGCCTCAGTTTATTGTCTCATCCAAAGTATAGCACCAAAGCTGTACCCTCGCAATATTGCATGGAAGTGTCAGCCTATATTGCATGGGGCTTAGAACCCACAATCTTCTGACCCAGAGGCAAGAGTGCTACCAACTGACAATTTTAATTAGATAATATCATTATTTGAATCAACTGTTATGGGGTTCTTTGCATGTTAGCAGATCTTACACATTGTAAGAATGCAAATATTTAGCAAATCTGATATTTCTGCTAAATCTAACCCCACATGAACTGTATTGTGTAAATCTGTCAATATGTCTCTACATTTATAATGACTGAGAATTGTGCCAACAAGGTTATACCGTGGGCAGTGAACAAATTGTAGAATTTTCGAGGTGGAATGTACATGTATTTCTACACATCCATGTTTGTGTGTATGTGTATGTGTGCTGGCATGCACATTTGTTTAGACTTTCTCCCCTTCCATTCAGATGATTCTGAAACCAGCTTTAATAGGGAAAATATTTCGTCCTGACAATTACAGCAGACCCCTAGCACACAGTATGTGAACTGGTTGATAAGTTAGCTGCTGCTTTCACAATATAAATCCTATGAAAATGTGAGGACAAATGCAATACAAAATCATAATTACTACTTTACCTAAGTGGATAAAACTTCTTATTTTTCTCATTAACCGAGCTGAGAAAGTTTGCTTTTCTTATGGTAGAAAAATCAAAGCATTTTTCAGCTAAAACAGTGTGACCGACCAAGGCTAAATCATTTCCTGGGTAAATACAAGGTTCTCCATTGTTGAGGCTGATTGTTCACAGGTTAGTTATTGCTGCTTTGTATGCAGAAAAAGAAAGGTTCAGAATAAGAGGCCTCTGTCGGTTGCTTTGTAGCAATAGCATGTGAAGTGCCAGGAAGAAAACAACCAAAGAGCTCTTGAGCCACTTGCCCCTTTTTAACTGATAACAAGGAGAACATTGCTATTGTATTTTGTCATTATTCTCTTCTACTCTCCTGGATTCCTTTCTACTTCCTTCACCTATACTTTGGGCATTTATAGGCTGCATCTAGTCCCAGATGTCAACAAGGATATTATCCAAGCCAATGTTACCAGGATGTTTGCTTTCTTTTGAAGTCCCAATTTAAAGTCTATACTGTAATGGCAGGTTTTGTTCAGAGAACCATTTTCATCCACTTTCAAAGAAGCCAATAAATTTCCTGGAGCCCAACTTTCTGCTCTACAGCCTTACTGGTGATGAATTAACATTTGGATCATTAGGGATGCTGACTTTATTTGCATTTGCTTATGAGCGATATTCAGCTAAGTGCTTCTGAGCAAGTGCGACTATAAAATGTACTGAGGAGTTAATGCCAGAAAAGCCGAGTTTGTCTTTTCTGTGGAAACAAGCTTTGATTAGGTTTAACCTACTATTTATGTTTTGTCTGGTCTGGTCTGCCTACATGATGGGAATTTAAGGCCTGAGCCTGTGTTTTAATAAGTGCCCATCACACTGACATGCCACAGATTTGTGTGTTGTTTGGGTGGATGCACATAGGCAGTTCAGTTAATAAATCAGAGCAGTGCCACAAGAATGTCTGCTGTCTACAAAATCTTCTTTAAGGAAAAAAAGGATTGCATCAAATGATCACAGGAAAACCCCAAAGTAGCCTTGTAGTTAATATTTCAGAATCCGTCTATTTATTGGACAGAGCAAGGAGGTTGTCGGGCTTTTCCAATTTGGAAACAAATTGTGTCTAAGGAGTGTGATAAGGATGCACGCTGAGCTGCTACAGGTCAAACTATTAAATAATAATATTATAGTCTGATTTAAAGCAGCACTTCTAACTCTGATCACTGTAGCACAAAGCAGCCCAAATTACACTTCTGTTCCATCTTGTTAATACCATTTCAGTGTTCTCTGACATTATTTGGTTTTGAAGCCAGCAGCACAAAAGTAACCATCCTTCCTTGCATGAATAATTTGATTTTCATTTGTGACCAGCATGATGGCTGACCTTTGCTCTTCAGAATGATCTTTTCGTCTCCTAGAAAGTTCACGGAAGGGTCAGTCAGTTGCATTGACTTCCTCTTTGGAATGTGTGACTGTGTGTTTCTGTGTGCACCAGATCTGTGGAGGGGAGAGCTTCTACCATACCTGAGGCATTTTTCTTTTAGAATAAATCAAAATTAGTGTGGACAATGCAGGCTGTGTGGTGGGAAGATGTACATATTTCACAGTAATGAGGATTCATCAGGACTGCAAATCAAATCACGTTATGGAATATGATTGGAGCAGATCTAATTAGAAAATGTTCCTATTCTTTGGCATTACGTCAGGATTAGAATACCATTCTGAAATATTCTGAGTAGCTAAAATATATTGTGTGACCTAACAAAATTCCACATATTTATTTCCCTTACAAATATTAAAGCTTTAAGTTCTATTTTGAAGCTTAAGGCTTTATTAATTCTACATTTTAGTAGAAACTGGTTACACTTTTATTGTCAAGAAAGATATATAGCGCTTTCATATACTGTAATTGTTTGATTTTTCTTTCATTTATTTCTTTTCCAAATGTCAGTATGGAGTGTTATAATATAGGTTATTACTCTAGAAAACACTGTTGACATTATTTAGTCACATACAGCGGCAGCCACATCAGTCTTGATACTGTGCTGAAATGATGCAGAGAGGAATGAATTTTTCATTTATTTTCCTCCAGAACTTGGGTTCATGCCGAGGTCATAGCATCTCTGAATAGCATAACCAGAAGGCATTGACTGCACAGAGCAGGTAAACAAATGGGAATATGAACACACTTTAAAACTGGAATAATAACAGAGCTGCCTGGTGAGAAAGGTGACAAAATGATTGTAAGGATAGTGTGTGTGGATAAAAATGAGGGGAATCAACACTTTGGGTTGTCTGTCACGTAAGCAGACTGGGGGATGTTTGCCATCAGCTGGTAGGCATGTATTCTTGAAAAGGGATTTCTGGCCTGACATTAGTCATATATCATTGGAGCTGTGCCCTTTGATTACACAGAGGCCTTGCAGAGTCATTAATAACTGGTATCGGGCTTTTTGTCTGGCAAATGACATCTGGCCACTAAGTGACTTAACACCTAGCTAGCTCTTTTTGGTGATGTACCAAAGGTAAATTAAGGCAGGAACCTGTTTGTTTTACATTCCTGTGCTGTTTGTTGCAATGAAAGAAATATCTTTATGCAAAGGGAAATTCATTAGAAACAGGGGTCTTGTTTAAACGGATGCAGAAACTATTGAAACTTTCCCGGCCCTTTAGACTTGATTTTTATTTACATGAACTAAGATCATATTCTGTTTCTGTGCTGTAGTGGTATGGAAGTATTGGATAAACATTATATTTAAATGTCCATGAATAACAATATTGCATCACTAATGAATAGTATGTAACATTGTAAGTTTATATAATTTTTCTTATAATACATAAGAACACGGTGGCATAGTGGTTAGCACTGGTGCCTCACAGCGCCAGGGACCCGGGTTCAAATCTGACCTCGGGTGACTGTCTGTGTGGAGTTTGCACATTCTCCCCGTGTCTGCGTGGGTTTCCTCCGGGTGCTCCGGTTTCCTCCCACAGTCCAAAAATGTGCGGGTTAGGTTGATTTGGCTATGATAAATTGACCCTTAGTGTTAGGGGGGGATTAAATATGTGGGGTTATGGGGATAGGATGGGATATGTTAGGGGGAATTAAATACGTGGGGTTACGGGGGTAGGGTGGGATATGTGTACTGTGGGGATTAAAGCAGGGACAGGGTACTGGATTTGGATGATCAGCCATGATCGTATTGAATGGTGGAGCAGGCTCGACGGGCTGAATGGCCTACTCCTGCTCCTAGATTCTATGTTTCTATAATGGACAGCGAGGCCCCAAAATTCCTGGGTTGTGGGAAGCCCAGAAATTTGGACGGGTCCCAGTGTACACTGGGATTCTGCTCCAGATGCACCCCAGTATAAATTCAGTTGAGTTTCTGGGCGTGCTGAAGAAACCTCCACCCTCCCAGTGGCAGCCACATGAAAACCATGGAGTTCAGGCGGGATGACATTACCCATCTTATATTCAATGACTTCTACCTTCCCATCCACCCTTGAGAACGTGGCTGCTGTTTAAAAAATATAGTTTGCCAGGACCTACTCATCCAGGCGTAAGTGCTTGGTTGAAGGGGCAATGCTGAACTGACATTACTTGTGGAGACTTTTGGTCATATCTTGGGACTCACTGCAGGTATTGGAAAACATGTCACTGTTATACTCAGGTAACCTTCCCCTACATTCTGTATTGCCCTTAGAGAGCATTTTCTTTCAAGAAAATTACTGAGTTAGTATCTGAAGGCTGCATAATAGGCTTCCCAATGGATTACATAGGATATACAGCACAGAAACAGGCCATTTGGCCCAACCAGTCCATGCCGGCATTTATGCTCCACTCCAGCCTCCTCCCGTCTTTCCTCATCTAACTCTATCAGCATAACTCTCTATTCCCTTCTCCCTCATATGCTTATTTAGCCTCCCCTTAAATGCATCTATACTATTTGCTTCAACCACTCCCTGTGGTAGTGAGTTCCACATTCTCACCACTCTCTGGGTAAAGAAGTTTCTTCTGAATTCCCTATTTGATTTCTTGGTGACTATCTTATATTGATGGCCTCTAGTTTTGCTCTTCCCCACAAATGGAAACACTCTCTCTGTGTCTACTCTATCAAAACCTTTCATGATTTTAAAGACCTCTATTAGGTTACCCCTCAGCCTTCTCTTTTCAAGAGAAAAGAGACCCAGCCTGTCCATCCTTTCCTGATAGATATAACCTTGCATTTCTGGTATCATCCTTGTAAATCTTCTCTGCACCCTCTCCAGTGCCTCTATATCCTTTTTATAATATGGTGATCAGAATTATACACAGTACTCCAAGTGTGGTCTAACCAAGGTTCGATACAAGTTTAGCATAGCTTCTTTACTTTTCAATTCTATCCCTCTAGAAATAACCCCTAGTGTTGGGTTTGCTTTTTTTATGGCCTTATTAGCCTGTGTCGCTACTTTTAGTGATTTGTGTATTTGTACTCCAAGTTCCCTTTGCTCTTCTACCCCATTTAGATTCTTATTTTCCAAGTAATATGTGACCTCCTTATTTTTCTTACCAAAATGTAATACCTCACATTTATCTGTGTTGAAATTCATTTGCCAATTATATGCCCATTCTGCAAGTTTATCCCGCTTTACACAATCTTTAGGAAGTGAAGCAGCAGCTGGGTGTAAGGGAAGCTCAATTAATCGGAGAGCACCAGAGCAGAGCCAGAACACCCCAGCACTACCTATCCAGCAGGATGTATAGATCCAGGGGCACTTTCCAGGAACTTTCCCAGGAGTTTTGCCTCAGGAGGCTGTGCCACAGTTTTGATGCTTTGGAGGAGCTCTGTTCACTGTTCCAGTCTAATCTGCAACAAAGGTCCACAGCACGGGCAGCTCTACCGTAGCAGAGAGAGTGATCACAGCTCTCAACATTTATGCCAAAGATTCATTCCAAGAAGCCACAAGAAACTTTTGCCAGATCAGCCAATTTGCTATGCACTTCTCTATAAGGCCCACTTTGCCAAGGTATCTCAATTTATACAATTCAACAGTGCTCATAGTCAGATGACTAAAAGAGCCCTCAAGAATTTCTGGATTTGCCAGGGTTGTGGGAGCTATTGATTGCGTCCATGTGGCACTGCCTGCCCAAATGTAAACCACCATATGTTCCATCTTATTAAGCTACATTGTGGATCTCTTATGAGGAAAGTGGCAGCTGGTGAAGAAATTGAAGAATACATAGAAACATTAAATAAGAAAAGGTACATGCTCTCCCAAACCCACTGAAGGCACAGAGGTCTAGAAATTCATTGGTATCACACCCGTTTTACAGGCACTAAGCATCCAATATGGCAGGCGGGTGGGTGGCATGTGCATGCACATTCTGCGGTACAAGTGTGCCACACATTATATTGGTAAAGGCTCCAGTATAGGCGTCCAGGGCTTGCGCCTGAAACAGGCATTAGACCCTTTGCATATGCAAATAGGGGGCTTGACGTCTATTTTAGGACTACTTCTTGAAATTGGGCTGCCCTGGATCTATACATCCTGCTGGATGGGTAGTGCCAGCATGGTCATAGAGTCATAGAGTTATACAGCACAGAAAGAGGCCCTTCGGCCCATCGTGTCTGCGCCGGCCATCAAGCCCTGTCTATTCTAATCCTATTTTCCAGCACTTGGTCCGTAGCCTTGTATGCTATGGCGTTTCAAGTGCTCATCTAAATGCTTCTTGAATGTTGTGAGGGTTCCTGCCTCTACCACCCTTTCAGGCAGTGAGTTCCAGATTCCAACCACCCTCTGGATGAAAAAGTTTTTCCTCAAATCCCCTCTAAACCTCCTGCCCCTTACCTTGAAACTATGCCCCTTGGTTATTGACCCCTCTACTAAGGGGAAAAGTTCCTTTCTATCTACCCTATCTATGCCCCTCATAATTTTGTACACCTCAATCAGGTCCCCCCTCAACCTTCTCTGCTCTAAGCAAAACAACCCCAGCCTGTCCAGTCTCTCTTCATAGCTGAAACACTCCAGCCCAGGTAACATCCTGGTGAATCTCCTCTGCACCCTCTCTAATGCAATCACATCCTTCCTATAGTGTGGCGACCAGAACTGCACACAGTATTCCAGCTGTGGCCTAACTAGCGTTTTGTACAGCTCCATCATAACCTCCCTGCTCTTATATTCTATGCCTCGGCTAATGAAGGCAAGTATCCCATATGCCTTTTCAACCACCTTATCTACCTGTCCTGCTGCCTTCAGGGATCTATGTACATGCACACCAAGGTCCCTCTAATCCTCTGTCCTTCCTAGGGTCCTACCATTCATTGTGCATTCCCTTGCCTTGTTAGTCCTCCCAAAATGCATCACCTCACACTTTTCAGGGTTAAATTCCATTTGCCACTGTTCTGCCCATCTGACCAACCCATCTATATCGTCCTGTAGCCTGAGGCTTCCCTCCTCGCTATTTACCACTCCACCAATTTTCGTGTCATCTGCAAACTTACTGATCATACCTCCTACATTCATATCTAAATCATTAATGTACACTACAAACAGCAAGGGACCCAGCACTGATCCCTGCGGTACACCACTGGACACAGGCTTCCAGTCACAAAAGCAACCTTCGACCATCACCCTCTGCCTCCTGCCACTAAGCCAATTTTGGATCCAATGTGCCAAATTGCCCTGGATACCATGGGCTCTTACCTTCTTGACCAGTCCCCCATACGGGACTTTGTCAAAAGCCTTACTGAAGTCCATGTAGACCACATCAACTGCACTACCCTCATCCACACACCTAGTCACCCCCTCAAAAAATTCAATCAAATTGGTTAGACATGATCTCCCCGTGACAAAGCCATGCTGACTATTCTTGATTAATCCTTGCCTCGCCAAGTGGAGACTAATTCTGTCCCTCGGAATTTTTTCCAATAATTTCCCTACCACTGATGTTAGGCTAACTGGCCTGTAATTCCCTGGTTTATCCCTACTACCCTTCTTGAATAAAGGTACTACGTTAGCTGTCCTCCACTCCTCTGGCACCTCCCCTGTGGCCAGAGAGGTTCTGAAAATTTGTGTCAGAGCCCCTGCAATCACCTCCCTTGCCTCACAGCAGCCTGGGATACATCTCGTCTGGTCCTGGGGATTTATCCACTTTTAAGCCCACTAAAACCGCCAGTACCTCCTCCCTTTCAATGCTAATTTGTTCAAGTATATCACAATCCCCCTGCCTGATTTCTATGCCTACATCGTCCTTCTCCATAGTGAACACAGATGCAAAATATTCATTTAAAACCTCACCTACATCTTCAGGCTCTACACACAGATTGTCACTTTGGTCCCTAATGGGCCCTACTCCTTCCCTGGTTATCCTCTTGCCCTTAATATACTTATAAAACACCTTGGGATTTTCCTTTATTTTGCCCGCCAGTGTTTTTTCATGCCCCCTCTTCACTCTCCTAATTTCTTTTTTAAGAACCCCCCTGCACTTTTTATACTCCTCTAGGGCTTCCACTGTTTTTAGTCCTTTGTATCTGCCAAAAGCCTCCCTTTTTTTCCTAATCCATTCTTGTATATCCCTTGATATCCAGGGTTCCCTGGACTTGTTGGTCCCACCCTTGACCTTTACAGGAACATGTTGGTGCTGTACTCTCTCTATTTCCTTTCTGATTGACTCCCACTGCTCTGATGTGGATTTTCCTACAAGTAGCTGATCCCAGTCCACTTTGGCCAGATCCTGCCTTATCATATTAAAATCTGCCTTCCCCCAATTTAGAACCTTTATTTCCGGTCCATCTTTGTCCTTTTCCAGGATTCCAGTCCTTAAAGGGACTGCTGGTTGCCGCCCCCAAAAAGGTAAGTTTTGTAAAAAATTACAACAACTACATCTACAACAACGTGTATTTATATAGCGCCTTTAATGTAGTAAAATGTCCCAAGGCGCTGCACAGGAATATTTTAAGACAAAAAATTTGGCACCGAGCCACATAAGGATAAATTAGGGCAGGTGACCAAAAGCTTGGTCAAAGAGGTAGGTTTTAAGGAGCGTCTTAAAGGAGGAAAAAGAGGTAGTGAGGCGGAGAGGTATAGGCAGGGAATTCCAGAGCTTAGGGCCTAGGCAACAGAAGGCACGGGCACCAAAGTTTACCTGAATGTGGAGCCGAGAGGAGCAGGAATGCTCCTTCGGCTTTACAGCAGTCCCAATGACCATTGCTGGTCCCGCTCAGCCCCCTATCGATTGCCTCCTCCCCTCCCAGCACCTATCTGAGGGCTGCTGCCAGCGTCACAGTTGTCCAAAATTGATGTTTGTTTAACTGACGAGTTGCCTGGTGATGCGCAGCAGCCGTCCCCAGCTCGCCGGTCTAATTTAAATGAGGTCTGAGGTACAATTTTGATCAGGCCTCAGGCCTACCTGTTCCTGCGCAGGGATTGTACCGTGCGGCTGGTTTGCGTTGACAGGCCAGCGCTATCCAATTTCTTCCCCCAAAGACTCCTGCCTTTCCAGCCCCAAGTGCTAGGCCAGATCGGAAGCTAATTATTAACATTACGGCCTCTTCATGTGCTGTTAAGTGACAGATGTTGGCACATCTTCCTTCAGTAGCCTGATGTTCCCTGGCATTGTGTGCTGTCTTCTTCTGCAGGAGGAATGCATAGTGTTAATTGGCTGCTGCAGTCTACAGATCCTGCAGTCACAATCTGTCAGGAATCGTGGAATGGATGGTTGTAAGGGTAGGTGTCAGGGAGCAAGGGCCTAGGTTGTGCAACTTTAGTGTGCTAGCATGCATTATAGGATGTGAGAGAATTGACATAAGTGCTGCCAAATGACTTTGCTTCTGGGACAAAGAACATGGTGCCATGTGGTAATCAAAAGGGCAATGCTGACTATTGTGCCAGGGAATACCCATTTGTTTCCCTGTGATTCAGATAGCTGACCCGTTATTCATTTGAAAACATTCTTACCTTTTCTGACCAAGACTATTCTGACACTGCAAGAGGGTCTTTGGGGTTATGGAGGTCCCGCTCACAGCCAGAGCCACCTCCTTCCACGTGGCCCATGCTGCTACAGGTGATGGTTTCTTCCCCAGTACTCCATTTAACCATCCCTCAATTTCTCTAATTTGTGACAGCAGCACTTCCACGTTAGCCTCAGAGAAGTTAAATGCTTGTCTCTTCCCTTCTGTTGCACCAGCCATTTCAATCCCTCTTCCAAGAGCCTGCTTAGCCCTTTACCTGCATGCAAGCCTTTACATATGGACCTTCCACCCATACGCCGCCCCTTTCTGTACCTGGCCTCTTGCTGGCAGGACAATTGCCCCTGTTCTGCCAGAATTATTTAAATTAGCTGACCCGGGGATTTCTGATGGGGTCTGCTTCCTCCAATTTTGGTGAATATAAAACCTGATCCACTGCATCGGGGACCCAGAAATTTCCAGGTCAGAATTTATTGATAATGAACCGCAGATTGTTTTTCCATAAAGCTGCAATAATAATGTCGCAATTGTTCATTTTCTACTGCAAACATCATCACAGATCAAGGATGTGGCCAAAACACTGCTAGTTGCCATCTGAACTAACAGTTAGTATAATGACAAGATTAACCAAATCTAAGCCAGTAAATATTATACATAACAATAGATATCAGTAAGGCAGGATCTACTCTCAGGGTTTGGATGACAGTTATGAACTGCTCGAGCTTTGTTCTTGCAGTTTATGTCGTCTATTAGGTTATTGACTTTCTATCATTCCCAGGCATCCATTATTCTATCTATAATATATATTTCATACCAATGTGTAAGATTGTAAATGGTTGCAATAATGAAACTTGTAGTATCACAATGCCAGTGTCACGTGAGGCCAAACATTTACAGATTTAGCGGCTGAGTTTCCGTGGTCGCTCTGCTGGACTTTTGACATAACTCTGATGGAAGTCTGACAGAAAAACTCAGAAAAAGGCTGGAACCAGATACACCAAGCCTTGACCTCTGTTGGGGGATCCCACCCTGCCTTGTATAGGACACCAGCCATGTCAGTGGGTGTGGGACTGGGAATTCCCTATGCTGGGAATTCCTCTTTCCCCAACCTATAAGGAAGCCAGTGCCAGATTGAAGGTCGATTCGTGTCCAGAAGTTTGGTAGTGGGCCCCAACAAGGTTGGGGGGGGACGGGGTGGGGGTGGTGTCCAAGTAAAAGGCGGAAAATACAATTTAGTTTTGTTCCCCCTTGCACGTGGGACTAGAATGAGGGATGGATGGCGGGGAGGGGTTTAGGCACTTCCCCCAATAGCTGGCGGGTACCCGAGTTTCTGGCAGCATGGGTTACATGGGTTTCTGAGATGCGCCATTAGTGGCCTGGGCAGCCACCGGCCTGATACAAATGTCCCACTGACCCAGTAAACTCTGGTTGGGTCAGTGCTGGGGGGCTCCTGTGGACATAATCCCAGCATAACTTTCAACCCCTGAAACTCATAAGAAGCTTTAATATCCTTTCATCTACATCAAGCTGCCTCCATCTCATGGCCAAACCTAAATTGTGAGGAAAAAATAATCTATGAGCGGAGATGGATGCAGGTTCATATCCTGCTCCACTTGGTTCCTGGTAGGACTCGTAGTGAGTGGGAAGATACCAAGCTAAGGTGGGGAGTATTTCAGTTTGGAGGGGGAGGGGAGAATTGGAGACAAGAGTCATCACTGGGCAGTCTCTGGTGCCGCCTTGTGGCTGGCTTACAGAGGGTTTTGGCAACAAAGTGGGAGCAGCTCACGTTGTCTCCATTGGCTGCAGGTGTCAGATCAGGTGGACAAAAGGGGATAAAAATATAAAAAGGAAGAAATTTATTGAAATGCCCCATAAACTAAAGCAAAATAATAATCTTCATGGGCATTGAATAGTGCCCTGGATTTCACCTCTCAGTCTGGGCTTGGAATTCAGTCCAGACTGAGAGAATGAAAGTTTTTTTTCTCTGATGGCTTCATGGGTGTTTGGGTACTTCCAACTCAATTCCTATAAGGTGTAAATCCACAGCACCAATCTTCCATACTTCAGTCCAAGTTGTCAATAAAATGGTAATCTGATGTAGGGAGGCCAAAAGGATATATGCGAAATAGAAAAATTTACATTGAAGTAGAAGACGATTTTCTGTGTTATCGGGTTCAAACATGTTATTGGAGCAGATTGAAGGGAGATTTGCTTTGTATCTAACCAGCATAATGCCAAGTCTGGGATTGCTGAATTCGGATACCGGGTGCCAAAAGTAGAAAGTTTTTCATCCGTCACCTTTACGATCACAAAAATACGCCATCAAAGTAAATAAAACTACTCTACAGTGAATGACTATGCCTGGCATTTGTTAAAGGATTTAATTAGGTTTCCAAACTTACATTATGTTTGGAATGGCAAAATATTATTTGTTTTTTGCTTCTCAGTATATTGAAATTACATTGTGTTTGTGCGATAATAAGGCATGTACCATTTTAGCCAAAAATGCTAGTTTGCACTTGTAACTGACTGCTGGTATGTACTTTTGTGTATCGGGAACTGTAGCATAGTGGTTATGTTACTAGCATTAGTAATCCAGTAGACCTCAACTAATAATCCGGCAGACGTGAGTTCAAATCCTACCATGGCAATTTGTGGAATTTAAATTCAGTTAATCCAATACAAATCTGGAATAAAAAGCTAGTATCAGTAATGGTGACCATGGATTGTTGTAAAAACCCACTTGGGTCACTATTGTCCTTTAGTGGAAGGAAATCTGCTGTCCTTACCTGGTCTGGCCTATATGTGACTTCAGACCCACAGCAATGTGGTTGACTCAGTTGTAATATCAATAATAAGAATAAAACCAAACGGACCATCCGGCTTTGGACACAACAATGGCACACCCAGCCCAGTCGACCCTGCAAAGTCCTCCTCACTAACATCGGGGAAATTGTGCCAAAATTGGGAGAGCTGTCCCACAGACTAGTCAAGCAACAGTCATACTAACAGAATCATACCTTTCAGCCAACGTCCCACACTCCTCCTTGTCCCGTCCCATTGGCAGGACAGACCCACCAGAGGCGGCGGCGCCGTGGTATACAGTCGGGAGGTAGTCCTCAACATTGCCTCTGAACCCCATGAAATCTCATGGCATTAGGTCAAACATGGGCAAGGAAACCTCCTGCTGATTACCACCCACCACCCTCCCTTAGCTGATGAATCAGTACTTCTCCATGTTGAACACCACTTGGAAGAAGCACTGAGGGTAGAATGTGGTGAGAGAACCAACACGAGGGAAAAACCTACTTGACCTCGTCCTCACCAATCTACCTGACAGTATTGGTAGCAGTGACCACCGCACAGTCCTTGCGGAGACAAAGTCCTGTTTTCACACTGAGGACATCCTCCATCGTGTTGTGTGGAATAGATTCAGATCAGATCTAGTAGCTCAAAACCGGGCATCCATGAGGCGCTGCGGGCCATCAGCAGCAGCAGAATTGTATTCCACCACAATCTGTAACATCATGGCCCGGCATATCCCTCACTCAAGCCAGGTGACCAACAAGGAGTGTAGAAGAGCCTGCCAGGAGCAGCACCAAGGCGTTCCTAAAAATAAAGTGCCAACCTGGGGAAGCTGCAACACAGGACTACATGCATGCTAAATAATGGAAGCAGCATGCAATAGACAGAACTAAGCGATCCCACAACCAACGGATCAGAGCAAAGCTCTGCAGTCCTGCCATATCCAGTCATGAATGGTGGTGGACCATTCAACAACAAGGAGGAGGCCTCATGAACATCCCCATCCTCAATGATGGCGGAGCCCAGCACGTGAGTGCAAAAGACAAGGCTGAAGCGTTTGCAACCATCTTCAGCCAGAAGTGCCGATTGGCTGATTCATCTCGGCCTCCTCCTGAGGTTCTCACCATCAAAGAAGCCAGTCTTCAGCCAATTTAATTCACTCCATGTGATATCAAGAAACGGCTGAGCGCACTGGATACAGCAAAAGCTATAGGTCCCGGCTGTCAACTGAAGACTTGTGCTCCAGAACTAGCCGCGCCTCTAGCCAAGCTGTTCCAGTACAGCTACAACACTGGCATCTATCTGACAATGTGGAAAACTGCCCAGGTATGTCCTGCCCACAAAAAACAGGACAAATCCAATCTGGCCAATTACCACCCCATCAGTCTACTCTCAATCATCAGCAAAGTGATGGAAGGTGTTGTCAACAATGCTATCAAGTGGCACCTACTCACCGATGCTTAGTTTGGGTTCGACCAGGACCACTCGGCACCAGACCTCATTACAGCCTTGGTCTAAACATGGACAACAGAGGTGAGGTGAGAGTGACTGCCCTTGACATCAAGGCAGCATTTGACCGAGTGTGGCATCAAGGAGCCCTAGTAAAACTGAAGTCAATGGGAATCAGGGGAAAGACTCTCCACTGGCTGGAGTCATACCTAGCACAAAGGAAGATGGTTGTGGTTGTTGGAGGCCAATCATCTCAGCCCCAGGACATCGCTGCAGGTGTTCCTCAGGACAGTGTCCTAGACCCAACCATCTTCAGCTGCTTCATCAATGACCTTCCCTCCATCATAAGGTCAGAAGTGGGGATGTTCGCTGATCATTGCACAGTGTTCAGTGCCATTCACAACTCCTCAGATAATGAAGCAGTCCATGCCCGCATGCAACAAGACCTGGACGACATTCAGGCTTGGGCTGATAAGTGGCAAGAAACACTCGTACCACACAAGTGCCAGGCAATGACTATCTCCAGCAAGAGAGCGTCTAACCACCGCCCCTTGAACGGCATTACCATCACTGAATCCCCCAACATCAACATCCTGGGGGTTACCATTGACCGGAAACTTAACTGGACCAGCCACATAAATACTGTGGCTACAAGAGCAGGTCAGAGGCTGGGTATTCTGCGGCGAGTGTTTCATCTCCTGACTCCCCAAAGCCTTTCCACCATCTATAAGGCACAAGTCAGGAGTGTGATGGAATATTCTCCACTTGCCTGGATGAGTACAACTCTAACAACACTCAAGAAGCTTGACACCATCTAGGACAAAGCAGCCCTCTTGATTGACACCCCATCCACCACCATAAACATTCACTCCCTCCACCACTGGCACACCGTGACTGCAGTGTGCACCATCTACAAGATGCACTGCAGCAACTCACCAAGGCTTCTTCGACAGCACCTCCCAAAACCACGACCTCAACCACCTAGAAGGACAAGGGCAGCAGGCGCATGGGAACACCACCACCTCCAAGTTCCCCTCCAAGTCACACACCATCCTGACTTGGAAATATATCGCTGTTCCTTTATCGTCGCTGGGTCAAAATCCTGGAACTCCCTCCCTAACAGCGTTGTGGGAGTACCTTCACCACAGGGACTACAGTGGTTCAAGAAGATGGTTCACCACCACCTTCTCAGGGGCAATTAGGGATGGGCAATAAATGCTGACCTTGCCAGCGACACCCACATCCCAGGAACAAATTTTAAAAAGACATTAGTGTGTAAGCATGTCATTAAAGAACGCCTCTACATAGTACAAACCAATGGAATGGTTGCTATGATTTTTCTCCCATAGCGAACAATTTTAAGATGAGGAATTTAATGCAGTTGCGCATCCTGTAATGTGTGTGGTTATGTAAGTTCAAAATCATATTAGTGTCAGTTGGTGCACTGATTTAAAGAAACTGTGTGTTTATTAGCAATGAGAAGAATTCAGATATCAATAAATCAATTTTTTGTCATCTTTACAAACTGCCTGACTGCCGGAGATCATTAATCGTATGGTGATAAGACAGGCTGTGCTCTCTCATGTACCTGGTACTCACCTTCTCTTGCTGTCTTTAACCTTACAGTGGGTTATGCCTATGTGAAATGTCTCTGTGGTCTGAAATGTTAATATGTCGACAGCTGTGGTGAAAGGGTATATAAAGCAGAAGATAATATGCTTTGGAATTGTTAACTTATGTAAAAAGGAGCCTAGTCATCACTAATGCTTTTAAATGATAATGATTAATTTCAACATCCTTTTGCTTCTTTTCTCTGATAATTTGGGATACTTTTTAAAAATATATATTTTTTTCATATAATGTGTGTATCGAAAATTGTTTTGTTCATTCACAAAACAATAGTAAAAAAGTTCCTTAACAATGTCTTGGCAGTGACAATGGCTGTTTAACATTCTTAGTTGTAATGATTCTTAGTTGAAGCACTTTAGATTAATAGCTATTTTCAATATTTTGATTGAAAATTCATTTAAAAAACCTTTTTCTTCTAAACCATTTTGAGGCCTAAGGATTTTTTAAATATATGAAAACTTGGATGTTACATAAACAATGAACTTTAGAGTGTTTTATGAATTAATTTGTGTTTGTTTATAGACATTTATGTTTATTAAAGACCATGTAAGTTGGTAAACTCACTAATAGTGCACAAAAGGAAAAATGATCTGTTTCTATGCTCCTGACAAATGCTGGGAATGCATATGTAGAAAATATGTATCTCTACCCCATGATTTGTTTATCCATTCATTTTAAGAACAGAAAAATGTATACATGAATGCTTTAAAACAAGAACATAAAGACATGAGCTAGTTGATTGTAGGGATAGGGATAGTGGTGGTGGGGTACCCGAGGGTGTAAAAGGGAATTCAGATGGGCTAGAGGTAAAGGCTGATGGGCAGGGATTTCCAACAAGGTTGCTGGCCCTTACTGCCCCCCTGCCTCCAATACTGGCAGATAAGAACATAAGAACATAAGAATTAGGAGCAGGAGTAGGCCATACGGCCCCTTGAGCCTGCTCCGCCATTCAATAAGATCATGGCTGGTCTTCAAACTCAACTCCACTTTCCCGCCCGATCCCCATATCCCTTGATTCCCCTAGAGTCAAAAAATCTATCCAGCTCAACCTTGAATATATTCAACGACTGTGCATCCACAGCCCTTTGGGGCAGAGAATTCCAAAGATTCATAACACTCTGAGTGAAGAAGTTCCTCCTCGTCTCAGTCTTAAAAGGCCGATCCCTTATCCTGAGATTATGCCCCCTAGTTCTGGACTCTCTAGCCATGGGAAACAATCTCTCAGCATCTATCCTGTCAATCCCCCTCAGAATCTTATGTTTCAATGAGATCTCTTCTCATTCTTCTAAATTCTAAAGAGTTTAGGCCCAATCTACTCAATCTCTCCTAAACTTTTTGCATTTGTTTACCTTTATGCCTTTAGGTTTCCTAAATTTTCTAATGAAAATGGTGCCTCTTTAAATTATAGTATGCGGAGACCCCCAGAGGTCCTTGGGCCAGCTTGTGAATTGCACAAATGACTGAATACTGTCTTTGACAAGGACTTCAGGAGTCTGGACATTCAAGACCCTACTACCTTTAGGTTAATGTAATGAAATGGAAGGCCTCGTTCAAGAGGTAGGGTCTCCTAAAGTTTACCTTCATCTTCTTCCAAAAACTTATTGTGGTCTCCACTGATATTTCCAGAAGGAACCGAATCTTAAAAAATTAGGTTCATGTTCCCAGACTGGTTGTGTGTGGCTTCCCCCCAGAAGTGTATTTGCTGAAGAATTTGTGGAAGGAGCTGAATCAGGTGTGTTCTTTTATTCAAGCATTCACGGCCTCCAAGACAGAGTAGTCAAGCTGATGAGATGGTGGCCAAAGCAACCTAAAAGGAGAAATATCACCATGAGAAAGTTCCAGTGCTGCATGTTGGCATGTGACTAAAGGTTCAATGCTGGTCATGGTGGGACGGTTCCAACAATGATGGATGACAGCAAATATGATTCAACAGGAAATATTGGAGAAAGAAGCTACTAGAATGTTGATCCAACACAGTTGGCCCTCGTTAAACCAAAAGGTATCGAACTGATCCTAGAATGGGCGGAGGTGGTTGGATTCCAGATAAAGGTCTGGAATGTGTGCAGTTTCTCTGATCCCAAAGGGCTCCAGTTCCCCAGGGTTGACCTAGCTGTTTGAGGACTGAGTCTGACTCCACTGATGTACCTATCAGTTCCCAAGCTCAATAATGTGGGCCTGCAGGATAAGCTTACAGCAGTAGAGGCAGTCTTAAGCATCCCAAATGAGACAGTGCAATGTTGTGCTTTCACAAGAGACATGGAATACATTTGAAGTGTCTGTCTAGACCAGAAAAGGCCCAGGAATACTTATTAAACTTGTATTAACCTATCATTGTTTCAATGCTTTGGTTTCATAAAAGAAAAAGAAATGCAACAAGAAGCTCGATCTAATACAGGAGACCTTAAGAGTTTTAGCTGAAAGTTGTCTGATGGGGAAAAGATTTGAGAGCACCCACGAGGGGCTTTCCTTTGATAAGACTTGGTGAGGGTCACATGTGTAGTATTCCAGCATCATAATGTCAATAGTATCAAAATGGCTTAAAAGGATGGTGCTCTAATGATTCTCTCTGTTGGTTACTTAGACTTAGCAGTATGTGAAGGATTCTGTAACAAAGAAGAATTTAAATATTAAAATATGGCAGCTGCCTGTGCCAATTGACAGCGCAGAAGTGCTGAAAGCAGCTCACTTCATATAGTGGAACAAATCCAGTGGGATGTTATTGAGAATCAGACACAAGTCTTGCTTCAGCATTAGCTGATCACAGTAGCACTTGAAATACTGGAATTTTCCAAAGCCATTTTTCTCTCAGTGCTGTTAAGTATTCTGAATTATTACTTTGAATTATATCATATACAGCTAATAAACTTCAAAGCAATGATAAGTGAATTAATAGAAGTTATGCAAGTTTTATTGCGACAGTTGTGAATTATAGCCTAGACACTTCAACTGAAGGAAGATTGTAGCCTTAAACAGATTGATTCATTAGCTGAATCCATTACAGTACGGTGTCTCTTTTTTAATAACATTTCGTCTTCTTATTCCAAATCTGGCCAATTCTGTCTTTCTACTTCTATCTTACTCTAATTCCTTAACTAGATCATTTTGTTTTCCTACCCTTACTCTCTTTTTCCTATTCTTACACCTTACAAGGAACACTCTGTTTTCCTGCTTTTATTCCTCACTTCTCTAAGTCAACATGGTAACAAAGCACAATTCCATGCATCGTGGTGCAAAAACCTCATTTCATTCGGCACCACTAAGCGCAGGATCATATTTCCAAATTAATATTAATAACTTCATTTACATTAATTTCCGGAGCACTTTAGCATGAGTGTGCAGGAATTACGACTGAATGCCAGAGAGGAAATGTTCTTAAATGGTGGCCCAAATTTAAAGGGCATTTCCTCTTTTGCTCCAGGACTAGAAATAAAACTGTTTGGATAAAATGACACTCAAGCTATTGGAAAGCCAAGTTCTTTCATATTGTATGCAAGTAAAATTTATTTTTGTAGCTTTTATTAGCAATTTTCTCTACACTTCTCCTAAAACAATGATTCACAGGGTGCAGTTCCATGCATGCCAGTAGCTCTCGGATATCTTGCCAAGTGAACATTTTTCATATATGAGCCCAGGATGTGAGTAGGATATTTGTTCTCAGAGGGAATCACAGACAAACCTATTCCTGTCCTTATCTGGCATCCACATGCATATACTTTCCAGGCAGGGTTATTGGATAACAATCAGGAACAGGAACCTTGGTGGATTTTTCCCCTCCTACCCCCAAAGTTATTCAGGCCAAATCTATCCCCGCCCCCAACCCCACCACCACCCACCCCCCACCCCCACACTGTTATCATGGCTAAAGAACTGCTAACTCAGCATGGACCAGAGATTAAACTTGGAACCTTCCTGTTCTGTATGACTCAGTCACTAACTGAACAGTGCATTTATTAGGGAGCTTTCTGTAGCTATTTTTGAGAATGACAAAGTAGTACCACCACTATCTATTGAGCATAAAATTAGGCGGGGTGTAAATCAGATGCTTAATTCGAATCCGCCCCTTCCCATCAGGCAGGTTATTTTAAAATCGGGGCTAAAGACACTGAATAATGTTTTATGTGTTGGTGTTTGACAAAGAAATGTAAGTGTTTAAAAGTCCTGGAGCATGGGGTGGATTATTCATTAACATTTGTCATCCCGATTTCAATAAACATTGTTAGGAACCTTGATAGACCTTGCCAGAATTCAATAAATTAGACTGTATCTCTGATTTATGCTTAAAAACAATGATTTAATCTAGCAGAGGTCCAATCCTGCTACTGTGCCTTTCTCCTGATTACCTGGAGTGAAGACACAATAACAAACCCATCATTCCCTCATGGACGCCACACTCAGTTCCATACCACTAGTTCTGTTGCATGACTCAGATGCCTCCTTGTAGATGCTGTTTCTTTTTCTTTGTCTTACCAATTTCTTACCTACTCTTTGCTGATTGTGTTAATTCCTTGCTGAGCTATGGTTACATTGGTGCTGGCATTCCTCTGTTCCAAGTGGCCATTCTTCATATGTGATATGTGAGCCTGGGAATCACATGTCGACAGGCTATTCAACCGCAGAAGTCATCACAATCAATCCCAATTCTACCCTTGCCCCTGATGTCCACACATGTGTTTTCATCAGAAGTCAATTTTCATTCAGCTAGCAATCAGAAACAGAAACTCCAGAGATTGAGGCCAATTATAGTGCCTTCACTGTCATGGCTGAAATCACCGAACTCAGCACAGGCTGGGGATCAAACCTGGCTGGGACATTACTGGTTTGTGTGGCTCAGAGAGGGTAGGGTACATTTTTGTGTCTTCACCAGCTGGGCAGTAATCCGGTGGAGCGGATTATCTACACGTTGTAGAACCTGCCAATTGAAATCAATGGAATGAAAATCGGGCAGGTTGTACAATGGGTGGGCAATCTACTCCACCACATTACTGCCCAGGTGGGGAAGATGGAAATTTGCCCCTGTGACTTTTATCTCTGAGCACCAGACAGAGTGCTTACTAATTCAGAATTTCTAAGCTTAACTACTCACTGATAAACTCTTTGAGACACAGGGGAGCTGAATGCTATTTCTAACTTCTAATGTCTGTGAGCTGAATAGAAATTTCACGTTGTGCCTTTTAAAATATATTTTGTTTCAAACCAAAATGTTTGCAAGTGATCATAAGCCCTAGTGCTAGAATGTTGGAATCCTCATTCAGAGGGTCAGAGTTCAAACTCCACTATGAATTATTGCTCAAATCAAGCTACTTTTGCAGGAAAGGTTTGTCAGTTGTTATCCAGGGTCTTAGGTGGGTGGTTTATGGTAGTGGAGGGATGATCACAGGGATATGCAACAACTACTGCCCAATACAAAGTGGCACTGGAAGTATCTATAACCCACATTCATCCTGCTCTCCTGACAGAAGGAACCAAGAAGAAGAAAAAAGAAAGAGCTTGTGTTTATATAGTGTCTTACACAGCCTTAGGACATCCCAAAGCACTTCACGGCCAACAAAGTATTTTTGAAGTGTGGTCACTGTTGTAATGTAGGGAAAGAAAGCAGCGAAAGGGAGAAAATAGAATTAAAATATCATTCCTCCAAAGGAATTTATTGGGTTGCAAGGTAATGTGACCAGCAAGCTTAAAACATTCAAACAAAGAGGTTAATACCCAATGTTTAGAAAGAGAAATGTGCTCATTTACCAATCTCATCAGCTGAGTCGCTATGGATGCCAGGACACTCGTATATATTGCTGTGACCTTGTTCTCAGTGCTGAAGCTCCAACACTGAAAAGTAACTCTGTTAAATTATTTCACTTTCATTGTTCTTTATTAACTCAGACTCGCTTGAACCAGCACACACTGCCAAATGCTGTTTTGTGCTGTTGTTGCCAACTAATGCTAATGCTAATATGACCCATCAAAAGACACACCCCAGTGTAGGATCAACCTCACAGGAACTCAAATTTGTGGCTTCTCCTGTTGTCATGGCATTCGAGGTGTATGACGCCTTTGTACCATGAGCTGATCTGCCAAGGTCCTAACAAATTAACCTCTGGCATTGGGAAAGTCACGAATAAACCTTTCCACTAGGTATTAGTTTATTTTTGTTAACTCTATTCACTGAGCCACTGCTAAAGTTGCTTTTGAATTGCATTTAGTGGTGCAAATGTTTCCTAGTAGCAATGCCACAACAGGCATTTTCCAATTTTCCCTGAGACATTTAAGCGCTTCCTAAACAGATTTTTATTTTTATTCAATTTTAACGGGAGCACAAAGACTTTGGAAGGGGTGCAAAAAAAGTTCAAGTTCCGTGCAGACATGCTGGATAGAACCTTACCGATTGCACTGTCCTTTTTGGCCTCAATCAGCAGATCCACATCCTTAGTTTTAAAAGAAAGAAAGCAATATGTATGATTTTACAAATGGAGACAGAAAGACCATTAACCTGGATATGTTCTTCTTCTGACCATTCCTCCCATACCCTGAATTTTAGCCATTCATACTTTGTATGATGTTATTCTTGGGATCAAACATTCACTTCAGACTATGTGACAGAACGGAGATATTTTCAGACCTAGCTCTGGAGAAAATGAAAGGTTCGCTCCTGCAGTCCATTCTAGCGATTGCACCCTTGTTACTGTGGTGGCAGTAATACAAGGAAGTCTAACAACTGCACTATGTAGGGGTGGTGGTCGAGTAAAAGTAGTAAAAGTCATGGCTGTACTGGTGTCTGATTTCCCTTCCAGAAGATGATGCAGGAAGCCTGTGTGGACAAAGCTGGATGTAAGCTGCCATTAACACATCACAATGGCCAAAGGCATTAACTTTAAAAAAGATTATGGACCGACTACCATAGCCAGCATGGCAAGAATATTGGGAGAAGTCAGAATGTTTAGGATTAAAAATAAACACACGCAATTTAAAGCCATTTGGGTGTTTTTCTTTTGCTCTCTAACTAACTTCCTATTTCCTTCTGCCACTGACTCCACCAAGACTGCCAGAAGAGACCAAAGGCTCCACTTCCGCACAGCATGTCATTGGCTTACAATTGCCAGTGTTGTCCAGCAGTGGGCATTGAAAGTACAGTATTGCTTCTCAGCAATGACTGAATCTTTGCATTGACCCTGAACTAGGGATTGTGCAAGTGGCATTTTGAATAGATATTCATCCCTCAGCCTAAAACCTGCAAATGCTGGGAATCTGAAACAAAAAGAGAAAATACTGGAAATACACAGCAGGCCTGTTAGCAACTAAAATGGGAAAAGACGGGTTAATGTTTTGGATATTCCAAGGAAGGGTCTTACCACGGAAACGTTAACCTGTCCTTCCTATTTACAAATGCTGGCAGAACTCAGCTGTATTTTGCATCATTTTCTGATTTTGTTTCAGCCTTCAGAATTTGCTTTTAAAATAATATAGCAATTGTTCCCCATGTCTTCAGTCTAGTTGCAAGATTTTGATTGAAAGCTACCCTAAATGCTCTATTATAAGAGTTGACCAGTAGAGAGAATGCAGGTAGCTAAATTGCTTCAGGCTACTTCCTTCCTTTCAGTTTCATGACCCTGGCTTAGACCTCAGTTCAGCTCAGTGAGTCTACCTATTCGCCTGTTGGAATCTTACCCTGACTCTGGCAAAAACATGAAAATATCACACAGAATGTAGAAAGCAGTTAACCCAGAGCTTTGAAATAAAGTTAATATCTTATTAATGGAGCTGTAAAAAGCAGAAGTTACTAACCTGTCAGCTCATTGACATAACCAGTGTTCTGTACAGTAGAGTAGAGCCCATTTGTCAGCTATTAACTTTTGACTGGATTATTTGGGCACTAAAGAATATTTATAGGAACATTAAACAGGCATAAATATTAAATAAATATTAACAGATATTCTCTACTGCATGAACGAGATCTGCACCTCTAATTTCATATAAAATGAGATTGGAAGAATGTTTTTGTTAGTTTTCTCCAGTCCCCTCCTGAAGGCACTAACTCTTACCGGGGTTCTATTACATGGGCCGGATGTCCTCTGCTATCTTGATCAAGTGGCCACTTCTGTGTCAGTGAGTGCTGGCAAGCTTTACTACTATGGAAGGGCATCATAACAGAACTTGTCTTCAACATCTATACACCTACTTTCCAGTGGGGGTTGTGATAAAGCAAGGGAACTCTGGCTGATATTTTCCCCTCGGTAGAGGTCTGAGGCCAATTGTAGCCCCCACCTCCCCCATCGACTGTCACTCCAAGTGAGATCATCATAGACCAGGAATCAAAGATAGAATCTTGAGGCCAGCAAGATATGGTTGCAAACTGGGTGGTGTATTTACAAACAGAGTCATCAGAGTTGGTGGGGGGAGGGGGGGGGGGGGGTGGGGGGGGGGGGGGGGGAGGTGCGGCGGGGGGTGGTAAATATGTTTATTGTAGCTGATTAGTCTATCATTAATAAACCTGCTATTTCACCATTTTTTCATGCCATGACCTAAACTGGAAGTTGGGTAGAGAGAGAAGCTGTGAATATGGTTTCAGCAGCACACTGGATCTGATGGTGTTGGTCATACTGCTAAAGTTAAAATTAATGGGCCTAATAATGTAAGGAGCTCTGTGACTTTTGTTTAAAATTGTTATGAATGCAATAGTTGCTGTGTGCTTAAGAGCAACACAGCTGAATAATGGTTAAGATTTACTTCCAGCTTGTCATCAAATGTGATTTATCATCTGTGAATCCATTCATACAGGAATACTTGTAACAGGGTGACAGTTACAAACAGCTATATATGTCTTGAAACTTGGACTTCTCTTAGCCCCAGAAATTGGCTAATTTGCAACAGGGATTTTGTGGAACAAGGTCTGTGGCAATGAATGGAATGCAGTGGTCTTTGAAGTTTTGGATCTGCAATGAGTATCTGGAGCTGTGAATGTTCCAGGCAAAGAGGTCTGTTCTTGTCTGAGGTGAAGTCTTGTCTGGCTTTGCCTCTGCGACAGTAGTTGTCCCTTCTCTCTCTTTAAAAAAATGCAGAATGTGCTATTCTCAACAAAGAAATTATCAGCTTGATTTTCATGATAAAGAAAGATAAAAACAAACAAGCAAAGAAATAAATAATTAATTTGCATTTATATAGCGCCTTTCACAACCTCAGGACATCCCAAAGCACTTCACAGCCAATGAAATACTTTTGAAGTGTAGGCACTGATGCGATGTAGGACTGAGAACTGACTAAGTTAATAGTAGAAAGTAGCAGCAGCTCACCTGTGAAAAGTCTGATTGCTGAAACATCCTCAATGCCAAGGAAAAACAAATATAGCCATTGAAAGCTGAGGATGGGCAAAACCAACCAGAAATGTTCCAGATTTCTTTGTGCCTTTAGGGCACAAGTGCTCTGAAAGTGGTTGCAAACCACGCTTATTCATTCACAGGACTTTGACGCAAATTTTTTTTTGCTTTTCTACATGAAAGTGCCATGTGAAAGATAAAGCTGATGCGAGCATGCCAGTGGTGCTTTTGTGAAAATAGTGTAACTTCTGCACTGCCAAAAACGATCAATAAAATAAGCACGAGAACCACATCAGAGAACTCATGTTTTAAAGGCGCAAGGAAATCCTCAAAATGTCCCTTATCTGCATTGAAAATGACCATTTCAAACACTCCACGTGAGACATCTTCCAGATTTCTGCATTGGAAATCATCCAGTTCTTAATATGACCCTAGAACACCTGTAGCGTCTGGTGCGGCTGAGGATTGAATATAATTTTTTGAAACTCAGATCTTCATAAATATTGCTCTTTTACCTGCTATAAAATGTCTAGGTTTGCCCTACAGAATTCTCTGTTATATTCATTAGGCACTCTTTACCCTTAAAGGTTAAATTAATATAATTTATGACTATGCTCGACATGGCTGTGACTGTGTCTTTCTGTGGTACTCTGTAGAAAGCCTTTAAATTAAAGTTGCCATAACTTTTGGAGATGGTTGAATATTCCCACACTACCATACCTGAGGTGGGAGCTGGGGGAGGGAGGGGAGGGGGGAGAGAATCACTGCAGGAATCGGAGCTTTACATCAACTCACTAATGAGGGGCAAAGACCTGATACTCAATCTCAATTCTGAAGGCCTTTCACTCGAATAAGAGAATCTCAGTATTTAATGCACCAGTGATGCAGTATTCTGTTTATTACATGGGGAATTCTGTTTCCATTTTAAACACCTTCTCGAGCGAATGCGCCTTGCAGTTCAGGCCATTAGGTAATAATTCACTGCAGTCAGCGCTTTAAATCGCAGAGCAGTGAGTTATCACCTGGCCAGGCAGTGAAATATTTATCTCTTTCATTTTAACTGATTTACGTCAGAATTCTGGGATGACTAACGTTGTTCATCGTTACTATAAAGGATGGCCCTATGCAGAATCTCTGCATTGTCACATGAAGCATGCTGCCTATTTTAAAGGATGTTGAAAATTGAAATTGACACAGTGTAAATGTGCGTTCCAGGAAGAGCTGGGATTTGTTTTTAACTCCTCAGATTACTTCTGCAATCCACTGTTGTACTTCGATGACTTTATACAATAATCTCTATAATCTACCTGTTCTTTCCAGAACACAACTACAATACTCCATTTCACACCTATGGTTTAAAGTGGCTCCCCACCCTCACCCCGCCCCAATGTATTTCTCCACAATTGGTTATCTGTCTGATCTCTATTAATGTGAGTGGTTGGGGTGATGAGGGAGGGGGAAGAGACGGAAGAGCTTTTCTCCATGTGACCTTTAATAGATCTGGGGTGTAAATGGTGGTGGGCTGGGAACCAGGACAGTTGAGGACATAGAATTTTCACCATGTCAATCCAATTGATTTCCAGTTAGTGGCAGAATTTTGCCAGAGAACTTTTTGGGACTGACTTTCCAGTCCATGTTTTCCATATACTGCTTACTACCAGATCTAAGATTTTTTCCCCGCTCTAACTATAAGCTTCCATTAGGTGCAGAGTTCCAAGTTAATCTTAACTGAGCAGGTTTAAAAAACTAACATTGTTAGAAGAAAACAACAAATTGAAATCTAATATTAAGCTTATACCAAATTTTACAATGTAATTTCTCCTTTTTAAATTCTCCATATACTGCAAACTAATGGCTTTGATACTTATTTAAGTGCTAAAATTTCATGATGTAAATCCTATTAATACGTTACTATGAAAGACCAGAATGTAAAATGTTCATATGATGCAATGGATTAGACACTGACCTTTCACCTCGGGACCTGAATTCAGATCCAGTCCAGAGTTATAGGATGAAAGTCTCTTCTCTCTACTAGCTGTAAGGGTCCTATGTGAAATACGTTGGGCAGTCTCAATCCAGGGGTTGCACTTGTTCATTGGTGTAGGAAGTGGAAAAATATCAGCACTAGTAATATCTCTCACCTTGACAAGTACAAAGTTTGCGCAATTTTTTTTAAATGTCCCTGTAGGAATTTATATATGTGAATGGAACAGTATGTACTACCTGCTACAGGAGGTATTATTTGACTAAGGTAAGACCCACAGTGTAACAGAGGCCACATGGTTCCAGAAACTACCGATTGTGCTACTAAACTGACTGTTAGGTTACTTCTAAAAATAAGAAAGACTTGCATTTATATAGCACCTTTCATGACCTCAGGATGTCCCAAAGCGCTTTACAGCCAATTAGCTACTTTACTGAAGTGCAGTCACTTTTGTTATAGCAAATGTGGCAGCAAATTTGTGCACAGCAAGGTCCCTCAAACAACAATGACATAAATGACCAGATCATCTGTTTTGGTGATGATGGTTGGGGGATAAATATTGGCCTGGACACCAGGGCACCACTCCCCTTCTCTTGTATTGAAATAGGGCCATGGGATCTTTTATGTCCACCTGAGAGGACAGATGGGGCTTCAATTTATATCTCATCCAGAATACAGCACCTCTGACAGTGCAGCTCTGGAATGTCAGCCTAGATTTTGTACTGCTGCGTTGACTGGAGTGGGTATTCAAACACATTACCACCTTCTGACTCCAAGGCAAGAGTGCTACCAACTGAGCCACAACTGACAATCTATAAAACACATGAAAGAAATACCACCTTGGTGAAGCTTGGATGGCATACAATAAAGAAGTGATGCAATCATTTTATTCCAAATAGCACAGAAAACATTTACAGTAAGGAAAAACAAGCTGATTAAAGTTAAATGAAGTTGCATTTGCCGCATAAATTTTAACCGTAAAAATATGAGCTATTGGTAATAAATATATTATATTGAATAACAGGTTAAAGTACTAAATCGCTCCTATATAAATCAGTACCTCAACGTTTGTAAATTTTTAACAGTATATTTAGCTGTAAAGCCGTTTTCTGGTAAAACAAAATTAATTCTGAAAGAGAACCGTCTCTGAAATTATGTATCATTTCTGTATTTACAATGAATAGAATTGATCATCTGTGAAGTTTTGGTTGGAATTCTCAGTGCAGGTATACTCCACTAGGTCATGCTCAGGATGGAGTGGCACATCTGGCACAGTACCACTGTATGGTGCTGTCATTCCTCTCAAGACAGACGTCAGCTGACTCTATGGCGATCAACTGTTAATGTGCTGGTGTGGAAAGGAGGAAGAATATTGTGTGCAGCACATCAACTAGAGAGACAAACTGCTGTGCCAATTGTGCAAAGCTTTTTGCAATATGCTAGTCCCTATGCATGTGGCTGTAAAAATGTTGCGCAGTTTCCACATGTTTATCTAGCTCCAGACATATAGGGCTAAGTACTTGCTCCTGTATGCCCTGCTTTGTAGTGGGGGAGGTGAAGGAATGGGACATATGTGCTCTGGTTAATGTTCCTTCTATCCTATCATGACTGTAAGGAGGATATTTTTATATGAGTGATGGTCCCAGCCACTGAACAGTACATTCATGGATCTGTTTCCCATGTGCTATTTACCACCATTCTTTGGCTGTGATCATCTTCCTCAGCTTCTACAGCTTCTACATGGTGAGTTTTATTTTCTTCTGACACTTCCTTCTCCTCTGAGATCACGGTGGCTTCTGGTTGTGTTGACCTTCAGATTGCACATGTTGAAGAATCCTCTGTGTAGAGGTGAGTAAAGGATTTTGCTGAATTGATATTTTTCTTCCCCTCCCCCACAGTTTTCTCCCTTGCTTTCCTGAAGGTACTGACGTATGCTGTGGTTTGGTTTTACAGGTCATGGTTGCCTTCTGTTACCTCAGCCAAGTGGCCATTCTTCATATGTGAGCCCATACAGTGAGTGTCAGCAGACTGTTCCTACCATGGGGAAGCATCACATTCATTTTAACTTTTCAGGAATGATAGCAGCTGAGACTGTTGTATATGAAATAAAATAGATAAATTTATTAACATTCAATAGGATCAGTGAAGTTGGAGAAAATGTTAGCTTATAGAGGTTGGATATTATGACCAGATTTTTCAGCTTGTTAAGATTTTTTCCTGAGGCAAATTACTGGCATCTGGCATTGTATATTTTTTTCTGTTATTTGCAGCTTATTTTGTTTTAGGGCATGGTGAATCCACTAGTGGCAACCAGCAGTATGTGCAACTTTAGACCCGCTGGCAACTCTTCTGTAATAACTGGCCAACCCACTCAATGACCCTGTGGTGCAGGAGATCCCGTCTAGAATTCACTATGACTGTTGCAGAAGAAAGTTTCGATTCTTGTTGTGTGTCTTTTTTCAATGTTATTTTCCACATTTTACCATCTGTGCGGCGTGGAGACAATATTGCTTCTATGGGTCTTACTGCCTCGTTCCTGTGGTTAAGGCAGTACATTAAATAAATACAGCTGATTGCCAGTCAACTTTCCACAAGAGAATTTAGATATTTGGTAGAAACGGCTTTTTATCCTCTAAAAGTTTCCAAAATTTGTTAAAGCTGCCTTTCCACCCAATACCTGGTCAAAGGTTCTCCCACCCACCCATGTTTACCACATTTCCTCTCTCACACAGCATTGGAAGACACAATTCTTCCACCTAGTGGTCAGGCTGAGAACTGGCAAAATATCTCAGTAAATTGATGCCCACAAGATGAAGAGGAAGTCAGAAACTAAACTCATTGACCTAAAAGATTGAATTCAACCAGAATGCACCTCTCTCAGCTGAATTTCATCTGTTGTAGAGTGTCTCTGAAAAAAAGACACACATCATTTGGAGTCAAATTATAAATGGGCAGGAGTCCAATTGTGCTGGAACTAAAAAATTCTAGTTGGCTTCTAACTTAGGAGTGGCAGTAAAACTTTGATAGTTTTATCCACAGCAACAACAAAATCAAGTCAGCCCACCTATAGGGAGGTTGTTTAACTTTTTTCCCCAATTTCCTCCTTTTTCTCTGCTGGAGACATTGCCTGATTCTGGGGAACAGTTGTACAGGCTCTGGGAAAGAGTTCTACAGGCTCTCTACCCTCCAGTACTTTGCCCAAGTGCCAGTTATTTCTGTGTGATCAGGCTATTCTATCACAGCGGGCATCATAATTGAGCCTGATCCTGTTCTCATCCGATGTCCAGTAAGGGACGCTGGAGAACCATCAGGAATGGGAACCCTGGCTAATTTTCCCCTCTCTAGGCCCGGGGCACTGTAGCGAATTGCTGCTACATGGCCGAGATCACGAACTCAGCAAATCTGGGAAACCCTTAGACTTCTCAGCTCATTGTCACTGAAGACGGCTTTCATCTTGCAGCCTAAAGGGTGCTTCCTGTTTCAGAGTTTATGAAAAAAAAGCTTCTATTGTGCTGCGTACCTCAGGGACATTATTGTACAGTCAACTCTGCTGAAGGTGAATGACTGATTTGTGATAAGAAACTGAAAATCTGAATGTTCTTGCATTCATCACAATCACTCCTGTTAAATAAACACTGTTTGCTGCTTATTGTGTTAACTGAATAATTGCCCACATTACATCCTTTAGCATGTTCACGTTGCAATTATGTAGTTAGCTTTTGTATTCAATGAGTTTGACCAATCTGCTAAATTATGGAAAGTGAAATGTTGCAGTTTATATTTCAGACACATTTCTATTACAGTTAATGCCTGTGAGAACTTGTGACAGGCCTGTGTATGACAGTTAGCTGCTGGAGCACTTCCATCATCCTGCTCACCACCACTATGGTCCAGGTCACACCACACAATGGAAACCATGGTCGAAGTCACTGAGACAACCTTCCTGTACCGTTCATTTGATCACTGTCAGGTTTCCTTCAGCTTACGATGAGTGCATCTCTAACAACGTTTTAATCATTTGAACTCAGCATAACTTAATACAACAGTTTCGCTGATTCTGGGCAAATAAGATGCAGGCACTGACCTGCTATGAGTCAGTTTCTCGGTTAACTCAAATTGGGTGACCCACCCTTTTTATTCAGGGGTCTCTGTTAGTAGTGGAAGACTCACTGGCCGTGGCATTTACTTAATTATTTGCAGTTCAGACTTGGCACAGGATAGAGGAAGATTTTAGTTTCCCTGGAATGCTCTCCATGCCAACCATGCATATAATGACAGGGTGTCGCCGCGTTGGCATCCTTGCAGTCCGCCACCCTTACCCAGGATCAAAGCTCTGCTACAGACTAAACAGGACAGAGCCTCAGATTCTTAAATGAACTGACCCAAGTAAAATGCCTACACTGCTCTGGTGTGAGTGGGAATTGATGCCGGTCACAGCTCAGCTGATATCATTGCTTGGTAGAGATTCCTAGACTTGTAGCACTACCTAGTGGACAAAAGGCTAAACACCTCCTTTTTTTTGCTGATGAGGAGAAAATAACAGGTCATTTTTCCACGTTGGCTTGTGGTGAGCCTGGCAATAAAACAAGCAATGATAGCTGGATTTCCTCTGTCTTAACTGAATGCTTCTCCTTCTTCCCAAATAAACCCTGCCGTATAATATTCCACAGATATGCTGCTTGTATAATTTTATTACACCCACATGCTTGGTGTCACTTTACTGCCTAAACCATGCTAAGTTGGTTTTATCGTAGGTTGGAGAGCTTGTTATTTTCAGCATTTGGTGGGACAGTAAATTTTGTGGGTTTGAGTTCTTTCATTTTATTTGACTTTTTTAACACTTCGTAAAATTTAACTAGTGTGCTTCATGTTTACAAGGCCACAGAAGTACTGGCAGCTTGTCAGAGGGCTTTTTTATTATGATACTCAGTGAAATATTACTAGGCCTCAGATAATCATGCCAAGAACTTTATGGAAAGCCAAGCAATTATCCAGCACCATTTCCCTGCTGATAAGTTAGAGGATGGATAGGACCAGTCCAATGGTACTTTCCCCCAGAGTGAAAAAGGGAAGTGTGGGGAATTTGTGTTATTTAAATGACAGGAGTTTCCGTATTATTCCAGGCATTTCTTTGTGTGTTTGCAGTTATCAAATATTTTGGTCTGAAACCAAGTGTTAGGCCTGAACTAGACCAGAAAAAATGGAAAAGTGAACTTGTACAAACAAATAATGTAGATGTTATACTCAATAAATGTTATCAATCAGAAAACATTATCTGCTCACTTCACTTTACTGCTCTTTCTTCTCCTTGGCATTCAGTTTTGTTATGTTTTCTGCCATTTTTGTTCAGCTTATTGGAAACAAAAGCTCATCTGTGACTCCTTGAGACACAAGTGGACAGTTTGGAATCAGCTCAGTTGCTGTCTGTGGTGTTTCTGCACACTAAATAGACCATAGAACTGAATGAGTCTCTCCATACGTAAACAGCCTGCTTTTGAAGGTTGCTATTATGCCATGAAGTTGGCGATAGGCAGTGCCACACTCGACGTGCCTTTCATGGTTTGACCCAGAATTTGATTTTTTTTGTTCCCAATCAAAAATGGACCCCTGATTTCAAGAAAAATGCTGGATTGCTGACAGAAACGGATATCATAAGAACATAAGAAATAGGAGCAGGAGTAGGCCATTCGGCCCTTCGAGCCTGTTCCGCCATTCAATAAGATCATGGCTGATCTTCTACCTCAACTCTACCTTCCAGCCCTATCCCCATATCCCTTGATTCCAAAACTCTGTTGATCTCAGTCTTGAATATACTCAACGACTCAGCATCCACAACCCTCTGGCTAGAGAATTACAAAGATTCACAACCCTCTGAGTGAAGTAATTTCTCGCTGTGTTTAAGTCGGTTGCATTGACTCACTCTGATCAGGTCTAACATTTCCTCCCGCCAATGTTGACACCTCTTGACCTTTCCAAAATCCTGGCAGAAAACTTGTTGCCCTTTTCAGAGTACCAAAGTAATAAGCAAGGCAGAAAATTACCAATATCAAGACACTACTTGGGCTATTCCCACCAGCCACAAAGATTTTCAAAGTGTCATGCATGCTATGCATTCTATACTTTGTAAACTTAATACTTACCCCAAATAATGTACATGACCTGTAAGTGCTAGAACAGTGGGGAGAGACAATAGACCATTAGGAATTTAGATATATTTCCCCATGGTGTCAGCTGTGGCTCAGTGGGTAGCACACTCACCTCTGAGTTCAAGAATGGTTGTGGGTTCAAGTCGAGGGACTTGAAGCATAAAAATCTTGGCTGACACTCCAGTGTAGTGCTGAGGGAGTACGGCACTGTCGGAGGTGCCGTCTTTCGGATGAGATGTTAAACCAAGGCCCCATCTGCTCTCTCAAATGGACGTAAAAGATCCCATGGCACTATTTTGAGGAAGAGCAGGGGAGTTATCCCCGGTGTCCTGGCCAATATTTATCCCTCAATCAACATAACAACAAAAACAGATTATCTGGTCATTATCACGTTGCTGTTTGTTGGAGCTTGCTTGTGCGCAAATTGGCTGCCGCGTTTCCTACATTACAACAGTGACTACACTCCAAAAGTACTTCATTAGCTGTAAAGCACCTAGAGTTTAGAAGAATGAGACGGGATCTCATTGAAACATATAAAATTCTGACAGGGCTAGACAGACTGGATGCAGGGAGGATGTTTCCCCTGGCTGGGGGTCTAGAGCGAGGGGGTCACAATCTCAGGATACAAGGTAGGACATTTAGGACTGAGATGAGGAGAAACTTCTTCACTCAGAGGGTGGTGAACCTGTGGAATTCTCTACCACAGAAGGCTGTAGAGGCCAAGTCACTGAATATATTTAAGAAGGAGATAGATAGATTTCTAGACACAAAAGGCATCAAGGGGTATGGGGAGAGAGCGGGAATATGGTATTGAGATAGAGGATCAGCCATGATCATAATGAATGGCGGAGCAGGCTCGAAGGGCTGAATGGCCTACTCCTGCTCCTATTTTTCAATGGCCCGTATTTTCCGATCGCAGGCCTCCCGCGGGCCCTTACCTGAGGGCTCCCGGGACACACACACTTCCGCTCCTGGGCCTCTCTAAACTCCAAGTGCGCAGGGCCCACATATCCCAGAGGCGCATGTAGTTCGCAGCGTCCCTGGGATCACGTGGGCCATGGGGAGCCAATCAAGAGCATTCTTGACAGATTGGAAATGCCGGTTTTCAGCGCATGCGCTGTGCATGCCTGAAACCGGCATTTCCGATGTCCCTATGGGACGCATACCCACCCGTAGGGATCGGAATATCTGGGCCTATGTTTCTATGTTTCTATGAGACGTCTGGTGGTCATGAAAGGCACTATATAAATCCAAGTCTTTCTTTCTTTCTTTCATGCTACCCCAGGCTAATACTGATCTAGGATGTACTGACCCAGGCTAAACTGACCAGCAATGGTGTGCAGTTTTATCATTTTCAAGGATATTATACATTCCTTCAGTTACAATACAGCACAACAGCAATGCTGGTGCAGCGGCCAAAACTAAAAAAATACAGTAGGAAAGTTCACCCATTGATGGCACCCCCAGAACACTTTCAAAACTGGGCCCAAAGAATTTGCAAAACACTTTGTCAATGCTGGATGTTTTCCTTGTGTGATTTGTTATGTTTTTCTTTGTCTACGTATAATTTACTCTGACTGGACGTAGGACCTTTTGCTCTGTTGTCTAGGTCTGTGGTACTTACTGAGTTAACTCTGGATGGGTGACAAGGCAGACATCTGGCTGTCAGCTACAATTACATCTCTGCACATGAAATTGTTTATAAATACTTTGGTTTCCCTTTGAACGCAGAACTGTGACAAATAGCAGTTTCGGGTCATTAATGTAAGGGGTTGAGTCAATTTAGGGATTAAACAGGATTAAAAGAGATTTATGAGAGGCATTGTATCCATTTTACTGAGAGGGAGTCTCTTTTCCAGCACTATCTCAGTGATGCTGTTTCCTTTTATGGCCGACACAACCAGGCTTTGAACGCAATAAGGCCCATTTCTGGAACTCCTAATCAGATTGCCAAAAGGAATTTACAACTGTCCAAAATGATAACAGTGATATTGTCAAGAACTTTTTGCTACATCTTAAAAGTATATATTGCTAATAGGAAGTTCTGGATGATAATTCAGAAATTCAGAGTTGTTAATATTAGGGAAAATGTTAGGAGTGAGATTTATGATCAAAAAGATTGTAGATCTGTTTAACTATGTGGAGCTGTGTTTATTATTAAGAGTGAAATACAATAAATAGGGCACATTTTTAAAGCTAAAATGAGTGAGTCTCACTCTAAATAAGTGAGGTGTCATAGGTCTGAATGATTCCTTTACACAGTCATACTTGGATCAAGGTGCCAAAGATAGTAAGAGAAATATGAATCCGTTGAATTTGTTCAAGAAAAACATTTTGACTTTCAAATTTTACAGTGAGGTGTTCTTTTTTTTAAATAAGATTTATTCACATTTCTGGCACCACCTTTGAAGTTCCACACTGTCTGCTTTTGGAGACAGGAATTGCTGGTTTACAATATATACAACTCCTGGTAATTGTATGCGCCTTCAAACTCCAAGTTAAAAAAACCTACAATTTACCAGAAAAGTTTCAAACAGCCACCTCACTGACAACGTAAGAGCAGATCTTGCATTATGACCCCATTGAAAGCTAACACAATGTTTCTGGATCAAACCATAAAGAGTACTAGTTGTCAGTCCATGAAGCGTATGTGGTTAATAATGTCCTGCTGTAGATTTATTATAAGATGTGTAATGATCATTTTATACATGTTACATTTGAAGTTCTTTGGTTAAATTTATATTGATGCAAGCTTGCAAAGGCTTTAAATCTCATTTATTGGACAATTAGCACTGGTAGTGTACAAAATAATGACTAGTGCAGAGATTTTAATGTAAACTACGGGTTGTATGTAGTGATTAAAGGAGTTAGATCCTAGCTCAGCCTCCAACTGGCAGTGCTGTTTTTCTGCCAGATCTGTCAGCATTAAGCTATAGAAAAGAAATGTGTGTCTAGTGGCTCTTGAGAACTCTGACGTTTCAGTCATGCATCATTTTAGTAGTGACTGTACTGAGCAATTAAACTGCATTTATTGTAGGCTCTTCCGTAAAATAGTTACCTTCCTCTGACAGGTCAAGCAGCTCACTTTTCCTTTGGTTTGGTTTTGCTCACTCCTTTATTCTGTTTCTTTAATGGTAAAAGGAATAAGGCCTCCTGCCCCTTGCATCTGCTGTGTTTTGGCGAATGTATTTAAAGCAGCTTAAGATGGATGAATAACCCTTATGAGAATATATATTATGGTTAGACCTAAGCAAGTGCTTTGATCAGCTGTGAGCCCTATTAAAATATACACCAGAGACATGAATTCACTGCACTTTAGATGCTGTTACTGTTCTTAGTGAGAGACACTAATATGAACTCAGAAGTATCATAGGCGGTGGTGGAAAGCAAACATTAAGCATTTTAATAAAAATAATAAATGCAAATATCTTTAATCTAAAACTAACAATGAACTCCAAGGAGCTTCTTTATCCTGGTCACATCAATTAATGACCTCTTCCCTCTGCCAAACAGACTTTTTGTGCTCAAACACACAATGGACATTGTTTGGTATTACCCAATTCAAGTTTGTCAGGTCAAAGAGGTGACCTATTAGTGGTTCTTTAAATGCCCTCTATTTCACAGTGGATCTGCTGGTTTTTCCTAATATTTAGATGCAAAATGTCATTGACAGTGCCCTTTTCACAGTCAATGGGAATCAGAGGGAAAACTCACCACTGGCTGGAGTCATACCTAGCACGAAGGAAGATGGTTCTGGTTGTTGGCGGTCAATCATCTCAGCCCTAGGATATCGCTGCAGGAGTTCCTCAGGGCAGTGTCCTAGACCCAACCATCTTCAGCTGCTTCATCAATGACCTTCCCTTGTTCATAAGGTCAGAAGTAGGGATGTTCGCTGATCATTGCACAGTGTTCAGTTTCATTCGCAACTCCTCAGCTAATGAAGCAGTCCATGCCCGTATGCAGCAAGATCTGGACGACATTCAGGCTTGGGCTGATAAGTGCCAGGTAACATTTGCGCCACACAAGTGCCAAGCAATGACTATCTCCAACAAGCGAGAGTTTAACCACTGCCACTTGATATTCAATGGCATTACCATCGCCGAATCTTCCACCATCAATATCCTGGGCGTCACCATTGACCAGAAACTTAACTGAACCAGCCACATAAATGCTGTGGCAACAAGAGCAGGTCAGAGGCTGGGTATTCTGTGGCGAGTGTTTCATCTCCTGACTCCCCAAAGCCTTTCCACCATCTACAAGGCACAAGTCAGGAGTGTGATGGAATACTCTCCACTTGCCTGGATGAGTGCAGCTCCAACAACACTCAAGAAGCTCAACACCATCCAGGACAAAGCAGCCCATTTGATTGGCACCCCATCCACCACCTTAAACATTCACTCCTTCCACCACTGGTGCACTATGGCTGCAGTGCGTACCATCTACAAGATGCACTGCAGCAACTCGCCAAGGCTTCTTCAGCAGCACCTCCCAAACCTGCTACCTCTTCCACCTAGAAGGACAAGGGCAGCAGGCACATGGGAACACCATCACCTCCAAGTTCTCCTCCAAGTCACACACCATCCTGACTTGGAAATATATCGCCGTTCCTCCATCGTCGCTGCGTCAAAATCCTGGAACTCCCTCCCTAACAGCACTGTGGGAGTACCTTCACCACACGGACTGCAGCGGTTCAAGAAGGTGGCTCACCACCACCTTCTCGAGGACAATTAGGGATGGGCAATAAATGCTGGCCTTGCAGCGACGCCCACATCCCAGGAATGAAAAAATAAAGTTGACACTTTTCTGCTTTTGCATGGTATCATTAATTCCTTGATTGACAATGGTGTTTTAGAACACTGTTAATATCAGCCAGTGAGTGCAGGGGTGGGATTCATAATCATATGGACACCACTGCTGGGCTGACTAACATTTTCGGGACTTGATTATTTTTACCTCTTCAGCTGTTAAACACATTTTTGCTCAAATTCATTGAGGTTGTGTGTGAGAAGTTGCTAATCAACAATGACCAAAGCATCAAACCAAAAGAGGTAAATTGTCCTGTGAGTACCAGTCCATCACACAAGTCTCTAGAAAAGGTTTAGAGCAAAAATGACCAACATTAAGGTCTGAAGTGAGCAATTCCAATGATCCCAGAATTTAACACTGATCACATACAACAGATCTACTCTAAAATAACCAGTGCATTTCAGAAGCAAAGCAGCTCAGTGGTTGAAAATGCAACCAGTCTTTCAGTATCCATAAATAGGTGTTTACTCAATTATAGGAGAACCTTGTATTCTATACTTTATTCTTCCTTTTTTATTATTAGGTAGGTTCCAGTAGGATCTTATGGTTTGGGAAATTAGTTCTATTGGATTCCATAGCACAAAGTGCACATCCTTTGTTTCTCTGATACCAGTTTCAAAGAGATTCTTACAGAGCATGTGACGCAGATGATCGGCATTAGCAGCCATTTCAGGAACTGTTCAGTTAATTGCAATCAATATATAATTATCGTTAAATTAATCAGTTCAATCAAAAAGTCAATATGTCTTTCCAGCTTATTTTGTTCCTTTGTCCTGTCGGCTTAGTTGTGTACAAGGAGGCTGTGTGCTGAATAATATTGCTAGATTTGGGAAGTAGTCCTGAAATACTCAGCCTGGTTGTGAAGCTTTCAGATGTGTTTGACCTTTACATAACATAATCTAACTGTCCTGCATCAGCTACACTACGGAAAACAGATGCAAATGACATTTGAAGAAATAGTTTTACTAATTAAAATGAATTGTCTACAGATGTAATTGAATTATTGTTTAGTTCCAACTTTTACACAGCATTGTGAATTTCTGATTTTGCTAATATTAAAGCTGTAATTCCCTAAAATGCTAATTATATTTACATTAATAGAATGAGTCAATGTATTACAAAGAAATAATACATTCAAATATTCATATATCAGTGTGCACTGGTTATTACTGAAATAGGAAAATAAAAGTATTATTAAAATCATATTTCTAATTGTTATTATGCAGAATGATAGTGCAGGCGTTGAATATTTTATGAATATGTTTGTTTTTTCAATGAGCCAGAGCATTTCTCATTTTCTTTTCTGATTCTTCTCTTAGGACTTTAGTCAATGGGTGCCCCACTACAATAGGCCCCAGAATGGTCATAGTCTCCATGACAATCTGCAGCTCAATTAGGTAGTCATGTAGCACTATACAAATATGGGTAGTGGATTATGCAGGTCCTTTGGTACACTCTCCAATGACTCCTTAACACTGATGTTGAAATCTCAAACTCTACATTTGTAGGAAGGCTCTGGGAGAACATAAGAACATAAGAAATAGGAGCAGGAGTAGGCCATTTGGTCCTTCGAGCCTGCTCCGCCATTCAGTAAGATCATGGCTGATCTTCTATCTCCTCTCCACTTTCCAGTACTATCCCCATATCCCTTGATTCCCTTAATATTCAAGAACTATCGATCTCTGGTCAGAATCCATGAGCTCAAAATCTGAAGCAGCCCTGGAGCTGGCTCTCCAGCAGCAGTTTCACTCACTCCTGCTCAGTTGTGCTCTGTGATTCACCAAGTGCTTCCTCCTTCAACTAAATAAATTATCCCCTGGACTGGACTGTGCTATTGCTTGCCATTATTCTAAGGTGTGTGAGGTGTCATGGAGAGGGCCACTATTTGCTTCATTGGGCTCCTTAGATGCACCAATGGAATAAAAAGAAAAACATATTTTACAGTACAACGAAAAAGCCAACCACTTCAAACACAGCTTACATGGCAAGCTGTTGTGTGTTATGTACGTATGTGTATCAGGGAATGGATGAATGGATAAGGGAACAACCAATTAAAAACAAAGGATGGCACTAAACCTGAGTTGAGAGAGGCCTCCAATCTTACCCACTCCTGCTCCCTCTGTTTCCACCAAGTCCCAGAATTTGGAGAACCCTTCCATGGTAGGGAGTCAATGGGCACCAGTAGAGAGGTCAAGCTTTAGTGTTTTACATGAGCACATAAACATGCAACAGACAAGTAGTTTGTATTGGCAGTCCTAGCTTGCAAGATTCATGTGCAGCATTAGAAATGTATTTTTCTACCAGCAACAAAGTGTGCCCTGCAGCAACAAGGGTATTTGCCAATCAGATGAATGGTTGCCCAAGTGCTGTGAATGTTGCCTCTCTGATGTTGCACCAAGGTGTGTATAAACTGCCGTTGGCATTCATTGCAAGCCCATATATCAAAAGCAGACAAAGTGTGAATACATTTACCAGGGCAAACTTCCTGAGTTCCAAAAATTCCCTTTTCATCTGTTGCCGCAAACTACAAGTGGGTGAGACACCATTCACATGCTTCGCAACCACCACCTACATATGGCGCATATTCTATTTTATTGGAGGCTGCTTCTGAGCTTTAAAAGAATCATTTGTTTTTGGAGGAGTCCATGGAGTGAAACCTCCAAAGTGGCGTTCACAAAAGAGGCAGTCCCGCTCCTCATCTTACTGGCTGCCCTGCTCAATTTGTAGTGAGAACATTTTGTGCAGAACAACTTTAATAAGTGAATAAGAGCCCCTTGCTGGATATCCGACCCATTGACCCATTTCCTGCACAACAGACAATCTGTACAAGAAATATTGACATAATATTCAAGTTAAACGATTTTATGACATGACACAAAGTGAGCTTTCTCCACCACTGGCGCACAGTGCTCTACGATTTAGATAAGGATGATAAGCTCATGTGGGACCCCCAAAATCAGGTGGCATGACACCTGAGGCGTTATGTCCATCATTACCTCAACACTCCTACTTGTCATGTCAGGTAAGACCTGTCTTTGCTGTCTCTGTTCCATTTGAGAAGTTGTGATTAAGCTATGTCATTTGTTTCAGGCTGAACTGTAGATAACTTCTACACAGGGACAACTGTTCCCATAATTGTGGAGGTTACCACGGCATTCAGCTTCTATGCTACCAGATCTGCCAGCCAGTCAGTCCTCAGTCCATAAATGTATAGGAAAGTGAGCAACACTTTCATCCCATTCCCTGTGGAAAGAAGGCATAAGCTGGACTAGGCACAGAACTTTTACTGGGTAACAGAGTTCCCAAGATCCAGAGCATAGTAGATGCCAAAGGCAAAATACTGCGGATGCTGGAAATCTGAAATATAAACAGAAAATGCTGGAAATATTCAGCAAGCCAGGCAGCATTTATCAACCTTGGTGCCAACCTTGTACTCAGTGTGCGAGTGTAATCCAATGTATAATGCGTGTAGGTTCTGGCGGCAGTGCTGGTTTAGAGCGCACCATTCAACGTTTATAGGTCACAGTGCAAGCTATTCATCTGCTCTACAAAAAGTGTGGCCTACAGATCTACTGCAATAAAAGAGAGCGTTGAAAAGGGGAAAGATTGTTTATCCTTTAATGGCACTCAGCACCCCTTTAAAAGCTGCTGCTTGCCAGATTTCACCCTCTCCAACCAATTGTGATGGTGGCCAGGCTCCCTGTGCCTGTTTTCTGGTACAGGGAGACTATTACTGAAGTGGAGGGACCAATCTCGCAAAATTCAGCGAGGCCAGTCTTCCCCACTGCTGGCACACTCTCACTGTGAATCCTGTGTCATGGGTGGGAACAGCCCTGGTTTTGCTGCTTTCACAAAACTGAGGCTATTGTGTATGCACAAACACCACTGAAGTATTTCTCTACCAGCTTTTTATTACCAATAACCCCTGTTAACTAGAATTCTTTCAAATTTTCAAATTATTTACAAACTATACATGTTTTATAAGGGGGTATAGATAATGACATTCACCCTTTAATAAAAGTAATTTCTTTGACTAAAACCACAAATGTCCATTTCTATATTCATGGAGTTATGAGAGGAAATTTCTGTAAAATGACCTTTTTCACATCAAAATGTACAGTATTACGTAAGTATGACTTCCTTGTACGTTTGGCACTGTACCTAATTTACAACAACATCCTGTCTGAATTGTATTACAGTGCCTTATATACCTGTTTTTTCCAAGTCAATCTCATGTTTTACCAAGCAAGGTAATCCTCGGAGTACTGAATTTCCATGTTTTAATGAACAACACCTAAAAAAGTAGAAATGAGATAATAGGACTTTGAATTAACTTTGAAAATAAGGTTTGTTCCATCTTAGGGAAAGATACAAAATGTTACTCAGTGTGTTAAACAATCCACTTTAGCTTATTTTTTATCAGCATTAGAATTCCTTTTTTTTTAATAAAAATCAGAAAATAAAATGGCTAGTTTGAAGTTAATTTTTTGCATGGTAAAACAAATAGTACATCAGTTTCCATTTCATCAGTCTCACAGACTAGAAAGCTGCCCAATAGCTATAGAGTTTTTGAATGTTACCTGATCATGCTATTATGTCAAAGCAGACAAGATAAAAATGTAAACCAGTTGATACCATTGCTCTCTAGTCTTAATTGCTTCAAATGACCCATAACATTTTAGTACAGTAGTATATCTAACAATAAAGTCTGCCTTGTGCTGCATGCAATAACTCTGCATTAATGACAGAGATTAAAGTGACACTTTGAAATGATATCATAAATTGCTAACGTCACAATCCTGTGCAATGACAACACATCAGTGAGTAATCGATCGTAAAAGCCGGTGTATCAGTCACACCACCTCAACTTTTATACCAGGCAACCAGCTGGAAACATTGTGATTGTATGGCAGTGTATGTTGTACCCTCAGCTTTTCACCAGGGTGCAACATATACTGCGGTAACAGATTTTACAGAACTTCTTGACAGGGCTGACAGTTACCTGGGATTCCATTAGACAGTAATAGTACTCACAGCCAATTTCAACCTAAGTCCGATCTGTGTCTCTATTTTCTCTCTCATTGGGGGTGGATAAAATACATAGCTGTTGGAGCTGCAGTTTTAGGGAATGTTACTTTTGTGCAATCATCTTAAAGCACAATGTGTAATTCACAAAGTCAACTTTTCTTATTGATACAGCAGATTTTTAAGAAGATTATAAACTTCACACTCATTTAGGTTTTACATGGGCAAATAAGATATAGGTGACTTGATCAACAATAAACAGAAATATAGGGGGATGTAGGCTCCAATTACATCAGTTATCTCTGGGCTTCCCCATCCCAATTGTGAGACTCTCCCGAAATCCCCTCCCCACAACTTGCCCCAGTGCCGAATTTTGTTGTTCCTACCGCCCGGCATTGCGCTCTAGCCTGCCAACCAACTGCCGTTTCCCACCGATTTTGGGTGGGAAACTGACCGGGGTCATGCAGATGAGGCCCGGACGTTAAAATTGCCTGGGCCTCATGCTTCTGAAGTCAGTTTGCTGCATGCCTCAGCCCCCTCCCACGTGATTCCCAGCCTGAATTACAGTGTTTTGTTCACATGGCATTTTTGGAGCAGGTACCTGATGATCTGGAGGCACATGTTCAATCGGTTGGTATTGTTGAATCGGTGTGATAAGTTTAAGGGACATTACAGAAATTATACACTGCCTGTATATATAAAGTTCACTGCAGCATTTTCTGGTTCACTTCATAAGGAGCACGTGTGGGATCACCTAAGTACCTGTGTCATGTTGTAAGTCTCAGGTTATTGCTGCTCTAATCAGGAAACCAGGTAATTTTCCATAGATAGTCCAACAGAAGGTCAAACAGTAGCTCTAGCAAATAGTAGTCATCCAGAATGGCCTGAAGTCAATGGATTGCTTGCATGTGGCTCTCAGACCATTTCTTTCTAATGTAGATGTCTTATGAAAGAGGAAATTCTATGGATACAGTAGCCATCAGTAGAGGTTCCATGATGTAGTACTGTGGCTTCTCAATTCAGTACTTATGCCTGGGATATGGATAGTGTATGGATTCCTTCAGTTAAACATACATTTCACTACAGCCTTTAGTAAGATGTGCCATTCCCAGGTGCACAGAGTTCCCCAATAGTAAAATCATTTCCGCAGCTCCAATAGGCCAAAGTGTAAAACACATCTTCATTCTCTATTCATGAGTGCATTTGTGAAACAGTTTAGACTGTACTATTTCTACTAACCAAGATCTCCCCAGACAAGGTTGTATTAGCAGGGTAACTCATTTCAATGGGATAGGGAACAAACCAGAGCCAATCCAGTTAGTGATGAAAATAGGGCTTTTGAGTTGATACAAGTGACATTTTAACTTTACTGACATTTTTAATAGTACGCTTACCTGCATCATATAAATGCTATTTGGTTAATGCTGGGTGTGAGCAGTGCTGAAATGTATAGAACGAGACTGTTCTGATCCTTTTTGTTAACAGCGGTCATTAATAAGCATTCAATAATAGTTCCTCACTTACAGTGCTCACTGCTGGAGCTGGATTGTGGCTGGCTCCCTCCACTGTCAAACACAGATCACTGCAACAGTATGTAAAGTGCATCATTCCTCGTGATGAGCCTAGACATTACTGTTGGTAATATATTAGCAGGGGAAAGCTGAACATGTTTGTATAAATTTCCACAGTCTGCTGCTTTCAAACAGTTGTTAACCTATTTATTTTAATTGGGTCAATGCCTCTGCCAAAATAGCAGAGAGAGCAATGTCACACATTCAGCATTGGTCCACTCATATCACCAACAGCAGTTTCTAACTTATGGTTTTCACACCTTATCTTTGGGGTTCCTATGTTATAAAACCATCCAGAGGAGCTGTGAGGACATTTAGAAGGGTGCAGGATATGTGATGAGTGTACACAACTAACAGAATGATATACTGTGTGTCTCACTGCTGCACTGCTCTAACAGCACAGCTGTCAGTTCACATCCCTGAGCATCACCAGCATTTAAAAAAGATAAAAAGGCTAGGATAAAGCATATGGCACAAGTAGTAAAAGATACCTGATAGTAAGCAAGTGAAATAGAATTGCTTAGAATCTGTAGGTAGGTGAACTGTGCTGTTTAGAATGAACTTTTCAGCACCACAGTACGAGGTCAAGGGTTAAAACAGTGGAAGATAAATTAGATCATTCAAGATTGCAAGTTTCACAAATTGAAATTTGTTCCAGTTAAACAATAAACAATAACATTCAGGCTAGGGATGTCTGTTTCAGGCTTCCATTTTAGGATGATTTAGATATCATGTAATTAGTGTCTTATTTTGTATTTTACATTCTGCCTGAAGTTCTGCTTGCTCTGATTTTATGGTGAAATTTTCACGCTTCAGTACTCCATTAGAACAGATGGATTCCACACACGTCTGTCTCAAGCGCTTTGTTTTAATACTTTCAGGACTATCAGGCCGTTCTTTCCCAAAAGAAAAACAGAAGAGAGTTACAGTTTCTTGGGCCAATTGAAGATTGCAGTGCACGGACAGTGTGAAGGGTGATCCTTCTGCCCTGTAGCTGTGGTTGGTGCATGGCATGGAGAGAATCAAGAAGGAGAAAAAAAGAAAATACCTTAAAAAGGAGGGAGCCTCACCTGAAAATAAGATTGCTGTGTACTTCACTCAAGGGGGCCCATGAGAAGAATATATACCCAGTTTAAGTGCATGGTATTGTATGGACTAATATACTATCATACATTGCTCTGGAAGCTTTCTTCGTTCAGTGGATAATAATAAGATTCATTGTGGGTGAAATTGATAGCACAAACCGCCCTGATAGTCAATCTTGGAAATGAAAAAGTAAATCGGGTGCAGTGTAAAATGGGGTCCCTATTCGCTATCAGCTTTATGCTACTGGTGGTGACCAATTTCACCCCCATTTTCTTTATTTTCAAATTCCTTTTACTTTTTACATTTTTTAACATGTATATTTTATTAAGCCACAGTGCACTTTATCACACGGTACTCACATAGTTGTAGGGGGCCAAAAATTTGTGGCCCTTCCAGCACACTTGCACTGAAAGTTCACCAATTTCTGCAGGGCCTTGCTTGGGGGAAACCTCCATTCACCCCAGACAAGGTCACCCATGTTAGAGGGGTCGTAGCAGGGATGATTTTCCTTGTTTCTGTCTGGCAGATCAGCACCAGCTAGTACGCCCACTGAAAATAGGCTTACTGGCCATTAGAGGGGTGCAAGTGGGACCCTCCTGGCTGTCCAGGCCTCGGTCATGGCCTGGCCCCTCAAAGAAATGTTGTTGTTCTCTGATTTTTCTCAGCCCCCTTATAACGAGGCCCAAGGGCCACCTTGTGGCATCTTTCCTGGGGTGGTTGGGGTCCCTGGCATCCACCTCGGAGCGTGCAGCCTCTGCTGCATTTTGTGACTTACCCAGACTGGCAGGTGCTTGAGATACGCCCTTAGTGGCATTGGAGCCTGCCAGGATTATTTAGATGGGGGAACGTCCCTCTGACCCCACACAGTCTGAAGTGGGTCGGATGGGTCGCTTCTTACGCTGAGGCCAGTTTTTTGGGTCCATACATTGGTACTTAGGAGACAACAACAACAGAAACTTATATTTATATAGCGCCTTTAACGTAATAAAACATCCCAAGGCGCTTAAAGACATTGATACTTACAGAAGTAACATTGATGAAATAGAGGAAGACATTGGTACTTTCAGAGGGAGGCCTTGGTACTTCGAGGGATACATTGGTACTTGTAGAGGAGACATTAGCAAATTCAGATAGTTGGTATGTTGTGTGCATGCTGGGAATAGGGCTCTGCTGGGGATCAGGATAATTTGATAGAGATTTGCTAGCTATGGGGTATCAATGGACTTACAAGGGACCTTGTTAAGCTGAGCCATTGCCTTTATGGAGCAGTAGGAGGGATTGTGGCTTCACTCTGACTTTCTTGGGGAAAATCTGGGTCTTTGTGGGATACATTTAGGTTATGTGGGCTTCCAGGAATGAGCTCCAGACTCTCTGCTATTTCTTAAGTTCCAGGCGGAGTCCATACATCGCTATCTCTGACTGGCATATATTCCACAGATGTTTCACCCACATGTATGTTGTGCAGAGGATTGTGCTCTGCCATATTGGAGGAATACATCATCCTGCAGCTAGCAGTGAGATTTGCACTAGCATGTATATGACAGGGGGAATTACTACATGGTGAGTTAGCCTAGCAGCATTGGTTCAGATCTGCAGATTGTGCAACCTGTCATACTTTCTGTGGCTTTCTGAATTGCTGCCCAGAAAGGTTGAAAGTGAGGACAGGACGAGGACTGTGGCCACAGACACTCCAGCATCATCCCCTTGTGAGGGGTGGGAATTTGTGGACCAGGTGTGGGCTCGATGTATATTAAGCTGGCCTCAAGAAAGGGTGTAAGGACAATCCTAGTAACTACAGGCCAGTTAGTTTAACATCAGTGGTGGGTAAAGTTTCCGAAACAATAATCAAGGAAAAAATTAACGGGCACTTGGAGAGATTTAAACTAATTAAGGAGAGCCAACACGGATTTGTAAAAGGCAGATCGTGTTTGACTAATCTAATTGAATTTTTTGATGAAGTAACAGGGAGGATCGATGAAGGAAATGCAATGGATGTTGTCTACATGGATTTTAGGAAGGCGTTTGACAAAGTACCACATAGAAGGCTGGTTAACAAAATTGAGGCTCATGGAATAGGTGGGTCAGTGGCAGCTTGGATAAGGAATTGGCTTAAGGACAGAAAACAGCAAGTTGTGGTAAATGGCTGTTTTTCAGACTGGAGGATGGTAGACAGTGGTGTTCCCCAAGGGTCAATGCTGGGGCCGCTGCTTTTTTTGATATATATAAATGACCTGGATATTGGAATACAGAGTAGAATTTCTAAATTTGCCAATGATACCAAACTTGGGGGTGTGGCAAACAGTGATGATACCAATCGACTGCAACAGGACATAGAAAGGCTAGCAGAATGGGCAGACAAGTGACAGATGGAATTTAATACAGAGAAGTGTGAGGTGATGCATTTTGGCAGAAGGAACAGGGAGAGGCAATATACACTTAATGGCACAGTTTTAAAGAGGGTGCAGGGACAGAGGGACCTGGGAGTTAATGTGCATAGGTCCCTGAAGGTGGCAGGACATATTGAGAGAGTGGTTAGAAAAGCATATGGGATCTTGGGTTTCATAAATAGAGGTATTGAGTACAAAAATAGAGAAGTTATGCTGAATCTTTATAAAGTGCTGGTTAGGCCACAACTGGAGTATTGTGTCCAGTTCTGGTCACCACACTTTAGGAAGGATGTGAAGGCCCTTGTGAGGGTGCAGAGGAGGTTTATCAGAATGGTTCCGGGGATGGGGGATCATAGCTACAAGGACAGGTTGGAGAAGCTGGATTTGTTTTCATTAGCGCAAAGGAGGTTGAGGGGTGATTTGATAGAGGTGTACAAGATTATGACGGTTTGGATAGGCTAGATGGGGAAAGGCTGTTCCCATTAGTTGAAGGTACAAGGACTAGGGGACACAGATTTAAGGTTTTGGGCAAGAGATACAGGGGAGATGTGAGGAAAAACTTTTTTACGCAGCAAGTGGTGAGGACCTGGAACTCGCTGCCGACGGAAGTGGTGGAAGCGGACACACTCAATGTTTTCAAGGGGAGATTGGATATGCACTTCAGGGAAATAAACTTGCAGGGCTACGGGGATAGAGCGGGGGAATGGGACTGACTGGATTGCTCTACAGAGAGCCGGCACGGACTTGATGGGCCGAATGGCCTCCTTCTGTGCCGTTATGACTCTATGACTCATGTATTCTGGCACAGGTGGTGGTCGTGAGGATTTACTTCCATTCTCCCTCTGCAACCTGGTGGCCTAAGTCTTATTCCCAGGGCTTCTTGAAGCCTCTTTGAGCTGTCATTAACTTGAAAGTGGAAATGTACATACATAGAAACACATAGATGTTACAACATGGATACAGGACATTCAACACAACCAGTCTATGTCAGCATTTACCCTCCACGTGAGCAAATAGTCCTAATCACATTTACCCACCCACATCATTTTACCCCTTTTACTTCATCCAACTATCTAACCTTAAAATTAGATATAGCTTCTCCCTCAACCACTAAGCCTGGAAGTGAATTTTACAGCTTCACACCTCTCTGTGTGAAGAAGCTTTTCCTGCCTTCTGTTCTAAATCTCTTTCATTTAATCTTGTATCTATGACCCGTCGTTCTTGACCCCTCAATTACTGGAAAGAGTCTGCTTCGATCTAGCCTGACTGAAATTGCCTTGAGAGCTTTCAACAAGACATGTGTCAGTTTAGGGAGTAAGCCTTGTAGAACTTGGCTGGGCAGCCATCATGTCTGGGGCTTTTCCTGATTGGAGGCTTCATATTGCTGGTTGAGGCTCTTTAGCTGAGATTGCAGAGTCCAGTGGTCAGTTCTCTTCCTGGGTGGGTTGGGAGAGGAAGAGGTTGCAAAAGGGTGTTGTGTTCCCTCTGGGCTGGCCTGAGATTTTGAAATGTCTGATAAAGTATAAAAGTCTGCGAATGCCTTGTTGATTTTAGTAGGTTCTAAGGTTAGTTTACTCAACTTTCCTAACGGATGTGATTGTTCTATTCTGCACTTGTTGTTGCAGTGTGGACGTTGGGAGTTTCCTCAGCTTGTCCCACTGCTCGTACTATTTAGAGTGCCAGATGATTTTCCTGCTGCCGTTGACAATAGGATGTTGAGTTCACCTCTGGCCTGTAGCAAGGCTCGCTCCTTGCTCTTCAATTAGTGTCTTTTGTGCTGGGTTTCTAGCACCACTATTCTTTACTCCCAGATGTTTTGGAGTTGTAATAGGCTACGCATCTTGACAGAGGAGAAGGTAAATACATGGCTCCCGAAGATTACCTTGGTAGTTTCCAGAGTAGCTTAGAAGAAGTATTGGATCCCTGTTCTCATCTATACCATGGGCAAGCTTCATCCTCAAGGAGGCCATGAACTCTTGGTCACTAAAGAGTGCTGGATGTAGCTGCCAATATTGGGGGGATAGTAGATTAGCAAGGATGGGCTGGAGGGTGACTGGTGCATGGTCAGAGATGGTTGTAGCTTGATGTGGCAACTTTTGAGTTGAGGTAGGTATGCCTACTTCAAGAAAATGTGGTTGATTGCATAGTACATTTTATATGGGGGTTAAATAAAAGGGGAATCCCTTCGCTGTGGGATACTTAACTCACCATTCATCTACCAGGTCGAGGTCATTACATCGCTCTTGGATTGACGGTTTGAACTAGGTGTCCCATGTCTGCTAGCAGCTTGTCCAGCTGGCGGTGGAAGGCACAATTGAAGCCTCCTACCATGATGGCTTCCAGTGAGAGGCAAGTGAGAGGAATGTTGAGGTGGAGGAGCCCATGTTTGGGGCATATACAATTATCATTGGAATGAACTCCCCCTGCTGCTCGATCATTTATCAAGATTGACCAGCTGTTGTCTCCAGGGGATGGAGATATCCAGGACGAAGGGGAGATTCTTGTTAATCAGTAGGGCCACTCCTTTGCTCTTGCGTGAGTAGGAGGCTGCCAATGTTTAGCCCATCCAGTCTGTCGTGATTTTTGAAATGCTTTGAAGGGATGAGGTAGGTCTCCTGCAGAAATGCTATGTCTGCCTGCTCTTCTTGAGTCACTTTTGTTTCCATTTATTTTAATTGATTGGTGCAAACCCTTGACATCCAGCGAGATAATCTTTAAGTTCAACCACAATATGGGTTTTGTAGCTGTGTTGTGCGTGCAGGGAACTGGTTGTATTATCCACAGATAGAGGGGGTAGCCCCATTGTTTGTATGAGTGCATTCCCTTGCGGAGGCCTCAGGTACGGGGTTGCTACCTTCCTCCACATATTATTGTAGTCCCCCATCCTATGGGTGTGCTTTCCCTGGAGCCTGTTGCCTGATCTGCAGATGTGCAACACCATGTATATGTTTTCCTAGTACTGTGTTTAAGATAATTTCCTCTACCCCCCAACCCCACACCACCCCCCCACCCCCCCAATACCCCCATTACCATTATTCTTCAAGATTACAACCTGTGTCCCTGTTGAAGGCAAAGCAGAGCGTTGGAGTTAGCCTTCAGCTGGTCCCCGCCTCTGTGACTGTTCTTGTGAAAATAGATGGCTGACTGGGGAGGCTGTGGACTGCTTCATTAAAAAAGAAAGACTTGCATTTATATAGTGCCTTTCACAACCTCAGGACGTCCCCAATCGCTTTACAGCCAATGAAGTACTTTTGGAGTGTAGCCACTGTTGCAATATAGGAAACGCAGCAGCCAATTTGCACACAGAAAGATCCCACAAACAGCAAAGTGATAATAACCAGATAATCTTTTTTTATAGATGCTGGTTGAAGGATAAATATTGGCCAGGACACAGTGATTTTTTTGTTTTGTTTGTACAATCTTGTTGGGTTATTATTTTGTTTAGTTCAGTATAGGTTCAACACTAAGGTGAATTGTCTGTTGCATGAAATGATTATTGTCTGTGATCCTGTCAAAATTAAGTGACAAAAGAACTTTGAAATAAATTATATTTATGAACCTACATCCCTACCAGGGAGAACTTCCCTGCTCTTTTCAAAATAATGCCATGGGATCTTTTACGGCTACGTCAACATTTCATCCAAAAGACGGCACCTCTGACATTGCAGCACTCCCTCAGTACTGCACTGAAGTGTCAGCCTAGATTAGGTGCTCCAGTCTCTGGGGTGGGACTTGAACCCACCACAATTTGACCCAGAGGCAAGAGTGCTATCACTGAGCCATGACTGACACGCAGCTGAGGTTCATGTGGTCAGGTTGGGTCTGGGAGGAGGTGGGGAAGGGGATTGGTGTGCTCTGGGATGCTGCATGGGATTTGGGGGCAGTTAATTGCTTTCTTGTGGTTTTCTTTAGTGGCATCTTATGGTGGAAGCCGTGTCCTGTGCATTTTACATGTTTTCTCAGCTCAGTTGGGGATGGGGAGTAGGGTTGGATATGGGAGAATTTGAAATAGAAATTGGCGCAAGGGTCTGGAACTCTCACTTCAAGCAGTTGCCCGGATCATGCAATCACCAGAAATTCAGGAGTAATTTTCATTGAAGTCTTTGCCAATCCATTAGGAAACAGCTGTGAATCTGGATGGAATCGGATTCAGATCTATTTGAAAACATCAATATCTTTCAAATTTAGACTATTTTTTCCTTCAATTTTTGTATCGTGTCTGCCCAACTTTCTTCCTTCATCCAAACTTCTTGAAAAATATGGGCCTAGATATTGTCCCATTTACCGTCACGAGTTTTCACTGTGATCCGGTCGAAAAATGGGGGCCACCACTAGCGCCCTTCTTGGGCACGGGACTTGGCGGCTGCCATTTTGGTGAGGGCCTTAGCGCTGCCTGGCCCTGGAAATGTAAATTAAGAGAGGGTGACTTCGGTCAGCATGCAACACCAATGTAACATCACCTCAGCGAACTTGGGCCTTAGTACTGAGTTCTAAGCTCGCCATGAAAACCCAGCGTTCAGCAGACTGACAGAGATGCTGTCAGCACCTCTTAAAGGGACATGCACATCTTTCAAGTAAGTTTGCATTTAAGCTTTTGGACTGGATTTTTTTATTTTATTGAAGTAGCCCCAATTCCCCTTTCAACATTTGTCCTACACTTTACCTTCCCTCTGTTACTGACCATCACAGTGTCCTCTGGCAATACTGAAATAAAAGCCACCACAAAGCAAACTTTCCAATCCAACTTTATACATTATCCATCCAATGTGACATCAAGAAATCAACTCATCGTCCTTATGCATTCCCTTAGTGACTGTCTTGTGTGTGCCTTTGCCTATCCTATTGATGATATGGAGATGCCGGTGTTGGACTGGGGGTGGACAAATGTGAGAAGTCGCACAACACCAGGTTATAGTGCAACAGTTTTATTTGAAATCACAAGCTTTCGGAGCGCTGCTCCTTCGTCAGGTGAAGAAGGAGCAGCGCTCCGAAAGCTTGTGATTTCAAATAAAACTGTTGGACTATAACCTGGTGTTGTGCGACTTCTCACATTTATCCTATTGATGTCACGCAGTGCTACCCCAGTGGCTGCAGCATGGCTGGTGGAAGGCTGTTGACTTTCAGTGGGGGACACTGCAAATGGCCTTGCTGGTCGACCTAGAGGAGCTGGTGGCTGGGAGTGTGAAATTGAGTGACGGTGTTTCTTCTTCTTCTTCTTCTTCTTCATCACTCTCCTCTTGGTCCATCACTGGCTGGGCAGGCTGCATTTCTTGCGTGTGTGAAATGAGAAAGGCACAAGAGTAGAGGTGTGGTGAGGGGAGGGTGGGAAAGCAAGAGGTGCATGCGAGAAGGAGGATAACGCATGAAGATACCGGCATCTTGTATCCTTTCTGCCCCGTCGCTGGCCACGGGCTCAGCCATGCCCCTGCCAAAAATAGCCAGCACCGTCTCCTCCAAGGGGATGAGGTGAAGCTAGGAATGGGAGGTGTCCCTCATGATTGGTACAGATTGTTGGTAGGCAAGTGATTGGGGCGGGGGGGGGGGGAGTCATGCATTGACAAGTGTGCTAGGCTAGTGATTCAGTTGGTAGAAAATGGCTTTTGAAGATACATTCACTGACCTTGACCACTGGTCTGAGGTCATGAAGCTTCTTTGGGCACTGGAGCCAGGTGGTGGGGGCGACACTGCTGGCAGTGACGGCTTCGGTGATCTGGTCCCACGTTGTTCTTTCTGGAGGGCCTCCTGGCCCCTGTGGGTAGAGGACCTCTCTTGCAGTGTTGGCCCCCTGCAGAAAACTGGAGTGCTGCGTGTGAGACCCTGGGTGCCCCTTTCCTGGCTTGCTGAGCCATTTGTGTTAGTGCTGAAGCGGTGTCTCCTTCCAGTGAGTTACCCAGACTCAATCACAAAAACCCTTATTGTGATCTGACTGAAACTCACAACTTACTCAGACTCAATCACAAAAGCCGCCCTCTATAATTTGACTGAAACATACAATCACCACTCCCGATCAGCTGTTTCCTGTTGATTGTAGGCCCGAATCTTTCTGTTCCAGCAAGATCCTGCAAATCCATTGGCAGGATAAGGTGCACTAACGTCAGTGTTCTCGCTCAGGCCAACATCCCCAGCACCGAAGCTTTGACCACGCTCGAACAGCTCCGATGGACGGGCCACATCGTCCGCATGCCCGATACGAGACTCCCAAAATAAGCGCTCTACTCGGAGCTCCGACACGGCAAGAGAGCCCCAGGTGGGCAGAGGAAACGCTTCAAGGACACCCTCAAAGCCTCCTTGAAAAAGTGCAACTTCCCCACTGACACCTGGGAATCCCGGGCCCAAGACCGCACAAAGTGGAGGAGAAGCATCCGGGAAGGCGCTGAACTCCTCAAGTCTCTTCGCCGGGAGCAAGCGGAAGCCAAGCGCAAACAGCGGAAGGAGCGCACGTCAACCCAAGCACCCCACCCACCCGCCCCTTCAACCACCGTCTGCCCCACCTGTGACAGAGACTGTAGGTCCCAGCATTGGACTCATCAGTCACCTGAGAACTCATTTTTAGTGTGGAAGCAAGTCATCCTCAGTTCCGAGGGACTGCCTAAGAAGAAGAAGTAGTGCTGAAGCACTTTTCCCATTTTTTTAGTTGTGGAAGGAAGTTCAGCTTTAAGAGCTGAAGATTCCCATTTGGGAATTCTTTTTCATTTTAATTGTTTTTCAGAAGGCAGTTGAGCTGTAAGGGCTAAAAACTGCCATTTCACATAATTTTTATTTTTTTCATTTCAGAAGACATTGCCCTTTTAAGAAAATGGCAATGCATTGCCCTTTAAGAATGCCACAAATCTTTGTGAAATCACAGCCTCGCTTTCAGAGGCTGTTCCAGTAGCAACGCCGCTTGGGCCCGCGACATTGGAGCCTCCTGCCGCGACCAACGTCACAGGACGGCATTCCACGATGAGTTAAGTGCTGGGCTGATGAAAATTAGTCCCCAGACTCCAGCGCCAATTTTTCGGTTCAGCCAGCGCCACCATTTTCGGCGGCCGTTAACCCCTGGCCGTGGTGTCACCGGGATCTTTTGTGACAGCCACGAATTTCTAGGCCACAATTTGTGACGAGGTGCAGCCCACTGGTACCTTGATTCGAGGCCATTCTTCATATCTGATCCTGAACGATGAATGTTGACAGGCTAATGAATTGTAGGGGCCATTACAGCTTGGTCTGACTCTGTCCTCATCAGACATAAACAGGTGTGCAATTTTCAACAAGGTTTCCTGGACAGCAATGAAAGGCAGAAACCTGGATGACTTTTTTCCTTCTTGACCTGTCTCAGACTGAACCAGACTGTTCGTAACCTCAGTATCCTATTTGACCCCAAGCTGTGCTTCTGGCCACATAACTTCCCCATCACAAAGACATCCTACTTCCACCTCCATAACATCACCCACCTTCACCCCTACTTAAGCTCAGCTGCCACTGAAACCGTCATCCATGTCTGTGTCACCTCCAGACCCGACTATTCCATTACTTTCCTGGCTGGCCTCCCATCTTCCACCATCCATACACTTTAGCTCATCCAAAGTACTGCTGCCTCTATACTATCCTCTGCCAAGTCTCGCTTGCCAATCATCCCTGTCCTTGCTGACCTGCATCGGTTCCCAGTCCCCAAGTGCTTCAAATTTAAAACTGTCATGTTGAAAGTCCTTCATGGCCTTGCCCCTCCTTACCTCTGTAACCTCCCCCAGTGCTACAACCTCCACACAAACTCTCCATTCCTCTGACTCTGGCCTCGTGTGCATTTCCCCTCCGTGCACCCCTCCATTGGTGGATATTCCTTCAGCTGTGCAGGCCCCACGCTCTAGAATTTCTTTCCTAAACCCCTTCACCTCTATCTCTTGCTGTCCCTTTAAGACCTCTTTAAAACCCACCTCTTTGATCAAACTTTTGGTCACCCCTCCTAATATGACCTTGTTGGGCTTGACGTCCATTTTTTTTATTCCGCCTCTGTGAAGTGACTTGGGACGTTTTTCTACATTGTATAAATTAAATTTGTTGTTGTTGACAGCTCAAAGTAAACTATAACAGTCAAACTTCGGAACAACTAGCTCAGCACCAATCAGCTATCAAAGTTGGGAATGTATGGTTTAGTGCGCTATCTATTAGATCACTAAGGGAGCCCACTAGAATATTTGGCAGCCCAAATTATCTGAACCTCAGCAATTATTATCTCTTCTTCCTAGCTGTACGTCATAAAGCAAGATTAGTCTTCACATAATAAAGACACAAGAATTGTTGCTTATTCATGTCTTCTTGAGATCAAACTTTCATTCATGGGACATAGGTTCAAACTAGTAAAAGGCAAACTTACATCAGGAAGGTCTTCACACAATGGATGTCTAAGTAAAGTAGTGGAAGCAAAGATCCTGGAATCATTTATGGATGCTGTGATTGGGGGTGTGGGGTGGGGGGGGGTGGGAACTGTAAGTTCTCTCGGGATGGATGAGCTAAGATGGGTCAAATGACCTTCCTCATCGTATTTTTCTTTTGATCTTACTGACAGAATGTCTGTTGCAGTATCCATGTGCCACTCTCCACCCCGTGTTCCTCATTATAACAAAGAGACTCCTACAGTAAAAATTAGTAGCCAGCCTACATTTTTAACACCTGAAAATTAGTAGCTGTTATGTTAGTAGCCTGGGCTACCAAGCTGCTTTAAATTTCTGTTCCTGTTTCACAAAATGACACTGTAAGATGACTACAGTTTATAAAGAAGAATGATGAGAGGCTTTGTTAATAATACTGTATTAAAAACTCTATCTACGAGAACAAAAAATGGAATACCATATTGTCTCTTTATACTTTGTGAGCTTTTCTGCTACTGCTAAATGCAGGTTGATGTGTTAGAAAGTTGGATTTGTAAAGTACTGCATTTTTTATTGCAGTAACAAATTGAGCAACGCCAATAAAACAGTAACTTTACCCTGTTATTTTCTTTTTATCTACATTTCTCATAAATGCCACAGAAAATTTTCATTATGCACCAATTCCATTATTGCAATGCAATAGAAATTTCGTACTGTCCTGAAAAGCTATGAAATAAACTAGGAATGAAAGGGTTACATGTGAAGAAAGGAGATAAATCACCACCGGTAATGTTGTCCTTTTGAAAAACCACATATTAGACTAAATGGGATCTAATGTATATATCAGCAAACAGTTATAGATACATTTTGCTTTGAAAGTCTCATCTGTCTTTCTCGTTAAACAGCATTTGACACTCAAGAATGATGGCTGTAAGCGAGCAGTGTATGCCAAAGCAATAAGACTTGATGAACGCCTCAGCTGTAAAGAATGTGACATATTTTACAACATTATAGGACCTGTTTGCAGCAGCATGGCTGAGTCGGGAACGATTGCAGGACAGGATACTCAGAGTCGATGAACTGCCTAAAGCATTAGCTTGTGTACTGGGGGGGTGGTTAGGGGGTGACACTATCCAGAGGTGGGTGGGTGGGGCCGTTCCTCTTCGACCTACTGGATTGTATTTCAATAGTCATCAAGTTCAGATGAAACACATCACATTTTATGGAAGATGAACTGAAATCCATGACTCTTCAAGGATAAATTCGAATGTAATGAAAACAGAAAATGCTGGAAATACTCCACAGGCCAGGCAGCATCTGTGGAGAGAGAAACAGAGTTAACGCTTCAGGTCAATGACCTTCCGTCAGAACCTATCTTTCTCTCTGCTGAGTGTTTCCAGCATTTTCTGGATTTATTTCAGATTTCTAGCATGTGCATTTTGATAAATTCGATTGTTTTTAGTCAGCAAACAAAAGGTAGGAAAAGCAGAGGTTTTAAATATGATGGGGGAAAGTAGTACTTCAGTAATAAGGAAAGGCAAGAAATTGAAATGGTTCGGGGAAATACAGAGTATATTTCTGAAATGAGTATTTTAAAAACAATATCTCTTTCTTGTTATTGGTTTACTGGGGTTTAACCTTACCAACTTCCCTGTCCCGCTCACCCAACCCACCACTGCCCTCTTGGACTCTGCCAGTATATCAACAATCATCGTCTCTTTATGCATTTCTTTCCAGAATGTCCATTCACTCATGAACAAGGCCTTTGCCATCAACAGCCTTATTGTGGATTCATCGACATCCTAGCTTTGACTGAAGCTTGGCTCACAGTTGGCAACACCTTTCCCTTAAATGAAGCCTCCCCACTTGGCTATACTTTTCACCACCTGCCTTGTCCAAAAAGCTCAAATAGGTGGCAGTGTGGCCTTCACAACCAAATCAAACCTAGGTCCCTCCCTCTACTCCTTTGGTACTTTCTCCTCCTTTGAGCACTTCATCTTGTTCCACCCCTCTTGCCTCTCCTCTAAAATCCTCATGCCCTACTGCCCTCCCAAGCTCCACCCTAAGTTTCTCAATGGGATACCCTCCCTCCATTCCTTCCTCAACCTCTGCACTTATCCTCAGGTGATTTCAATCTCCATCTCAACTCCCGTCACCCTCGCTACTCTGATTACACTTACCTCCTGTCCTCCCTAAACCTCTCCCTCCATATAAACTCTCCTACCCATATTCACTGCCATCCCTTTGGCCTTGCCTCCTGTGGCCTCTCTACTCCCATGGTCTTGGTCATTGACAAGGTCATCATCGACCACTTCCTCATATCCCTCACTACTCACATCTCCCAACCCACTTCATTCCGCATCTGCCACTGGATAATACTCTCCTGAAGTTATTTACAACTGCATTTTTAATTTCCTAAGTGCCTAGCCTTTGCCCTTCCATTCGTCCCTATACTTTTGCAACCATCGATCTACTCAAGCACTCCCTCACCTCCACCTTTGCTGCACTTGGCCTCAGTAAAATGTTTACTCTCTTCTATCCAAGGGGCACAGACTTGAGTGTATCTGATGAATAACTGGTTTTGCCACTCATCTGGCTGGACATCAAGCGCTACTGGGCCTCACTCTCCTTTGCCAAAGCTGCCCACTACTTCAGAATTATCCTGGAGAGCAAAGATAACCCGCAGCTTCTTTCTACCATGACCAACTGTCTCCTTAAGCCCTTCTCCTTTGCCCTCTTCCATCCGTACATCCAAAATCAGGAGTTCATGGACTTCATTGTCACCAAGATTGAGATCATTTACTCAGCTCCCTTTTCTACTTTCAACCCCTTTCCATTGCTCACCAAGCCAAACAACTGCCCAGGCTCCACCCCGCACAAGCCTTGAACCCACGTCTCTCTCTAGTTTCTCTCTTATCTCCACTCTTGCCCTCTCCAAGCTCATCTTGTGCATGAGACCCATCTCTTGCTCCCTTGTCCCAATTCTTACTAAACTGCTGACCACCAACTTCCCTCCCTGGCCGACTTGTTGGCCGACATTGCAAATGGTTCCCTATCCTCAGGTACTGCCTCCCTCCTTTTCAAAACCGCTGTCATCACATCCCCCCTCACAAAATCCACCCCAGACCCCTCTGTCCTTGCAAACTAACAAGACCAAAACTATCAGGACCAAAACCATCTTCTTCAGCCCCTGCCACAAACTCCATACCCTTGCCACTGATTCCATCTCTCTTCCTGGCCCTTGCCTCAGACTTTTCACAACTAGACATCCTATTTAAACCTGAGCTGAGCTTCCTACCACATATTGTCTCCATCATAAAGGTCACCTACTTCCATCTCTGTAACATTGTCTGACTCCACCCATACCTCAGCCCATCTGCTGCTGAAATCCTTCACCTCCAGACTCATCTATTCTAATGCTCTCCTTGCTGGCCTCCCATCTTACACTGTAAATTTTAGCTCATCCAAAAGTCTGCTGCCCATATCCTTTCCCACACCAAGTCTCACTCACCCATCACTCCTGTCTTCACTGACCTCCATTGGCTCCTGGTCCCCCAATGCCCCAAACAGCTCAGGTTAAGAATCTCATCTTTGTGTTTAAATATCTTCTTGGCCTCATCCCTGCCTATCTTTGTAACCTCCTACTGCTTTTCAACTGACTCAAATGCTCTGTTCTTTTGACTTTGGCCTTTTGTGCAATTCCCAACACCCCCTTTCATTCGTCGCATCATTGGCGACCGTGCTTTCACCCGTCTAGGTCCCATGCTCTGGGATTCTTTCCCTAAACCCCTCCCCTTCTTTACTCCCCTCTCCTCCGTTAAACCCCTCCTTAAGACCCACCTCTTTGACCAAGCTTTTGGTCACCCCTCCTATTAGCTTCGTCTCTGGCTCGGCGTCCATTTTTGTTTGATTACACCCTGTGAATCTGTTTGGGACATTTTTCCGTTCTAAAGGCGCTATATAAATGCAAGTTGTTGTTTATGTTTTGAATGTAATGTATGGCGCTATGTTATAAACAAAGAATAATTCCAATCAGATAAAAGGAAATACATTTACCTAGAAAATAAAAATATTCAAGGGTAAGAATGAGAGAGGCCATTTTAATCCATGTTGCTTACTCTATCATTGTTCTGTCAGGAAGTTATTTCCCTCCTGCCTCAGTGTCAAGTATATCTTCCTCTACCTATTGAGTTAGGGATCTGTCCCTTTTTGGAGTGCTTTAACTGATTAAAGAACACCTAACTTTGATAAAATGACTCCTTAATTACATATAGCTCATGATTTCTTTAACATATAATTACATGTCCTGATTCTCATTTTGCTATTGCTTGTAACAATTTAATTAAACTTTGTTTAATTGACACAAGCTACTTTCATAAACTGTTGGATAATGACCTAAATCTTACCAACACCCAAAAATTGAACATATTGCTGTTTTCAGTTTCAGACAGGGTATACTGGTCTAAAATCAGACGGCAATCAATTCTGCCAAATTGCCATCAGGCCTGCGGTGGAAATTGGAAGCTCTCATCCTAAGCAAGTAGAAACTTCATTAGTATATTCAAAAGGGCGTTGTTTCATTATGCAACCAATGACATGTTGAACACTACATCCCCGAATGCCCAGGAAACATACGTGAAAGGTGGGAAGCCAGTTAAAAGGCCTGTGGTGGTTTAGGTAAGTGCTTTTTCGGCCATTTCTGGGCCCTTCTTGTCCATTTTTTCCTCATTTCCTGCTTGCACTTAGACTTTCATGAGTCTTTGTGCCAGTTGTTGTTAATTAATTATTTATTGTGCCCAACTTCCCCTCCTGGCACCAATGGGAATCCTCTGAACTGATGTGTTGAGAAGAAAAAGAGCACTTATGGAGGGGTTCAGGAAGGTCAGGCTTCCAAAGGGATGTTGCATGCCCTCCTGCACCCACCCACATCAGCAGACAGATGAAATTACCTCTGACGAAGCTGCGACAGCAAATCCCAAAGGGGTCACTAACATATGTGAATGCCTGACTAGCTATTATGCTGGATGGTCTTTTAAAAGCACCCCAGTCACAAAATGTCATGCTTTACATAGCATTACCTAAAGTAAGGCATTCCAGTGTGATCATCACCCAGTGTTGTCGGATTGGTTGCAGCCAGCAAGACACTACCAATGATTTCTGCAGGGCTTGGCATTCCTACCTGCCAGTGACTGTGCGGACCTATCTTCTCAGGGGTTGGGTCAGATGTAGAGCTCTGTCATCAGTTGTAAGGACACTTGTAGCTACCATGGAGCAGAAGGCTGGCTAATGGAGAGACAATGATGGTGCTGAAACTTGGCTATACTTTTTGCAGGCATGCTGCAGTGCTGACCTATGGGGATAGTAGCGTGGAGTGGCCCAGAGGGGAACCATCCTCACAAACATTTCAAGAGGCTTCGCCTTGATCACAGCATTCATCAAATAGGGTTGGGCGCTGGGCTGCTTCTCCACTTGTCTGCAGACTCATCCCTGTACCTAGGAGTCCCTTTCCCTTAATAGTTACCTAGCATTTCTTAATCTCCTACCCCTTTAGCCTTGGCAAAAGCTGCTGATGGATTAAAATACTTTTTAATGTTCTCCAAAGAGTTGCTGAATGTTTGCCCCCATTGTGACACTCTCCTTTCATTGTCCACTTCCTTTTAAATTTCACTAACAATCATATTTCCTCTCCTATGTACTAATGGCTTCCCTACACTCATCTGCTTTTTGCATTTGCGAGAAACTGTGACCATTCAACATAAAATTATGGTAAAGAGCCAGCTGTTCGCAGCTACTACCCGGCATCAGTTTCTCAATATCATGTCACTGAAAACACTTCAACAAAGAACCCCATTTATCAAAGTAATCTTGTTTCATGTAGTCATCACTCCTTTCTATCATGGCTACTTTGCTAAATACTTCTACTTCCTCCTTAGCTTTAGTATCAAATACTTTCTTCCTGTGCTGAAGCATCAAGTTCTTTGTGACCAATGATCTAAAATCCAGCACCATCTTTGTTACCCTTTTCCATATACTTCTTATTATTTCTACAGTGTTTTGTAAGTGGGAAGTCACCGAAGCAGAAGCCATAACCGACTGCACAGCTATTTGAGCAGCTAGAAATACAATTGAGAGATATGCGTCTGAACTTTGTTAATCTTATAGTGGGTCTGTGTCCGATTCCTGATGAAGTTCTGGGGAGTGGGAGTTATGCTTGTGTTGCCTGGCATATCTGTGTCCCTTGCAGGCTCGACGTATAATTAATCTGCATCTCTGGCAGACCAGAAGGACTATCTCCCCACTTACAACTGCATCATATGCTTACACTTCAAAGCTCAGAGGATTCAACTTGACCCTCTGACCCTGAAGTGTAAATTTATCTGAATTAAAACAAATTTGGAAAGAGCCCAGAAACACCAGAATATATCCAGATTGGACCTATTAAAATCAAGTTAGATTTGGAAATGATTTTGGACTTGTCCCTATGAAGCAGTTCAAAACCATTGTTAGAAGATAAAAAGATTAGAAAGTATGGGATGATGAAGGCCATTCACCTCATCAACCCATTCCTGGTACTCGAAGATAACTATGTAAAACTGCAATCTTTTCTTCCTCACATCTCCATTATTCAACCCTGACCTGCTGCCTTCCACATACAATTACCCCTGGCCCAGTAGTAAAGAATCATCATGTCCTGTAAAGTAATTAAATGTATCAGTCCAAACCTATCCCTATTATTTCCAGTTCCATCCCCAACCAGGTGTTTATTCAGTTCATAGAGAGAGAAAAAAGAAAAACTGCTGGAAATTTGAAATAAACCCCCAAAATAATGAACATGCATAGTATGCCCTTCAGCAAGGTAGGCTAATATTTGGGGTGTTGATGGATGTAGTTCTTGTATAGGGTCTACATCAAAACATTAACCTGCCTTTATTTTTACAGGTACCAATGTGTTCTTCTGGTTTTACTAGAACCTTTTTGAAGGTGTTAACAAGAACACCTGAAGGAGTTAATAAGAACAATATGTTGAGGTTCTCTGAATTAGAACAAAATCTTAATCTTAGGAAAGCAGTAAAGTGGTCAGGAATCTTTTGACATGTCTAAATATAATGTTTAGATTGAGTCATAGATGGATATTTGAATTGGTCAGACATCATTTTCCAATAGGGTCTGAGTTGGAATGTGTTAATCAGCAAACTTGTTCTATATAATTGAACATTGGGCTTATCAAATGAAGAATGTTGTGCTGTTTCCTACTGTTACATCTCTAAATATTTTTGCATTACATTTGTATAAAGCTTTGAAAATTATTGCTTTGGTTAGATTTTAATTATAGATTGAAATATGTCAAAGAAAGTAATGAAAGTTGTTAGGTATGGTGTTCGGTTTCAAGTTGCCTACTGTCCAACTATTTTAGCATTCGAGATATATCTTACACTGAAGTACCATTTGAATAAGAAAATATGAAGAATGGTCTTAAACATTTCTGATAAATTCTGCCTTTTGAATTGTAGACAGGTGTTTTTGTTTAGTCTGAAATATTAGTAGCTTAACAGAAAAGTATTTCACAGCACAGTAAATTGTTTACATATTCTGTCAGAACATTAATACCATTGCTGTTTGTTAATAATTGGCACCAGAGTAGTTGTGACAACTGTACATGAACTGCATGTTTAAATATTCCAGCTTTCCAGAGTGAAAATGGACTCTTATAAACAAATTGTCAGTATATCAAAAACACAGGTCATGCCATTCATTTATATGGCAATACACTCCTATTAGGAACAAATGGATTAAATTCACTTTTTTAGCTGCATTTCACCCAGTGATTGAAAGGTAAAACCCCTGCCTTCATCTCACTATTAATTACTCCTTTTGCGTACTGCAAGAGTGTTTTGTACCAAAATAAGAAACAATATATGATAGTTACTACTGTAAGCAGAAAAGAACATCATTTAACAAATGTCTTACAGTTCCACCTTGGTGATAATTTTTGTACTCATCAAAGTGAGGGATGTCAGTTCTGAGGAACAGGACACTCTATAATATTTTATGGCATAAACAGCAAATCTAATTTTTTGTCACTAAGAACATGTCAGTTTTGAAAGTTGCAAAGGACGTTCGGTATTCAAATGGTTAATGACTGATGAGTCATCGTTGATGACCAAACAACAGAAGTCTCAGAAAGTGTCATTGCTTATTCACAAAACGTGAGATGTCACCTTGTGTAGGTTATGAGCCTTCAGTCTGTCAGCTAGCTAGCAACATTTACTTTGGATTTTTTAAATTTATTTCACCGTGTTTTAAAAGCAATCTGAAGCTTTTGACAGGTTGGTAATAACAAAAGTTTTGTTTGGGTCAGAGATACGACAGTAAAGAAAGCCAGAGGAGAAAAGACTAGAATTCTTTCACTAATGTTTTAAACAGTCAGTAGGGTGGGTTTGACTGTATCACAAATAATAAGAACATAAGAATTAGGAGCAGGAGTAGGCCATACGGCGTATCGAGCCTGCTCTGCCATTCAATAAGATTATGGCTGAACTTCAACCTCAACTCCACTTTCCAGCCCAATCCCCATATCCCTTGATTCCCTCAGTATCCAAAAATCTATCGATCTCAGTCTTGAATATACTCAACAATTGAGCATCCACAGCCCTCTGGGGTAGAGAATTCCAAAGGTTCACAACCCTCTGAGTAAAGAAATTTCTCCTCATCTCAGTCCTAAATGGCCGACCCCTTATCCTGAGACCACGCCCCCTAGTTCTAGATTCTCCAGCCAAGGGAAACATCCTCCCTGCATCTACCCTGTCAAGCCCTCTAAGAATTTTACACATTTCAATGAGATCACCTCTCATTTTTCTAAACTCCAGAGAATATAGGCCCATTCTACTCAATCTCTCCTCATAGGGCAGCCCTCTCATCCCAGGAATCAATCTAGTGGAACTTCGTTGCACCCCCTCTAGGGCAAGTATATCCATCCTTAGGTAAGGAGACCAAAACTGTACACAGTACTCCAGGTGTGGTCTCACCAAAGCCCTACATAATTGCAGCAAGACTTCGTGGCCGAGAAATTTGGTATCCCCCGAAAACAGGCGCGGGGATCACGGTGCGATAGCAACCCGCACCTGTTCAGAGGACTGCAGGCAGCATGTAAAATTTGTGCTGCCTGCTACTTTACATGATTGTAGCGTTCAGCTGAGCACTGAACGTGCTGCTGAGTGGGCGAAAGCTCAGTAGGGGGCGCAAGTTCATGTGAGGCTAGCTCCAATTAAAGCTAGCCTGCACTACTTAAAGGCAGTCGGCACCTCTTAAAGGGGAGGTGCCTTCTACCTGCAACAGGTGCTGGAACTGCTTGTGCAGGCAAGAAGAATAAAGAAGAAGACTGAGTAATGGCTCAACAGACCAGGGAAAGGGCTCCAAGGTTCTCGGATGCAGCACTGGAGGCCTTGGTCCAGGAGGTCAACTCCAGGAGAGAGGTCCTCTTTCCACAGGGGGCCAGGAGGCTCTCCAAGCGACAAACAAGACTGCAGTGGGAGCAAATAGCCAAATGTGGTCAATGCCTGCAGTATAGCCATGAGGACCTGGACTCAGTGGAGGAAGAAGTTTAATGACCTCACACGAGTGGTCAGGGTCAGATGCCATATCCCACCAGCTGCACCACGAGCCTCACTCACTGCTCAATGCACCACACCCCCATCACTCACCTACCCACAATCTCTACCAAACACGACTCGGACCTCACATTCATAGCTTCATCTCACCCGTACACACTAACCATTGCTGCAAGCCTCACACCCACATCTCACAGCTTTAACACACTGCCAACTATTCAACCATGCCAGGCACATCAACCAAACACATTGAACCACACTCACTGACACACTTCCCTTTCTCTTGCAGGAAAAGGTGGCTCATAACAGGCGCCAGCAGACCTTAAACAGCGGGCGACAGGCTTGGCTGCATGACTTCAACACCTTGGAGGAGACGGTGCTTGGCCATTATAAAACATTTTTTTAAATTCGTTTATGGGATGTGGACGTCGCTGGCAAGGCCAGCATTTATTGCCCATCCCTAATTGCCCTTGAGAAGGTGGTGGTGAGCCGCCTTCTTGAACCGCTGCAGTCCGTGTTGTGAAGGTACTCCCACAGTGCTATTAGGGAGGGAGTTCCAGGATTTTGACCCAGCGACGATGAAGGATCGGCGATATACTTCTAAGTCAGGATGGCGTCTGCTGCCCTTGTCCTTCTATGTGGAAGAGGTTGTTGGTTTGGGAGGTGCTGCCAAAGAAGCCTTGGCGAGTTGCTGCAGTGCATCTTGTAGATGGTACACACTGCGGCCACAGTACGCCGGTGGTGGAGGGAGTGAATGTTTATGGTGGTGGATGGGGTGCCAATCAAACGGGCTGCTTTATCCTGGATGGTGTCGAGCTTCTTGAGTGTTGTTGGAGCTGCACTCATCCAGGCAAGTGGAGGGTATTCCATCACACTCCTTACTTGTGCCTTGTAGATGGTGGAAAGGCTTTGGGGAGTTAGGAGGTGAGACACTCGCCGCAGAATACCTAACCTCTGACCTGCTCTTGTTGCCACAGTATTTATGTGGCTGGTCCAGTTAAGTTTCTGGTCAATGGTGACCTCCAGGATGTTGATGGTGGGGGATTCGGCGATGGTATTGCCATTGAATGTCAAGGGGAGGTGGTTAGACTCTCGCTTGTTGGAGATAGTCATTGCCTGGCACTTCTGTGGCGCGAATGTTACCTGCCACTTATCAGCCCAAGCCTGAACGTCGTCCAGGTCTTGTTGCATGCGGGCATGGACTATTTCATTATCTGAGGAGTTGTGAATGGCGCTGAACACTGTGCAGTCATCAGCGAACATCCCCATTTCTGACCTTATGTTGGAGGGAAGGTCATTGATGAAGCAGCTGAAGATGGTTGGGCATAGGACACTGCCCTGAGGAACTCCTGCAGCGATGTCCTGGGGCTGTGATGATTGACCTTCAATCACCACAACCATCTTCCTTTGTGCTAGGTATGACTCCAGCCAGTGGAGCGTTTTCCCCCTGATTCCCATTGACTTCAGTTTTACTAGGGCTCCTTGATGCCACACACGGTCAAATGCTGCCTTGATGTCTAGGGCAGTCACTCTCACCTCACCTCTGGAATTCAGCTCCTTTGTCCATGTTTGGACCAAGGCTGTAATGAGGTTGGGAGCCGAGTGGTCTTGGTGGAACCCAAACTGGGCATCAGTGAGCAGGCTATTGGTGAGTAAGTGCTGCTTGATAGCACTGTCGATGACACCTTCCATCGCTTTGCCGATGCTTGAGAGTAGACTGATGGGACGGTAATTGGCCGGGTTGGATTTGTCCTGCTTTTTGTGGACAGGACATACCTGGGCAGTTTTCCACATTGTCGGATAGAAGCCAGTGTTGTAGCTGTTCTGGAGCAGCTTGACTAGAGGCGTGGCTAGTTCTGGAGCACAAGTCTTCAGCACGATAGCCGGGATGTTGTCGGGGCCCACAGCCTTTGCTGTATCCAGTGCGCTCAGTCATTTCTTGATATCACGTGGAGTGAATCGAATTGGCTGAAGACTGCCTTCTGTGATGGTGGCGACCTCGGGAGTAGGCCGATATGGATCATCTACTCGGCACTTCTGGCTGAAGATGGTTGCAAATGCTTCAGCCTTGTCTTTTGCACTCACGTGCTGGGCTCCACCATCACTGAGGATGGGGATATTAATGAAGCCTCCTCCTCCCATATGTTGTTTAATGGTCCACCACCATTCACGACTGGATGTGGCAGGACTGCAGAGCTTTGATCTGATCTGTTGATTGTGGGGTCGCTTAGCCCTGTCTATAGCATGCTGCTTCCGCTTTTTAGCATGCATGTAGTCCTGTGTTGCAGCTTCCCCAGGTTGGCACCTCATTTCTAGGTACGCCTGGTGCTGCTTCCGCCATGCTCTTCTACACTCCTCATTGAACCAGGGTTGGTCCCCTGGCTTGGTGGTAATGGCAGAGTGAGGGATATGCCGGGCCATGAGGTTACAGATTGTGGTGGAATACAATTCTGCTGCTGCTGATGGCCCACAGCACCTCATGGATGCCCAGTTTTGAGCTGCTAGATCTGTTCTGAATCTATCCCATTTAGCACGGTGGTAGTGCCACACAACATGATGGAGGGTGTCCTCAGTGTGAAGATGTGACTTCAACTCCACAATGACTGTGCGGTGGTCACTGCTACCAATACTGTCATGGACAGATACATCTGCGACAGGTAGATTGGTGAGGACGAGGTCAAGTCGGTTTTTCCCCTCGTGTTGGTTCTCTCACCACCTGTCATAGGCCCAGACTGGCAGTTATGTCCTTCAGGACTCGGCCAGCTTAGTCAGTAGTGGTGCTACCGAGCCACTCTTGGTGATAGACATTGAAGTCCCCCACCCAGAGTACATTCTGTGCCCTTACTATTCTCAGTGCTTCTTCCAAGTGGTGTTCAACATGGAGAAGTATTGATTCATCAGCTGAGGGAGGGCAGTAGGTGGTAATCAGCAGGAGGTTTCCTTGCCCATGCTTGACCTGAAGCCATCAGACTTCATGGGGTCCAGAGTCAATGTTGAGGACTCCCAGGGCCACTCCTTCCCGACTGTATACCACTGTGCCGCCACCCCTGGTGGGTCTGTCCTGCCGGTGGGACAGGACATACCCAGGGATGGCGATGGATGAGTTTGGGATTCTCGGCAGGGGCATGGCTGAACCCATGGCCAATGGCGGGGCTGAAAGAATACAAGATGCTGGTATCCTCCTATGTTTCCAGTCACTTGTCACTTTAATTCTCCGCTCCACTCCCACTCTGACCTCTCCGTCCTCGGCCTCTTACACTGTTCCAATGAAGCTCAACATAAGCTCGAGGAACAGCACCTCATCTTTCGATTAGGCACTTTACAGCCTTCTGGACTCAACATCGAGTTCAACAATTTCAGACCATAACCTCTGCCCCTATCTTTTTTCCCATTTTTTCCTCTCTCTCTCACATGGCAGCTGTCGATCACTCTGCCATTGCCATTTACACTTCATCTAGAGTCATCTTTTGTTTCTTAACTTGTCCCATTACCATCTCCTTTTGCCTTGCACCATCATCCCTTTTGTCTCTTAATCTCTCTTGCCTTCCATCCTATCACAGACCTTCCCTTTTGTTCTTTCCTCCCCTCCCCCCTTTCCCTGCCCCTGCACTTGCTTAAAAACCTGAAACGTTAACTCTGTTTCTCGCTCCACAAATGCTGCCTGACCTGTTGAGTATTTGCAGCATTTTCTCTTTTTATTTTGTTCACTTCTACTCTCTGTTTCCTGTCACTTAGCCAATTCTGTATCCATGTTGCCACTGTCCCTTTTATTCCATGGGCTTCAACTTTGCTGGAGAGCCGATGATATGGCACTTTGTCGAACGCCTTTTGGAAATCCATGTACACTATGTCAACCGCATTACCCTCATCAACCCACTCTGTTACCTCATCAAAAAACTCAATCAAGTTAGTTAAACACGATTTGCCTTTAACAAATTTGTGCTGGCTTTCCTTATTTAATCCACACCTATCCAAGTGACTGTTAATTTTGTCCCTGATTACTGATTCTAAAAGCTTTTCCACTACCAAGGTTAAACTGACTGGCCTGTAGTTGCTGGATTTATCTTTACACCCTTTTTTGAACAATAGTGTAACATTTGCAATTCTCCAGTCCTCTGGCACCACCCCCATATCGATGGAGGATTGGAATATTATGGCCAATACCTCCACGATTTCTGCCCTCAATTCCCTCAGCATCCTAGAATGCATCCCATCGGCTCCTGGTGACTTATCTACTTTAAGTACAGCCAGCCTTTCTAATACCTTTTCTTTATCAATTTTTATACTATCAAGTGACTCCACTACCTCCTCCTTCACTATGTCTATGGCAGCATCGTCTTCCTTGGTGAAGACAGATGCAAAGTACTCATTTAGTACCTCAGCCATACTCTCTGCCTCCATGCATAGGTCTCCTTTTTGGTCCCGAATCAGCCCCACCCCTCCTCTTACTACTCGTTTACTATTTATATGCCTATAGAAGACTTTTGGATTACCTTTTATGTGGCTGCCATTTTATTTTCATACTCTCTCTTTGCCCTCTTATTTTCTTTTTCACTTCTCGTCTGAATTTTCTGTATATAGCCTGATTCTCAGATGTATTTGTAACCTGACATCTGTCATACACGCTCTTTTTCTGCTTCTGTGAAGGAATAAGCCATAAAACCTATTCAGAAAAATACACCATTCTATGAAAGAATTCTGGCCTTATTAAAACATGACAAACTAGGTCTGGAAATCTAGAAACCTAACTATGAAAAACTGTGATAGCTTTCTGGCTATCGAGATAAGATAGTTGTTGACACTGAATCAATAACCTTATTGAAACAGAAGGTTAAAGGCTCCCGACAGTCTGAATCTTTGGGAACACCCATGATAAGGTGTTCTAATTTACACTTCATAAAGAGACACAAACAGAAGGCCTTAGTAAAAATGACATCAAATGAAACGCACCTGCTGTTACACCATTTTTTATGGTAAGCTTGGAACACTTAGAGGAGAGACACAATTCTGTATTGCTACCAGCTGAGGTGACTGTAAGAATTGCAGAAGTCAGCAGAAAAATGACTAGAGATAATTAGCTTACATCAGCAGAAAACCTTAAAGGGAATACCACTGGAAGAGGGTATAAATATTACATAGAAACATAGAAACATAGAAGATAGGAGCAGGAGTAGGCCATTCGGCCCCTCTACCCTACTCTGCCATTCAATGCGATCATGGCTGATCATCCAAATTCAGAACCCTGTCCCTACTTTCTCCCCATATCCCTTGATCCCTTTAACCTTAAGAAATATATCCAACTCCTTCTTGAATATATTTAATGAATTGGCCTCTACTGCCTTCTGTGGTAGAGAATTCCATAGGTTCACCACACTCTGGGTGAAGAAATTCCTCCTCATCTCTGTCCTAAATGGCTTACCCCTTATCCTTAGACTGTGACCCCTGTGAACTCTCAAATAGGATAATAGACGCGCTGTAAAGGGGCAAAGCGATTCTCGGCTTCAGAGACAGCTCTGTAAGTCTACAACTCTTTGTATCTCGGGGATCAAAGGTACTGTATTTGATTTTGGTGGATATCCTGAGTAAGACTAAGAACTATAAAACTGTAGCGAAGTTAAGATTTGAGAGTAATGATCTCTGTAATAAGATTGTAAAGCTTTCTCTTTTTGGAACTGTTAATGTTGCGATTGACTCACCAACTGTAAATTACATGTCGGTTCTTTAATAAATCTATATATTTTTAGAATTGTCTCACATAATACTTCTGTATCAAACTCGCAAACTCAATCTCTGTACACTCTTTGGGGAGGAGTTGCAGAATTCTGGGGGAGTTTTCCGGACCCTCATAATATCCGGAACGTTACAGTCTAGCTAAACTTATTAAAAGTGCTATCTGGAGGACGGTAACATTTTCAGGTTGTTCCTTTCCTTTAGGGAGAGATAGTCCGGACCTTTAGACCCAATTAAGCATCTTTAGGATTCGGCTACCTCAAACTTTAGTTGAAAGTGAACGTCTGAGGAATACGTCTGATCCGGGGTAGCCCTAAAGGGGCTAGGATTAGTAATTATCCCTTCACTTCATCATATTGGCTATCAGTTTCATCATCCAGGGAGCTCTGACTTTAGTTGCCCTACCTTTCCCCCTTGTGGGAATGTACCTCGACTGTACCCGAACTATTTCCTCTTTAAAGGCAGCCCATTGTTCTACTACAGTTTTGCCTGCTAATCTTTGATTCCAATTTACCCGGGCCAAATCCGTTCTCTTCTCCTCTTACCACCCTTTTACTATTTATATGCCTATAGAAGACTTTTAGATTACACATCCACAAACTTACACAGAGCCAATAGAAATCAAAAAGCAAGTTACCTGAAAGTTGGTGATGATCCCTTTAAATAGCACTGGTGGGGGGTCCTTCCTGCTGCTGAATGCATGTTCAGCTGTGCGAGGTTACCAGAGGGTGTTAGCTCCAGCGATGATGACGAAAATGGCAGCGCTGGCATTAAATCAGCGTCGCACGCTGATTGACGGCACAATCTGCCTACTTACCATACTTCTAATGCACGCTCCTAATGGCTGCCCTACCACCCTCACCAAGATGACATCCAGCGCGGCCTGCACCAGAAGTGTGCGCGCACAGCTCGGATGCCATTTTGGTCCCAATTCGGCACCCGTAGCGCCCAAACTACGGGTGCTACGCAACCGAATTTCTAGGCTCCTTACTCTTATTCTCCAACCCCCTTGCAATAAAGGCTAACATACCATTTGCCTTCCTAATTGCTTGCTGTCCCTGCATGTTAACTTTCTGCGATTCATGTACAAGGGCCCCCAAATCCCTCTGAATACCAACATTTACTAGTCTCTCACCTTTAAAAAAATATTCTGCTTTTCCATTCTTCCTACCAAAGTGGATAATTTTACACTTCTCCACATTATACTCTATCTGTCACCTTCTTGCACAATCACTTAACTGGTCGATATCCCTTTGCAGCCTCTTTGATTCCTCCTCACCGCTTACTTTCAACAATGAATTACAATAGCGGTGGAGCAAGAGGAAATTTTCTGAAAAGCATATTGAAGTGCTGTCTGCATTGGCATGGCCACATGCAATGGACGATGCAGATACTCAAACAAGCAGTGAATATACATCACTGAGAAGAGAAAGGGTTCGAGAAGACAGAAGTTTATGTTGAAACCTTAAAAAAAAAATCAGGTTAAGCGGGATGATGCAATAGAGAAATGGTAGGCCGGAGCCAGATGGCAAAGACTATTGCATGGCTGATACTCAGCTAGTGTGAAGAAAAGATAGTCATAATGGTTGTTCAGATTACTCCAAAAATGTGCAGATTATTCTCCTTAAAATAAGTAGTTCAAGAGCAAATTCCTGAAATGGTTCGGGTACTAGATCAGTTTGAAAGTGAAGGACGAATGTAATTTTAATTAACAGCATTAAAAGAAAGAAAGACTTGCATTTATGTAGCACATTTCATGACCTCAAGGCATCCCATAGCGCTTTACAGGCAATTAAGTACCTTTCTTGAAGTTTAGCCACTTTTGTAATATAGGAAACGCGACAGCCAATTTGCCTACTGTAATAATGACCAGATAATCTGTTTTAGTGATGTTGGTTGAGGGATAAATATTGGAGAACTCCCTTGAGCTTCTTCAAAATTGTGCCATGGAATCTTTTATGTCCACCTGAGAGGGCAGACGGAGCCTCAGTTTAATGTCTCATCTGAAAGACAGTACCTCTGACAGTGCAGCAATCCCTCAATAATGCACTGGAGTGTCAGCCTAAATTTTGTGTTCAAGTCTCTGGAGTAGGACTTGAACCCACAAACTTCTGACTTAAAGGCAAGAGTGCTACCAACTGAGCCACACGAGTTCATTGTTGGGCACTCCTGCTTGAATGTTAGTGAAATTACTTGCAATCAATCTGCTATCTAGCTTTGTGCTAAAGTAAAAAAGCAGGCGTGACATTGGCACATTAAATAATGACCAATGAAATTATGATGTCTGTGCATTCTCATTTCACCTTCCAGACAGGTACTGGAAGTATTTAGTGATCCAGAAAGATGGGGCACGATTTTAATGTGCAGGATTGCATGGGTTTGGGTGCGGGTGGGGGCTTAAAACCGGTGAAATTGACAGCGCGTTGGGAAGCCAGCTCCAACCCACCGACTTCTGAGTTTCACTGCAGTGCATTAGGCTGCGTGCGAGCAACCCCTTGGGAGAGGCGGGTTGCCACTTAACATATGTTAATCGCTCAATTAGAGCGATATTGACATCGATTTTTCAGTTTAACTTTGGGTCCACGCGTTTCCCGGGCTTGCTAGAACTCACCAGTGGAAGCAAAGTGAGCACACAGTGGCAATTGAGGACACTGAAGCAATCTCAGGGAAATATGCTAATAAATACTCAGTACTCACAGCTGCTTTCTTACCTGCTTGTGGGAAAGGGTTTGCTCACAGTACCTCGTGCTGAGAGGCTACTTTATACACTTTGGAGGTGTCATCTACACTTTGGAGGTTTGGAGGTCTGATCTGCACATTGGAGCTCTGATCTATCAGATCAGGATGGGTGCTGCTTATGCAGCCTTAGATTGGACCACAGATGAGGACCAAAAAGACCAGCAATAGCACCAGCAACAGTGGCAGCAGCAGCTTGCTGGTCACAGACCTGTAGCTTCACAGGAGAGAGGGGAGCAGCAGAGAGGTGAAACTCGCAGGAGGCCATATCCGGCACACAGGGTCTACAAGCAGAGGATAAGCTTCCTCAGTATGTCTGAACACCAGTGTCTCAGGAGGCTCAGGGTGTCAGGTCAGGTGGTGGCAGACATTTGCAGCCTGCTGGAACATGACCTGCTGCCAGCTGGACCTGGTGGCCATGCTTTACCCTCAACTTTTTTGAATCTGGATCCTTCCAGGGCTCTGCCGGAGAATTTGCAGGATCTCCCACTCGGCAGCACACAAATGCATAAGACAGGTGACTGATGGATTGTTTGCAAGGGCCGCCAATTATGTCAACTTTGCCTGCGATGACGCCAGTCAGAATGAGCGGGTGCTTGGACTTGCGGCTCTGGGTGGCTTCCCACGGGTGCAGAGCGTCATCGACTGCACGCACGTGGTAATTAAGGCACGCATAGATCACCCAAAAGTGTTCGTGAACCGCAAGGGCTTCCACGGCATCACTGTGCAGCTGGTGTGCAACCACGAAAAGATCTTTATGCAGGTGTGCGCAAGATTCCCGGGGAGCTTCCATGATGCTTTTGTCCTGCGGCAGTCCACCCTCCCAAACGTCTTTGCACCTGGAAGCAGAGTTAACGGCTGGCTGCTCGGAGACAAGGGATATCCACTTAAAACGTGACTGATGACACCGTAAGCACATTGCATCACAACACGTATGCATCATAAGACAAATCTCCGCATCTGGTGTTCTGCGAGAGGTGGGAAGAGAATGGGGTAGGGGTAGTAGGGATCACTGCCATGACTCAAATGACACCACTTGTGTTATGATGTATGTGTATGCCATAACACAATGTGTTGCTATCACTCCTTATCTCTGTGGTACCTGGCATTCCTCTGGGTGTTGGTACAAATGGGATTTTATCTGTGCTGTTTAAATAATTCCAGGAAATTGTGTCAGCTTTCAGCACTCCTGGGAATGTGGACTGAATATTAATACCTAAAGGTACAGCAGGGAACCACAGTATTTCACAGATATCCCTATATTCATTGCTTGAAGAAATGGTAGTGGATTTGTACCAGAACAAATTGCTGTAGAAGTGCATCACTGTTAGCTAAATGAAAGGAATTCCCTTTGCTGCTTATTTTGAGAAACCCTTTACTGACATAGAAATAATCTGTGCAATATATGAAAAGTGATTGTTATACTACAGCTAAGGGAAATGACAACACAGTGCGCGCCTCTTACTGTAGAAACTTGGACAGTGAGAGGAGAATTTTCACCCCATAAAACGGGTGGGTTTGGTCAGGTGGGATGTTAAAATGTTAAAAATCTCAAACCTGACCCCAACCTGTCTTGAACCCGCCCACTTCCGGTTTTAACGGAGGCGGGATGGGGTGGGGGGGTGGGTTTGGGCAACTGACCTGCTCCCAGGAGGTGGGTTGGTCATTTAAATATTATAATGAGGACGCGAGCCTCATTTTAAAGTCAAGCCTGGCCAGCCGGCTTTCCCGGGCCTTGGGAAACCTGGCAGCTAAAAGGAGGCGAGGACTGTTGAATCCAGCAGGTACGTGCCTTTCCACTTACCTGCTAGATCTAGCTTACCTCTTCCACGCACCCCGTGCCCCCCCCCCCCACCACCCATCCACGATCGGAACACCCCCGAGCCACGATGTACCCCCTCCCCCCAGGTCTTTCCGACCTACCGCCCCCGACCCTTCGGATCTAGCCCCCCCCCCCGAACACCCCCCGACGCCTCCAATCTCCCCTCTGACCTTCGATCTCACCCCCACTAGCCTTTACGATCTTTCTCGCCCTCCTCTCTGCATCCCGGTTGCGGCCTGGTGCTGAAGGCCTACCTGCCCGACAGCCAGACAGCCTCTTAATCTGGGTGGCTGCGGCCGGGAAACGGAGACAAAAAAAGTTAATCAGGTCCTGCCGTTAAATTCAGCAGGCTCTGAGGGAAAACTATTCTTCCGGGTTTCCGACCGCAAAACAGTCCCCTCGCTCCCTCCCCACCTCCCCATAAATATCGGGGCTTGAATGTCAGCAGGCTTATGAGAGATATTGCTGCCATGCTGAATCTGACATTCACTCAGCAGGTGTCATGGCCTAGTGATCAGGAGCAGCAATCCTCACTAGTTCCCTTCCCAGCAATGGGCACTGAGGCCATTGCACCACCATCCTAGCTGAAATCAGATAACTCATTGCATACTGGGGATCAAACCTTGGATCTTCCTGGGCACTGCACTTAACCAAATTAGCCATCTGAGAGGAGAAACTGTTTAATATTCAAACAGAAGCAGAAAAAATGTTTGTCCTACCCCTACAGACTTGCCATCACTGAGCAACTACTTCTGTAAAGAAAATGGCACCAGTTCCTTGTTTTGTAAAAAGGCCACTAGAATTTATTTAAAGTTGTCAACACCTGTTTGAGTGTCGGTCCATGTAGGAGTTAAAATTTTTATAGGGTTTTAAACAGAAATGTAAAATTAAAGAATGTGCCGTAAGAAGTAAATTCGTAAATAGAGAATGGTTTCGCTGACAGTGCGATGAGTAATGTCTGTGGTCAACATTGAGGCCCACCAAGGAGGCCACCAAGGCAATAATAGTACAACGATTACACAATCACCGCATGACCGGCTAGACCGGCTAGTCCGAATGGACAGATGTGAGGCAAACCGCTATGCTTGTAGTTTCGGTAGGGAAGTAACATTTGAACCTAACGTACATATTATAATTAGAAATCTGTTGCTAAGGCTATGTGATTGGATGAATAATGTATAAAAGGAATCTCATACCACTGTAATTTCGAGAAGAAGTAAGTCACTAGGCTGCGGAGTTTATGGCTTCTTCTCCCAGAGATCTCTGAATATTAATAAACTGTTTGCTTGTACCTATCAACACAGATTGGAGTGAAGTAATTTCTCCACAACAGTCCATAAAAGCTGACCCTACCTTATTTTACTGGCACTCAGAGTGCGGGTTTGGAGGTGGGTCCGCTGTCAAAATCACCAAGATTGACAGCGGGTCGGTATCCTGCTGTATACCCGCCTCCTTGTCAGTTTCCCAAGTGTTGGGTCTGTCATCCCTGAACAGACCTGACACCAAGCAGCGGGTCAGCCAATTTAGATACTTAAAAGCTTGTTAAAAGGTAGTTAAGCACCATTTTCCCTTGTACTTACCATTTTACCAGGTTCCCGGAGAGCGGGTATCACGTCAGGTAAGTATGTCGTGTTCTCAATTACTCCCCATTGCTGTGAATAGGTGACAGCTGCAAAAGTGGTATAAAACCTACCATTTCACAGCTGTACACTTCTCAATCTCAGAAGCTGGAGCCTTCATGATTTGGAACCCACTTTTGAGCTTTATGCAGTTTGGAAATGTTTGGAGTAAAGTCTCTACCCACTGTCACCTCCTTGGAGCAACCTCTCTCACCATTGGCAGATCGCTTCTGTCATAACAACTTCAGCTGCCATCTATTCCAGCAACATCGGTGCCCTTGAAAAAATCTCACCTTGGTCCTCAGAAACCCACCATGTTCAGCCCCAATACCGACATCACCAGGCACACCAGCACCACCAACAACAATACCAACCTTCTCTGCAATCACCTGATGCTGCACAGGACACAGGGCATCAGCACCCAACTACGTTGCTGCCCGGGAGGACAGCAATGGCCTCACCTTGGCCAGATTTACTTCACTTGACGCTATACACGCACATGATGCACCAGGTTGGCACCACCTCACAGCAGCACCATAAAGCATCCCTACAAAGTCCAAGCCATTCCTTTCACACTCATCACCATCGCGGGAGATACCCTTATGACTCACCATTCACTGCAACTCACTGAGCCACTTCCAAAGGTGCACACAAATCTGTTCAAGAATGCAAAGTGTTGAAAATAAAGATTTCAATGTTTGACTGCACATTACCAGAAACTTCACATGAACATTGGCTAAACCACTCAAGTGCCTACCCTTGTGTGTTCTTAGTTGGTATGATTGCAGTAGGATGATGGTGAGTGTGAGGGGTGGCTAGTGAGATGGGGAAGTGAAAATGTAGATAGAGGGGGATGGGTGGAGGTGCAAAGTAAGTTGGTGTGAGTAAAGATGTGCAGGAGTAGGATAAGGAAGACAGAGTGATGAGGATATGATGAGTGGCACAGCAGGATGAGGTTGAGTGTGGCTTGGCATTAACGTTTCGTGATCTACTGAGATAATTGAAAGGATTGCGCCGCTGCAGCCTGGTCCTCCTGACGACATCCCTGCTTGTGCCCTCCTGTGCAATGTGCAACCAGGCTGTTTTGGTCTCCTGGGAAGGTCTCTTCTGCCCTTGGAAGGGAAGAGAACCTCCCTGCGTGCTGTGACTCCCTCCATAAGCATATGGAGGGAGTCATGGGAGAGCCTGGGCGCAGCTGTGCACCTTTGTGCAGAGCTTGTCAGTGTTTGCAGCACTGACAGCACAACTGTCAAAATGATTGTGGACATGGTTCCTTTAAGGAAACCGGCTGATTACGCTTCATTAAATGACGTAATCAGACCCGCTTCCTTTTAATTGGCTGGAAACCTCGCAGGGCGAGCTTAACAAGCCCAATCAACGGAAAATTCTTCTCACAGAGCGGGATGGAGCCGGGAGCGGGGTCACAACCTGCCACCTACCTCAGCCGCACTGAGCCCGCCTCGGTAGGCAAAATCGCAGCCTACAGTTTTACATTCCTTACAAAGCTCCAGTAATTATTAATTAATCTAGACTGGATCTTCTTCAATGCTCCCAACCGTGACCATCAAGATTTTCATTTAAAAATAAGACATTGATATAACTTAACCACACACACAATACTTCCTATCTTGTAAAGTATTCTAAATTGTACTTAAAGGGTTGGGATTATTTCCCCAAAAACATATCAACCCTATCCGTGCTAAAAGAAAACACGTGCTATAAAATAAGACTAGCTGAAAGGGACAGAACTTTCAATTGGCGATGAGACTAGATAGTGAATTAATAAATTTGTTAGCCATTCCTTCAGACCAATGCATTCATCTTGCTCCTAACTTTCAGATTTCCCCTTAAAAGGAAATTCGATCTCCAAACATTGTAGTTCAGCTGTCTTACTGCCAGACTTGGAAGGCAGTCTTAAAAACGAAATTATCTAGCAATTTAGCAAAGAGAAATGAACAAACACAAAAAGGATGATAAGCCTCCTCCCCCTAGACATCTAACCAAATACAACTGCCAACCAACCACTTAGACAACTGGATGAGGTGAAATTTAACATCATACATTATGGTATCAGGTTAACCCCAGGCCATGTATGTCTCTTTAGTTTTGTAAGTTTGACTTTGTTCATTCCAAGCAAAAGAATTTAGAGCACTAACATTCAGCTGTCGCAAAACAAAGTTACAGTCAGGAAAAAAAAAAATCACTGAGCTCCGTTAAAACAGTCAGAATGAAGTCAGATTCACAGTCAGAAGGGAAAGCACAGATAATTAAAGTTACTTTTCTTCTTTTTTTGCAATAACAGTGCTTTTCAATAGAAAATACATTAACCTTTTACCCTATAGTGTATAGCTATAATTATTTGCGAACTGCAATGGTATTATTGTACCATTTGATGAAATATAAAATATTCAATTTTCCACACTGTTAAGAAGTTCATAATATTTATAGTGGTGTTTTGTAGTATCAGAAAATATAACTTTAGAATATCACAAAGAATAATGAGACATAATTTTACGTGGAAACCAAAAGAAGCAGTTTGCAGGCCTCAAATGCTTAAACTGGAATATGTGTAAGGCTGGAACACTGTGGAGGTTTCCTGCAGTACTTTCCCCCCAGCAAAGATTATAACAGCTGCAGTGAGGGCGATAGTCAAACATCTTCGCTATTGGAAAATTCCACCAGTGTTACTTATATGAAAAATTGGTGCATTTAAATGAGTACCTTTCCTTTCAGACTGCGCTTCCTGTTTCCTTGCTAACGATCTCCTCTGTGCGGGATAAGTGCTTGTCTGTCTGTGTCGATGATATAAAACAGATTTAAGTTCAGTGATTTATTAAAACTGTTCATTAAGTTAAGGGCCATTCCTGTGCGATGAAGCCATCAATGTGAACTGTGGTATATTCTAATAACATGTTAAAGGCTTGGAACAAAAAGGAAAAAAAGTAGAAATAATAGTTTTGTTTTTACTTACTTTTTGTGCCAAATCTCAATTTATTAATATTAAAATGCTGCACTAGTGGTACAAAAATGAAAGTGGGTACTGGAAACTTAGCTATTGTGGAATCCTGGCACTGGGTGATGGAAAAAAAACTAGCAAAGATTAATAACAAATGGCACTTTCTCTTGGAATGTTTCTAATGTAGGCCAAATATTGTTTGAGTTGTGCTGCACAAATGTATTGGACTGTAGGTGGAATTATACCAATGGATAAAGTAAATTAAATTACCTGTTATTGGAAATTGTTTATAAAATTTGCTTCAATTCATATTTAACAATGTCAGTAATACACCTACTATAAAGCACATTTCTATTCCACTCTTCTATATGCAATTAACTACGGTCAGACCCTTTTTATCCATGTCTGGTTATATGCAATATTTTTGTCTTGTCTGGCTGTTACATATAATAGGACTCCGTTGCAATTGTTCTAGGGATCACTAAATTAAATATTATCACATTGGTTTAAGCGCAATGCATTCCTCGCCTATATATTCATGGACATGAGTGGTTAAAATTGCAGTTGCGTGCTCTTTGATATTATATTCGTCAGTAATCACAAGGCACAAAACATTTTGCGAATTCTGCTATGAAATTCAGTTTCTCTGGAGCTGTGAAGATTTCTATTGTAAGATACATAAAATTGAAAAAAGTACTGATAGGTTGTTGTATGTGTCTGGACATCATTACGAGAAGTTATTTTTAAAGGAAGCTAAATTCCTCTCTGTCTTCTTTCTTTTTTTTTCCCAGACTAGTATGTGGTTAAGTAAATAGCAGCTCAGCATCGCATGTGTGGAATAAAGGGTTTGGGAACCTTGGTGTGCCAGAAGGAAATGGGAGCCGAATTCCTCTGGAATGAACAGGGAGGAAATTACAAACTGGCAGCCTGCTTGACCACATAATATAAAGGTTCTTCCTAAGCATGTAGTAGTGCCAGATCTCAGTAGGTGAGGATGATGAAATAATAAAGTGCTTCCCATGTGTGCTTTTCATTAGGCGTGTTTTGTTTTCTTTCTCCGTGCTGTGGAAACATAACAGCAGTGCTCACTTCTGTTGCGCCAGATTGAGTTAATCTTTGGGGACCAACAGCTGCATAAATAATTGAAAACTAGCAATCACAATAATTACTAGAAGCCTGTACCTTGATAATGGAAATAATCTGCCGGACCTACTTTCATTCCTAGATAGGCAGCTATCCATAATGAGCTGTCTTTCAAGGCTCAGATAAAAGGCACGGAGTTGAGATTTATTGATGTGTTTCAAGAACTCCATTTCCTTTTGGTTTTTGCCAACCCCTACACATTCCATTTAGACTGGTGCGCAGTCTACCTCCACCTGTCATCAATGTTTTCTAATTATGATCTTGAACTTAATACGTCCATCACAATATAACTATCAAGCCTGTATTTACCAAATAGGCTTTTGAGCGGTAAATGGTATTTGTGTGATTTCTGGTTCATGGTTATGAATGTGGAAATATCACTGTTTAATATGTTATGGATTATGAACTACCAACCACAAGTTAACACATACATAATTGAGAAGAGAGGGGGAAAAACTCTAATCTTCTTTATTATGTTGGATATTCTAAAGAAGGGTGTTAAAATATAATATAAATAATGCTTCTTTATGAGTAGCACTTTTGAATAAATTAATATAAAAATCTTGAAATTACTTTTTACTGTGAAAGGGGACAAATGCCCTCACATTGCTTCACCGGTTATATAAGCAAGGCAGAGATTCAGAAGCTGTGCTGCAGCATTTTCTTATTACAAATAGAATGAGCTATCTCATGTAACACATGGTAAATGTTTTATAATCACAGCCAATTATCAGAGCAAAAGATTAGTATACTCAGGTTCTTTAGCAATTTGGTGTAATAAATTAATTTTAAAAATGTTGTTTTATACAGGGAGTAAATCTTTTTCATTCAGTGGAAATTCAGTATGAGTACATTAGTTGGACAGCTAGCCTGTTTGGGAAAGAATTGTGGAGTATGATCTGAGCTTTTCATTAGTGGGAATGTTCCATTGCATACACTGGTGTAATAGAAGTAGCATTTCCTGTCTAGCAAGAGGGTCAATAGTTCTATCTGCTGACTCTTGATAAACATTAAGTAATGTCCCAACTGACTTGGTAATTATATTCTCTACATAATGGTCACATTTATATATTCACTTCAGTTTTCTGACTGTGTTCATTCAGTAAAATGTTGGATGCTGAGTTTATTCAGCAGTTTAACTTGCAGTCCTGAGGCATGTTAGAGATTAGATAGCCACTGTACACCAAGCTCACACTGTAAAATATTTGTGCCAACTTCATCTGTCTGTCAGATAGAGCTAGTCTCAGGTTGGCCCGTCACCCTGTAAGTAACGTCAATCAGGATGGATACCTTCAACGACAGGCAGTAAGGCTTTCAGATTGGCTAAGAGCCGTCTTTAAAACCACAGTAGAGTTTATTTGTGTCACATACCTCTCTTTTTTATGTCAGAGCTGCTGCTGAGAAGGCAAGAAAACCCTAGGCAGCAGCAAACCAAAACAATGAACACATTAATCTGTCAGTTAATGGCAGTAATGAATTCAAGGCTGCATGTTCATTGAGGTTTTAGCATGCTGGTATCTGTTAATGTAATGCTTTGCCTCATGCCAGAAGAAACACTGGTGTCCTAGAATCTACATTAAAGATACACCTTCTATTGCCAAATTAGTTCGCATCTGTGTATGCAGCTTGTCATAACTATGAAATTTTATGGCCCAATTTCCCACAGTATGGATTTGTGCCAATTGAATTGAGGATGTCTGAAGTGAGCCAAATTTTGATATTTTGGATGAATTCACATAAATGTGAAACTCAGCCATATCCGATTTGCATTTCTTCAAAGTTTTTTGTTCAAGTGGTAACATTTTCACATTTTTTAGAGAGGAGGATAAGACTGTTTTAATGTGCCACTCCGTGCATTTATTTTGAACATTTTTGTGGATTTTGAAATCTCAAAAGTTTGTTACTTTTGTGACTTTCTCTGTTTGGTTTACTTTTCACCCCAATTTTCCTTCTTTTTCTTTCACGCTGCTTCTATCATATGGTAAATAGAATTAAATAGATAGAATTACATAGAATTTTACAGCACAGAAACAGGCTATTTGGTCCAACAGGTCTATGCTGGTGTTTATGCTCCACACGAGCAGAAAACATGAGTGGAGGTCTGAGTGCAGCTTTACACCAAATTCTTGCAATCTTCTGAATGTAGCATCTAAATGTTCTTGAAAGGTGCTCTAGTTAAATAATTTTTTTAATGAATATATACTAAGTATTTATTCAGACTGTGATTCCCCCCATGCAACTCAACATGATATACTGGAAGATCCCTGAGGCACAAGCCAACCTGAAATCATTTATCTCTTGGGTATAGTGTGCACCTTCACTAAGTGTCACACTTACCTCCTTTAACATTTCCCTGTCATGTTATTCTGTCACACTTAACCTATTTATCATGTATTTAACTTTGAGACCACCATAGCACCATTCATCACAGAGCTACGAAAATTGGGCCTCTCACCCAGTCTTGTCTCCTTTTGTCCTCTCCTTACTGCCACCTCTTATTGCTGCTGCATCTCAAGTGCCAATGCCTTTCCACCTTCTCTCCACCTGCCACCAACTCCAACTGCTGCCACCTCCACCCTCTTGGTTCCTTCTTTCCCACTCCCCCTACCCGTTTCAGTCCCTTTCACGCTCTCTGGATTTTCTGAATTGCTGATTGAAATGGTCGCTCAGTCTCTCGGGCGCTGCTCAGGTGCTCCAGCTGCATTATGGGGAGGCCCCCTAATCTTTGCATAATATTTGGGGTCTTAATGAACCTTGCGCACAGTTTGTGCACAGACTCCCAGAGGGAAACACGTTGGCCAACTGTATTGGCAAACACAGAGGACATCAGGTGCTTTCTAAGCTTCGGTCCTCTGTGCCTGATAATATGAAACTCCTGCACCTGAAACACAACTGCCAATATTGACATACTCGTGGAATTCAAAGCTGTACGTACCACTAACACTCCCATATTATTGTGTAATCAAAATTCTGGCCGCAAATTGCGCTCAAAATTGCGCTAGTTTTGAGAAGTGTTTTTTTTTTTACGTTTGCGCTCAAACTCATTTACATATCGCCGAATGTAAAGTCTGCCATGGACCAGCGCATTCGGGCAGCATTTTAGAACATAATTTTTTTAAATGTTGCCTTAAAAAATATTCCTTGATATATTTAAGAGTGGTAACTTGGTGCAGTTTGATTAATACAGCTGGAAATGGGTTTATCACAAAAAATAACCCTTTTTAATCAGTGTCTAGTCCACCACCTGTGAGTAACCTGATTTTAAATAAATGAAGTGACTTAAAAAACTATACAGAACCATTTGCTCGTTATATTGGTGCACAGTAGTCAGTTTTTTAGTAAATAAAACAAAATTATATTCAAAAGCTTTTAAAATGTGCCTAAAAAAGAACCAGCTTAATTTTAAGAGCCTCCTCGAAGGCCCGCAAACGGGCGCAATTAGCGGAAACTCGTCATGATGATTAATTCGATCTGGGGGGCGTGACTAGTGTTGTGGGCAGGGCCGGCTTCTAGCACAATGTTTTTTAAACCAGTGCAAAAGATCATGGAAATTCAATTTGCACTGGATGTAATTCGCACCTGAAATTCCACAATCTTTTGCACTGGTTTGGCCAATTTCGGGCAAATTCCGCTGAAAATAAAAAAGCGCAACCTAGTGGAAATTCCAGGCCACAGTTTTACCTTTTTTAATCATCATAAGTCAGTGGCCCTGACAATATACTGCACATTACCTGAGGTAAAATCACTGAGCAATGCTATGGGAGATCTGCTACTTTAATTAAATTCACAAATATCTATTGATGATAAAAAAAAAGTAGCTTCTTCTATTCAACCATCCTTGTGATATTTCTGAATGATGCTATAATCCAAAATATTATTTCATTGACTATGGCAGAAACATTCCCATTAAGAAATAGATGAAAATTATTCTTGGATCACATGTCACTGGCTCTTTTAAACTGGTCAGTAAGAGGATTAAGCTGCCGCAATGATGGAGCTCTGCCTTTGTCTCGTTATGTATTGTTTATCTAAATGACCTGCTGCTCTTCCCAATTTTTATGACTTTAAGCATATATATTCTGTGAATAAACAGTGTGAATATTAGTCTGGAGTTAATTTGCTTTAGGTATATCTAAATGTATAACTGAGATAAATTGTAATTATATAGATATCATGAAACATATATTTTTCCTAAAGCACTTTATCTATTAGCCGTATTACAAATCCTTTCTCTGCGTGCCTGTACATCGAAACTTAATCAAGATTATTGTTCTAACAAAGAATCTTACACCGTTATAAAGCTGTCTTTTGGATCTATATAAAGAGCATGGTATTGGGAAGGGAGGGGTTGTGTTATGAAAAATGTACTTAATATGGATTTTCTATTAGTGAAGGAGCCATAAAAATATGTGTTGTATGAGAGGTCATATTTATACCAGAAAGTAATCATAAAGAGGATCTGCCATATTCGTTTCTGTTGCTTTAAGGTGACAAAGCCTTTATTATTTTAATTAAAATGTTTAAATTACCTGACTTTTGGAAAATATACCATTATATATTTGTGGTGTATTTGCCTGTTAATGCTTTTTTTTTTAAGAGAATCCTTTCTACTGTTAAGAAGAGAGGGTGCTTGGAGATACGCATGAAGCATGAAAATGAATGTTATGCATCATTTGAACCCTATCATTTAAATCTACATTATATAGCTATCCTTGAGATTACAGAATGATTGTACTGTAGAGCCAGGAGTGCAGACCTATTGAACTACAGGTAATGTAAATCAGCACTATGCTACAGCAGTGACAAATTAATTCCATTTTATGTTATCAGGGGAGCAGTGTACTTTCCTCAACCCTGGCTTCTTCCTTAATGTTTGTCAAATCATTCTATGATATTCTCTATAAGTGAGGAGCCCACCAAAACAATCCTCTTCAACAAAGTATTTGGTAGTAGCAGAGTTTAAAACACGAACAGTCCACAATGCTATGAACAATAATATCTCCTCCCTCTACCAGTCAAAGACAACCTTTTCTAGCCCTATGTTCCAGCTTGCACCCTCTGCCCTTTTGAATCTTGCCTTCTGTGCAACTCCTGTTTCCCACACTCCCACATTGGTGTTCGAGCCTCAGTCATCAGGCTCCAGTCCTCTCGAACTTCTTACCCAAAGCTCTTTGCCTTGCCTCATTTCTCCTCACTTTCAAAAACGTTTTCAAAACCTATCTCCACAATTATGCCGTTGTCCTTCGACTAATTCTCCTCTCAAACTGCTGCTTAGTATCAGATTCATCTCTGAAAAATGTAATGGGATGTATTGCTATGTTAAAGATGCAAGTTGATGTTGTTGGCCCCAATATTGCTCTCCCTAGTGCCTGAGAACATCATTTCCCAGACTCTACAGTGAGGAATAAGGGGGCGGAGATTCATTGGATCAGGTCACTGCCCCCTTTACATTGCCCTGGGATTTCTGAAGCTTCCACAAATGGTGGACCTGGGCCTACACCTGCAATAGTCAGGAGAGATGCAGGACTTGAAACCGTCCTTCTTCAGTTTGCTCTTCCTGCGACCTGGGGACAACTCAATTTCAGTGGCACTCCAAGAAGCTGGCAGTTGGATTTGCGCCTGGGACCACTTCAAATCGGAGGATCTGAGTGGGCCAGGCAGCAAAGTGAAGAAGAGCCAACGGGTAAGCAGCCTAAAATAAAAACGAGAAGTCGCACAACACCAGGTTATAGTCCAACAGCTTTATTTGAAATCACAAGCTTTCGGAGCGGCTGCTCCTTTGTCAGGTGAAGTGATCCTGACAAAGGAGCAGCAGCTCCGAAAGCTTGTGATTTCAAATAAAGCTGTTGGACTATAACCTGGTGTTGTGCGACTTCTCACTTTTGTCCACCCCAGTCCAACACCGGCATCTCCGCATCATAAAATAAAAACAGAAAATGCTGGAGATACTCAGCAGGTCAGGCAGCATCTGTGAAGAAAGAAACAGAGTTAATGTTTCAGGTCGATGACCTTTCGTCAGTGGCCTTCCTTTTCTTGCAGGACCCATCATATTTTTCCTATTTTCCAATGGCAGCCAGAAGAACTTGAGGCTGACTGTCTGTCCCGTGGCTGCAAGCCTGCAGTTGAACTTATTTTTTCACCAGTTCTCAGTGCAAGGCCACTGGGGGTTCAACCGAGGTATATAATGACCAGTCTGCCAAATATGGGTGTACCTTGGCCTGGAAAGGCAGGGCACACTTCCACTGTACTCCACCTCTCCAGTGTCCAGGCAAAGGGAATAGTAATATCAGGGTTAACACACCACTAAATTAGACAGGAAAAAAATATAGAAAGATCTTGAACGCAATCCATTTCCATACAGATCATATAAACAAATTCTACCTATCTTGAAGTAATCATTTCAGATGCATTTTTCAAATATAAATTTTACTGACACATTCTGGTATTGTCGAGGGACTGAAAGGTAAATTAAGTGGATTCAATTACTGGTCGTTCTTTCTTTTGTTTCGACAAATATAACTTACATTCATAATGCCTTTAACGTAGAATAAAGTCCCAAGGCGCTTCACAGAGGCATAAACAAAACTAAAATTGACGCTGACCCAAAGAAGGGGTACCCAAAAGCTTGGTCAGATGGTTAAGGAGTGGAGGGAGGTGAAGAGGCTGAGGGTTTAGGGAGGGAATTCCAGGGCATGGGGCCTACACAGCTGAAGGCACGGCCGCCAATGATAGGGTGAAAGGACCAGGAATGCACAAGAGGGCAGGGTCTGAAGAAAGGAGAGTTTGGGGAAGGGTTATAGAGCTGGAGGAGGTTACAGTGATAGGGAAGCATAAGGCCATAAAGACATTCAAAAACGAGGATGATAATTTTAAAGTTGAGCCATTGGGAGATCAGGACCCAACGTAAATCAGCGAGGACAGGTGCGATGGTGCTAATAGGATACAGGCAGCAAAGTTTTGGACCAGCTGACATTTATGGAAAACAGTGGAATAGTTGAGTCTAGAGGTGACAAATACATGGATGATGGTTTTAGAAGCAGGTGTGCTGAAGTAGGGGCGGAGGTGGGTAATGTTGCAGAGGTGGAAGTAGGCTATATTTCTAATGGAGAAAATATGGGATCAGAAGCTCAGCAAGGGGTTATGTAGGACGCCGAGAGTATAAACATTCCGGTTCAGCCTGAGATACTGGCCAGGGAGGATGGCAAGGGTATAGGATTTGTAGCAGGGCCAAAGATGTTGGCTTCAGTTTTCCCAATGTTTAACTGGAGGAAATTGTGGCTCACCTAAGACTGGATGTTGGACAAACAGTCAGGCAACAGAAAGGCAGTGGAAGGGTCAAGAGAAGTAGTGGAAAGGTAGATTTGGAAGTTGGCCCCATGTCTGTGGATGATGTTGCCAAGGAATAGCATGTAGATGAGGGGTCAAAGGTAGATCCTTGGGAGATTTTTTTTAAATTCGTTTATGGGATGTGGGCGTCGCTGGCAAGGCCAGCATTTATTGCCCATTCCTAATTACCCTTGAGAAGGTGGTGGTGAACCGCCGCCTTGAAGCGTCGCAGTCCGTGTGGTGAAGATATTCCCACAGTGCTGTTAGGGAGGGAGTTCCAGGATTTTGACCCAGCGACAATGAAGGAACGGCGATATATTTCCAAGTCAGGATGATGTGTGACTTGGAGGGGAACTTGCAGGTGATGGCGTTGCCATGCGCCTGCTGCCCTTGTCCTTTTAGGTGGTAGAGGTCGCAGGTTTGGGGGGTGCTATCGAAGTAGCCTTGGCTGCAGTGCATCTAGTAGATGGTACACACTGCAGCCACGGTGTGCTGGTGGTGGAGGGAGTGAATGTTTAAGGTGGTGGATGGGGTGCCGATCAAGCGGGCTGCTTTGTCCTGGATGGTCTCGAGCTTCTTGAGTGTTGTTGGAGCTGCACTCATCCAGGCAAGTGGAGATTATTCCATCACACTCCTGACTTGCGCCTTGTAGATGGTGGAAAGGCTTTGGGGAGTCAGGAGGTGAGACACTCGCCACAGAATACCCTGCTCGTGTGGCCACAGTATTTATGTGGCTGGTCCAGTTAAGTTTCTGGTCAATGGTGACCCCCTGGATGTTGATGGTGGGGGATTCAGCGATGGTAATACCGTTGAATGTCAAGGGGCGGTGGTTAGACTCTCTTTTGTTGGAGATAGTCATTGCCGGGCACTTGTATGGCGCGAATGTAACTTGCCACTTATCAGCTCAAGCCTGAATGTCATCCAGGTCTTGCTGCATGTGGGCATGGACTGCTTCATTATCTGAGGAGCTGCTCCTGGCATGCTCTTCTGCACTCCTCATTGAACCAGGGTTGGTCCCCTGGCTTGATGTTAATTGTAGAGTGAGGGATATGCCCGGCCATGAGGTTACAGATTGAGGTGGGGTACAATTCTGCTGCTGTTAATGGCCCGCAGCGCCTCATGGATGCCCAGTTTTGCGCTGCTAGATCTGTTCTGAATCTAATCCATTTAGCACGGTGGTAGTGCCACACAACACGATGGAGGGTGACCTCAGCATGAAGACGGGCCTTCGTCTCCACAAGGACTGTGCAGTGGTCACTGCTACCAATACTGTCATGGACAGATGCATCTATGACAGGTAGATTGGTGAGGACGAGGTTAAGTAGGTTTTTCCCCTCGTGTTGGTTCTCTCCACCTGCCGCAGGTCCAGTCTGGCAGCTATGTCCTTCAGGACTCGGCCAGTAGTGGTGCTACCAAGCCACTCTTGGTGATGGACATTGAAGTCCCCACCCAGAGTTTATTCTGTGCTCTTGCTACCCTCAGTGCTTCTTCCAAGTGGTGTTCAACATGGAGGAGTACTGATTCATCAGCTGAGGGAGGGCGGTAGGTGGTAATCAGCAGAAGGTTTCCTTGCCCATGCTTGACCTGAAGCCATGAGACTTCATGGGGTCCAGAGTCAATATTGAGGACTCCCAGGGCCCTCCCTCCCGACTGTACCACCACCTCTAGTAGGTCTGTCCCAGGGATGGTGATGGAGGAGTCTGGGACATTGGCCGAAAGGTATGATTCTGTGAGTATGACAATGTCAGGCTGTTGCTTGATTCGTCTGTGAGATAGCTCTTCCAATTTTGGCACAAGTCTCCAGATGTTAGTGAGGAGGACTTTGCATGGTCGACTGGGCTGGGTGTGCCATTGTCGTGTCCGAAGCCAGTGCCGAGTTCGATGCTGGGTGGTCCGTCCGGTTTTAATCTTCTTATTGTTTTTCGTAGTGGTTTGTTACAACTGAGTGGCTTGCTAGGCCATTTTAGAGGGCAGTTAAGAGTCAACCACATTGTTGTGGGTCTGGAGTCAGATGTAGGCCAGACCCGGTAAGGACAGCAGATTTCCTTCCCTAAAGGATATTAGTGAACCAGATGGGTTTTTACGACAATTCGATAGTTTCATGGTCACCATTATTGATACGAGCTTTTTATTCCAGATTTATTTAATTAATTAAATTTAAATTCTCCAGCTGCCATGGTGGGATTTGAACTCACGTTTACTGGATTATTAGTCCAGGCCTCTAGATTACTAGTGCAGTAACATAACCACTATGCTACCATTCCAGAGGTAATGGTGTGGGGGTGGGAAGAGAAACAATCGCTGGAGATGCTTGGCTCTGATTGGATAGGTAGGACAGGAACCAAACAAGGTCAGTCCCACTGAGCTGCACTATGGAGGAGAAGCATTGGAGGAGGATGGTGTGGTTGACAATATCAAAGACGGCAGAGCAGTTGAGGAGGATGACGGGGACAAGAAGGGAAAATGCATCACAATCAAAGTAAAAGATGATGTCTGACCAGGCAGGTTCTATAAAGGGTGACCAAGCCGCTCCGTCAGATCACCACCCAGGTGGTGAAGACACACATCAACCCCAATATGTCAAGATGGTCCCACTCATTTTGAGAATGGCAGGAGATACTCTCTGGGAAGCCACACGTTGTAAAAGGGGAAGTCGCCAGTTAAATTGACAGCTTTACTGAGCATTCCCAGCCGGGTTGCTAATTTCCTGTCCAGGCAGAAGTGGGAGATAAAAAGGGAAACACTTGTACAGGTCTGTTTGGTATAGCATTTGGTAAGAAGAAAAGGTGAATTCTCCTGTTCAAGAGAGCATCAACTAGATCTAGAGCAAAACGGTCCGATTCAGTGATAAGGCGGACCAGAAAAAGAGATGGTTTTCTATTATTTTATTTCTAACAAGAGGTGATAGAGAATCAAGTCATAAAGATATGATCCTACATCCCCATTTTTTTCCGTAACCCTGTAAGTTGCTCATCCTCAAGTACCTGTCCAACTCGGTTTTAAAATTATTTATGGAATCAGCTTCCACCACCATTTCAGGTAGAACTTTCTAGATCCCGACAACACTCTGGGGGAAAAATTGGGTTGCTTTGCACCTCCTGTTAGCGCCCTAAGAGGGCACTAATGGGGCGCAAAGCAACTAGTGCCCGGGCGCGGCACCGCCCACGCCTCCCGTGAAATTCAGCCGAGGTTAGCAGCGTCGCTAACTGGTAGCGCCCCGCGGCGCTGTGCCGCCGGCGATGACGTCAGCGCTGTGCACAGCGCCCCGCTCACGCCCCAGCCGCAATCTTCGGGAGCGCCCCCTGACTTACCGCCGGACACTATGCCCGACGGGGTCAGGGGGGCCTACCTGCGGCCGGGGAGGCGCAATTTAAAGGCAAGGTGTGGGGCGGCCATTTTTGTTGCTGGCCGCCTGCCAGCACCTGCCTGCACTCCTGTCCCTGGCCTCCTGAACGCCCCCCCCCCCCGCGGAGTGCCGGCTGCGCTCCAAGAGCCCGGTACTTCTCTTGAGTGCCGGGCTCTTTTGCCGGCATTCCCGATCCCCAGGGGCCCAGCTGGGCCCCGGGTCGCGCTGCACAAGGCCCTTCCCCTTTAAGAAGGGGAGGAAGGCCTGCAATACCGCGGTGCGGCGTGCCGCAGCGCAAGGCACTGTGGCACATAGCGCCGCGATATTGACTCGCAGCGCCCCAAGAGGGATGCAGGGCGCTTCCAGTAGCGCCCCGCTTCCCTCTTGGGGCGCAACCACTCAAGTTCCGGCGCAGGGGTGCTAATTTTTCCGGGGCGCTAAAAGTAGTGCCCCAGCAATGTTAGCGCCCCAAATGAGGCGCTACTCAATTTTTAGCCCTCTGAGTGAAAAAAATTCTCCTCATCTGCCCTTTAGAGCTTTTTCCAATGATTTTGATTCTATAACCTCTAGTTATTGACCCTCTCGCCAGAGGGAATATTTTTTCCCTACTTACTCTATTGAAACCTCTCATAATCTTGAAAACCTCTATTAGATCACCGCTTAACCTTCTCTGTTCCAAGGAGAACAGTCCTAACTTTTCCAACCTCTCCTCATAACTGAAGTTCCTCATCCCAGGTAACATCCTGGTAAACCTCCTCTGTACCTTTTCTAAGGTCTTTACATCTTTCCTGAAGTGTGGTGCTCAGAATTGTCCACAATACTCCAGCTGAGGCTTAACCAGTGATTTATAAAGTTCTAGCATGATCTCTTTGCTTTTATTCTATTCCTCTATTTATAATCCCAAGTAACTCATATGCTTTTTTGATCACCTTATCAACTTGCCCTGCCACCTTTAAGGATTTGTGTATATAGACACCAAGGTCTCTCTGTTCATCTACACATTTCAAAAACGTGCCATTTATAGCAAACTGTCTTTCCATATTAGGCTTCTCAAAGTGCATCACTTCACATTTTTCTGCATTGAGCTCCATTTGCCATGTTTCTGCCCATTTCACCATCCTGTCTATGTCAGCCTGAAGTCTATAACTATCCTCATCATGATCTATTATGTTGCCAAGTTTCGTAACATCGGCAAACTTTATAATGCTGCTCCCTACAACCAAGTCTAGGTCGTTTATACAAATTGCAAAGTGTAATGGACCCAAAGATGACTCTTGGGGAACATCACTGCAAACCACCTCCCAGTCTGAAAAACATCCATCCACCACCACCCTTTGCTTCCTGTCACTGAGCCAATTTTCTATCCATACCGCCACTTTCCCCTTAATTCCATCGGCTTCCATCTTCTTAATAAGCCTCCTGTGTGGCACTTTGTCGAATGCCTTCCGAAAGTCCATATATACAACATCTACTGCACTACCTTGATCAACCTTCTCTGTTACCTTGTCAAAGAATTCAATCAAGTTCATCAGATACATAGAAACATAGAATCTAGGAGCAGGAGTAGGCCATTCGGCCCGTCGAGCCTGCTCCACCATTCAATACGATCATGGCTGATCATCCAAATCCAGTACCCTGTCCCTGCTTTAATCCCCACAGTACACATATCCCACCCTACCCCCGTAACCCCAAGTATTTAATTCCCCCTAACATATCCCATCCTATCCCCATAACCCCACATATTTAATCCCCCCCTAACACTAAGGGTCAATTTATCATAGCCAAATCAACCTAACCCGCACATTTTTGGACTTACGATTTACGATTTACCTTTAACAAATCCCTGCTGGCTCTCCTTGATTAACCCAAATGAAAGTTTATTTTGTCCTCATGAGAGCTGAAAGTTGCCTGCGTAAGAATATTGGGCATAGGAGTTAAATGGACATCTTTTGCTTGGCCATAGTATCCACCCTGCATTGAGAATCATTCAAAGTGATAAAGTTTAAACCTACAGACTGCTGATGCAAGGCAGAAGTTAATCACATCCTGAGGTCCTGAGCATATAAGGATATGCTAATATTGAAGATTAGTCAGGGCAATGTAAAAGCAGGAACGAGCAGATGGGTCAGCAACATCCCATATAGTGTGGAAGGCGTCCCATGTGAGGTGTTAATATCAGATTGCCAGAACAATGGAGGGGCAGAAACTGGTATATAGACGAGCAGCGAGATCATATTAACCGTCTGGATGGGCTTAATTTCATCTCCTGTTCCTTTGAAATGCCAGGCAGGAAACAACAGGTTAAATTGATTAGTAGTCAAACAAACAGGATGGCCATTATCTGTTCAACAAAGGTGCTAACTACAGCTTTGATGGATCAGGAGTCAGGGCAAATGTGTCGCTAGAGTGATTGGGCTAAAAATTCGATTGCGTAGCGCCGTTGTTTGGGTGCTGCGGGTGCCATTTTAGGTCAAAAATGGCGCCTGAGTTGCGTGTGCACAATTCTGGTGCAGGCCGCGCCGGACGCCATCTTGTTGAGGCCGTTAGTGTTGTCGCTAGAAACGTGTGCCAGAAGTATGTAGCGTAGGCAGATCGTGACGTCAATCGGCGTGCAATGATGATTTGACGCCAGCGCTGCCATTTTCGTCCTCAACACTGGAAGTAACGCCCTGTGCTAACCTCGCACAGTTGAACATGTGATCAGCAGCTGCCAGGACCCCCTACCAGTGATATTTAAAGGGATCATCAACCACTCTCGGGTGAGTTGCTGATTAATTTCTACTGGCTCTTTGTAAGTTTGTGGAAGTGTTTGGAGTTTTCTAGAGTTGTTTAAAGTTGGTGAGGTGACAGGGAGTGGTGATGCAAGTGGAGAAGGCCTTGCTTCTGACTTCAAGGGTTCTGGTCAGATCACTTGATCCCAGTCATGGGTGCTCTAGTTGTCACCCCCTTGGCCTGCAGCATGACAGGGAGATGGAGCAGAGGCAGCGAAGAAGAGGACAAGCTGCTTGCAGAGGGAGAAGGAGGAGGGGGAGAAGGGCTCTCAGCAGGAGGCCTTACCCACTAGGGCCTCCGAGAGCAATTCTCTTACCTCAGCCTGAGTCAGGAGCAGTGTGTGAGACGTCTGTGCTTTATCAGGTAGGTGCTCACAGTACTTTGCCACCTTTTGCAACCAGACCTGGAGCCTCATACCAGGGCAAGGACTGCCAGTGGCTGTGAAGGTAACTGTGGCTCTGAATTTCTTCGCATTGGGACCCTTCCAGGCTGGAGCAGGTGACATCTGTAACATCTCTCAGCTTGCCGTCCACGGCTGCTTAAGGGAAATGACAGATGCTCTTTATGCCAGGAGAGGGGACTTCATTGTCTTTGGTATTGTAATATTATAATTATTATAGAGGGTTGTCCAGTGAGGAGAGATTGAGTAGATTGGGCCTTTCCTCTCTGGAGTTTAGAAGAATGAGAGGTGATCTCATTGAAACATAGATAGGGCTAGAAATTCGGTACATTTGCGCGTCTCGTTAGCGCCCCCAGTGGGGGTTTAGCGGCGGCGGTAACCAGTAGCGCCCCGTTCTGCTGTGCAGGAGATGACACCATGCGCAGCGCCCTGTTTTTGCCCCGCCTGCAAAATTGGCCCGCACCCCCCTGAATCTGTGCCGGGTGATGACATGAACCGATTCAGGGGGTGGGAACGGAGCGGCAGGAGGCTCACAGGGTGATAAGTAAAGGGGAGATGGCGTGCGGGGGAATAAAAAATCGGCCGACTTATTTGTCGCGGCTCTTTGCCTCTTTGAACATGGGGTCCGTGCCGCAATCTGGCAGCCCGGCAGTCCTCTTATGTGCCGGGCTGCTGGCACGGCACCCCGCTCCCTAGTGGTCCAGGTAGGGCCCGGCAGAGTTGTGGGCTTGGGCCCTCCCCTTTAATGAGGGGAAGAGCCCTTCCATGCGGCAGTGCTACGTGGCCCAGTGCGTAGCGCTGCAGAACGCACCGCCCCGATATCCGGGGTTAGCACTCTAAGACGGAAGTGGAACGCTGAATTTAGCGATCATTGGTGTTATTTTTCGCCGGGCACTAACTTTAGCGCCCAAGCGATGTTAGCGCCCCAAAATGGTCGATACCAAATTTGTCCCCCAAAAGATTTTGAGGGGGATTTACAGAGTAGATGCTGAGAGGTTGTTTCCCCTGGCTGGAGAGTCTAGAACTAGGGGGCGTGGTCTCAGGATAAGCGGCCGGCCTTTTAAGACTGAGATGAGGAGGAATTTCTTCACTCAGAGGGTTGTGAATCTTTGAAATTCTCTGCCCCAAAGTGCTGTGGATGCTCAGTTGTTGAGTATATTCAAGTTTGAGATAGATAGATTTTTGGACTCCAAAGGAATTAAGGGATATGGGGATAGGGCAGGAAAGTGGAGTTGAGGTCATAGATCAGCAATGATCTTATTGAATGGTGGAGCAGGCTCGAGGGGCTGCATAGCCTACTCCTGCTCCTAATTCTTATGTTCTTATGTTCTTATTATAGAGCAGACCATTGGCGTCCTTAAACAACACTTCTGCTGCCTGGAGAACCTCTGCATTACTCATCAGAATGCATCTCAAGATTCATCGTAGTCTGCTGCATGCTCCACAACCTTGCCATCATGAGGGCACAGCCCTTGTCACCAGACATACGCTGACCAGTTGAGGAGAAGGAGGGAGAGGAGGAGGAATTGCAAGCGGAGGAAGAGGAGGAAGCAGAAGAGGAGGAAGTGGAAAAGGAAGAAGTAGAAGAGGAGGAAGCCGAAGGAAGGATGCAACCCAGACAGCCCCTTTCTGTCTGTGATTGACTCATCCGACTGTGCTACGAGTGAATGCAACCCCAATTCCCCGTTCAACAATACTCCCATACCTTACCTTCCCTCTGTTACTGACCATCACAGCGTCCTCTTAGCTACAATGCTGAAATAAAAGGCACCAGAAAAAAAAATTCCAATACAACTTTATCCATCAACCTATCCAATATAACCTAACAAAGCCAATTAATCACCCTTGTGCATTCCCTTAGTGCCTGTCTTCAATGTGCCTTTGCCTGCTCTCGTGCTCCTACGAAATGCTACCCCAGTGGCTGCAGCATGGCTGGTGGAAGGCTGCTGACTTTCACGGAAGGAAACTGCCGATGACCTTGCAGGATGACCTCTGCGGACTGCACCATCTCGGCATGGGCGGCAGCAGTCCGGGCTGGCTGGCTGACAGGCTACAACAAGGGCACTGGTAGAGTGGCAGTGGTGGGAGGATGAATGCTGTCATCTTGAGAGAGGACAATAGGTTCGTCCTCCACAGAGCAACTGCCACTCTCCCAGGGCAGGGGCTCAGCATTCCTAGCCATCTGTTGGAGGACAAATTGTTGGACTGCTGTGACACCCTGGTAACCCCAACCACCAAGGCAGCAGTCTGAGCTTGCGTGGTAGCAAGCTGAGCCTGCATGAGATCAATCTGAGCTTGCATGACTTCAGTCTGAGCTTCCACTACAGCACTCAGTGTGAGTGGCTTGTGCTTGTGCTGCAATGGAAGCTAAGACATCAACCATCTGACGTGGCATGGTTGGGTCCACAAGTGCGCTAATGGATCTGCTCACCCCTTCCATGCTGGAAAGGATGGGCTCCAAGTTCTGCGCAAAATCCTGTGCAAGGTTGGTGCCGGACTCCTCCATGCTCCTTGACATTGCACTCAGGCTTTCTGGCAAGCCTGCCAGTGCACCAAGCATTTTGTTGTGCATACCCATCAGTGTTCTTCTGTATGCCACCCCATCAAAAGCCTCATCTGAGTCCTCTGGAGCAGAACTCATGTGCGACCTCGCCCTCCGGGAGCTAGCACCTGCGCTACCCTTTCCCCCTGCCCTGGCTGCAGCCCACTCATACCTGGTGACTCACTGGAGTGATTATTTGCAAGCAGCGAGTGTCTCACCTCCTGACTCCCCAAAGCCTTTCCACCATCTACAAGGCACAAGTCAGGAGTGTGATGGAATACTCTCCACTTGCCTGGATGAGTGCAGCTCCAACAACACTCAAGAAGCTCGACACCATCCAGGACAAAGCAGCCCGCTTGATTGGCACCCCATCCACCACCTTAAACATTCACTCCCTCCACCACTGGCATACTGTGACTGCAGTGTGTACCATCTACACGATGCACTGCAGCAACTCGCCAAGGCTTCTTCGGCAGCACCTCCCAAACCCGCGGTGTAAGGGGTTTCGCGTGGCTCTGTGCTTAGCCTGGGTGCTAGTGCGGGGTTAGGCCTTGTTGCCTGTTCTGGTCTCCAGCCAGTCTGGGAGCACTAGACACCTGTGAGTGGTTCGACCCACTCGCCCTTACGGTTCTGACACTGGACTTAGGTGCGAGAGCAATAATGCAGAGAAAACTCAGGTAGACCCGGTTGAATAGTGCGAAATGGAAAATCTTTATTGCATATTATTCAAGATTACGAAATACATGTCATAAGCACAGATTAATGACAGTACAAACTTACATACATTTATGCAACTAGGTTTAGGGAAACGAGGAGCGCACGACACATCGTAAAAAGGGACACACATTATAATTATCCTTAAAACATAAACCCTCCCCTATCAATACCTGTCCTAATCTAGATCTGTAGGATCGAGACTCATGCTCACCACTCGTGATAACTCGGAGAATTCCGAAACGCTGCTCGGATGTTTTCACCACAACACCTGACTATTCACGTGTTGATCAGGGGTCTCTGTACCCCACTTGTTTACTCGCTTTGCTCCGGCTAGCAGGCTGGACCGTCTGCTGTCATGAAGATCTGTGTTGACCTCGGAACTCTGATAAAACTCAAAGAAGAGTCTTCCTGTGCTCGACACCAGTTAGCCGGTAAAATTCAAAGAAGAGTCTTTCTGGACCGACACCAGTTGTCGGTAGAACTCGAAGAAAAGTCTTCCAGGGCCAGTTGTGGAGTATCCGATAGAATTCGAAGAAGTGGTTAATCGATTTTCGGGCGCGGTCGGGGTTTACTGACCGCGGCGGCACGTGTAGTCGTCTTCTTCTCTTCTCATCTCATCTCATCTCATCTCCTCTCGGGCCTTCGGTTCCAACACCGTTTACCGACTTCTCGGGATGGTGCGCCCGCTTACCGGCCTTCACAGACCAGCTCTCCACAGATCTTCGCGGCAAGCCACGAGGTTGACTCCCGGAAAATCAGCGGATCAGAGAATAAGAATCAAGAGTTCTCTAGCGAGTCAAAGGAATAAGAGAAAGATGGACGTTTGGACACTACAGTTATAGTACTGTAATTCCTTATCTCCCGCCCAATCTTAATGTCCATCTTTTGTCATGTTTTGGCGCTCAAACTTCTTGTATGGGGTGGTACTTGTTGTTAATGGGTTTCGGTGATACTTGTAACTGTCTGAGTACCCGTTAATATTTCTCCCCTTGTGGAACCGGCTAAGAGTCTCCCTGGAGGGGTTTTGGGGGCCTCCGAATTCTTGCTGTGAGTACCCGCGAACGGCTCTCTCATCGTAGAGCTGTGGGGAATTTGCGTATCAATGTCTTTTGGATGGGCCCTTAATTGCCCAGTACAATAGCTCTCATTTGTGCATGGAAAACCCGATTCCAGCACTTATATTCCTTGCTTGGGTGTTAAAATGCAAAACGATCTCGTCTTGTCTTATCTCAATATGCTGAGTCCTGTCCGATCTTGCTGAAATGTTTATTGGAACGCCATCTTGTCTGCCTGCTGAAAGTCTAGAACCTTCTGCCACGAGGCGTGGCGGCCATTTTACAGGCTGCTTGTGTCCGTTTTGAAACCTGACAGCATTTTGCTGAAATAATGTCCATCTTTACGAAACTGTATGTCTCTTTCTCATTATTTTTAAATCGCGATAATTTGTGAATTCTACAGCGGCCTCTACCACCTAGAAGGACAAGGGCAGCAGGCGCATGGGAACACCACCACCTCCAAGTTCCCCTCCAAGTCACACACCATCCTGACTTGGAAATATATTGGCGAGAGTATTTTAATGAGATGCAGTGTGACGTTAATCGGCGTGCAAGGCCCAGTTGATACTAGCTCATCCATTTTGGAGTTTTCTGCTCTCATTGCCGCCCGCGCTAAATCGCGCCAGTATTTGCTGCCGCTAAAAGGTCTTTCAGCAGCGTTAACGGCCATGAGGAGTCTGGCAGGACTTATGAGGATGGATGCCAGAACCTCAAACACCTCCTTTGCCAAGGTTCTTCTTTTAAACTTTCATTTTTTGCCCATTAGAGGCGGGGTGGCGGGTCGGGGAAAGGTGAAGGCGGGGTGGCGGGGCGGCGGAGGGGGGGGGCATGGGGGGCATGGGGGGGTAGGGGATTGCATTTTCTGGCAGCTTTCCGGGAGGCCTACAGTATTTGTGGGTCAGTAAATCAATGGGTGAACTCCATTGCAATGATGGAAAATGATCTGTGATAAAATCTCTTTCATTTGCATCCATGTCATAAACATACCAAAAATCGACAAACATCGTGTGGCAGCAAATATTTTTGGAGCTCATACAGCAGCTGTTCGGGTCGCTCCTTTCTTCCCCGCTCCCCTACACTGCAACCTTTGGCCTCCTTCTGAGAATAGCGCTGCAAAGAGTGCCTTACACTAGCAAATCACTGCCATGCGGATGATAATGAGTACCAAAATACCGGTACTGCCTGCTCACTCTCAGCCGGCGGCTGGTGGCCGCGGCCGGTGGCTGTTACCCTTGGCCGCCAATGTTACCGGCAGGTTTCCAGCGTTCCCCAATTTCTAGGCCAAAGTCTTTTATTTTACCAGCCAAGGACAACTATAATTACAATCGCAGAACACTAGATAATAGAGGATCTTCACAAAACTAATTACACTCCCACATTCTGTAGGCTGCCTGACAAGACTGGATCAAATTACACATCGAAGGGTTGTCCACAGCAGGATGGGAGGGAAAGCAAGAGGTGCATGCTTCCGCCATGTGCAGCTTGTAAATCAGAAGAGATTGTGGGAAGATGGGGAAGTGGGATGTGAGAAGGAGGATAACGTATGAGGATCTTATACTCTTTCAACCCACCACTAGCCACGGGCTCAGCCATGCCCCTGCCAAGGATGGCCAGCACCGTCTCCTCCATGGGGATGAGGTGATGCCAGCGAGCCTGTCCCCCGCCTGTCAGGTGCTACTAGCGCCGGTTATGCACCACCTTTTCCTGCAAGAGAAAGGGAAGTGTGTCAGTGATTGTGGTGCAATGTGTTTGGGTGATGTGCCTGTTATGGTTGAATAGCTAACAGTATGTGCAAGCTGTGAGATGTGGGTGTGAGGCTTGCAGCAGTGGTAAGTGAGGGTGAGGTGGAGCATGTGAATGTGAGTTATGAGTCGTGATTGATAGAGATTGTTGGTTGATGAGTGATGGGGGTGTGGTGAATTGAGTGTGTGAGGCTAGTGGTGCAGTTTGCGGGATATGGCATTTGAAGATGAATTCACTGACCTTGACCACTCGTGTGAGGTCATTAAACTTCTTCCTGTCCTCGGGGCTAGACTGCTGGCATTCACAACAGTGGCTATCTGCTCCCACTGTACTTTGCTCAGTTGCCTGGAGGGCGTCCTGGCACGCTATGGAAAGAGGACATCTCTCCTCCTATTGATCTCCAGTGCTGCATCAGAGAACCTTGGCACATGCTCTCTCCCCTGTTGTGCCATCATTAATTGATTTTTTTCCACCCTCTTCCTCAGCCAGTTCAACGATCTGCTGCAGGCAGAATGCACCTCCCCATTAAGTGGTGCAGACTACCTTTAAGTAGTGCAGGTTAGCTTTAATTGGAGCTAGCCTCGCACAAACTTGGGGCCCTTGCTGACCGTTCAGCCACTCAGCAATGCGTTCAGTGTGGCTGCAATGCCATAATCATGGAAATGAGCAGGCAGCACGAAGTTTGCATCCTGCCTGCAGTCCTTCGAATGGACACGGGCTGCCCGTTTTCGGGGGCAAACTAATTTCTAGGCCCACTTCTTTGCATTAAGTTATATTATTGAAATGTTGCTCAGGAAATTTCCCACCATTTGGAGTGTTGTTGTGACAATAATGATGTGCTCCGTACCGTAGAGCTTTGTGATATCGTACATCTAGGTCACCTATTTGATGGATTTTGTCGGAGGCGATGCAGCCAAATCAAATGGTGAATCTGCTGCTCGATACTCTCTAATTTTCACATTAACTGTATGCTGCTAATTCAGCTCAGAAATCATTTTAAACACAAGCTTAAAATGGACCAACCTGATACTGTCTTCGAGAGGAACATCCTGACTAACGTCAGAGATTAAAAGGGATATTTTGTCTTTAAGGAACTAAATTCAAGAAAGTAAATGGGTTACTGCTGATAAATTTAATGTAGGAAATGAAATGAGAAATTGTTCCTTTAACTGGGTCCAGCAAATGGTTTATGTGACAGAGAAAAGAGCAGCTACTGAAAGCAGAGATGTATGAATTTAGCTTGCATTTAATTCATGAAATAGCAAGGAGTGACAGTAAAAAATGGAGTTTATGTTTTATTATCTACTTTCATGCTTGGAGAGAGGTGTGAATATTCTTTATAATTATCTTGTGATATTTGAAAGGAAAAGGATCTGCTGTGTAACTTACTCATATAATATTACAATTACATTTTAATAATTCCAAGCACAATTATTTTCATGTTAGGTTACTTTATTTAATTGCATATTTTTCTTCAAATTTCTTAAGCTATTTCTTTGCGACTGAGAAAATTGAAAACAATGTAAAAAAATAAAATTGCAAATAACTTTGTTAGCAGGAAGCAACCAGTCCTTTGGGTCAAAGAGAATGACTTCTCACTGTCAGTACATCTAATCACTTCTGTAAGGTCAATAAAAATTAAAAATTAAATGTTCATTTTACAGGTGCACCATCATCAGATGAGAAGCTGGCAACCATTCAAAGAATACTGTGAAAATAACACAGGACTCCAATGCAGCAATGACAACCAATTTTACTATTTAATTATGGTGACAAATTAAACAATTGAAGACTTACAGCAGTTGGATGAACAAAGATAGTAATTTTTTTTTGCTTTTTGTTGAAACACATTGGCCAGAATTTTCTTCGGGGAGGTGAGCTGGGGGCGAGAGGCCGGGTTTCCCGCAGGCACTGCCGACTTTACCGGCAGGGCCTAATTTGAATGTGAAGCCTTGGTTTCCCGCCCACAGCCAGCCAGCTTGAGAGGCTGCTGGCTGCGGGCTGCTAGGCCTCAGTTGCGATGGGTCGGTCTGGGGGAGGGATCGCGGGAGGGGGGCCGGCAATCGGCAGCGGGGTGGGGTCGGGAATCGTGACGAGGTCGGGAATCGGCGGGAGGGGGTTGTTGGCAATCGGGGTGGGGGGGGGAGAGGATCGGGGAGGCTCGGGGCTCTGCAGGCAAGCAGGGATCGCAGGGGGGATTGGGGATCGCGGGGGGGATTGGGGATCGTGGGGGGATTGGGGATTGTGGGGGGATTGGGGATCATGGGGGGGATTGGGGATCACGGGGGGATTGGGGATCGATGGAGATTGGGGATCGCGGGGGGAATGGGGATCGTGGGGGGGCTCGGCCAGAGATTGGGGGGTTGGGGGGCAGAAGATCGGCCTTATCATCATCGTTGGGGGTGGAAGCTTGGGGGTGCGGGGGGGGGCCTGGGAATGCGATCGGAAGCCTCAAGGGGGGGTCTCCGATTGTGGGGGTTGGTTATGGTCGGTTCCCTTTATCCAGGAGGTGGGTATAAATCCACGTATTTCCTGGATGCAGCAATCCCCGCCTCGCTTTAACTGCCGGGTTTCACGAATTGTGTGAAACGTGTGCACAGGCAGTTAAATTCAAAATGGATGTGGGGAAAAAAAGGCTTCCAGCCTCATTACAATATTTAAATTGAGGTAATGCTCCCCGGGAGCGGGTTGGCTGCCTGCCCCCGTCCCGCCTCCGGCAAAACCAGGAAGTGGGCGGGTTGGAGGCGGGATCAGGTCGGGAATCCCATTTTTAACAATTTAACTGCCCCCACGCTCCAAACCCACCCGTTTTTTAATGGGAAAATTCCAGCCATTATAATTAAAGAAAGGGTCTGTATTTTATTTCTCTAATTCTGCTGTGTGATATTCAGTATCATAAATATCCCACAATAATGTTGATGTTTTATGATAAAGATGCAGAAAGACCCTGAAAATTGCACATAGAAATATTAATGAAATATCCCATGACATGATTGTGATATTAAAAACCACAAAGAAAAAAAAGTAGGAAATAATGGTGGTAACGCCTGCAAAACAAAATGAATCTGTTTTGACCTAATCTGGTGACTACAGTAGCACAAAGACCTGGAGTTTCCACTGCATTTGCACCTAGAAACAGCTGTAATCTAGGCGCAAATAAATTACGTGGCTTGAAAGAAGCTGAATTTTGAGTATAACAATAAAAAAGCCTAAGGGAGTGAAATTGGGCACCTTAGCGCCTCCTGTTAGTGCCTCCAGGGGGCGCTAACGGGGCGCTACCGGCTTTGCGACCGGGCGCGGCGATAGTACGGATGCCCGCGAAATTGAAGTTGAGGTTTGCGGCGGCGGCGGTGACCACTAGCGCCGCGCTCTCCTGCGGCGGAGATCGTGACATCATCCAGGTGCGCAGCGCCCCGGCTCAGAAATTCACCCTCGCCCCCTGCCTGAGCGCCTGCCATTAGCAACGACAGGTACAGGAGGCGGTTTGCAGTCAGATGAGTGCTGGAGCAGCGCTATATAAAGGCGTCAACTTCTGAGGTTTTTTAGCTGGCAAAGAATACTGCCTTGTCAGTTTGACAAAAGCAAACAGGCGTTTTGAGCGATTTGAATGTTCTCAACTTGAAGGAGTATTCTGGCTGAGAAAAATTTATCACTTTCATTTGGGTTACATTTGATAGTGCAACATTTCCATCATTTAATGGGGGCTGTACTGGCACTGGACCTCACCCTCCTGCATCACCGTCAGGCAGCAGAGGCAGACAGAAAGATTGCAAAATGTGACCAGAGGGAGGAGGGCCAACAGGGCTCTCAACAGGAGGCCTTACCCTCCCAGGGTATTCCGGCAGCATTTCTCCAACATCAATCTCATTAAAGAGCAGTGTCTTAGAAGGCTCCGCTTCAACAAGGAGGTGGTCACAGAGCTCTGCCGCCTCCTGCAGCCAGACCTCGAGCCTCAGATCAGGACCACCACGTCTCCCTCAGTGGCAGACAAGGTCACTTTCACCCTCAATTTCTACGCTAGCGGATCCTTCCAGTGTGCAACAGGAGACATATCTAACATATCGCAGTTCGCCGTCCATTGCTGCATCTGTGAGGTCACAGATGCTCTCTACAGAAAGATATGGGACTGCATTTCCTTCCCCATGACCAGAGAGAAGCCGGATGAGCATGCATGTGGCTTTGCCAGGATAGCGGGCTTCCCCATGGTGCAGGGCGCCATTGACTGCACCCATGTCGCTTTGCGGGCACCTCAGAACAATCCTGAGGTATTCCGTAACTGCAAAGGATACCACTCACTTAATGTGCAGTTGGTGTGCACACAACGCATCCTCACCATCAATGCCCGCTATCCTGTCAGCAGCCACGATACCTTCATCCTGCGCCAGTCCAGTGTGCCAGCACTCTCCCAGCCACCACATCAAGCTAGTGGATATCTGCTGGGAGACCAGGGCTATCCGCTCTCCACCTGGCTCATGACTCCCCTCCGCAACCCCAGCACTCGTGCCCAACACTCATACAATGAGAGACATGCTGCCACCAGGAACATCATTGAGCAGATCATCGGAGTGCTCAAGCAACGGTTCCGCTGCCTTGACCGTTCGGGAGGAGCCCTCCAGTACTCGGCTGAGCAGGTGTCCCTTTTCGTCTCCGTCTGCTGCATGCTGCACAACTTGGCCATCATGAGGGTGCAGCCATTGCCACCAGGCATAGCCGCACCACCTCAGGAGGAGGAGGAGGAGGAGGAGGAGGAGGAAGACGAGAACGAGGATGAGGAGGAGGAACAGGAGCACGAACATCAGCGACAGAGGAGGCCGCCACTCAATCGGCCTTGTGGAAGGGCGGTCTGTGACTGCCTCATCAGACTTTGGTTCCAATGAATTGGAGGCCACTTCCCGGTTGCTCAGCACGTCACCATCATTCCATCAATGTCTCATTCCATACCACACCCCAAAGCTGAAATGAGACACAGCCCCAAATTCTGCAACATTCCAATAATAGATTTATCCAAATTCACAAATCACATATATACAGCAACAATATTAATTAATCACCCTTGTGCAAACCCTTACTTCCCCTCTTTACAGTGTCTTTTCTGCCATGATCAGCTATGATCTTATTGAATGGCGGATCAGGCTCGAGGGGTCGTATGGCCTACTCCTGCTCTTACTTCTTATGTTCTTATGTTCCTAATCTACTGCTCCTAAGTAGTGTCTCCCCAGTGGCTGCAGCAGGGCTGGTGGAAGGCTGCTGAGTGTCGGTGCCAGAGTCTACAGGATGCCCTTGACCAGCTCTGGGCCTGGAAAGCCCGGTTGTACAGTGCGCCACCTCAGGATGGGTGGCGGCAGTCTGGCCTGGCTGGATGACAGGCAGTAACAAGTGCAATGGTGAAGTGGCAGTGCTGGGATCAGGAATGCTGTCTCCCTGAGAGATGACAGCAGGTTCCTGCTCCACTGACCCACTGCCACTCCCCTGGGGCAGCACCTCAGCATCCCTACCAATCTGCTGGAGCACAGATTTTGCTGGCCTGCTGCAACACTGTGAGATCCCCAGTGGACTGTGGTGGACCCAGCAACGATGGCAGCAGTCAGAGCTTGCGTGGCATCAAGCTGAGATTGCATGAGAGCAGTCTGACACTCGATGCCACTAACCACTGCCTGCATTACAGCACTAAGATGTTGCGTCGCTTCCGCCTGTGCTGCAATGGAAGCTGCCACATTGCCCATGACACGCGTCATGAGGTCTGGATCCTGCACGGTCTCGCTGGGAGTCCACCATACTCTGCAGAGTGGAAAAGATGGGCTCCATGGTGTGTGCAGAGGTCTGTGCAATGTTGGAGGCAGAGTCCTCCATGCTCCTTACCATTGCCATCAGGCTTTCGGGCACCCTTACCATTGCACCTATCATCTCGGCGTGCATGGCCATCACCCTTCTTGTGAATGCCTCTCCATCTTGGTCCTCATCTGAGTCCTGTGCAGCAGAACTCGCCCTCCGGGGAGCTGGCTCCCGAGCTACCCTTTCCCCCTGGCCTTGCTGCAGCCCGCTCATCCCCGGTGCATCACCCAGTGCAGATCCCTCTACTAAACTTGCCTCTAAAGATTGCATAGTGCGATCTAAAGATCCGAGGTAGTGCCTGCGGGTGAGAGATGCAGTGACGCGGTGCTTTGCTCCTCCTCCTCTTCTCCTTCCTCACTCTCACTGGGAGGCTCAGGGATAGGCTGGTCAGCTGGTTGCTGATTCTCTGAAAGCATAAAGGCATAAAACTAGCGTTAAGGTGAGGGAAGGGGGGCAGGAAGGGAGCAAGGAATGCAGACAGTATCAGGAGCTGGAAATTGGGAAAGGCTTGTGGTGTGAGGGAGAAGTGGAATGAGAGAAGGAGGGGATGAACATACCGTTGTTGCCCCCAAGGGGTTGACGTTGCCGACGGCCATGCCGTCCACCACCTGCTGCCGAATGAGTCGCAGCACTCGCTCCTCCAGGTCTGAAAGCTGCTGGAGCTGTGCATCACCCCCACCTGTTCTCTGCTGCTCCCTGCTATTGTGAGCCATCTTGGCCTGCAAGAGAAACAAATGTGTGTGAGTCAGAGTCCAGCTACGTGTTTGGGAGATATGCCTGCCGTAGTTGAATAGCTGTGCTTGTAGGCAAGGCGTGATGTGAGTTTGAGTAGGTGCAGATGCTTGGTGGGTGAGTGGCAGGGATGTGGTGGTTTGTGCAGTGTGTACAGACTCAGATGGTGGTATGTAGGACCTGTTGAAGCATGTACTCACCTTGACCACCCGAGGGAGGTCACTGAATTTCTTCTGGCACTGTGTCAGGCTGTGTATGACCACATTACTGGCCGAGACATCCTGGGCCACTTCCCTCCACATTGCCCTGAATACCTGGTGCAATGGCCTCCTTCCAGTGTCTGGGAAAAGCATGGCACTCCTTCGCTCCACTCCCATGACCAATGCCTCCAATGCCTTGCCCGTGAAACAACGAGCTCTCTCCCTGGGAGTGGGATCAGCCATCACGATCAGGGGATTGAGTTGCTTGCAGGTCGCCTTCACAGCCAGCAATGCTGATAATGAGGACCTGCACAATGATGCAACCTCCCCTTTAAGAGCTGGAAGGGGCCAGTGTGAAGGATCATTCCCGATTGCATAACACCTGAAGTTCATTATCGTTCTGCTGGTAGTGCCCCTGTAGTGCCCTACTGAGGTCATTAGTGCTTGTTTTAGCGCTCCAGCTCTTTCCAGGAGCGCTAACAGCCAATTCAGGGAAACCTCAGACTCATTAGCGCCTGACGCTAATTTTTCACGATTTCAAAATTTAGCGCCCCAAACTGAGCGATACCGAATTTCTCCGCCTAAGTCCATGAAACCCTCAGTCCAAACGAATCTCCGCCCATAAAACTCACTATGCCCCCGACTCTGAAATGCCAGTATCCACCAATTGTGCTTGTTCGGGAGGAAGGAAGGTGGGATCTCTCAACATTATGACCAGATTCTCAGCTGCAGCAAGAAAAAGTCATTTTTCAGGTCTTTTGATTAAAATTCTTCGAGCGTTAAAAAAAAAAATTATCATCACTGAGACCTACTCTGCATTTTCTGTTTCTTTCAAGCATTTTTATGGCATGAGTACCCCAATTGTAAAATTCAGGTATAAATGGGTGTCGTGTTGTACCAGGCGTTGAACAGCCTAATCAGCGCTCCATAAAAGAACAGCTCAAACAAAGCCCATGAAATGTTGAGATTTTAATTTTGTGGGCCCAGGAGGCCGGCCTGCAGCTGGCCCATTTGAGGCGCTCCCCAGGAGTGCATCCCCCACCCCGACCCGAAGCTGCCAGCTGACTCTGTAGGAGCGGCCTCCTCACTGACGAGTGAGGTGCAGCGTGTTGCCCATTTGACACTTCCAGCTCACCAGCAGCATTTAAATGAGGCCCGAAGCCAAATTTTGGCTCGGGCGTCACGGACCAGCAGGCAGAGCGCTCACTTCACCAACTCTGCGCCCATTTTGGGTGCAAGTTGAATTTCTCCACACCCCCCCCCCCCCCCCCACCGTAGTTGTAGCCAGAAAGACATTAAAAACAATTAAAATGATAAAATATTTTACATATCCATTTTATTGTATAGGCCTGTGGTTAAAACTACTCTTATCCACGGATATAGAATCTAAGGTAAAGATTACTAAACATAAATAATGCAAGGTCATTTAAACCTCTGTTATGTTTAACAAACATTTTGACTACTGAAGGGATGGTCAATATTGAAAGGACAAATAGTGAGGACTAAACTGATTTCATTATTCTGTTCGGAAATGAAGCGAAGATTTGCTGAGATAATCAGAGCGTTTTCAGTTTTGAAGGTTGAGTCTGTCATACCTTGTGGTGATTTAGTGTTGCAAAATTTGCATTGTTTCCCCAGACAGTGACACATTTTAAACAAGTAGAATGAATGACTGATAGTCTTTGGATATCCTGTGCCCTGTTATATTGTATTGTCACTATTTTATGGAACACATGCACAAAAACTTCCTCTTCAAGCAATTAATAGTCGATAGGGGCAGAGTTCACAGTTTCTTCATAGATTCATCATTTTTGATAGACTTGTGTTAAGCTGAATTTTAATTTTGTATAAGACAGTGTAGTTTACAGTTTACAGAATTAATTTGAGCATTTACTTTTGTGATCTTGGAAACTGCTTTGTTTTTACAATTCAGTCTCAGAATGTGATGAAAATAACTGCCATAGGATCTAATCTCAATGTTACTGCTGATTACACATCGCCATAATTCACAAATTACTAGGTCAAAACTAGTTGTTAACCTTAACATCAGGAGGCAGGGGAAAAAACATATATTTTGACCTGTTTGTTTCAGTGTTGGACGACTGAGGTTAGTTTTCAGTTTAAAATTGTATCTTTGTTGCCAATATAATTAGAAAATGGAAGAGCTAAATTTATTGTTCTTTCCGTATTGATTTACAGCGAAGAATTGCACCTACAAGGAGAGGAATAATAAAGAAAATCTAAAATTCTTGCTGATTACAGATGAATCATTCACACAAGAATTAACAAAATGAAGTTGGAAAAAAAATTGTACAAATGGAAAATGCTGGCAGTTGCGAAGAGTTGTATTATCACTATTAACATGACCCAAGGACTCTGGAAGAATATAATGACCCCAGGTATGAAGGAGACCAGCGATTGAAATCTATTCATGATTGCAGAATGGTAAGTATATATATTTTCCCTCATTATAATTCTCCCTGAGGTACCATGACCTCTTTTATAACACGTCTTGCTTATGGCTCCTTTACTAATGGACAAACTTTGTCAGACACTCCATCCAGAAAATATTTAACTCCCATAGACAGCTTTATAATGTACTTAATTGGCTACAGCCTGAGAATTCCTGTTGGCGTTAAGTGCTCACACTGGTGGGAATCATGCCTGCGAGGGGCCGAAAATTGTGAGTTCCTGAACTTGCTCACTTCCCACCCACTGTGTGCAGTGTTTGAAATCAGTGCCCTGCTTCCATACTGGCGGTGCACATTCTCACACAGAATGTGTCAGACCTTCATTACCAATGTAAATCTTCAAATGAATACTGCATAATGAGGGCTCCTGCAATTTTTATGTTTTCATGCACTGCATGTGCAGTGTGCTAATCTGGCTCGTTTCAAATGGGTTTTAAAGGCCAGCTCGGTTCTCACATGTTTCAAATTGATCACGTAAAGCTGCAGGGTTCATTTCTATTTGCTGCTACACACTTGTAAGCTTTTGCTTCCCTCTTGCTTAATTTAGTGGAAGTGGACAAAGTTGAACAGAAATGGGATACCAGGGGGTCAGGCACCAAGGGCGGCCTGGTTGCATCCGCTAATTGTCCACAAACCACATCTACAGGCCTAGGTACAGCTATCTGGCAATGACTGAGGAGCATTACTCCCATGGACTCAGGTTCAGCAGGGAGGCAGTTACAGAGCTGTGCCATTTGCTTCAAGGAGACATAGAGCCAATCTCCATCCCAGCTATGGCACACAAAACAGTCAAGGAAGAGGACCATAGGATGTAACTCTTCCAGACTGGTACAGAGAACATGAGCAGTATCAACCATTTGCCATCTACAGGTGTATCAAATAGGTGACTGGTGCTTTATTCAGTAGAGTCAACTCCTTCAGCTCCGTTTCCACTGAATAGCAACAGCAGTATGACAGGGCTCCCTAATTCCACCACACTGCTGGGTTTCTCCAAGTACAAAGGATAACTCGTGATACCCATGTCGCCTAGGCACAATGCAACAACCTATGTGAACATGCCTCCAATCATCTTCTGCAATACTGTCCGCTGCATGTCCTCAACTACCATCAACAGCCATTGTTTGCTATACTTTACAATCAGAAGAAACCCTTTGAACAAAGTTGAAATACAGTGCAACCAATTTATTCACCTACTTTGTGTCATGCATGAGTCGTGCAAGTGTCTTCTTCCACTATGCTTCCCTCAGTTCTGGTGTATTGTGTGCAAATTCTAACCCTAACTTACTACCTCTTCCAAGTATTTCACCCAGTGGAAGGAATAATTGTGTTGACTGGCTACTGGGTTTCAGTGAAAGTTGGGTGGGAATCAGGTTGCTCTGTATCTCCTTGTGCGTATTTCTGAAATGTTCCTGCATAACTCAGTGACTTACTTTGCTGCTGTGCTGGCTGATCTAGTAGTCTACTGTCCAGCACATCTACTGTCACTCGCACGAGGGTGCTAGATGCAGTGTCACCGACAGACAGCATCCTCATATTTATCTACTCTAGCCATTCCCCGCTGCTGGACACTCCCACGAGATAGAATCATAGAATCATAGAAATTTATGGCACAGAGGAGACCATTCGGCCCATTGTGTCTGTGCCGGCCGAAAAAGTGCTATCCAGCCTAATCCCACTTTCCAGCTCTTGGTCAGTAGCCCTGTAGGTTACAGCACTTCAAGTGCATAACCAAGATGTCTCCCAATCTGCATGGGAGCTGGCCTGAGAGCAGCAATGTGGTCTACGAAGCTATGCATTAAATCTATTTCCATCTGATCCCACAGGATATTGAAGCCAAGTAAGAGAGTCTCTTATACATTAGAACCCAACACCTCTACAGCAGCAATCTGAGAACTCACAAGAGTTACACTTACTGGCCTTAGGCCTGTGTCACTGGGGGCCAGATTGCAGAAGTCCTTGGAGTTGCCACGTGCTCTATGGTCAGCAGCATTGCAGATAAACCTTCCTGCATGCCACACCAGAAGCCGCTAGTGGACTTCTCCACACTCATACTCAGACCTTGTAGAGTATATTGTACAAACTCAAGTGAGTCCTGCATGGACAGCTGTCTTCCTTTATATGCAAGCCCTGTGAGGCACTGAGCTTGCCCTCCGAACAGCAGGTTCCTGCTCTTCTTCTGTCAGCACTGCCTACTCTATGTTGCCTGTGCACTGTGACTCACCTGGTGCTATTCCTCAAGCCATCACTGCCTAAATCTTTCAGGGTATGCAGCTCTGCTGGTGCTTGTGAAAGTTGGTGAGTTTAATGCAGTGTACTGTGTGGTGCTGGCTTTCTCGGGACTACTGACAGTGCTGTCAGCCTGATCTTCCAGGCATACAAAAGCAGAAGAGGAACATATATTATAAAGCTGGCTCCCAAAGACACCTTCAATGAGCCTGTTTGCAATATACTGTATGTGATTTTTTTATTGTTGAGCATATGTCCATGACTGAGTAAGTAGGGAACAAGATATGACAAGAACAGAATGGTACAATGACCCTACTCCCTTAGTGTTCTCATAACCAATAATGACTTGTATGGTCTTCTCTAAGACAGTCAGGGGTTTGTAGTTCTTGGGGTGTCCTCCAGTTCAGGTCTGTTCCCTTTTATTATGTGCCAACTTGTTCTGCAGCCAAAGAAGGAGTGTAAATCTTTTGCAAGTTTTCAGTGACATATGCCCAACTTGCAGCCTACACTGTGTGTCAACAAATGTACATTCATCCTTCCAGTTAGGTAGTTACATTGTCTTAGAAGGATTTACTATGTAAAGTCCTTTTAAGATTTCAATGTGACAACAGATTCAGATGTAAGTGGCAACTCACATTTGTGCCATGCTGGTAAGCATTTAAAGGGCTGTAAGGTTGTATGAATACTTTGGATGGGCATCAATAAAAGAGTAACAGCTTATGAAAAAACACTTTATGGCATGTATACTTGGGCTATCTACTTGTGTCAGCCCTGGCTCAGTGGGCAGCACTCTCGCATCCTGAGTCAGTAGGTCTTGGGTTCAAGTCCCACTCCAGAGACTTAAGCACATCATTCAGGCTGATTCTTTCAGTGCAGTACCGAGGGAGTGCTGCACTGTCAGAAGTGCTGCCTTTTTGATTAAAAAGGTGCCATATAAATGCCAGTTCCATCCTTCCTCCCTTCTACTTAGCATAGAAAGCTGTTCTGTTGCCTTGCTTTAGCAGCTTTCTTGTACATTTGAGTGCAGGTCCTTTGTGTGTTGCTGACAGTATTCACCTTGCTAGCTATTTCCGTGCTGTGCCAGTCATTTCTGTGGACGACGCCCTTCAATGCCTTCCTTTTCTTCACTTCCTGTAGGATGAGCTCCAGTGTCAGCAAATCTAGGAGGTGCAGTTGAGAAGCCTCTATTGTGCAGGAATTTTGTAGCTCAAACACCTTCCCTTGCCATTGCAGGTGAAAATACTGCAGTTTAAATGGCTGCTGGAGCCCTTTAAATCAGCCTTAGCTGTTGCCCTTGTGCAAACGCTCCATTAGGCAGCCCTGGAGCTCCTACAGAATAGACAAATTATGCAAATTGAGGGTAAACAACCATGCAAGTGCAGTCATGGAAACGACTCGCAATGCACCGTTTACCCCTGATTTTCATAAAGGAATTTTCAGGCTTATAAACTGCCAATAATTAATTACAATTGTAAATGTGTCTTTTTAAGTTGCTGAAAGTCAATTAATCTGGAAAATAATTCTAACAAACACTTTAGTTTAAAGATTCAAATTTGGAGTCCTGCCTTGGATTGGAAATCAGCGCTGTTTCTATGTTATTCCACGTTATAGTTAATTTACTCAGTCAAAGAATCAAAGAATCAATACAGGGGTTAGCGGCAGCAGATATCTGGGAAGCTAAGAAAATGTAAAGCACTCGTCAGTGCATTTGTTGTGTACCTGTGACGTTAGTTTGCTCTTTGAGCCCCTCATTAAAAGTAGTCTTTTACAATAGAATATTTTCATTACTCTTATTACTATTATACCAAAATAATTGGTACAGCAGTGTAGTGGTTGTGTTACAGGACTAGTAATTCAGAGGCCTAGACTAATAATCCAAAGAACGTGGGTTCAAATCCCATTATAACAGTTTGAGAATTTGAATTCTGGAAATCTAGAAAAAAGCTGGTATCAGTAAAAGTGATCGTGAAACTGTCAGATTGTTGTAAAAATCAAGTTGTTTCACTAATGTCATTTAGGGAAGGAAACTTGCTGTCTTTATCTGGTCTGGCCTATATGTGACCCCAGTCCCACAAGACTCTTAACTGTCCATTGAAGTGGCATAGCAAGCCATTCAGTTGATTAGGGCAACTAAGGATGGACATAAATGCTGGCCTTGCCAGCAAAACTCACATCACACGAATGAATTAAAAAAACATGGTGACCCTGATTTACCTGTTTTAGGCACTAACACATTGTGCATAGAGCCACCAGCATTATGGCTAAAGTGTCAGTTTTGCCATGTACAATAAAGAATGTATGATCTCTTGGGGGCAGCTCATTGTCCAGTACCTCATCTACGTGACTGTTCTTCATCTGTAAACCTACACAGTGAGTGTGGGGGTATCAAAGCTGAGCCTGTTCCTGTTCTAATCCAACATCCACAGAAGTACATTTTCTAGCAGGGGTTACTGGATGATATTCAGGAGCAAGAACTCTGGCTAATTTCCCCCTTGTTAGTCCGTGGGTGTTGTTGGCAATTGCAACATCTTTGCTGCCACCCAAACTGAGATCAACTAAACCAGCGGAGTCTAGGGATGAAATCAGATAGCGTCTGGTCAGTATTTCTCAGCTACATACTGAATTTACCAAATGAGTCATTGGAAGAGCTGTTGAAATGACTGTTTTTGCAAGTAAGTGACAGCAAATTTTGCCCATCACCATTACCACTTGGGTCTCCTCCGTACCCTAGGAGAATAGCTGAATATCACAAGGTAAAGAACCCTTTGGTTCTTGTGTAAGACAACTGTTATTAGATTAAGGAAAAATGCAATAAAACCAATAACCCATGTGGAGTCCTGTCTCACCACAGATGGAATCCTTTCTTTGATAAAAATGTTTTTTATATTTTTATATATATTGTGGAATGTACTGATAAGTTTCTATTTTAGTTATATTACGACTTATTATTAGCTGTGTGAAGGGGATGTTTTGGAGTTGGTTTGCCTTGTATGCCGACCCAAACCACCTTCTACCCCAGCTCTCTGGTCAGTCCCTACTACCAATGTGGTAAGGGTAAAAGAGAAAGCATTAGCCCTTTGGCACAAAATGTATTTGGACTGGTATAATTAGCATTTATATGTTCGTGCTAGAGAGTTGAATTGAGGCCAAAGTGTTATTTATGTTCAGTATTTTTTTCTTTTAAAGCTTAGTAAAGCACAAAGCAGAGCAAACATGTTTAGGTCTTTAATGATTTCTACATTTCACACAACACAGGCAAGTGTGATTAAGCAGGTCTTGAATCTCAATCTATCCTGTACTATTAATTTTTATGAATATAAATAATACTAAATATGTAGCTGATGTATCCTGACATTTTAAAATATGTTCCTCTACACACACTAGACCAGGCGTGGAATGTTCAGTCTTATATCACTGTCGGAATGGTATTAGACCAGATGGTTGATTCATTGTAGAATCAAGAAGCAAGATAATTTATGCAGTTTTGTATATTGTGTTCTGTGAATTCAAAGAGTTCATGGTGTGCATACATGTAAAGCTGCTCCTTTCCAGCAGTCAAACATCAATAAGAAAAGGTTAGAGACTGACGATTTACAATTTAGTATTTACAGGGAGCCCCAAAGGATTCTACACTGCCTTTCTCTAAAAATTAAAAACACAATAATTTGCATTTAATTAACCCATCAAGGATTTTTCAAACATCTTTTCCTACTATTTGAAAAAGAAAGTCCTGCTTCTGATACTGGGCTTTCCTTACTGAAGATTTTACCATTGCTAAGGGATTGTTCGGCTTTTTATTTTGTGCCAGTGAAATTATGGTACTTAGCAGTCCATTACCTTGTATCTTTTAGACCAGTGCTGATATTATGGCACTGTTGTCTCCTTTTCACGTTCTGTGCTAATGTTGAGCTTGTCCTTTCATAGATAATTTATTTTAAAAGTCTCACTAATATTTTTGTTGAACACCATTTGTTTGTAGAATACTGTTCAGATCTACTGAATGAATTAAAGTAGGAAGAATCCCCTGTAAACCAATAAATAGACTTGGGGCCCACAATTGGGCACTTTATTCAGACCTAAATATAGGCTTGTGCCAGTGAAAGGCTTTAACATGTTCTAGCAAACAGGAACTGATGTTTTGGCTTCTGGAAGCTACACAAAGAATGGGGCTACTTTCAGTGTTAATGAATTAATTGAACAGTAAGGAGCAACATACATTAATAGTGCAATTTACCCCAATCTATTCAAAATCACTGTACAGTGCAAAATTGATTATATAATGCACAGTTTTATGATGAGTTGAAAATTACTATATTCATTTTCATTTTGTCTTTGATCAATTTTTCCCAGATGCCTCTGAAAATGCCCTGTGGCTGTTTTGTAAAAAGGCTCTTGTCTGAAGAGGAGAATTGTTCATATGCAGAAAGCATCATTGGCATAATGTGCAGTGGAAGTTTCAGTGCCGAGTGAAATGAATTCCCTAGATTGCAGCACACTGATCATTTTGATATGAACACTTGGAGACCCCAGGTTCTATCTGGAGGTACATTATCATTCAAGTGTGGTACAGAATGAATGCAAATCACTGATGTCAGTCATAGGAATAGCAGAAACAAGATGTAGAGACCCTCCTTAGCTGTGCATTTGCTGTTTATGATTACATAGAGTAAAGTGTTCCAGACTATTACCGTATATTCCTTTGATGTGTTGAACTGATTTTGCCCAATTTGTTTCAAAGCCTATCTGCATTATACAAGAGCATATGTGAAGAATGGCACCTAAATGTAGTTGCAGTGCTACAGAACTGCAGTCACATTCAGAAAGCCCGAGTTCAAACCCCTGTCTGGAATGACAGAATCAGCAACCTTCATAGACTGAGTTGCACCACTTGTCAACTGGAACGTAAAGTGTGACAGTGGAGTGCTCTCTTGCTCTCTGAGGGAAGGGAAAACTGACGGGAGCAGTTCCACAAACCAGAAGTGTATCTGTTCTTGGAGCATCAGTGAGAGTGGCTACAAAAATGCACTCTGCAACCCAGATATCCCACTGAAGGAAAAATCTGGTGGAAAAATCTGGTGGTGAATGGTAGTAGTGGAGCCTACAGGGAGTGAAATGATGGGACATAGGATGCAATGATTCCAGTGTTAAGAAAAAGCACTGTTCCATATTTAAAATAGCAAGGGGACTTAAGTATGACTTATAAATTGCTTAAACTGGTGGATACTGAATAATGAGGTGTTAAGCAGATCTGTTTAGAAGAATAATTAACAAATTTGCATTTGTAAACTAGAGAATAGGGACTGTTAATCTGCTGCTGAAGTGTACATTGTGTGTAAAAACTACAAGTGTAGATAGAAAACCACAAGTGTTACATAACAGAGCAGGCTATGAATGGAGAAATGTCTTCCAAACAATATTAGCATTAAAACAGTGTAGATGCTTAGGTGGAGTAGAGCTGAGGGCTAAAAGACTTAACCAAGCATGCTGCCTCAAATGTTTTGAACAGAATTTTATATATAGTGTGTCCAGCATGTGTCCGTCACACTCCAGTTGTCATACTTTGTTACATAAGAACATAAGAAATAGGAGCAGGAATAGGCCACTTGGCCCCTCGAGCCTGCTCCGCCATTCAATAAGGTCATGGCTGATCTTGGGCTCAAAGCCACTTCCCCGCTTGCTCCCCATAACCCTTCACTCCCTTATCTTGCAAAAATCTGTCTATCTCCACCTTAAATGTATTTAATGACCCAGCATCCACAGCTCTCTGGGGCAGAGAATTCCACAGATTTACGACCCTCTGAGAGAAGAAATTCCTCCTCATCTCAGTTCTAAAAGGGCGACCCTTTATTCTAAAACTGTGCCCCCGCGTTCTAGATTTCCCCACGAGGGGAAACATCCTCTCTGCATCTACCTTGTTGTGCTCCCTCAGTATCTTACATGTTTCAATAAGATCACCTCTCATTCTTCTAAATTCCAATGAGTATAAGCCCAGCCTGCTCAACCTTTCCTCATAAGTCAACCCCCTCATCTCTGGAATTAACCTAGTGAATCGTCTCTGAACTGCCTCCAATGCAAGTATATCCTTCCTTAAATAAGGAGACCAAAACTGTACGCAGTACTCAAGGTGTGGTCTCACCAATACCCTGTACAGTTGTAGCAGGACTTCCCTGCTTTTATACTCCAATCCCTTTGAAATAAAGGCCAACGTTCCATTTGCCTTTTTGATTACTTGCTATACCTGCATGCTAACTTTTTTGTGTTTCATGCACAAGGACCCACAGGTCCCTCTGAACTGTAGCATTTTGTAATCTCTCTCCATTTAAATAATAATTTGCTTTTTTATTTTTCCTGCAAAAGTGTATAACCTCGCACTTTCCCACATTATACTCCATCTGCCAAATGTTTGCCCACTCACTTAGCCTGTCTATATCCCTTTGCAGGTTCTTTGAGTCCTCTGCACAACTTGCTTTCCCACCCATCTTTGTATCATCCGCAAACTTGGCTACATTACACTCGGTCCCTTCATCCAAGTCATTAATATAGATTGTAAATAGTTGAGGCCCCAGCACCGATCCTTGTGGCACCCCACTAGTTACCGTTTGCCAACTGGAAAATGACCCATTTATCCCGACTCTCTGCTTTCTGTTAGTTAGCCAATTCTCTATCCATGCTAATATATTACCCCCAACTCCGTGAGCTCTTCGCCCTGAAATTCGCCTCTCCGGCTTGCCGCGGGGGTAAGGATCGCGTACGCACTTATCTACCGCGCCTGCCGTTGACCTCTGGGCCCACAGGAAACTTCAGCTCCTGGGCCTGCTCCAACTGCCGGCGTGCAGTGCTTGCGTGTCCCAGGGGCGCAGTTAGTGCAATGCGTCCCCTGGGATCACGTGGGCCATGGAGAGCCAATGGCAGCAGACCATCTTTCATTCATAGATTTGACAGACCTGTCAAATCTATGAATTGAAATCGGCCCCAAAAGAACAGCTAAACTTAAAATAAATTTTGAAAAACCATCACATTTATAAAATAACTATAAGTTAAATAAATTAACTACTTTAAACAAAAATATAAATTTTTGAAAAAATTAAAATACTTTTTAACAGTGCTAAAAATAAACTTACCTTTCTTTAAAGTATCTAAAAAAGATAAACCTGTTGAAATTTTTTTTTAATTATAGTTAATTAACCACTTACCTTGTTGAAAACGGGTCCTGCGCCTCCTTTTTAAAAGCGCAGGTTCTTCAATACTTACCCTCCCGTAGAAACCTGAAAAAAAACCTAAGTTTGCTGCATGCGTACAGCCTCTACCGCGCACGCGGTTCACCTATGAACCGCTCCCTATACCAGACCGGAAGTTCCGGTTTCCCGCGCATGCGCAGTGCATGCAGGAAACCGGCACTTCAGGATGCCTTACGGGTGAGTACACAGTGCGTACTCACCCGGGAAGGGCCGAATTTTTGGCCCTTATCTTATGCAGTAACCTTTTATGTGGCACCTTATCGAATGCCTTCTGGAAATCCAAATACACCACATCCACTGGTTCACCTTTGTCCACCCTGCTCGTTACCTCCTCAAAGAACTCCAGCAAGTTTGTTAAACATGATTTCCCTTTCATAAAACCATGCTGACTCTTCTTGACTGCGTTATGATTTTCCAAATGCCCTGCGACTGCTTCCTTAATGAAGGACTCCAGCATTTTCCCAACGACAGATGTTAGGCTAACTGGTCTATCGTTTCCTGCTTTCTGTCTCCCTCCTTTCTTAAATAGGGGTGTTACATTTGCGGTTTTCCAATCTGCTGGGACCTCTCCAGAGTCCAGGGAATTTTGGTATATTGCAACCAATGCATCCACTATCTCTGCAGCCACTTCTTTTAAGACCCTGGGATGTAGGCCATCTGGTCCAGGGGACTTGTCATCTTTTAGTCCCATTATTTTACCAAGTACTATGTCCTTAGTGATAGTGATTGTCTTTAGTTCCTTCCTCCCTGTGGCCCCTTGATTATCCATTATTGAGATGCTGTTAGTATCTTCTACAAATGCAAAACAATCTTAAAAAGAGAGAAGGAGAGTCAAAATTGAACTGAAGCCAGAAAGTTACACTTTACAATCTGCAAAGTTCCCTGACCAAACAACAATTGCATTCTGGTTAACCTGAGATGGTGTTTACTTAACAACCACTTGACTTTGTGGCCCTAAACAACAACAACAACTTGTATTTATATTTATTTATGTCCCAAGATGCTTCACAGGACTACATGTCTAACTAACATGACTACCACAGAATGTTCCAGTTTGACAGTATTTGACTATTCAAAAGGCTTAATCATCTTAAAATCCTTTAAGCTCCTTTAAGTAAATACAACTTCAATTAATATTTTTATATAGCTCTTATGAATGCTTCAGTGCTACCAAGTTTGTTTACAAGTTAGTAGCATAACTCTACCCTAGCAGTAGAACAATACATTGTCCATTATATGCTATCACACTTCTGTCCTTATAAAACAGCATATCATCCACATTACCAAGAGCAACGCCATAGGAGCTCCATTAATATATTGAGTGCTGTATGCCACAGAGCACAGTGGTATGTATTTAATTTGCACCCTGAAGCAATATAACAAACCCTTATCTTACATTCATGTGGCCAAAAAACACAGCACTCCTCAAAAGGTTAAATATATTTAAATATATAATTTTATTCGTGTCTTCAATAATCTTTCTGAATTGCAATACTTCTCCCGGTAAATATTACTGATTAAACCATATTAAGAACAATAGACTTAGAATAAGATTCCATGTCCTCATAAATTAGGATTAATAAACCAAGTCTAGAACATGTCCTTTTCTATTAAAATCTAAGGTCCACTGTTTTCAAGTTTAAATAAATATTAATTGTCTGAAATGTACCTAAATATGAAAGAGAAAGGTACTGAGGCTTTAACAGTGCTTCCCATGCAATCACCCTTCATTGTGAGCTATGTCTTTCTGCTACAGCTGTGTTCAGTCAAGTGAGACTTTAATTTGCTGCACAGTGCCACAGTATTAATAGACAATTATTTATAGCAAACGTGGTTCATTTATACTGTTTTATTAGCTGACATGGTGGAGAATTTAGATTCAAATGTTAATGTATTCATGACATGGCAGAATTTCATTTTATAACACATTTCAAAATTGTTACACCTTCCAGCACAAAAACAAACTTCTAAAATGACAGAAAGCAGAATGTGAGGATTATAGTGAGATTGTCTGAAAGTGGTTCATTTAATCACTCTATAGCAGCTTCCAAATTACAGTGAAACCTTAACTGAAATAGAAATGCCTCCTGAAACTCTTCTGAGACCAGCAATTGAATATGTTAAAAACTGACAGATATTTCTCATGCAGTGTTTCTCCCAAAACCACCGCCTCAACCTACAGGTAAGTATTGTCTGTAATCTGAAACATATCTGTTGTGCCTCTCAGCATTTACACAAGTATTTATTTACTGGATTTTTTTGAATAGTGTTTCAGATTAATTTTCTTGCAGGTGCTATGGCTACATAAAAAATCAAACAGAAACTGCATGATTTTACCTACTGCCCAACCTCCTTAAAAGACACTCAATGAAGACTTATATTTACTTTATTTATATAAAAAAACTTGAAATCATAACTCTATGAATAATAAATGAAACAGCAATTTTACAGAGGCTAATGGAGAATGGAAGTGATGTGGTGGCTAAAACAGGATAACCTATAAGTACTGTATCAGCACCATAATGAGGTCACACAAACTGCCATCCGTGTGGGCCCGCTGATGTAGGGTGAGGAACTCCTTAATTTTGTTTATATTTTCTAAAAAAAAATAATTAATAATCAAACTAGTATAATAGAAACAGCCACTGGTCAAGAGTGCTCCAACAGTAGATTATGCAAGATAAAAGTTGAAACAGCTTTCTTATAAATTAGCAATAAATATTTTTCAGGAAGAAAAAATTAGATATAAAGAATGACAAATCATTCCATCAGGATCGTCCTATTCTCACAAAACTCAAACAGCGATTGGAGTGACGTACAGAAGTACAACCTAACACTACCACTATCCCTAGAGTCAACCCCCATGACCATCCACAAGTTAAACTACACGGAAAGACTCACATGCTATCACACTGTACCCTATCTGCTGCACCTTGTACACTATACACAATGAACATTATAATATATTACATTATAATACTGTAACAATTTCAAGAAAAAATATATTAATAGTTATAATTATAATCAATGAGGGGCCCCACCTAAAATGTTAACCTATTTTTTCTTTTAGATGTTGACTTACCTGCTGTATACTTCCAACAATTTCTATTTTTATTAATGTTCATAATTTACTTTAATTAAACAGATATAAAATCTATGATTTAAAAGGGTGTTATCTCATTGAACAGACACCTGCAAAATCATTTTCATTTGTTTATAAACCACACAATGACAGTAATGTTGTTCAAATGTATCACCACATTACTTACATATGTTGTTATATTAACAAAATGACACAAGTGGCACCTGGCTCTTTTTCTTGGTCTTTTTGTTTAGAAACCCATCACTCTGTTTAACCCCGCACTCTTAGATTTACACTGTCAGCTTAACATCAGTGTGAAGCAATTTCCACTTTATACCGATGATAAACTCACGGGGCTAGAAATTCATTATAGCCCAGGAATGGGCGGTATAATTAGAAAAGTTGGAGAATTAGTGCCAGGCGCTAATGTTTTAGACTGCACGCAAAATTCACGCTCAATGCTCAAAGAAATGATTGGTGCGCTAATTCAAGTTTTAAAGCCGAAGCTTATTGGCACACACCGTGGAGCCAATCATTTCCAGTCTGCAAAGGATGGTGGACTCCCAGAGAAACCATGGCGACCCAGACCTAATGCCGCGTGTGATGGGCAATCTGGCAGCTTCCATTGCAGCACAGGCAGAAGTGACGCAACGTCTTCGTGCTGTAATGCAGTCTATGCTTGGTGGCCTCCAATCTCAGACTGCTCTCATGCAGTCTCAGCTTGATGTCACGCAAGCTCTGACTGCTGCCATCGTGGCTGGGTCTACCACCGTTGACCGGGGCTTTCACAGTGTCGCAGCAGGCCAGCAATCTGTGCTGCAACAGATTGCTAGGGATGCTGAGGTGCTGCCCCGGGGGAGTGGCAGTGGGTCAGTGGAGCAGGAACCTGACGTCCTCTCTCAGGATGGCAGCATTCCTGCTCCCACCACTGCCACTCCGCCATTGCCCTTTTCACCGCCTGTCATCCAGCCAGCCCAGACTGCTGCCGCCCATGCTGAGATGATGCAGTCTACAGCCGGGCCTTCCAGGCCCAGAGCTGGTCAAGGGCGTCCTGCAAGGCCATCTGAAGTCTCCCGCACAGACACTCAGCAGCCTTCCACCAGCCCTGCTGCAGCCACTGGGCCAACACTATGTAGGAGCACTAGAGTAGGCAAAGGCACAGTAACAAGAGGCACTAAGGAATTGCACAAGGGTGAATAGTTAATATTTTTGTTGTAAATATGTGTTCACTGATTTTTGATACATTTATTAATTCAGTTTGGATTCCTTTGTGGTGTGTCTCATTTCAGCTTTGCGCTGTGATATGGCCTGTGACAGGGATGGAATGATGGGGTGTGGTGAGCAACAGGGATCTGGGGTTTAATTTATTCAAGCCGCAGTCTGATGAGGTGGTCACAGACTGCCCTTCCGGAAGGCCAATTAAGTGGCTGCCTCCTCCCTCACTCCTGTTCCTCCTCCTCCTCGTCCTCTTCCGCCTCCTCCTCCTCTCCCTCTTCCTCCTCCTGAGGTGGTCCCGCAATCCCTGGTGGTAAGGGCTGGGCTCTCATGATGGCCAAGTTGTGGAGCATGCAGCAGACCACCACAAAATGGGACACCCGCTCAGCCGAGTACTGGAGGGCTCCTCCCGAGCAGTCAAGACAGCGGAACCGTTGCTTCAGCAGGTCGATGATCTGCTCGATCATGTTCCCGGTGGCAGCACGACTCTCATTATATGAGTGCTGGGCAGGAATGTTGGGGTTGCAGAGGGGAGTCATGAGCCAGGTGGAGAGCAGATAGCCCTTGTCTCCTACCAGCCAGCCGCGAGCTTGACGTGATGGCTGGAAGAGTGCTGGCACACCGGTCTGGCGCAGGATGAAGGCATCGTGGTTGCTGCCAGGATAGCGGGCATTGACATTGAGGATTAGCTGTCTGTGGTCGCACACCAACTGCACATTAAGTGAGTGGTATCCTTTGTGGTTACGGAAGATCTCAGGATTGTTATGTGGTGCCTGCAAAGCCACGTCGGTGCAGTCAATGGCACCCTGCATCATGGGAAAGCCCGCTATCCTGGCAAATCCACATGCACGCTCGTTCTGCTTCTCTCTGGTGATGGGGAAGGAAATATAGTCCCTTCTCCTACTGCAGAGAGCCTCTGTGACCTCCCGGATACAGCGATGGATGGTGAACAGCGAGATGCTAGAATGTCTCCTGTTGCAGACTGGAAGGATCCGCTGGTGAAGAAATTGAGGGCGACGGTAACCTTGACTGCCACTGAGAGAGTCGTGGTTGCCCTGATCTGAGGCTTGAGGTCTGGTTGCAGGAGGTGGCAGAGTTCTGTGACCACCTCCTTGGTAAAGCGGAGCCTTCTAATACACTGCTCCTCACTTAATTGGAGGTAGGAGAAGTGCTCTTGGAATACCCTCGGAGGGTAAGGCCTCCTATTGCGAGCCTTGATGGCCCTCCTCCACCCTCTGGTCACATGTTCCAGTCTTTCTCACTGCCTCCGCTCCCTCCACCATAAATCCTCGAGGGTGAAGTTGACTGCCAGTACAGCCCCCATTAATGTAGACAAGTGTAGCAGTTTGATTTTTTTAAGAATATATGTAGCTACTTTTTAGTTGCCACAACACTCCAGATACTAAATAACATTGAAATTATGGAATGAGACTGTTGCACTATGTGAAACTGACAAGAAAGCACTGAAACTCCACTAACCTACAGCTGCAACTCATTACTGATGATCCCTTTAAATAACGTCCCTGGAGCCGGCTTCCTGTTGCTTCACGCCAGCTCTCCCTGTTGCTGTTTCCTCCAGGCGCTAAGGTAGGTGGCGACAATCAATTTCACAGATCAGGTGCTCAATGAGCGGTGCACATTCACTGACATCACGATTCATCTGACATTGAGGCTCCCGGTGATAACTGTTAGCGGCGGCTCTGCAGGGGGGGCGGGGGCGGGATTTGGCGTGCGGCATTGGATTCGCCTCGCCCCAGCGATAATGCTCAAGCACCCCATGAGCGCCATCTGCTTGCGCTAATGGGAGGCGCTAAGGTACCCAATTTTTCCCCCACGGTGTTAAGCTGGAGTCAGGGTTCAACCTTCAGTTTGACACTGCATGCAGTATAAACTCAATGTGGTGTCAAACCTGGTTTACGAAGTGTTGAACCTCCTCACACTTTTTAACCTACCTTACCTTAATTTAAATGTTTAGATCGGAGGATTCTCCCCTTCTTGTTCCAAATATTTAAATTTGAATAGTTGGGAAAAAGTTCAACATGTGAATTTATCCAGCTACGCACAAAGCTACCCCTTAAATGGTGCAGTCAGCACAGGCCAAGAAATGTAAACAGGGTTCTGCTTGACTGCAATCCAAATTACATCTATTTTCACATCTGGTAGCTGTAGAGCAAATGCACCTTAGGTTTCTCCAAACCAAGCTGCTGAGAAATCTATACAAGTAGAGTTTCTGTTTGCCCATTGAGGAGTAAACTCTCTCCCTGTAGGGACACATCCCACTTAACCAGGTCCAAACAACTTAGGTGTCATTGACAGAACCAAGGCTTAGGGACACCTAACTCTGCACAGGGAGTTTAACTCGACTGGAGTTATAGAAATCTTATAAATCATAGAAACTTTCAGCACAGAAGGCGGCCATTCAGCCCATCATGCCTGTGCTGGCTCATGAAAGAGCAGTCGTTAACAAGTTTAAAACCGCAAAGTATTCCAGAGCAGAGCACTGGTAAGGTTTTTGCTGCTTTTCCACCTAAGATCACTCCAGCCATTAGGGCACTGGCTTTTAGGGTTACCTGGAATGTAGTAGGAAGAATCCCAGCTCCCAGTCATAGATTTATCCCTCCAAGTTCCATTATTGAACCAAGCCGGCAAATGATCAAGAGTATCCTGGAGTATTGTGAACCTGCCAAGATTAGGCATCAGACTACTGAGTCTGCCACATAGAAAGTTGACTTGGTTCTGAGCTTACATTGTCAAGCATATCATTTGGAGCCACCACAACTCCAAAGACTCCATACTTACATGGCTTTTCCTCCTCCCCAACTAGGAAGACATTACCCCTTTAAGAACCAAGGCATTATATTCAATTTACATGTGATCCAAACAATGTTTTAATAGATAGAATTCTGTAAATGACCATTTGAGTGCTGTGTTTGTCTACTTTTATGTTTTTAGTAATGGTTACACTGGCTTGGACCTTTACTGCCAGTTCAAACTCCTGGGAATTGGATTTTGTTATAGGATAATAATTAATTTATACTATTAAATACACTCCGGCAGTATGGATAATATAGGTTCGGATCAGTAGTGTAGGTTTTCTGAATTTGTGTTCCCTACGCAGAGCTTACTAGGAGTGCATATTGGGATTTGGGTGTGGAAAGTCCTGTAGGGCCCACTGACTCTTGTGCCTGAATTCCCAACATGGGCTCCAAGTGCACAAGGGTCTGCACCAGGAGCACACATTCAAAAAATCTACTCTAATATTCCGTGTCGTAGACTTAGAACAAGCTTAGGCACTGGAAAAGAAAAAAAGCAAGATATTGCTGGTTACGTTCAGTTATCAAATCAAATTGAAAATACACTTGTAAACTTAGCTTTGCTTCATATTTAAAAAATTATTGAAATTTTTTGTCTGGTGTTCATTGCGAGCTCAACTGCAGTGCTTTAAAACAATTTAATATCACAAACACCTATCTGATTTTAAAAGAGGAGAACATACTCATAGCATGTATTATGTAGTCCCACCATTTATCTGTGATTTATTTATGAGCTACCATGGTGCTCATTGTAATTTATTCCTACTAATATTTCTTTTGAGTCCAACACAGGCACATAAGATGAAGCTTTCATCTCTCTCAAGGCAGCTAAGAGTTTGAAGATACCTGAGTATGGGATTGTCTCATTCCATTTCTAGGGTTTTAGGTTTTAGTGAAAAAAAATTAATTCCCCACTTCTATGTAAACATATTTACATTTAACTCAATACACCTCCCTAATCAAGTTCTTTAATATTCTGAAGGAATATAATTACAGTATAGACTTATGTGGCCATTATTTCTATTTGCGTTGGTAGTTGGAGGTTAGAGCAGACCTCATGTATAAATCCAACATCCATCGAAAGACCAATCTAATTCAGTTGGTGCTGACAAAGAGGCGCTGCTTTAGATTCTGTCTGGTACTGAGGTGTAGCAGTATAAAGCTTTGAATGTCTACATTGATTTTATTGAGGCGGGTCGGGGCAGAGGAAAAGGTGAAGCTGAACTGGTAGCAGAAGAGAAGAAAGCGACCCCTATATTTCTTTGTTGTTCTAAATTTGCATCTGTAGAAATTGCAATTGCTAAACTTCATAAGGAAGTGAAAGACGTAAAATAGTTGGTTGATTTTCTACTTTTCTTGGCAGGTCTATAGCTGTTTCATTGCCCCTCATAGCTGCATCTAGTTCATACCACCGGGGACATTTTCAACTTTGCCGCCTGGACAGTAGCCTGGAGGAACAGATCACCCGCCCATTGTAGAACCTGCCCAATTTTAGTTCCATTGAAATCAATGAAATAAAATGATGAAGAAATTGGACTCAATCTGATTGGACAGGTTATTAGAGGCAGAAAGGAAGGTAGGACTAGAGGCCATGCACATAAAATCCATAGGCAAAGAGTTAGGGCTGGATTTTGAATGACCTGTGGAGTCGGGTTTGGAGGCGTGTGGGGGGTTAAAGTTGCGGGGTTGGGGCTCCCGACCCCATCCCGACTCCATCCCGCCTTCACGCAATTTTGACAAAATCGGTCACGGAGTTCCCGACTCCGTCCCGCCTCCAAGAGGCGGGAGAGGCCATTAAAGCCCTTAACAAGGCCTAAATTGGCTCTGTAATGCCATTTTGAAACGTTTTAGCTAGTTTAATCCTTTTCCGACGTGAATTACGCCTGATGTGAAACACTCCAGTGAAACCTGGCGGGAGCACAAGTGGATAGCTGACTATCAACTGCAGGTCTACTATTACAACGGAGATGTGATGAAGGTAGTAGTAGTATTAGTCGTCTCTGATGCTGCTGCATTGTCTTCAGAGACTGCCTGGCCTTGCTGTGAGAGGCCCTGGATGCAAAAAAATTCTCATTCTCTCTCTCTCTCTCTCTCTCTCTCCATTTTGATTTTGCATCCAGGTCCACTCACAGCACAGACAGGTCCACTCACACCAAAGTCCAGGCAATCTCTGAGACCAGGCAGCCTGCAGAGATGACATCATCAGAGGCGACTTTCCCACTGAAACCACTAATTGGTTCATGGGTTCCCACATGCTGCAGCTCAATTGCCCAATTAAGTGAAAATTGCTTCATTCATCCACATTAATCTGGAGTCGGTGGAGAACACGAAATGCAGGTAACACGACCCCAACCCGACCCCAAGACAAAATCCAGCCCTTAATGTCTATGGATGTAGTTTATATGGATTTCCAAAATGCATTCGGTAAGATGCCACATAAGAGACTGTTAGCTAAAATTAAAGCACATGGAATTGACGGCAAATTATTGACCTGGTTAGGAGATTGGTTAGGCAGTAGAAGATAGAGAGTAGAGATAATGGGTATGTACTTGAATTGGAAGGAAGTGACTAGTGGTGTCCCACAAAGATCTGTGCTGAGGCCTCAACTATTCACTATATTTATGAATTACTTAGATTAGGGCAACACGGTGGCATAGTGGTTAGCACTGGTGCCTCACAGCGCCAGAGACCCGGGTTCGAATCTGGCCTTGGGTGACTGTCTGTGTGGAGTTTGCACATTCTCCCCGTGTCTGCGTGGGTTTCCTCCGGGTGCTCCGGTTTCCTCCCACAGTCCAAAAATGTGCGGGTTAGGTGATTTGGCTATGATAAATTGACCCTTAGTGTTAGGGGGGGATTAAATATATGGGGTTACAGGGTTTGGATGGGATATGTTAGGGGGAATTAAATATGTGGGGTTACGGGGATAGGGTGGGATATGTGTCGGTGCAGGCTTGATGGGGATTCTGTGTGAGGGGGCAGGGACAGGGTACTGGATTTGGATGATCAGCCATGATCGTATTGAATGGTGGAGCAGGCTCGACGGGCCGAATGGCCTACTCCTGCTCCTAGTTTCTATGTTTCTATAACACAATAGAAAGCCATGTATCCAAGTTTGCCAATGATACAAAGGCGGATGGCATAGTAAGTAGTGTAGACCGGAGCATAAAATTACAAAGAGACATTGATAGATTAAGTGAGTGGGCAAAACTGTGGCAGATGGATTTCAACACAGGTAGATGTGAGGTCAACCATTTTGGACCAAAAAAGGATAGATCCGATTATTTTTTAAATGGTGAAAAGCTAGGAACAGTAGAGGCACAAAGTGATTTAGGTGTCCATGTACACAGATCACTAAAATGTAATAGTCTCAAACAAAAAATAATCTAGAAGGCTAATGGAATGTTAGCCTTTATAACTAGAGGGCTAGAACACAAAGGGGAGGAAGTTTTGCTGCAGCTATACAAAGCCCTGGTTAGACCACATCTGGAGTACTGAGTACAATTCTGGGCACTGCACCTTAGAAATGATATATTGGCCTTGGAAGGAATGCAGCACAGATTCACCAGAATGTTACCAGGGCTCCAAGGGTTAGATTATGAGAGGTTACATAAACTAGGTTTGTATTCCCTGGAATATAAAAAGTTAAGGAGTGATTTGTTTGAAGGTTTTAGGATTTTGAAAGAAATTGATAGGGTAGATAGAGAGAATCTTTTTCCACTGATGGGGGAAAAGAAAGAAAGACTTACATTTATCCAGTCGAGGACAAGGGGACATAACCTTAAAGTCAGAGCCAGGCCATTGAGGAGAGAGATTAGGAAGCACTTTTTCATGCAAAGGGTGGTAGAAGTGTGGAACTCTCTCCCAAAAAAAGCTAGCTCAATTAATAGTTTTAAATCTGAGAGCGATAGATTTTTGCCAGCCAAGGGTATTAAGGGATATGGAGCCAAGGCAGGTGGACAGAGATAGGATACAGGTCAGCCATGATCTCAATAAATGGTGGAACAGGCTCGAGGGGCTGAATGACCAACTCCTGTTCCTATGTTTCTATTTCTGAGAGACACGATGGCCCGTATTTTCTGATCGTAGGCCTCCCGCGGGCGGAGACCTGCGATCTGGAAAAATCTACGCCCTTACCTGAGGGCTCCTGGGACGCACACGCTTCCACTCCTGGGCCTCTCCAAACTCCAAATGTGCAGGGCCCACGTATCCCAGAGGCGCAGGCAGTTCGCAGTGACCCTGGGATCACGTGGGCCATGGGGAGTCAATCAAAGAAGGGAATCTCCCTTCATACACTTGACAGGAAGACCTGTCAAACATATGAATGGAGATCACCCCAAAAACTTAGTAAAACTTTAAATACATTTTTTTTAATCACATTTTTAAAATGACTTGAAATTACAAAAATTAAGGGGTAAAAATTCAGTTGGTTGCGCCTCCCGTTAGCGCCTTAAATGGGCGCTAATGGGGCGTTAAGGCGCTAACGCCCGGGCGCAGCGCTGTTTGCGCCGCTCGAGAACTTAACTTGAGATTGTGCGGCGGCGCTAAAACTTACCGCTGCGACCACCTGCGCGCGCAGATTGTGACGTCAGTCCGTGGTGCAACGCCCTTGGGGCGCCCCGGAGCGTAAATTGAGTGGCGCCCCCTGCCTTACCGCCTGGCGCTTCCAACGACCGGAAGACTGGAACGTTATCAATCGGTCTGGGGCTGGGGGGGGCGCTATTTAAAGGGGGCCTCTTCCTGTCTTTTTCTGAATGGTGGAGCAGGCTCGACGGGCCGAATGGCCTACTCCTGCTCCTAGTTTCTATGTTTCTATAACACAATAGAAAGCCATGTATCCAAGTTTGCCAATGATACAAAGGCGGATGGCATAGTAAGTAGTGTAGACCGGAGCATAAAATTACAAAGAGACATTGATAGATTAAGTGAGTGGGCAAAACTGTGGCAGATGGATTTCAACACAGGTAGATGTGAGGTCAACCATTTTGGACCAAAAAAGGATAGATCCGATTATTTTTTAAATGGTGAAAAGCTAGGAACAGTAGAGGCACAAAGTGATTTAGGTGTCCATGTACACAGATCACTAAAATGTAATAGTCTCAAACAAAAAATAATCTAGAAGGCTAATGGAATGTTAGCCTTTATAACTAGAGGGCTAGAACACAAAGGGGAGGAAGTTTTGCTGCAGCTATACAAAGCCCTGGTTAGACCACATCTGGAGTACTGAGTACAATTCTGGGCACTGCACCTTAGAAATGATATATTGGCCTTGGAAGGAATGCAGCACAGATTCACCAGAATGTTACCAGGGCTCCAAGGGTTAGATTATGAGAGGTTACATAAACTAGGTTTGTATTCCCTGGAATATAAAAAGTTAAGGAGTGATTTGTTTGAAGGTTTTAGGATTTTGAAAGAAATTGATAGGGTAGATAGAGAGAATCTTTTTCCACTGATGGGGGAAAAGAAAGAAAGACTTACATTTATCCAGTCGAGGACAAGGGGACATAACCTTAAAGTCAGAGCCAGGCCATTGAGGAGAGAGATTAGGAAGCACTTTTTCATGCAAAGGGTGGTAGAAGTGTGGAACTCTCTCCCAAAAAAAGCTAGCTCAATTAATAGTTTTAAATCTGAGAGCGATAGATTTTTGCCAGCCAAGGGTATTAAGGGATATGGAGCCAAGGCAGGTGGACAGAGATAGGATACAGGTCAGCCATGATCTCAATAAATGGTGGAACAGGCTCGAGGGGCTGAATGACCAACTCCTGTTCCTATGTTTCTATTTCTGAGAGACACGATGGCCCGTATTTTCTGATCGTAGGCCTCCCGCGGGCGGAGACCTGCGATCTGGAAAAATCTACGCCCTTACCTGAGGGCTCCTGGGAGGCACACGCTTCCACTCCTGGGCCTCTCCAAACTCCAAATGTGCAGGGCCCACGTATCCCAGAGGCGCAGGCAGTTCGCAGTGACCCTGGGATCACGTGGGCCATGGGGAGTCAATCAAAGAAGGGAATCTCCCTTCATACACTTGACAGGAAGACCTGTCAAACATATGAATGGAGATCACCCCAAAAACTTAGTAAAACTTTAAATACATTTTTTTTAATCACATTTTTAAAATGACTTGAAATTACAAAAATTAAGGGGTAAAAATTCAGTTGGTTGCGCCTCCCGTTAGCGCCTTAAATGGGCGCTAATGGGGCGTTAAGGCGCTAACGCCCGGGCGCAGCGCTGTTTGCGCCGCTCGAGAACTTAACTTGAGATTGTGCGGCGGCGCTAAAACTTACCGCTGCGACCACCTGCGCGCGCAGATTGTGACGTCAGTCCGTGGTGCAACGCCCTTGGGGCGCCCCGGAGCGTAAATTGAGTGGCGCCCCCTGCCTTACCGCCTGGCGCTTCCAACGACCGGAAGACTGGAACGTTATCAATCGGTCTGGGGCTGGGGGGGGCGCTATTTAAAGGGGGCCTCTTCCTGTCTTTTTCTGTGGTCGACATTTATGCACCACTCGTTCTGAGAGAGAGAGAGAGATTCGGAGAGAGAGAGAGAGAGAGACTTCTACATTGACTCAACGCTTTGTGAGGTAGTTTTGCCTAGTTCATCCTAACTTTGCTGCTACTTTCGTTGCTGTACCTCATTACTTTTCTGGCAAAGAGAAGATGGGGGCTGCAATGATTGGAGGCGTCGTCCTGCTCCAGCTCAATCGGAGCAGAGTGAGACGCAGACAGAGAGTGGCAATGATGGCCAGACGGAGGAGGCCCATCAGGCGCATGTACAGGAGAGCTTACCCTCCCAGGGTATATCGTGAACAGCTCTCCTACATCCACATGTCCGAGGAGCTGTGTTTGCGAAGGCTGCGATTCAGCAAGGAGGTGGTCACTGAGCTCTGCCACCTGCTGCAGCCAGATCTGCAGCCTCAGCTGAGGTCCAGGACGTCTCTGTCGGTGGCAGTGAAGGTCACAGTGGCCTTGAACTTCTACGCCACTGGCTCATTCCAAGCTGCTGTTGGGGACCTCGCCAATATCTCCCAGTTTGCGGTGCATCGCTGCATCCGGCAGGTCACCAATGCCCTCTTCACAAGGAGACGAGACTTCATCTCCTTCCCTATGACCCCAGACAAGCAGCATGACCGTGCTATGGGCTTTGCGAGGGTAGCGGGCTTCCCCATGGTGCAGGGCGCCATTGACTGCACGCATGTGGCTTTGCGTGCTCCGCGAGAGAATGCAGAGGAGTTCCGGAACAGAAAGGGGTTCCATTCCTTGAATGTGCAGTTGGTCTGTGACCACAGACAGGTGATTCTCGCTGTCAATGCCCACTATCCGGGCAGCTGCCACGATGCTTTCATCCTGCGCCAGAGTACTGTGGCAGAAATTTTCGAGGCACCGCATCAGCCAGTTGGTTGGCTTCTGGGGGACAAGGGGTACGCATTGAGCACCTGGCTGATGACACCGCTCCGTGCGCCAAACACCCCTGCTGAGCTGCGGTACCAGGAAAGCCAACAAGCAACGAGGAACATTATTGAGCGCACAATCGGCGTGCTCAAACAACGATTCCGCTGTCTGGACCATTCCGGAGGAGCCCTGCAGTACTCGCCTGAGCAAGTTTCCAAATTCGTAGTGGTGTGCTGCATGTTGCACAACATGGCAATCCTCAGGACGCAGCCAATGCCACCAGGCCTTGCAGCACCACAAGAGGAGGAGGAGGAAGAGGAGGAACAGGCCGAGGACGATGATCAGCAGCAGCACCAAGGCAGGAGGGCGGCCCACAATGGTCAAACTGCAAGGGCCGTCCGTCAACGACTAATAGCAAGCCGCTTCTAGGACCCCTGCCAGTGCTACAAACACGAATCAACCCAGCACGCAACCCCTAAGCCGGCCAAGGCACCAATAATTCCAACCACCAGCCATGTATATTTTGAATACAGAAACTTATTTATTGTACAAACTCTGTGTGTGTCAATTCCTCATGACAAACTCATAGAAATAAACACAAAAAAACAGTCAATAACATAACTGGTTCTCACAACCTGGAGATAATGTCCAAAACACTAAACAAAAGTTGGACCATGAACCTCGGCCTTTAATAAAAAAATGACCAGCATTTTGGCACACCTCCTACTTTTTGCCCTTCGAGGGTGATCTCCTTCCCTTGCGCACTTCCCCCCTTCTAACCCTACTGCTCCTCCGTAATGGGACCTCAGTGGCTGCAGCAAGGCTGGTGGAAGGCTGCTGCTTGTCAGACCCTGACACTGCAGATGCCCCTGAAGGACGGCCTCGACCACTTCTGGGCCTGGAGGGCCCGGCTGCAGACTGCACCAACTCTGCATGGGCGGCAGCAGTCTGTCCTACAGGCGGTGGCAAGTGCAGTGGAGAAGTGACAGTGTTGGCAGCAGGAATGCTGTCATCGTGAGAGAGGACAGCAACTCCCTGCTCGCCCGACACACTGGCACTCCCACGGGGCAGCACTTCAGCATCCGGAGCAATTTGCCTGAGAACAGATTGCTGGCCTGCTGCGGCGCGGTGACAGCCCCGGGGACATGTGCACGAACCATCGAGGATGGCAGCAGTCAGTGCTCGCGTGGCCTCAATCTGAGTCTGCATGAGAGCAGGCTCAGATGGGTTCCTGGCAGCCAGTGACTGAATTGCAGCAGTAAGCTTTAGTGTGGCATCCGCCTGTGCTACAGCGAAGTGCTCCACACTCCTTGCCAGTGCCTCAATGCATTCGGGCACCCTTCCCACTGCACCCATGAGCTCAGTGTGCATGCCCACCGCCTGGCTGTTCATTTCTGCAATCAGCCGCTCCTCCTCTGCGTCCATTGCATTAGGAGTGTCTGGCATACTCTCCCTCTGGGGAGAAGGCTCCCGTTCTTCCCTCCCCCCCCCCATGGCGTTGCTGCAGCCCGCTGGGTCCTGGAACTTCACCATCATCAGCCCCTTCCCCCCTGCTCCCCCGTTCTTCCCTCCCCCCCCCATGGCGTTGCTGCAGCCCGCTGGGTCCTGGAACTTCACCATCATCAGCCCCTTCCCCCCTGCTCCCCTCCGGGGAAGGCGTGTTCCCAGTGTGGCCATGGGCTTCCTCGGGAGAGGGTGGCACTGATGCTCCGGCTTCCTCTTCCTCCTCAGCTGCAGCATCACTCCCAGTGGCAGCTTCAGGGACCATCTCCTCAGCTGGTGAATCACCATCTGAAAGCAGGGAGGTACAAGAGTGGCTTTAGCGTGAGGACAGGGTGGCAGTAAGGGAGGAATAAGTGCAGCGAGTTAGCAAGTTGGATTGAAAGTGTCAAAGGCTGGTATTGTGAGGGACAAGTGGAAGGACAGAGGACAAAAAGGTGATGACCTTACCATTGCTGTCCACAACGGGGTCGGCGTCTCCAGTGGCGACGGGACCGATCACCCGGCTTGCCACAATCCTGTGGACGCGCTCCTCCAGATCGCTGAGGGGTTGCAGCTGAAGCCGCCCTCCACCCGTCCGTTGCTGCTGTCTCCGATTATGAGCCAGCTTAGCCTGCAAGAAAAAGGACAGCATCTGAGTCAATATACAGCCATGGTCTTGCCTGATGTGCCTCCCATAGGTGAATAGCCCTTACAATATGCAGCCATGGTCTTGCCTGATGTGCCTCCCATAGGTGAATAGCCCTTACTGTATGCAGCCATGGTCTTGCCTGATGTGCCTCCCATAGGTGAATAGCCCTTACTGTATGCAAAGTGTGGAATGTGTGTGTGTGTTTCATGAAAGGGCCATAGGTGTTGGATGAGTGTTGTGCATTGGGGTTTTAAGACCCTCTGGCCATAGAGTGAGGTTGAGATGGAGGGATGGAGAGGTATTGAGAAAAAGCCACTCACCCTGACGACCCGAGTGAGGTCGTTGAACTTTTTGCGGCACTGGACATGGGTCCTGGGCACCATGCTCCTGGAGGAGACGCTCTGAGCCACCTCCCTCCACACTCTTCTGAACTCGCGTGGCAAAGGCCTCCTGCCACTCTCTGGGAACAGCATGCATCGTCTGCGCTCCACTGCGTCAACCAGAGCATCCAAGGCCCGCTCGGTGAAGCGATGAGCGCGTTCTCTCACCCTCTCCATGCTTGGCAGCAAAATGGATTACAGGTCTCTCCAGGCTGAGATTCAAGGCTGCAATGAGCAGGGTGTGGCTGGGGAGCAAGTGGCCCCCCCCGCTTTAAGAAGTGTCCGGCGCCAGTGTGTCTGTGTTCCATCGCTAACTGGCAGCAGCTGCGCTGCGCTCGTGCGCTGAGTTAGCGCCTCACTCCTAGGCCTTTGCGCCTTAAGAGAGGTGTGCAGCGCCTAATTTAGCGCTCCACTCACCTCCCGGGGCGGTAAAAGTGAAGTTTCCTGTCAGTGCCGATAATTAGCGCCAGGCGCTAATATTTGCGCGCGGACGATATTTGCGCCCCAAATGGGGCGCGACCTAATTTCTACCCCTAAGTATTTTAAACAAAAAAATAATTTTTTGAAAAAAATAATTAATGTTTTTTACGGGGCTAAAAATAAACTTACCTTTTTTAAAGTATTTTTAAATGATAAATCAGTGAAATTTTTATTTATTTTTTAACTTTTTTCAACTCTTATCCTGGCCTGCTTTTACCAGGTGTAAGAATTGTAAGGGTTTTCTGCGGGCGGATGGTCTCCAAAAAGCGGAACTATCCGCCCGCAGAGGCCCTTCTCCAGGGCAGCCGGAGGATCTGTCAAGACCATTCTTGACAGATTGGAAATGCCGGTTTTCAGCGCATGCGCTGTGCATGCCTGAAACCGGCATTTCCGTTGTCCCTACGGGTGGGTACACAGCGCGTACCCACCCGTAGGGATCAGAATATCTGGGCCGATAAGGCACTAAATATAAGTCTTTCTTTCTTGCTGCGCTTGGACAGGAATGTAAATATCCAAAAGGCAAGCAATAAGCTTGATTCTTCTGACAGAAGAGAAGCTCTTCTTACAAAGATAGCCTCTGCCAACAACCTGTAACACACAGAGTTAAAAATAGGTATAAGGCAAGTTCATGATGCCACCAGATACACAACCCAGGCAGCAACTGTCCTTGCTTGACAACTGCACTGTGCACGTGTTACTCAGGTTAGTGTAGAGAACAGCAGTGGAGGCACCTGGCCAAGAGTATGATTGAAGATACTTCAATAAAGCTGAGACATGACAACCCAAGTGTTGGCTTGGTTACTGGGACTCAGTATAAACACAGTGTTGATTTCGCTTCAGAGATCAATGGGGAACCATAAATGTTGTTAAAAATTGATTGCTTTCCTTTTCATAGTAAACGGAATAACATATGTGCAGTTGGGTAGGAAACAGCACTGAACTTTAATCCCGGCAGCAATTTATGAATAACTTTGAATGTATTCCCATTTTTGATCATTTTTAAATGAACTTTACCCTGTTTTGTCACCACATTCAAATGTATCAAAACATAAACCTTATATCTTATATCTTGTTTATTTCTCAATTGACTGAAGTCACCAAATTCAAAATTACATAAAATTACATAGGCATTACAACACAGAAACAGGCCATTTGGCCCAACCAGTCCATGTTGGTGTTTATCCTCCACGTGAGCAGTAGTCCTAATCCCATGTCCCCTCTCTGTTCTCATATCCCTCTCCACTGCCCCTTCCACCCGCACACCTAACCTGTTTTGAGCAGCTTCTGGATTTCTTTATCACCAAGATATAGACCATCCATTAAACTGCATCTGTTGCTTCAGCCCCTTCCCCTTGCCCACTAAGCCAAACTTCCCACAGTCCCCCTCCTACTCTAGTCCTGAAACCCTGTCTATCTATAGTTTCTACCCTATTCCCTCTTGAAGCTCTTCAGTCCATGAGACCCACCTCCTGCTCTCTTCACTCTATTCCCACTAAATTCGTGACCACTCAATGTCCCTTCTGGCCTGCGTAATAGCTGAAATTATAAATGGAGCTGTCTCCCTCCCTTTCAAAACCACCGCCATCTCCTGAAAAGCCCTACTGTCGACCCCTCTGTTCTCGCTAAACACCAGCCTATCTTCAACCTCCATTTTTTCTCCAAGGGCTTTGAACATGTTGTCGCCTCCCAGATCTGTGCTCATCTATCTCGTAACACCCTGATTGAATCCCTACATCAGGTTTCTGCCACTGACACAACACCAAAACAGCCCTAACCAAAGTCATCAACAACATCCTCTTAGACTGTGACCATGATGCATTATCCCTCCTCGTCTTCTCTGCAATCTTTGACATGGTCAACCATACTCCTGTCTTCGCTGACCTACAAGGCATTGGACAACGTGGACCACTTTCCATACCTCGGGAGCCTACTGTCAACAAGGGCAGACGTCGATGACGAAGTCCAACACCGCCTTCAGTGTGCCAGTGCAGTCTTCGGTCGCCTGAGGAAGAGAGTGTTTGAAGACCAGGACCTCAAACCCGGCACTAAGCTCATGGTCTACAGAGCAGCAGTGATACCCACCCTGCTGTATGCCTCAGAGACATGGACCATGTACAGCAGGCACCTCAAAGCACTGGAGAGGTACCACCAATGCTGCCTCTGCAAGATCCTGCAAATCCATTGGCAGGATAGGCACACCAACGTCAGTGTTCTCGCTCAGGCCAACATCCCCAGCATCGAAGCTTTGACCATGCTCGATCAGTTCCGATGGATGGGTCACATCGTCCGCATGCCCGATACGAGACTCCCAAAACAAGCGCTCTACTTGGAGCTCCGGCACAGCAAGAAAGCCCCAGGTGGGCAGAGGAAACGCTTCAAGGACACCCTCAAAGCCTCCTTGAAAAAGTGCAACATCCCCACTGACACCTGGGAATCCCTGGCCCAAGACCACACAAAGTGGGCAACACGGTGGCATAGTGGTTAGCACTGGTGCTTCACAGCGCCAGGGACCCGGGTTCGAATCTGACCTCGGGTGACTGTCTGTGTGGAGTTTGCACATTCTCCCCGTGTCTGCGTGGGTTTCCTCCGGGTGCTCCGGTTTCCTCCCACAGTCCAAAAATGTGCGGGTTAGGTTGATTTGGCTATGATAAATTGACCCTTAGTGTTAGGGGGGGATTAAATATGTGGGGTTATGGGGATAGGATGGGATATGTTAGGGGGAATTAAATACTTGGGGTTACGGGGGTAGGGTGGGATATGTGTACTGTGGGGATTAAAGCAGGGGACAGGGTACTGGATTTGGATGATCAGCCATGATCGTATTGAATGGTGGAGCAGGCTCGACGGGCCGAATGGCCTACTCCTGCTCCTAGATTCTATGTTTATGTTTATAAAGTGGAGGAGAAGCATCCGGGAAGGTGCCGAACACCTTGAGTCTCTTCGCCGGGAGCAAGCAGAAGCCAAGCGCAAGGAGCACACGTCAACCCAAGCACCCCACCCACCTGCCCCTTCAACCACCGTCTGCCCCACCTGTGACAGAGACTGTAGGTCCCGCATTGGACTCATCAGTCACCTGAGAACTCATTTTTAATGTGGAAGCACGTCATCCTCAGTTCCAAGGGACTGCCTCAGAAGAAGGAAGAAGACATTGCCCCCCAGTACCCCAATGCCTCAAATTTAAACTTCTCATTTTTATGTTTAAATCCCTCATGCCTTGCCACTCCCTATCTCTGTAATCTCTTCCAGCCCTACACGCCCCTCACACCAAACCTTTGACTCCAAGCTCTTAGTGCAACACCATCTCCTTTGCCACACCATTGGTGGCCATATCTCCATAGCTTCACTCCTCCTAATCTCTGTTTCTTTGGCTCGGCATCCATTTTTACTTACCTGCAAATTGCCTTAGAATGGTTTTGTATGTTAAAGGCACTATATAAATGCAAGTTGTTGTTGTTGAATAGATCATTAGATATGCTGCTCTTCTGTTACTTGGGGAGAGTGCCAAACAGGGTCCCTTGCACCAACCTCATGAAGAAGAAGAAGAATTTTGATCTATGTAGTGCCTTTCATGACCTCAGCATATCCCAAAGCCCTTTACAGCTCATGAAGTATTTTTTAAGTGTAGTCACTGCTGTAATGTGGGAAACACGGCAGCTAATTTGCACACAAATAGCAATGAGATAATGACTAGATAATCTGTTTCAATGATGTTGGTTGAGGGATAAATGTTGGCCAGGACACCAGGGAGAACTCCCTGCTCTTCTTTGAAATAGTGCAGTGGGATCTTTTACGTCCACCTGAGAGGGCAGACGGGGCCTCGGTTTAACGTCTCATCCGAAAGACGGCACCTCCAACAGTGCAGCACTCCCTCAGCACTGCACTGGAGTGTCAGCCTAGGTTATGTGCTCAAGTCTCTAGAGTGGCTGCAACTCTTTAAATGTTACCTGAAGCTCCCCATTAGCAAGGCCCAATATGGGTCTGGAGCTCATCATGAATAATTCATTAAAACTGACCCTGGAATTACCATGAGTTTGAACTGGCAGGAAAGTGGCAAACATGATGGTCATCACAATCTGGTCCCACTGCTTGCACACTGGGGCCTAAAGATATACCCTACTGATATTAACAATGATTACAAAACCAGGCCCATCAGATGTTTGGAAACTTCTGCTAATAAACAAGAACTAAAGGTAATTTTTAAGGGGAGTGGGAAAAAGACAACATTTAAGCCATCCATTTTGGGATATGTGCCTTAGATGTAAGTGGCAGCCTGGTACAGTGAAGAACGGTCTTTTCATCTGTTACAGTGTAGAAGGAATTATATATGATCCATGCGTTACTGTATTTAGGAGTACTTGGTGTTAATACTGGAGCCAAAGTAAATAAAAATTCAAATCAGCGTAGTGGTCACTGCTCACTTTGATGGGAAGACTTGCTTAAAAATAAAGGACAAACACTCCTAACTTTTCACAGACCAAAGTTAACAGAATTTAAACAAACAAGGAACATTAGAATTTTTGAGGGTGTGAGCTGAGTGTCTGACACATGTGGAAACCCATCACTTCCTTAGCAGTCTCGAAAACTAAGTTATTGAGAAATCGATACAGGTGGAGTTCCTGTTTGCCAGTGACAGAGTACACAATCTCTCCCCATAGGGGCACAATTCTCTGACCTAAGTCCAGAGAGGCTAATCAAAGGTTGGGAGAGCTAAAGCTTAAGGATCTCCAAGTGTGGACAAGGGTACTGGAGCTTAACAAGCTAAAACCACACAGTTGACCAACAGGAACCGTTGGTAAGCTTCCCTCTGCTTGTCTAATCAGGAGCACTCTATCCATCAGGGCATTGTTTGCCGGATTATCAGAACCAAGTGGGAAGAATTTCTGTTCCCAATGACAGGTCTACCCCTCTAGGTCTCACTAATATTCCAAGCTGGCTGGTGGATCATCGATAATATCCTGGAGTACTGCGAACCTGCCAAACCTCCACAGAGGATTGATTTGATTCGAATCTGCCATTACCAGGCATCAGCTTAGCCGTAAAGAGACCCAGCTCAGCTTGCTTCCAAAGAGGACAGTTACTAGTTGGTCATTAGACAACTGACAAGTGTGGACTTGAACAGAGTTACTAGGAGCCCTCCCAAGTGTCATGGTGAGCAGAAAACCTCACCATAGAGTGTGGGGGTTCATTGCCACAATCCTCCTGACCACAGATTGGGCACACGCCAGTTGAAGGTGCGGAGGTTCAGGAGCAGCACCTTCATTCTCTGCAATCCAATTATGGTAGGCATTGAACTCCAGAATCATCGAATCATAGGTCTAAAATTCGGTTGCTTTGCGCCTCCCGCGAAATTCAGCGGGAGGTTAGCGGCAGCGGTAACCGTTAGCGCCCCGAGGCGCTGCGCCACTGGCAATGACGTAATCGCTGCGCGCAGCACCCCATTCATGCCCCAGCCACGATCTTCGGTAGCGCCCCATGACTTACCGCTGGACGCTATGTCCGACGGGGTCAGGGGGGCCTACCTGCGGCCGGGGCAGTGCTAATTAAAGGGGAGGTGCCGGGCGGCCAGTTTTGTTGCTGGCCGCCTGCCAGCATCTGCCCCCATTGCCGTCCCCGACCTCCTCTGCAGCCTTCCCGCGGAGTGCCAGCTGCGCTCCGTGAGTGCCGGGCTCTTTTGCCGGCACTCCGATCCCTGGTGGTCCAGCTGGGCCCGGGTCGCGCTGCGCAAGGCCCCTCCCCTTTAAGAAGGGGAGGAAAGCCTACAGTACCGCAGCGCGACGTGCCGCAGCGCCGCCACGATATTCACTCGCAGCGCCCCAAGAGGGAGGCGGGGCGCTTCCAGTAGCACCCCACTTCCCTCTTGGGGTGCTACCGATGAATTTCGGCTGCAAGGGCGCTAACTTTTTCAGGGTGCTAAAAGTAGCGCCTTGGCGAAGTTAGCGCCCCGAAGGGGGCGCGGCTCAATTTTTCCCCCATAGAATCATAGAATGGTTACAGCACGGAAGAAGGCCATTCGGCCCATCGAGCCCATGCCAACTCTCAGCAAGTTCCACTCCCCTGCCCTTTCCCCGTAGCCTTGCAAATTTTTTCCTTCAGATAAGATTGAGTCTGCCTCCACTACCCTTTCAGGCAGTGCATTCCAGATCTTAACCACTCACTGCGTAAAAAGGTTTTATCTTATGTCGCCTTTGGTTCTTTTGCCAATCACCTTAAATCTGTGTCCTCTGGTTATTGACTCTTCTGCCAATGGGAACAGTTTCTCTCTATCTACTCTGTCTAGACCCCTCATGATTTTGAACACCTCTATCAAAACTCCTCTCAATCTTCTCTGCTCCAAGGAGAACAACCCCAGCTTCTCAAGTCTATCAACGTAACTGAAGTCCCTCATTCCTGGAATCATTCTCCTAAATCCCAGAATTGGACACAGTACTCCAGTTGGGGCCGAACCAGTGTTTTATACAGGTTCATCGTAATTTCCACACTTTTGTACTCTATACTTCTACTTATGAAGCCCAGGATCCCATAAGCCTTTTTAACTGCTTTCTCAACCTGCACTACCACCATCAACGATTTGTGCACACATACTCCCAGGTCTCTCTGTTCATGCACCCCCTTTAGAATTGTACCATTTAGTTTATAAGTCCTCTTCTCATTCTTTCTACCAAAATGTATCACTTCGCACTTTTCTGCATTAAATTTCATCTGCCACGTGTACGCCCATTTCACCAGTCTGTCTATGTCTTCCTGAAGTCTATCACTATCGCTATCCTCCTCACTGTTCACTATACTTCCAAGTTTTGTGTCATCTGCAAATTTTGAAATTGTGCCCTGTACACCCATGTCAAAGTAATTAATATATATCAAGAAAAGCAGTGGTCCTAGAACCGATCCCTGGGGAACACCACTGTATACCTTCCTCCAGTCCAACAAACAACCGTTCACCACTACTCTCTGTTTCCTATCACTTAGCCAATTTCATATCCATGCTGCCACTGTCCCTTTTATTCCATAGGCTTCAACTTTGTGGCACTTTGTCGAACACCTTTTGGAAATCCATGTACACTACGTCAACCGCATTACCCTCATCAACCCTCTCTGTTACCTCATCAAAAAACTCGATCAAGTTGGTTAAAAATGATTTGCCTTTAACAAATCCGTGCTGGCTTTCCTTAATTAATCCACACCTATCCAAGTGACTGTTAATTTTGTCCCTGATAACTGTTTCTAAAATCTTCCCCACTAGCAAGGTTAAACTGACTGGCCTGTAGTTGCTGGGTTTATCCTTACACCCTTTTTTGAACAATGGTGTAACATTTGCAATTCTCCAGTCCTCTGGCACCACCCCCGTATCTAAGGAGGATTGGAATATTATGGCCAGTACCTCCGCGATTTCTGCCCTCAATTCCCTCAGCATCCTAGAATGCATCCCATCCACTCCTGGTGATTTATCTACTTTAAATACAGCCAGCCTTTCTAATGCCTCTTCTTTATCAATTTTTATCCTATCAAGTGTCTCCACTACCTCCTCCTTTACTATGTCTATGGCAGCATCCTCTTCCTTGGTGAAGACAGATGCAAAGTACTTGTTTAGTACCTCAGCCATACCCTCTGCCTCCATGCATAGGTCTCCTTTTTGGTCCCTAATCAGCCCCACCCCTCCTCTTACTACCCTTTTGCTATTTATAGGAGCTTGTGTTCTCATAGCTTGCCTCCAGATAATACTTGGATGTGGGATCAGTGAGCTGCATTTTCTGCGCATCTATCTTTCAAAGGGAATGCTTTGATGAGTGGTCCAAGACCTTGACATTCTGTCCATCTGGATGATTGCCTCAAATACTGAACCTTGTCAGTGCCATCAAGCAGAAACATATTGCTACACTGACTATATGCAAATGCAGATACAAATTCTCTTCATTATGAATCATCATATCAATTTATTTGCATATAGCTACCTTCAAGCTATTAAGTTACAAAATATTTCTATTTTACATCTGCTGGGTTTCACTGCACTGAATTCTGTAGATTTAAGCATTACATCATATATAGCCTGTCTATTTCATCCAATTTTTAAATAGGTTCAGTTTCAGCCTTCATACGTCACTGTGCCAAAGCCATTTTTGCAGCCATTAGTTGCAAGCTGTGTGTCTACCTGTGCACTGTTACCCACTCAGTCTGAGTTCTGGCTAAAGTAGTAGCTAATGTTTAATAACTTTTAAAGAACAACCAACAAGTGTTATCCCAAACTATAGCTTATCTCATTATCTAGATTTAACAGAATGATGCTAAAGCACCAGTTAAATTAGATTTTTCAGTTTCCTTCATAAAAGACTCCAGTAGAAATTAAGATTTCCTGTTAAACTGCAACCTATTTTTCAAAGCTTTAGAAATGGTCAAATATTGAAATGTCCCACAAGTCTATTCAACGATCACATAACTGTTACTGTTCTGCCTATTTCTGGCAAGTAAGTAATGACATCACACCTTCTGGCAGCTTCCCATTAAAAATAACAGGGGCAAAAGGTGGGCCACAAAAAGGTTCGCCACCCAGAGACTACAGGCCATACACTTGGCTTCAATAACACATTCATACTGCAGCTTTCTAGATTGACAGCGTGTTAAACAAGACAGACTTCTCAGTCATATCCATACATGAGACAACAGCTTGTCTTGTTTCCAGTCCTAATCTGCCAGGCTATGCATGGGGTATGATGAAGGTCACACTGTGAAGGATTGTTATTGCTTAACTGTTGGGAACTGGTCTTACAGTAAGCACACTGTCCAACTGGCCATTGTTCATTGTTGGGCCTGGACAGAGTGTTGGCAGGCTATTTGACTGTGGGCAGCTATCAAGGCCAAACTCGATCTTGTCCACACATTTATACTTTCCAGCAGGAGTTACTGGATAGCTGCCAAAAGTGGAACCCATGGCTAATCTTTCCCTCCCTAGACCAGGGATACTGAGGTTAATTATAGCATCCTACTCTTGTGAATTTTCCCATTGCGCCATTAGGGGGCCTCTGCACTGGCAAAGTACAATTTTGACATTTTATTTGAATTAATCTCAATATTTCCTTTGCTGCCCAGGGGCGGCCTCTTGCCACTCCACATTCTGCTCCCGCCTGCTGGCCAGCTGCTGGTCCCGCCTGTTTCGCATGTGGCAGCTGCATTGGGACATGCAGCAGGTCCCCCTGCAGAGGGCGGTGAGGAAGGAGTCAGGGCTTCAGCTTGATGGAAGCGGAGCTGTCTGCTCTTGAGGCGTTAGATGACAGAATGGAGAGTGTGCTGATTCATGCCTTCCAGTTTCTTACTGAGGCTTTGCAGGATCTGACGGTTGGCATCATTTCACCCATGGAGCTGTAGATCAAGACCATAGTGGAAGGACGTCTAGTGCAATCCGTGTCTGCTGGTGCCGCATCTCTGGGTGGCAGCACCAGCCTGGGCTCCGGCCATCCAACAGCAGGCACGATGCCACCTGTACATGGCAGCTCTGGATCTCCATCCTGGATTGAAGGCAGCAGCAGCCTTGGTCCAGGTGCACATGACCATGAGCACAGGTCCCATCAGCCGAGTACATTACCACCACACCCCACCTTTCCGGTCCCGAGTATACTGGGAGACTGCTCAGGGGCGTAGATGGCGGAGGGCTCGTCTAGTTGCCGGGGTCAAGTGGGGTGCCTTGTGGGAGTAGGGGGAATTTAAAACATGTCTCTACTGCCTCACCTTGCTCCTCCTTTGTTGTGAAGGGGGGAAGCTGCCCTGCCGAACACTGTGACCACCACTCTCATGGCCTGCTTGTTGTTTTTGCTGCTAAGTACAGATTTCATGTTTCAAAGAGTTAAGGGGATGATTTTTGGCAGCACGCTCAGGCCCTAAAGATCCTCCGAGGTGGCCAAGATGAGGTCTTGAGCTGAAACGCCGGTTTAGCCTGTGTTTACCGCAAGACACCATCTTGGTAAAGGAGGTGAAGCTTGCGCTAGGAACAGCCGCCCCGAGGCTCAATAAGGGGCTGATTGCCACTTAAATTGCCTGCTAGCGCTCATTAAAGAAGCTGCATGGCATTTTGGTGACTAGCACATGTCCTAACGCCCTCTCCTAACAGCAACCAGCTCTTTGGGTGTAAACAAGGCATTGATGTGGATTTCAAGCGCTACTTAAAGGAATATTCACTATTTCATGTTCACTTGCTGCTGGAGCTGTGAAGAGGACCTCTGAAACACATCGGGAGACTTTCTGGGATACTTTGTCAAGACTTCACCAACACTCTAGCAACATTTATTCTTCAAATTCTCTGAGGACTTCACCTAAAAAGAGTAAGTGCTGTGCTACTCCACCTTATTGGATACCTTATAGGAGTCACTAGGAGGAAGGGAATGCCTGGTCATGGGTATCTCGATAGGGGTCCCCCCATGGTCTGGACGAGGAATGGGAGGAGGACATGAGGCCAGGCAGAGCAGCACCAGCTGCTACAGGAGAGAGGGACAGGAGGGCGAGGTGGTATCCTTGCCCACTGCGGGTACAGGACATCCCTCCTCCTCTGGACCTCCTCCACCAGGACCTTCAGTGCCGCTCCCGAGAACCTGTGCACCCTCTCCCTCAGTCCCTGAGCCATCCTGCAATGTGCCGGTGTGTGCCAGCCAGCGCACTCCACACCTTCAGCGGAAGTGGGTGCATGGAGCCCACATATACTGCTCCACGAAAATTGCGTCTAATCAGCACTTGAGTGCTAAACCTGCAGGTGTCTGTTTAGCAGCAGGCAAGTTCAAATTATGGTAATCCGCAATTAAGACCAAAATTGTGTGCTAAATCTAGGCTTTCAATCAGGCATGGCTTATTCGCACAGCACACATTTAGCACCTGTTTTCATCCTTTGGCCAAAATAATCCCCTCGATGTTTATTTAATCTATTCAAAAGTTGTACAAAATTGCTAAAGTTTACATTGTTTGAACTCAGGTTTCCAACAGTTCATAACGTTTATTATTGTTGATGAAAGGTATATTCTTGTAAATAGTTGTTCAAATTTCTAAACAGATTTTAACATTTAAATAAAACACTTGTTATAATTTCAGTATGTTTCTCAGGGTCTATTTATGCAATTTAAAAAAAGATTCTAAGTATAGTTTAACTTTTTCAGTCAAAATTTGTATTTATTTGTACTTGCACTTAAAGTTATGAAACATTTTTTTAATAAAACATTCTTTGAAGTTTAAGAGAGCCATGTCTGACTCTTCTAATTGTGACCTCTGCGTGGGTGCTCATTGTTTAAAGGCCTCCACCACAAGCCCTGCCCTCTCGAAGTGATGCCTCCTGCAGATAAGCCATGTCTCTCAGCTCTGCCTCCCACAGCACAGGATCTTCTGCTTCTATTGGCTCCTTTCCAGGTATGTCAAAGTCCAGACTTTCAGCCACTGCATAGCTGTGCAGAATGCAGCACCCAATGACTGCCCTTGCTACCCTCTCTGGGGCGTATTGGAGGTCACCCCCACACCTGTCCAAGCACCTGAAGTGACTCTTGGAATAAATGGGTCTTTTTCCGAGTGGCAGGCAGTGACTAGTGGGGTACCGCAGGGATCGGTGCTAGGACCCCAGCTATTCACAATATATATTAATGATCTAGACGAGGGAACTAGATGTAATATCTCCAAGTTTGCAGACGACACAAAGCTGGGTGGGGGTGTGTGCTGTGAGGAGGATGCAGAGAAACTCCAGTATGATTTGGACAGGTTGGGTGATTGGGCAGATGCATGGCAAATGCAGTATAATGTGGATAAATGCCAGGTTATCCACTTCGGTGGCAAAAACAGGAAGACAGATTATTATCTGAACGGCAATAGATTGGGAAAAGGGGAAGTGTAACGAGACCTGAGTGTCCTTGTGCACCAGTCGCTGAAGGTAAGCATGCAAGTGCAGCAGGTGGTTAAGAAGGCAAATGGTATGTTGGCCTTCATAGTGAGAGGATTCGAGTACAGGAGCAAGGATGTCTTGCTGCAGTTGTACAGGGCCTTGATGAGACCACACCTTGAGTATTGTGTGCAGTTTTGGTCACCTTATCTGAGGAAGGATGTTCTTGCCATGGAGAGAGTGCAGCGAAGATTCACCAGACTGATACCTGGGATGGCAGGAATGACGTATGAGGAGAGATTGGGTCAATTAGGCTTATATTCGCTAGAGTTTAGAAGAATGAGAGGGGATCTCATTGAAACTTATAAAATTCTAACAGGACTGGACAGACTAGATGCAGGAAGGATGTTCCTGATGGTGGGGGAGTCCAGATCCAGGGATCACAGTCTAAGGATAAGAGGTAAGCCATTTAGGACTGAGATGAGAAGGAATTTCTTCACCCAGAGAGTGGTGAACCTGTGGAATTCTTTACCACACAAGGCAGTTGAGGCCAATTCATTAAATATATTCAAGAAGGAGTTAGATATATTTGTTAAGACTAAAGGGATCAAGGGATATGGGGAGAAAGCAGGGACAGGGTACTGAATTTGGATGATCAGCCATGATCTCATTAAATGGCGGAGCAGGCTCGAGGGGACGAATGGCCTACTCCTGCTCCTATCTTCTATGTTTCTATGAAACATTTATAAGTAAATTATCTTCCATTTTTACAGTGTAGGAATGTAGTTCATCTTATCGGCTAGCACTTTTCTGCATCAGTGCACTCCAAAAAGCGACACGTGAGGAGGGAGCTGCGAAATGATTTGTCCTTCTTCCTCATAGGTGAAGCCCTACCTACTCAGTGAGGGTACTGGGACTACTTTTGCCACTAATCCCTCAGTGCCTCTGACTAAAGTCCATTCCATTCCCAGCGTCTGTCAGATGTAATAGATGAGGCCACTCTGCCCCATATGCGACCTGTTCAGCAATAATAACACCACAACTCGGTGTAAACACACACACACACACACACAAATATCTGTTGAAAATGAACATCTGTTACTGCATGGAAATAAAACCCACATTTATTGTCTGAGTCGCATACTGTAGAATTCGCAATATATCGCGATTTTATAAATAAGGAGAAAACACATAGTTTCGTTCAAACAGCTTTATTTCAGCAGAATGCTGTCAGGTTTTCAAAGTGGACACAAGCAGCCTGTAAAATGGCCGCCACGCCTCGTGGCAGAACATTCTAGACTTTTCGATAAGCAGACAAGATGGCGTTCCAATAAACATTTGTGCGAGATCGATCAAGACTCAGCACATTTAAGATAATACACGAGACATCATGGGTTTGCAGTATACACATAAATACTGAAATCGGTCTCCCAGGTGCGAATAAGGGCTATTGTACCAAGTGATCAAGAACCCATCCAAAGACATTAATATGCAAAATCCCCACGACTCTACGATGAGAGAGCCGTTAGCGGGTAGTTACAGAAAACATTTGGAAGCCCCAAAACCCCTCCAGGGAGAATACCGACCGATTACACAATTGGAGAAATATTAACAGGTACTCAGACAGTTACGAGTATCCCCGAAACCCATTAAAACGGAGATCACCCTATACAAGAAATTTGAGTGCCAAACCCTAACAAAAGAAAAGACATTAAGGTTGGGTGGGAAAAGGAAGAGTTTTGCACTATAACTGCAAGCTACAACCGTCCATCTTTCTCTTATCCTTTCGACTCCTTGCCGCTTGCCTCGTGTCTCTGCCTCTTGCAGCTTTAAAGACTGTTGAACTTTACGATCCGCCAGGATCTGCCTCGTGGCTTGCCGCGAAGATCTGTGTGGAACTGGGCTGTGAAGCCTTGGTACGGGCACACCATCCCGAGAAGTCGGTAAACGGTGTTGGAACCAAAGGCCCGAGATGAGATGAGATGAGATGAGATGAGATGAGATGAGAAGAGAAGAAGACGACAATACATCTCGTCACGGTCAGTAAGCCCCGACCGCGCTCGATAAATCGGTAACTGCTACCCAACTGGCATCGGAAGACTATTCTTCGAATTTTATCGCATCAGTGCGAGGGCACAGGAAGACTCTTCTTTGAGTAGAGTCGGAACTCCGAGGACAACACAGATCTTCATGACAGCAGATGGTCCAGCCTGCTAGCCGGAGCAGAAACGAGTAAACAAGTGGGGTACAGAGACCCCTGATCAACACGTGGGTGATCAGGTGCTGCGGTGAAAAACATCCGATCAGAGTTTTCGGAATTCTCCGAGTTATCACGAGTGGTGAGCATGAGTCTCGATCCTACAAGTCTAGTTTAGAGCAGGTATTGATAGGGGAGGGTTTAAGTTGTAAGGATAACTGTAATGTGTGCCCCCATTTACGGTGTGTCGTTCGTTCCTCGTTTCCCTGAAATTAGTTACATAACTGCGTGTAAGATTGTACTGTCATTAATCTGTGCTTATGACATGTATTTCGTAATCTTGAATAATATGCAATAAAGATTTTCCATTTCGTACCATTCAACCGGGTCTACCTGAGTTTTCTCTCCATTACTGCTCTCGCATCTAAGTCCAGTGTCAGAACCGTAAGGGCGAGTGGGTCGAACCACTCACAGGTGTCTAGTGCTCCCAGACTGGCTGGAGACCAGAACAGGCAACAAGGCCTAACCCCGCACTAGCACCCAGGCTGAGCACAGAGCCACACACGGGACAGAAACCCTTACAATACCTCACGCTGTGAGACTGGGAATGACACCGCAGGTTCGATTCTAACCCAGCCCGCCGGGTGGAAACAGTGCAAGCTAGGGTTTAAAATCACAGCTGTGAGCTTCCAACACTCTTCCCACTCTGTTCCTGCACCCCACCATTTTAACTGACCTGTTTCTGGCTACAAGTGGGGTCCAAATGAAAAGGTTAAAGTAGCGCTCTGACGACATCATGCCCAGCCCTACTACTGAAGGGATAGTTATTAGTCCTAGCCCCTTTAGGGCTACCCCAGATCAGGCGTATTCCTCAGACGTTCACTTTCAACTAAAGTTTGAGGTAGCCGAATCCTAAAGACGCTTAATACGCTTAATCCGGACTATCTCTCCCTAAAGGAAAGGAACAACCTGAAAATTTTACCGTCCTCCAGATAGCACTTTTAATAAGTTTAGCTAGACTGTAACGTTCCAGATATTATGAGGGTCCGGAAACCCCCCCCCCCAGAATTCTGCAACTTCTCACCAAAGAGTGTACAGAGATTGAGTTCGCGAGTTTGAAACAGAAGTATTATGTGAGATAATTCTATATAGATTTATTAAAGAACCGACATGTAATTTACAATTGGTGAGTCAATCGCAACATTAGCAGTTCCAAAAAGGGAAAGCTTACAATTCTATTATCAGAGAACCTACTCTCAAATCTTAACTTCGCTACAGTTTTACAGTTCTTAGTTTTCTACAGGATATCCACCAAAATCAAATACAGTACCTTTGATCCCCGAGGTACAAAGAGTTGTAGACTTACAGAGCCGCCTCTGAAGCCGAGAATCACTTTGCCCCTTTACAGCGAGTCTACTATCCCATTTGAGAGTTCAATATTTATACCCTTTTCCAGTGGTATTTCCTTTAAGGTTTTCTGCTGATGTAAGCTAATTATCTCTAGTCATTTTTCTGCTGACCCCTGCAATTCTTAGTCACCTCAGCTGGTAGCATTACAGAATCGTGTCTCATCTCTAGGTGTTCTAAGTTTACCATAAAAAACGGTGTAACAGCAGGTGCGTTTTTTACTTGATGTCATTTTTATGAAGGCAGATGTTTGTGCTTCTTTACGAAGTGTAAATTAGAACACCTTGTACAGGGTGAACCTTTGTTTTGTTCCCAAAGTTCAGCCTGTCAGGAGCCTTTATCCTTCTGTTTCAATAAAGTTATTGATTCAGTGTCAACAACTATCTTATCTCTATAGCCAGAATGCTGTCACAGCTTTTTCATAGTTAGGTTTCTAGATTTCCAAACCCAGTTTGTCATGTTTTAATAAGGCCAGAATTCTTTCATAGAATGGTGTATTTTTCTGAATAGGTTTTATGGCTTATTCCTTCACACTGTGTGTTAAATCCAAATCGCTGATGCCGAGCCCAGTCTCATGCATGCCAGCAAAACCCAGCGGGATTGGTGTCTGAGAGCTCCTGAAGCCCTATAAAAGATGTGTCCTCAGCTGCAGCTCACTGGATCACAGCATCTTTTGCTGCCTGGTTTTCCAGGAGAGCTTCAAGCTTCCAGATCGCAACTTCTATATTTTGGTGCCTTACAAACCCTTGATCAGCTTTCTCTACTTACTATGGGAATCATTCTTGCTTCTTTCTTCTGGATGGAGCAAGCCTTGGAGGAGGAGGAGCAGCAGGAACCTCAGCAACCACCAGCACCTGGGTGAGGGGGCAGTGAGCGGGAGGCCACACTCAGCAAACAGAGTCTATAGAACCAAGGGGGAGAAATTCAGTATCGCCCCATTTGGGGCGCAATTATCGGCCGGGCGCAAAGATTAGCGCCTGGCGCAAATTATCGCCACCGACTGCAAACTTGACTTTTATCGCCCCTGGAGGTGATTGGAGCGCTAAATCAGGCGCTGCACACCTGTCTTAAGGCGCAAAGGCCGAGGAGCGAGGCGCTACCTCAGAGCGCTGGCGAAGTTCATGTAATGTCAGTCAGCAATGGAACACACACACAATGGCACGGGCCAGTTCTTAAAGGGGATGGTTAATCTTGCTTTCCATCCACATCCTGCTCATTGCAGCCTTGAATCTCGGCCTGGAGAGACCTGCACATCAAATCGGCTGGAAAGAACAATGGAGAGTACCAGGCAAAGAGCTCAGAGTGCAGCCCCCACAGTCTCTTCTAAATCGATACAAGGAATGGCAAATCAAAATGAACCTGAGAAGTGCTGCTCAGTACCCAAAACTCCTTCACACAACGTTGAATCTCTCCAGAAGTCTCTCTCTCTCTCTCTCTCTCAGAATGCGTAGTTCAAAAATGGAACCAACAATAAAAGGCAGGAAGCGGTCACCTTTAAATAGCGCTCCCACTTTCCCTTCATGACTGCAGAACACTCCCCTCAACCTGTCGTTGCTCACGTCAGGCGGTAAGGCAGGGGGCGCCACTCAATATCCGCTCTGGGGCGATACCGGGGCGTTGCGCACTCGACTGACGTCACAATCTGCCGGCGCAGGAGATCGTGGTGGTAGTGTTTAGCGCCGCCACAAAATCTCTAGTTAATTTCGCAAGCGGCGCAAACTTCACCGCGCCTGGGCGCTAGATGCTTTGCACCCCATTAGCGCCCTCTTAAGGCGCTAACGGGAGGCGCAACCAACTGAATTTTTTCCCCCAAGAGTCATATTCATGCACCTATCTGAAGAGCAGTGTAGAAGGAAGTTGTGCTTCTCTAGGTAGGCTATCACAGACCTCTGCAACCTCCTGCAACAGGACCTGCTGCCTGCAGGACTGGGGAGGAGGGGGGGGGTGCAGCAGGGGCATGCCATGCCAGTGGCCCTCAAAGCTGCTACAGGGGACATCAGCTCTATCTCCCAGTCTGCAGTTCACAGCTGTGTTAAGCAGGTGACTGACTTTGCCAGGGCCAAGTAGCACATCACCTTCTCCATTGAGCTCAGCAGGCAACAGGACAGAGCTCGTGGCTTCCCTTGCATGCAGAGTGTGATTGACTGTAGGCATGTGGCCATCAGTGCACCAGAACACGAGCCAGCAACATCCGTCAGTCGAGAAGGATACCACTCTATTATTGTGCAGCTCATCGCTGATTGCAGGAACATCATCCAGCTCTGTGCAAGGCGCCCAGGGATTTACCACGATGCTTATACACTCAAGACAGTCTACCATCCCCCACTATTTTACCCTGTGAGGAACGGGACAGGATGGCTGCTGGGATACAGGGGATATCCTCTGCAGACCTGGCTGGTGACACCCCTATGCAATCTCACCACGCACGAGCAGCACGGATACAATCGAAGTCAGAGCACAACCAAGATCCTTATTGAACACACGATAGGATTCCCCAGACACAGTGTCACGCATCATTGTGGTCTGCAGCATATTGCACAACATTGCATTACAGAGAGGTCTGCATCTGGAGGAGGTAGAGCAGCAGCAGCAGCAGCAGTCGTCATCAGATGAGGAAGACTTGGAGGAAGGAAAGGAAGCAGCAGAGGAAGGAGGGCCACATCCGCGCCTTGTCGCAAGAGATGTGAGGGATCAGCTCGTATTTACAGCGATTCTGCAGAGCTTCACACACCCTGCCCTGAGAACTTACAAAGAGCCACTCTGCATAACAGTCCTTGACACTTGAAGAACATTCAAACCATTCAGACACCATTTATACCAATTACATACTGACCATGCAGACTCAGTGGGAGTCATTTTGACTTTGGGCGATAGTGTAAAACGGGCGATATCGGATCAGCTACCCGTTGTACCTTTGTCCCGATTTTCATTTCAATTGACTTCAATGGGAACGGAAATCAGGAGAGGTGTATAATTAGTGGCCAATCCGATATTGCCCATTTTACACTATCGCCAAAGGTCAAAATTATCCCCAGAAGCTTCTATTAAATCACACTGCTGACTAAAATGCCAAATGTGATAAAGGTGATTAATTTAATGCCAAACATAATAAATGCCTTCCATTCATTTCTCACCTAGTTGATCAGCCCATAATGCTTTAGTTTAAAGAAATCTATTACCCCCTACAAGGTGCTCCTCTACTGGCCTCAGCAGAGCTGATGAAAAGCTGCTGTTCATGTCCAGACCCTTGAGATACTCGTGGCTAGTGACTTCTGGGCGCTTGAGCCTGTGAGGGCCTGGCCGCAGACTGCTGCAACTCGGCTAGTGCCGGGACAGTCAAGCCCAGCTGATTTGCTTGAACCACAGTGGATTTTGGTTGAGGGTGGTGAATGTGAGAGAAGCCAGCAGGTACTGCTCCCATCATGCCACTGCCACTCCCTTGGGGCTGGGCCCCATCACTGCCACTGATCTACGGGAGAGCAGATTGCAGAAGATGACTGACCCCTTCAAAGTCCCTATCCATTTGATCCACCATTTTCTCCATTGTGGAGCCCAGCGCCTGCATGGCAGCCTTTTTAAGCTACCACCAAAAGCTGCTAGCATGGACTCCTGCAGTGAGGGCCCTGCTGCAGCATCCCTGGAGGGTGCCAACTCGGGTAGATTGCAGAGTGGTAAGATGATACCACAGAAGCTGAATGCGGACTCCTCTGCACTCCCAGCCACAGTGGCAAAAATTCCTTGGCACATCTTCCGGTACCTCAGACAGTTGTCTGCGTCAGGTCAGCAGTTTCCTTCTTATAGCTGGGCCCTTGAAGTCCTCATTGTTGTCTTGCTCAGGAGAGCCACACTCACCAGCAAGGTATCTCCTGTGCTGTTTCTGCCACCAGTAGCTGCTGCCGTCCACTGGTGTTTGACCTTGTGCAGATCCCTCTAGTTCAACATTTAGCCCATGCGGAGTGCCAGAGGCTGAGCTGGTGCCTGGCAGGGGTGGAGCGCGTGAAGCTGCATCATCAGAGGGATTGTCCTCCTCCGATATCTGTTCTTCAGCAAGAGCCTCTTGGTGTTGGGGAATCCCTAGAAGAAAGAGAAAAGGGAGAAGAGAAGCTGTACATAATCAGGTCACAGTCTTGAAAATGCTAAGCATGCTGCATTTGTGCTGAGTTAAATGGAGGGATAAAGTAATATGCAGCCATCCTGCTTGGGTACACGGCCGGTCTGTCTTGGCCCAATGCTTCTGACACTGCCTGGACCAGTGATCTCCAGGGCTTCTTGCTCTGCCTGCGTGAGGGTGATGATGTTGGGGACTCCTGCACCTGTCCTTTTCCTCTCCCTGGCATTATGTTTTGTCCTACAGAAAGAGAAGATGAGAGTTAGCGAGTGTGTTAAGAAAGTGAGTGGAGATGTGTGGGGCTTGTGCACATCGTGGATGTTTTGAGAGGTGCAGAAGAATGGGGAGGTACTGAATGTAAAGGGAAGTGTGTGTGATGTGAAGTGAGTGGAAACATTTTAGAACATAATTGGTTTTTTTCTTGCATTAGAAATAATCCTTAATGTATTTAAGAGTGATGACCTGGTGCAGTTTTATTGCTGCAGCTGAAATTGGATTTATCGTTAAAAAAATAAGCATTTTTAATAAGAGTGTCTAGTCCACCACTGTGAGTAACCTGATTTTAAATAACTGAAAATGAATTAAGGAACTATACTGAACCATTTAATAGTTTCATTGGTGTACACTAGTCAGTTTCCTAGTAAAAAAAATGTTTTTAATATTTAAAAACTTTAAAAAAGTACCTCTGTGCCTAAAAAAATTCAGCTTAATTTGAAGGGCCACAAACGGGCACAATTGGCGGAAACTCGGCATAGTGATTAATTCGATCTGGGGGCGTGGGCAGTGTTGTGGTTTGGCCAATTTCAGGTCAGCGCAAACTAGCGGAAACTCTACTGCAAGCACGATATCAGCTCAGCCTCCTGTTAAACACCTCTCCTGATTTTCATTAACATCAAAGTCAACAAAAATGACCAAAAGTCAAAACTACCCCAAAGAGTGAACTAGCTGAGGTGAGGCGGAAAGAGAACTTGGCACAAAGGACAGTGAATCAACAGTGGAATGTTCTTAAAAAGGAGATTGCAATATTGCAATATACCTTTTTTTTCAAAAAGAGACTATTTCAAGTTTCAGAATGCGTGGATACATAAAGAAGTTAGAAACAAATTAAAATTGAAGAAGAGAGCATGTGGGGCCTATAGGTATGATAAAAATAAGAGATAACATGAGAAAATAAGGATAGCAAAATACTGCGGATGCTGGAAATCCGAAATAACAACAGAAAACGCTGGAAAAACTCCGCAGGCCAGGCAGCATCCGTGGAGAGAGAAACAGAGTGTCCTAAGCAAGCTGGGCCCATGCCCGAGTATTTATACTCTCCCTGGACAGCGCTACCAGCAGGCCGCCCAGTATTACTTCATACATGAATGACAAGATTCATGTCAACACGTACTTCACTTCAGCATTTACAACAGAGGAGGATATTGGGGAGCAGGTAAATCCTGAATTGGTTAAAAGTGAGATGAGAAATATTATAATTAACAGAAATATTAGAGAAGCTAGTTAAGTTAATAAAGAACCTGACAGAATATACCCAAGGATCCTGAAGGAAATGGGAGAAGAAATAGAGAAGGCCCTATATTTCAGGGTTCTATTGAGTGTGGATGTGTGATGGAGGACTGGTGAGTGGCCAATATAATACCCATTATCAAAAAGGGAAACAGTAATAACCTGAGCTCAGGATCAAACAGCACAGCAAGATGGTACACAATCAGGCCTAGCCTAAGTGAACAACTGGGGAGAGGGGTGCATCCTGGGGTAAGTGTACGGAGTTTCTGGCAGGATGGCTTTGGTCTCATCAGTGTTTAAAGTGCTGGCTGTGAGATTGTGAGTAGCGCTTCTGCAAATCTATTTGACCTGCCACTTTATACCTGCAATATGAAATTCAAGTCATCTGCACAGATTTTATTCTCCTCCAGCAATTTAAATCTAATTTCAACTAGTATTTCTTGTGTGTGTTTATATTGAAGCACAGAGCAAGAAATCATTCTGGCTCCATGACTCACTAAGTAAATTATGCTGTTTTAGAGAGATGGCCCCTTGAACTTAATACTTCATCTCCGTTTAGGAATTTTCAGGATGGTTGCCATTCTGAAGAGAGCTGAGAGGCAACTCACATAAAACAGGGAAAAAATGCAGCACTAATACAAAAGCAAAATACTGCGGATGCTGGAAATCTGAAATAAAAACAGAAAATGCTGGAAATACTCAGCAGGTCAGGCAGCATCTGTGGAGAGAGAAACAGAGTAAACGTTTCAGGTCGATGACCCTTCGTCAGAACTGGAAAAAGCTGGAGATGGAACAGGTTTTTAAGCAAGTGTAGGGGCAGGGAGAGAGGGGAGGAAAGGACAAAAGGGAAGGTCTGTGATAGGGTGGAAGGCAGGAGATATTAAGAGACATTAAGAGATGGTGCAAGGTAAAAGGAGATGGTAATGGGACAAGTTAAGAAACAAAAGATGGCTCTAGATGAAGTGTAAAAAAAAATAATAATAAAATAAGAAATTTACACTGGGCCAGAAATTCGGCTTTCCGGCTTCCTGCGGGTGCAAGCTTTGCGCACGTACTTGCCTACCGCGCCTGCAGTTGTGCTTTGGGCCCACGAGGTCTTCGGGTCCTGGGCCTCCTGCAGCTGCCGGCGCGCAGTGCTTGTGTATCCCAGGGGCGCAGTTAGTTCGAAGTGTCCCCTGGGATCACGTGGGCCATGGAGAGCCAATCCTAGCAGGGCATTTTCATTCATAGATTTGACAGGAAGACCTGTCAAATCTATGAATAGAGATCGGCCCCAAAACCACACTTAAACTTCAAATAAAAAAAATTTTTAAATCACATTTTTAAAATAACTATAAGTTACATAAATTAACTATAAACAAAAATTTAAATTTAAAAAAAAATTAATTATACTTTTTAATGGTGCTAAAAATAAACGTAACTTTCTTTAAAGTATCTAAAAAAGATAAACCTGTTGAAAAAATGTTTAAATTGTAATTAATTAACCACTTACCTTGTTAAAAACAGGCCTTGCGCCTCCTTTTTAAAAGCGCAGCTTCTTCATACTTACCTTCCCGGAGAAACCTGAAAAAAACCCTGAAGTTCGCTGCGTGCGCGCAGCCTCTCCCGCGCACGCGTTCGACTTCTGAACCCCTCCCTTCAGGGGAACGGAAGTTCCGGTTTCCTGCACGTGCGCAGTGCATGCAGGAAACCGGCACTTCAGGTGGCCTGATGGGTGAGTACACAGCGCGTACTCACCCGACAACAGCCGAATTTCTGGCCCACTGTGTTCATAATTGTCCTCTTAAAAAATGAAAACTAAACAAAAATTCCCAAGCAACATAAATATATTTTTGGGTAGTTGTAGAATATGATTTGTATTTGCATCAATGAGACTGGCTACAAATTACTATTCTCAACTATTTGTGAGCCATCGAGACAGCTTTATTTATGGAATAAACATTTTGCTTCCTGCCCATCCTCTGTTTGCAGCATTAATATACTGTAAGGAAATGGACTAACTGCACCAATAAATGTCTAAAATATGCTCAGTGTTTCATCTCTTGTAATGAAGAGTATTGAACGAAAATGATTTGAACAGTACCTTCTGCAAAAGTTTCATACTGGTTCATCATTACTGGGAATTAACACAGGCTCCTTCAAGCAGGATATAAATCAATAGGATATCATTTTAGACGTGTTATTTTATTACAGTTCCTGTGGGGAACTGTCAGTCTACAAAGCATGCCAGTGAGAAAGTAATAGTTGATGTTTTGATCATACTGGAGGAATGTCAGGTCATGCTTATTAATTCTCAAAGAACAACAACAGACGACTGCTACTTTTATGAATTTTTGTATAGATTCCTCTGCTCACCAAGGTGGAGGATGTTAGCACTGGAAAATGAAACATTTTTTCACTCAGACATTTGCTGTCAGTATCAAGTATCCCCAACTCCGGTACTTCCCAGTTAATAGACGCAGAGTAAAACTCTCTCTACTCCAATAATGAGGCACCGTCTAAATTTCAAAAGAGTATGCCTACTGTACTAGTGTGACATTTTTCCTATCCCTCGCCGATCTTCACAGTGAGATTGCCAATTTAATACCAATTAATGCCAACGCAGGGCCAATTTTGTGCTGTGGAATCATATTCAGTAAAAAACTGATTTGAGATGAAGGGGGTAATTTTCCAAATTTGCATCACTGGCGTAGATCCTTGCCCACCAGCTGCATATATTGGGAAACTGAGGACAGCGCATCCATAATGTCCCAGTTTCTGAAGCTGGTGGGTAAGGTGCTGCACTGGTAGCATGAACTTGGTAAATTGGCCACAAAGTCTTTTACAAACTCACAGACTCTCGCAGTTACTTTGATTTTACTTTCTTCACACCTTCTTCCCGCAAAGTCTCCATCTGTTTTCTCAGTTTCTCCACCTTTGTTGTATCTTCTAATTTGCTAACTTGGGCTTCTGAATTAGTTGTTTTCTTCTGCCAAGGTTTTCCCTCATCTATGATTGGCAAAAAACCTTGATCTTCATTTTCCCCAATTCTCGTGCCTCACTCTAGGCCCTTCTCGCCCTCTCACAACAAGAACTGTGTCCCTGTCCTCACCTTCTATTCCACAAACCTCCCCATCTGCCAGTTCATCCATCATTTCTGCCACCAGCAAAATGATCCCAACACAAAGCACATCTTCCCATCCTCTCTCCTGCTGTCTCTGTTTTCCAGAGTTTTGACACCCTTGTTTACTCTTCTGTCATGTTACTTTTGGCTGCCTTTCCCCAGACATTTTTCACACGGAGGCACAGCAGATATAACAACTTCCTATTTGCTTCTTCCCACACCATTGTCAAGAATCCCACATACGTTTTGAATACGGTCTTTTCTATTTACACTGTTGAGCATCCTTCTTGTGTCCGCAAGCAGAACCCTGATTTCTACGTGGCTCACCAATTAAACTCTCCCTCATTCCCAGTCCAGTTTTTCTGCTTTTAGCTTCCTATATTGCTTCAACCAAGCTCAACGCAAATTACAAAAGCAGAATGCCATCTTCCTCCTGCGCACCCTTCCGCCCTCTGGCCTGAAATGTAACAACTTCAGACATTGTTTTCTCCCACATTTCCCTGCCAGTTTTCCCCCTTCACATTCCACTTTGTTTCTTCAATATTGACAGGATTTTAGTTACCTTCTGTCATTCTAATGCCTTTTCACCACCTGACTGAGATGACCTTTGTAAATACTACTTTTCCCAATATGTGTCAGCTGTGGCTCAGTGGGTAGCACCCTCACCTCTGAGTCAGAAGGTTGTGGGTTCATGTCCCCCTCCAGGGGCTTCAGCGTAAAAATCTAGGCTAACACTCGAGAGAGGTGCTGTCTTTCGGACGAGATGTTAAACCGAGACGCTGTCTGCTCTCTCAGGTGGATGTAAAAGATCCCATGGCATTATTTTGAAAAAGAGCAGGGAAGTTATCCCTGGTGTCCTGGCCAATATTTATCCCTCAATCAACATAACAAAAACAGATTATCTGGTCATTATCACATTGCTGTTTGTGGGAGCTTGCTGTGTGCGTATTGGCTGCTGTGTTTCATACATTACAACAGTGACTACACTCCAAGAGTACTTAATCGGCTGTAAAGCGCTTTGAGACGTCTGGTGGTCGTGAAAGGTGCTATATAAATGCAAGTCTTTCTTTTCTTTTAACAAACTAAACCCATTAGCTGCCTTTTTATATGAATTGCCTATCTGAATTTTGACCTTTACCTTTTGTTCTCTTTGATTGTTTTGGTCAGTCCTATAAAGGGGCTCTGTTGTTTTCTTTACCCCAGTTCTGATTTTTTTTTCATTTGTTCATGATATGTGGGCATCGCTGGCAAGGCCAGCATTTATTGCCCATCCCTAATTGCCCCTTGAGAAGGTGGTGGTGAGCCGCCTACTTGAACCGCTGCAGTCCGTGTGGTGAAGGTACTCCCACAGTGCTGTTAGGGAGGGAGTTCCAGGACTTTGATCCAGCGACGATGAAGGAACGGTCGATATACATCCAAGTCAGGATGGTGTGTGACTTGGAGGGGAACTTGGAGGTGATGGTGTTCCCATGCGCCTGCTGCCCTTGTCCTTCTAGGTGGTAGAGGTCACGGGTTTGGGAGGTGCTGCCAAAGAAGCCTTGGCAAGTTGCTGCAGTGCATCTTGTAGATGGTACACACTGCAGCCACGGTACGCTGGTGGTGGAGGGATTGAATGTTTAAGGTGGTGGATGGGGTGCCAATCAAGCGGGCTGCTTTGTCCTGGATGGTGTCGAGCTTCTTGAGTGTTGTTGGAGCTGCACTCATCCAGGCAAGTGGAGAGTATTCCATCACACACTTTACTTGTGCCTTGTAGATGGTGGAAAGACTTTGGGGAGTCAGGAGGTGAGACACTCGCCGCAGAATACCCAGCCTCTGACCTGCTCTTGTTGCCACAGTATTTATGTGGCTGGTCCAGTTAAGTTTCTGGTCAATGGTGAGCCCCAGGATATTGATGGTGGGGGATTCGACGATGGTAACGCTGTTGAATGTCAAGGGGCTATGGTTAGAAGCTCGCTTGTTGGAGATAGTCTTTACCTGGCACTTGTGTGGTGCGAATGTAACCTGCCACTTATCAGCCCAAGCCTGAATGTCGTCCAGGTCTTGCTGCATGCGGGCATGGACTGCTTCATTATCTGAGGAGTTGCAAATGTCACTGAACACTGTTCCATCACTTTGCTGATGATTGAGAGTAGACTGATGGGGTGGTAATTGGCCAGATTGGATTTGTCCTGCTTTTTGTGGACAGGACATGGGCAGTTTTCCACATTGTTGGATAGATGCCAGTGTCATAGCTGTACTGGAATAGCTTGGCTACAGGCGCGACTCGTTCTGGAGCACAAGTCGGGGCCCACAGACTTTGCTGTATTCAGTGCGTTCAGCCATTTCTTGATATCACGTGGAGTGAATCGAATTGGCTGAAGACTGGCTTCTGTGGTGGTGGGGGCCTCAGGAGGAGGCCAATATGGATCATCCACACGGCACTTCTGGCTGAAGATGGTTGCAAGCGCTTCAGCTTTGTCTTTTGCACTCACATGCTGGGCTCCAGCACCTTTGAAGATGGGGATATTCATGGAGCCTCCTCTTCCCGTTAGTTGTTTAATGGTCCACCACCATTCACGACTGGATGTGACAGGACTGCAGAGCTTTGATCTGATCCGTTGATTGTGGGATCGCTTAGCTCTGTCTATATCATGCTGCTTCCGCTTTTTAGCATGCATGTAGTCCTGTGCTGCAGCTTCCCCAGGTAGGCACCGCATTTTTAGGTACGCCTGGTGCTGCTCCTAGCATGCTCTTCTGCATTCCTTATTGAACCAGGGTTGGTCGCCTGACTTGATGGTAATGGTAGAGTGAGGGATGTGCCGGGCCATGAGATTGTGGTGGAATACAACTCTGCTGCTGCTGATGGCCCACGGCGCCTCATGGATGCCCAGTTTTGAGCTGCCAGATCTGTCCTGAATCTATCCCATTTAGCACGGTGGTAGTACCACACAACACGATGGAGGGTCGCCTCAGTGTGAAGACAGGAATTTATCTCCACAATGACTGTACGGTGGTCACTGCTACCAATGCTGTCATGGACAGATGCATCTGCGACAGGTAGGTTGGTGAGGACGAGGTCAAGTCGGTTTTTCCCTCGTATTGGTTCTCTTACCAGCTGTCGCAGGCCCAGACTGGCAGCTATGTCCTTCAGGACTCGACCAGCTCGGTCAGTAGTGGTGCTACCAAGTCACTCTTGGTGATGGACATTGAAGACCGCCACCCAGAGTATATTCTGTGTCCTTGCTACTCTCAGTGCTTCTCCCAAGTGGTGTTCAACATGGAGGAGTACTGATTCATCAGCTGAGGGAGGGCGGTAGGTGGTAATCAGCAGGAGGTTTTGTTGCCCATGCTTGACATGAAGCCATGAGACTTCATGGGGTCCGGAGTCAATGTTGAGGACTCCCAGGGCCACTCCTTCCCGACTGTGCCACCACCCCTGGCGGTGATGAAGGAGTTTGGGACATTGGCTGAAAGGTAAAATTCTGCAAGAGGCTGTTGCACAACTCCCCAGATGTAGGTGAGGAGGACTTTGCAGGGTCGACTGGGCTGGGTGTGCCGTTGTTGTGTCTGTAGCCAGGTGCTGGTTTTATTCTTATTATCTTTTGCAGCGTTTGTTTACAACTGAGTGGCTTGCTAGGCCATTTCAGAGCGCAGTTAAGAGTCAACCACATTGCTGTGGGTCTGGAGTCACATATAGGCCAGACCAGGTAAGGATGGCAGATTTCCTTCCCTAAATTACATTAGTGAACCAGTTGGGTTTTTATGACAATCTGATAGTTTCATGGTTACCATTACTGATACTAGCTTTTTTTTATTATTCCAGATTTATTTAATTAACTGAATTTAAATTCCCCAGCTGCCGTGGTGGGATTTGAACTCACGTCTCCGGATCATTAGTCCAGGCCTCTGGATTACTGGTCCAGTAACAAATGCTACCCTTCTGATTATGGATCTCTGCCTGAAACATTAACCTGTCTTTTCTCTTTTCAGTTGCTGGCTGATTTGGTTTGTATGAATTGAGATTGTCTAAACTCATTCCACATAACATGATTTCAGCTATCATTACTTTTATTACAGTTTATGGGAGTTGGTCATTTGCTTCTAAGGTATTGGAGGGAGTCAGGCTGTGGTTGGAACTGAGGTTGCATTGACAAGGGACCCAGCTCTGTCACACGGCCTTGGAAATAAATGAACAGCTTCTTTTCTCTGCTTCCTAATCTGGTTTATAAAATGGAGTTCCTTGTATTATGGAGTGAGAAAAACTACAGAAATAGTTGTAAAATGAGCATGACGGACTCAATCTTTCAACCATACATTAATTGACCCTTGGTGTTGTACTAAACTACATTTTATTGAGAAACACTGGTTATTCACTGGTCATTCTGATTATTATATTGGACGAGATCCTGCCATTTTTCAGCTGAAGCTTTCAAGAAACTGTATAAAATTATCTGAATTGCTTCACAGTGTCATCTTCTGTTTTACAAGTAAAATAATAGTGGACGGGAAACAGCTACTTGAAGGTAAATCAGTGTCAGAGCAGTGGGAGGCATTCAAGGAGGAGATAGTGAGGGTTCAGAGCAAATATGTTCCCACAAAGATAAAGGGTGGGACTCCCAAATCTAGAGCCTCCTGGATGTCAAGGGACATACAGGGTAGGATAAGGCAAAAAAGGGAAGCTTATGTCAGATAACCAGAGCTAAATACTGCAGAAAGCTGAGAGGTGTATAGAAAGTACAGGGGTGAAATTAAACATGAAATTAGGAAAGCAAAGAGAGGGCATGAAAAAATATTGGCAAGTAAAATCAAGGAAAACCTAAAGATGTTTTATAAATACATAAAGAGCAAGAGGATAACTAAAGACAGAGTAGGGCCTATTAGAGACCAAAAAGGTAACCTGTTTGTGTTGAGGCGGAAGACGTGGGTATGGTTCTTAATGAATACTTTGCGTCTGTCTTCACAAAAGAGAGGGACGATGCAGACATTGTAGTTAAGAAGGAGGAGTGTGAAATATTAGATGAGATAAACATAGTGAGAGGAAATATTAAGGGATTTAACATCTTTGAAAGTAGATAAATCGCCAGGCCTGGATGAAATGTATCCCATAGGTTTGCTTATATTATTTATTAATAATAAAACATGCTATATTAAATTTTTACCATTAATTCAAAGTATTAGAATCATAAAATCATAGAAATTTACGGCACAGAAGGAGGCCATTCGGCCCATCATGTCTGTGCCGGCCGAAAAATAGCTACCCAGCCTAATCCCACTTTCCAGCTCATGGTCGGTAGGCTTGTAGGTTACAGCACTTCAAGTGCAAATCCAAGTACTTTTTAAATGCACTGAGGGTTTCTGCCTCTACCACCCTTTCAGGCAGTGAGTTCCAGACCCTCACCACCATCTGGGTGAAAAAAGTTCTCCTCAACTCCCCTCTAATCCTTCTACCAATTACTTTAAATCTATGCCTCCTGGTTATAGACCTCTCCGCTAAGGGAAATAGGTCCTTCATATCCACTCTATCTAGGCCCCTCATAATTTTATACACCTCAATTAAGTCTCCCTGCAGTCTCCTCTGTTCCAAAGAAAACAACCCCAGCCTATCCAATCTTTTCTCATAGCTAAAATTCTCCAGTCTGGCAACATCCTCATAAATCTCCTCTGTACGCTCTCTAGTGCAATCACATCTTTCCTGTAATGTGGTGTCCAGAACTGTACGCAGTACTCTAGCTGTGGCCTAACTAGTGTTTTATACAGTTCTAGCATAACCTCCCTGCTCTTATATCCTATGCCTTGGCTAATAAAGGAAAGTATCCCATATGCCTTCTTAACTATCTTATCTACACGTCCTATGACCTTCAGGAATCTGTAGACATGCACTCCAAGGTTCCTCTGTTCCTCTACACTTCCCAGTATCTGGCCATTTATTGTGTATTCCCTTGCTTTGTTAGCCCTCCCTAAATGCATTACCTCGCACCTCTCCAGATTGAATTGCATTTGCCACTTTTCTGCCCACCTGACCATTGATATCTTCCTGCAGTCTACAGGTTTCTTCCACACGGCCAATTTTTGTATCATCTGCAAACTTCTTAATCATGCCCCCTACATTGAAGTCTAAATCATTGATATATACACAAAAAGTAAGGGACCTAGTACTGAGCCCTGCGGAACCCCACTGGAAACAGCCTTCCAGTCACAAAAACACCCGTCGACCATTACCCTTTGCTTCCTGCCACTGAGCCAATTTTGGATCCAACTTGCCACTTTCCCTTGGATCCCATGGGTTTTTACTTTTCTGACCAGTCTGCCATGTGGGACCTTATCAAAAGCCTTGCTAAAATCCATGTAGGTACATCAAACGCACTATCCTCATCAACCCTCCTTGTTACCTCCTCAAAAAATTCAATCAAGTTAGTCAGACACGACCTTAACAAATCCATGCTGACTGTCCTTGATTAATCATTGCCTTTCTAAATGACGATTAATACTGTCCCTCAGAATCCTTTCCAATATTCTTTCCTCCTTTGCTTCTCTTAACCTCTCTAGACAATGCTAATGTTTAACATTCTAGATTTCATCATTATTAATTGGCTTTTCCACATATTTACATATAGACAATGCTAATGTTTAACATTCTAGATTTCATCATTATTAATTGGCTTTTCCATATATTTCACAGAAGGGTTTTGGGGTTATTTTCAAAAATAAAGCAGCTTTTCACCTGTACAGGAAGCCTTGTGGATAAACTGGACACAAGCAAGGTTCTCCAACCATGAGGCTGAAAGCATAAAGCATAGGTCCGATCAATAATAGATTTTGAGAACACATAAATTATAGTTTCCCAAATTGGAAAAAAAATGAGTTCCCTGCAGGACAGTCAAACGTCACACTGCGAGGTCAGGCACAGATTGGCTCAGGGAAGGCAGAACTGAAGATGCTTTTCAGGAAGATGAACACCCAGATACACAGAATCCAGGCACAAATTAATCCAATTTCATTTGCATATTTTAAGTGATAATCTAAAAACAACAGAGGACTTGATTTTCTGCAGACTCTAACTGCAGTCACAAAATACCCCTTATGCAACAATGTCATTTTTAGACCTGTATCATCATTTTTGAAAGTAGAAAACATTCTAATTGTTGTAAGGGAAACACTTTCAGCAACCTTGATTGAGGCCCCATTTGTGAATGTCCACACAGCACATTCATACAGGGCACAGTGATGCAACAGCATTAATGTATATTATTTAGATTAATACCTACTTCTGAGACTCTTCCATGGAGATAAAGGTACAAAAATAGATATGCTTACAGTCAGAGAATGGGACAATTGTAGAGTGGCTAAGAAATTTAATGTATCAAGAACACAGGACAAGCTGGCTCAACTACCTTTCCTTGCCCCTTTGTTGACTGGCAATATAAATGGTTTCCTCTGTCGTCATGCTATTCTTCAAAACTGGTATCATCAGCCTGCTCCTCAAAAATCCCACCCTCACCCCTTCTATCCTCTCCGAGGTCCTTGAACATATTGTCATATCCCAATTCCCTGCTGAACTCTCCCACAACTCTCTATTTGAATCCCTTCAGTCTGTTTTCCACTCTGTCCACAGCACTGAGACCAACCTGGTTAAGGTCACGAATAACATTCTCTGTGACTGCAACCATGGCACATTATCCTTCCTTGTCTTCTCCATGACATTTGACACAATCAATCAAGCCATCCTCCTATACCGCCCCTCCTCCATGATCCATTTCCAGGGGACTGCCCTTGCATGGTTCCACTCTTGCCTGTCCTGATGCAGCCAGTGCACCTCCAACAATAACTTATCCTTCTGCTCCAACCTATAATGTACCCCCAGGTCTATCTTTGCTCTCCCCTTTCCTCATTTACATGCTGCCCTCATAAGTCAGTTTTCATATGTATGCTGATGACACCTAGCTATATCTCTCCACCTCGTTCCTGACTCCATGTCTATATCTGTGCTGCCAGTCTGCCTATCAGCCATCAAATCAAGGATGATGCAGGATTTTCTCTAATTGAACATTGGGAAGACTGAAGCCATTATATTCGACCCTGTCAAAAATCCTCCTTACTGATTCAACCTCCCTCCCCAACTGTTCACTGAGGCTGCATCATTAGGTGCGCAACCTCGGTGTCCTGTTTAATGCAGAGCTAAGTTTCAAACCCCACTTCCTAGCTCCACCTGCCTCCACCCCTACCTCAGTCCACCATTGTAAAGTCCCTTATCTGTTAATTGGTCACTTCTGGACGCGATTTCTGAACTGTCCATCCCGATCTCCCAGGTTCCACTCTACACAAACTCAACTCTCTAAAACTTTGTCACTCAAATCCTGTCCTGCACTAAATCCCACTTTCCCATCACTTCAATCCTTGCCAACCTTCAATAACGTCTATAACACAATTTCAAACGCCACACTACAAAACACTCTCTGACCTCCTGTGATAATCCTGACCTCCAAGAAAGTACAGTGATTAAAGTCCTATGGTCCTATAAGTGCGCTAGAAAAATGGGGAAAAGCTCTCACTTAGTGCACCTTATTAAGTATAAATTAAATCCCTTAAAAAAAATACCAACAGATCAAATATACTAATACTTAATTTGCAGCACTGTATATTCAGGCTGTAATGTGACACAATTTTAAAATACTATTATCAATGCTGCCACTTGTGAACTGAAGAAGAATGACACATGTTCTGGATTTACTGAACATAGTAAATATGTTGCTGCCCATGAAGTTAGTGTAGCACAGTGTAAACTCCTAATATTAGGTTCCTCATGGGAATGTCCTCATGAAGTAATGCAGAGTAGACTCTTCCTAAAAGGGATTTTACAATGAGCTCATTTTGAACTGAAGTTTTTTCTCAACCTCCCTTTAAAGCAGTTGAAGCATGACTGCTGGAAATATGAAAATCGTTGACAGCAACTCAGAGTCTATATTTTACAAAGTAATGAGACTGTTCTGTGCAGGGAAAAAAAACAGTTCTGAAGTGCATTCCATTTCAGTAGAGTCATGTTTCACCAAAGGAAAGGTAAACAGTAAGAGACAGCGGAGTCTCAGATGATTGCATACCACTGGATACAAATACTTTCTAAATTATAGGCAATAAAGTGGGAACTATGTAAGCGAACCAGATGGTTTGTCTTGTAGTGCCTGAAATAAGGAAGCCCTAAGGTGTATACAATGAAAGCAATTATAAAAATAGATGGGTCTGAAACCTGGAGGATGCACTGATATAATGCTGAGGAAACAAATCACTGACCACAGCTAGGGATCTGACTTCTTCACTTTCAGGCACCTTGAAAATACTGCATTCAGCTCCAGAATTCATCCAACATTGGAGCAGTAATACCACCCCTGATAGGGACTATCACTGCTGGGAGGGAGGGAAATAGAGTGCTAATTTAATCTTTAAAAGGCTGCAGCCAGTTCAAGGGGGACATCAGTTTTGGAGCAGCTGGAAGGATAAGCTCAGGAATGATTCAAGGAGCAGCAGTCTTGGGTGTGGGCGTGGGGGTTCAGCAGCACAAAGGGCTCCCAGATTCTCGGATGCATTCATGGAGGTGTTGCTCGCTGAGATCAGGGCCAGATGGGATCAACTATTGGGTACTGAGGGCAGGAAGGCTCATAAGAGGGTGGTTCAGGCTGTTTGGAAGAATGTAGCATGGGCAGTCAGTGTAACCTCCACTACCCCAAGATGCCACACAGTGCAGAAAGAGGTTCAATGATCTCTGAAGAGTGGCAAAGGTAAACTAAAACTCTTGTTGCCAATCCACATCTTCTACTACTAATAGAGCTTTAACTCATTTCCTTACCAATCATATACTTTCTCTGTCAGCACCTAGGTGTTAGGGAAACTCAGTTATGCAAAAGAAACCTGCAAATATTCAAAACCATCTTTACTCAAAACTACACTGTCAACTCATATCGTCAACCACAAGGGCTACTGCTAAGGGTCAATACACTTCATTTAAAGGGTCACTACGCTTCCACATCTCATCATCATGGGATCCACGCACTCTTAAGAACATAAGAAATAGGAGCAGGAGTAGGCCATTCGGCCCTTCGAGCCGGCTCCGCCATTCACTAAGACCATGGCTGATCTTCTACCTCAACTCCATCTTCCCGCACTATCCCCATTTCCCTTGATTCCCTTAATATACAAAAATCTATCGATTTCTGTCTTGAATATACTCAACGACTGAGCCTCCACAGCCCTCTGGGGTAGAGAATTCCAAAAATTCACAACCATTTGAGTGAAGAAATTTCTCCGCATCTCAGTCCTAAATGGCCTGACCCCTTATTCTGAGACTGTGACCCCCTAATTCTAGACTCCCCAGCCAGGGGAAACATCCTCCCAGCATCTACCCTGTCAAGCCCCTTAAGAATTTTATATGTTTCAATGAGATCACCTCTCATTCTTCCAGATTCTAGGGAATATAGACCTAGTCTCCTCAATCTCTCCTCAGTCGACGATGCCCTACACCCTTGAGAAGCCTGCCATATTTTCAAAGACAACCGCATGTGCAGTTACACTTGTTTCATCCATGGAGAAGTGGATGTAATTGTGCGCCTTTGCAAAGAGGGCATCGGGATGCAAGTGTGTGTGGCCGACTGGGAGATGCCGCTGATGTCTGCTGATGATCCCTGGAAGGAGCCTGAAGCAAAGACGTTGAGTGCGGTGGTGACTTTAACAGCCACTGGTAAGGAGTGGCCACCCGCTCCTCTGGGCTCCAGGTGTTGGTGCAGCATTGTGCAGATGTCAGGGACTACCTCGCGCGAAAGTCTCAGCCTCCTTTGGAAGTGCTGCTCACTCATGTTGAGGATGCTCATCCTCGGCCTGTAAACCCTGTGTTGGGGGTATCTCCTGCGGTGAGGTGCAGCCCTGCGCTGCAGGCCTCTGCCCTGAGGTGGCTGAGGAGAAGCTTGGCGCTCCTGTTGTTGGTCCTGCTGTTGTGCCTGATTCTGCTGCTGCCACGGCTGCTCTTCCTCCGATTCTGAGGACCAGGATGAGAGGGTATAAATGGTTCCCATCCCGCTGGTATATATCTCAGTTGAGGAAGAGATGTTATAAGTGCTCAGTCAATGTGGCCAGAGGGTATTCCAAGGAGGTCACAGTGCATATGGATCTCAGCTTAAACACTCACAAGCTCAATAGACCTGCAAAATGTGTAACCAAACCTCAAAGAACAAAGTTCTGGCATCTGAAACTCAGCCATGTTGCTCCTCCGCTTTTATGCTGCAGGAGCAGCTGTCAACAATTCAGCGAGTTGCTGAACCCGGCACAATCAGCTGGCGCGTTTGTTGCACGTCGGGCAACACGCTTAAAATGTATTAAGATGGGAAGAGCCAGTGAAAAGCGATTATGTAGGCAGTTAACAAGCTGTTAACTGCCTTAAGTGCCTCTCCTGCCGTTTGGTGTCGGGTCTGATCAGGACTCGCAGACCTGACACTTTGCAAAGTTGCGTGGACGCAGGATGGCGGCAGGTTAGCAACCCGCCATCAATCATTTTGATTTTTACTCCTGACCCGCCTCCAAACCCGCCCTCTGAGCGCCGGCAAATTCGCAGCCTTCTTTACTCTTATACTCCAATCCTTTTGTAATGGAGGCTAACATACCATTTGCTTTCCTAATTGCTTGCTGTACCTGTATGTTAACTTTCAGTGATCCATGTACAAGGACATCCAGGTCCCTCTGAATGCCAACACTTCCTAATCTCTCACCATTTCAAAATATTCTGTTTTTCCATTTTTCCTACCAAAGTGGATAACTTCATATTTCTCCACATTATATTCCATCTGCCATGTTCTTGCCCATTCACTTAACCTGTCTATATGGGGAAAGTGCCCATGCCACTCACATGCCTGTAACATTGTCTTCTCTCCTCCAAAAGAATAGCTGACCCATAACCAGTGCCAGAGGAATGCAACCGAGGGAGGTGCACCATAACTGAAAACCCTTATAAGTAGAAGGCACTGGAAATCATAGGCAGACAGACAGGAGAAGCAATGGGAGAGGACGAGGTTGGAGTCGAGGTGCTACGAGAAGGTTGATAAAAGCTGGGAAATGCTCGTCATAGGTAGTGGGAGCTTTATGTGATTTCTTAAAGCCTTGCGGTGCCTTAGCACTTAACCACTATTTCTTCAAGTGGGAATGTCGCTGTGTGCACAGCTAAACAAGATCTTCTATGTTTCACATCATAGGTGGTACCTCGCAGGAAGAGACCACCCAGGCAGTTCCAGATCAAAATCTAATGGCACGTCCTGACCCGCAACTGCAGCCACTTCAGCACCAACTCTGTCAAGACATCTTACCTATGAAAGGACAGCGACACCCACTTGAGAGGAAATAGATGACGAGTCAGAAGGGTTTTCACTAGATGAGGCATTGAGCACTTGTGAGAATGAGGATATGAGAATGGAAAGAGGGGGAAAGTGCTCTTTATCCACAGAGGGTGAAGAAACACCTGTTCTTAGCTGAGGAGTCTTGCGATCATAGGGGCACAGTCCTCAAAAAGATTAGAGAGTATGTGGGAGACAGTTTCCCACACCAGGAATTTCCTCGGCCCTGGCTTGGGTTCCTTTGGGTGGCCGGTATACCAGGACAAAATGAGTGTATCAGCCTCCTGAGGTCCATCTGGGAGTCCAGGCCTGGATATTAGCCTGGACCCTGAAGAAAATCAAAACCTTTTTGCAACAGACCAGCCCCCAGGAGGTTCTGTTGGGCAGGGTAATTGCAAGCGGCTGCCCGGTGCCCTAATATCCACTCCTGCCTAGTCTGGCAGCTTCCCAAGATGCGCCTATGGTGGCACCGGCACCCATCTGCTTTACTTAAATGGGGGAGCTTTCCCTGATCCCGGGTACTATGATGGAGTCAGCAGCAAAGGCTTCCAGTGGGTGGATCCCAGAACTTACAACAGGCCTGCAGATTTTTGGGGCACATATATATACAAAGGTTTTGAGACCAATCCATCAACCTTTAGGCATCGCATCTTGCCGCACATTCAAATTTCTGTTTCACAATTTTTTTTAAAAAGCAAAAGAATGCCTGTTGGATTCTCTGGGACTTGGGAAACAGCTGTGAATTTATAATCAATTGCCAGTCTACTGAGAAACTTCCCCAGCAAGTAGCCTCTAACTGACCTTAGGATATGCCTAAAAGCAAAATTAGCCTCTAATTGACCTGAGGATGTGCCCAATTACAGTAATTAAATTTGATGCTGTTAAGGGATTACACCAGGTTGCACACAACGCCACTGTAACAACAACAACAACTTATATTTCTATAGCAGCAGAATAATATATTGGCCTGGACTTTCTGATTTGGTGGAATTCTCAGTAGTATTTCTGGTCCCAGTGGATAGCCTGCCATGGGAGGATGGGAAGAATTGCTGTCGCACTTGCTGCGGAATAGTGTTATCAGCAGTGCTGGTTGAAGAGAAAAAAAATTTTGAGAAAAAAGTTGATTTTACTTCATTTGTTTTTAAATTTGCCAGTTTACATAGTGCAGCCAATTGCTTTGATGCCGTTAAATTTTAAATCCCTTCCCGCATTCTTAGCAATGCTGTGTGCCAAGAGTGTAATGGTATCCCAACACCTGGTGTTTATTGACGAAAAATATATTGGATTGGGTATTTCTGTCATTAACATTATTTTGAATATACCTGCCCAAATATGGGCATGTGTATTCAACAGAAAGGCTCTCCTCCACATTTCCTGCTCCCTCATCCACCCACCCAGAAGGTGCCAAAACATTACTGAAAATTCTGATCATTGTACAGTATATGGTATAATGCTCTAGTCTTTATAAAACAAACTCTGAGTGACACTATGAGAGATCTACTAGAGTGGATAAGAATTCTAGAGACACAGGCTGATATGTAGTTAAATGAAACTTTGAAGTAAAATAACTCATATAATTGATTATAAATATTAATACACACTGCATTCTTTCTTTTTCTCAAACTAAAAGGTTGTACAGAAGCTATCTGTTGAGACCAGTATTTGCATCAAATAAACTACTGAGTGGCACTGGCCACATAAACTGTTCATTACAACTGAGCTTTGCATAAACCAGAAGCTCCCCCATCTACTTATACAAGAAGTTCGATTTACTTCAAGAGAGCTTGAATGCGTATTTTTGCCAAATTTGGGCAGACTTATCGATAAGAATTTAGTGAGAACCTAAACAGCTAAACGTTTGATGACATTGTATTTCCTTAGACTTTCTGCCGGTGTGTCGCCGTATCTTAGTCGGGAGTGTGGCAGAAACCCTGTTTACACACAAACGAAGTATCTGCTGCACTGCCAACAAAGTTACGGCAGCTCAGTGGCAGAAAGTGCAAGAAAATTCAGGGTCATTGTATAAACTGGACGAAAACTAGGGAGGCAAAAAAACCAGTTTAAAATTAAATTAAATTCTCAAAAACAAAAATTGTAGCATAAATATATTAAAATAAATTTGGTAACGGATGCATTATCAAAAATTTAATTACTCCTGGGCTGACTTTCTTTGGGAAAAAATCTATCAGGGGTTTTGTGGAGACATAAACCAATTATAATCTACCCTATTAAACAAAACATGCATTGTGTTGATACTAATGTCTAGTAGCTACATTCAATAAGTGATTGATAGTTTGTTTAAGCCTGCTCATCTGAAAAATGTGTTATTATTGGTTTATTTCCTTTATTTCAGGGTGTACTGTGCAAAACCAATAGTATCAGCTTGTTTTGTGAATTTGCAGAATTTTTGCATATATAAGCTTTCTGAACAAAATAGATGCAGCTAGTTCAGCTGGCAGCTGGCAGCCTTTAAAGGACTCAACACATTTACTTCATTCTAAATGTGTGGCCTTTTATTTTGTTTGTATGGCTGTATTGGAAACATACACACATGCTGTCCAGAAATAACATGACATAAGAACATCAAAATTCATAAAATGAATAAAATAAGCCATGCTTTGCTACTGTGGAATGTGCAGTGCCTTATTGAAATTCTAGTCTTGATTCCTTAACGCTTCAGCTCTGGTGTCACTCACCCATATCCACCCAGTGTAAGGAGACAAACAGCCTCTTAAAGTAAGTTATCCTTGTGTATGATATTTGCACTATATATATCTCAACATGTTATCATGAGCTTATATTGTGCTCTGATTTGCAGAGCATATTTTTTATTACTTCAGAAACAGTAAATGTCAGAGTGCAGCAGTTGCGAACTACAACCCCGATCTGATGTCCACTAAACACTACTCATTTCCAGGATAACTAAATGAAAAAATAAAGTGGCCAATCTACCTGTGTTGTGTAATATTCTGCATAATGCATCCTGGGGTTAAATCCACTGCAGACCGAAGGGATGTAAGTGTCAAGACGGTTCTTCTGGAACAGCAAAATGAACATGGATAGTACTGTGTTACCAGTGGATTTTTGTATTTTTTTTTCATCTCCAATTTTCTTCCCTTTGCTCTTCTGATGCGAGGATACAGATGGACAAGTATGAGCAGAGATAGTGAATCTCAATGAAATAATCATCCAAGAGAGCCATGACAACCCAAAGCTGAACTGATCCTCACATCACACCTTCACGTGCGCATTTGAAGTATGGGTTGCGGGTAGTGATCAGGAGCAGGAAGCCTGGCTGATTTTTCCCAACCCTAGTCAGGGCTTGCAGGCCAATTTTAGTGTTCGGCCATCCTAGGCTGGAGGCTGAAATTCCACTTGGACACAGCAGTTGTGGTAGCACATCTACTCCGATGCAGTTCACATTTCTGACACAGAGAGGGGGCCTCCTTGGTGTTCTGAAGTTCCCTCATTTACATATTGCTAGAGCCCTCCTCGCACAATTTGCATCAGACACTGAAAGCCTGGAGGCCAGGGTGGGAAGGGAGGGGAAGGGGGAGGGGCTTTCATAAATCTGTTGTGGCAGCTTCTGAAAGTTTATTCTGTTTATTTTGCTGAATATTGGGCTGAGATGAGCTAGGAGTCTGACCATTCCCAGAGATCCCTGTTCATCCTGAGGAAGGTGATGACAAAGTTCAGCCCATTTTTTGGTATTGAGGGGACTCCCTTCTCAACAAGCTGTGGTTAGGGCTGCCTGGAAAGAGATGGTCAAGCAGATGAATGTAACCTCTGCTAATAGGTTATCCTCCCGGATGAGATAGAAATTCAACACCTTGAAGAAATTTGCCATGGTACATGACTGCTGTCCTTATCAATGTACTGCAATGGCATGCCTGCACCACATGTACAGTGTGTCCCCTCAACCACTCACATACTCACCTGGGATGCAAGTGGTGCCTGTAGTTACAGGGACATCTTCCAACCCTGCTATAGGGATAATGAGCTGCCCCTGTCCCAGCCAGCCCTCAGGGGAAGCCAGCAGACAGCCTCCTCACTTCCTTCTCCCACTAGGGAAAAAGAAAGAAAAGAAAGAACTTGTATTTATAGCACATCTTTCATGACCTCAGAACATCCCTAAACACTTTACAGCCAATAAAGCCGACTTGTGCACAGAAAGGTCCCACAAACAGCAATAAAATAAATGACCAGATAATCTGTTTTAGTGATGTCGGTTGAGGATAAATAATGGCCAGGAAGCACTTAAATGTTGTTAGATCTTTCTGCTTGAGCATATGACTGAATGTGCATTCATTGTGGATGAGGTATAGTATGCGCTCATGAAGTTATATGGCCTTGGTGGGACAATTCTTGCAGAACATGAAAGGAAATGCTTGACTGGTGAGATGCTGAAAATGAGCGCCACTCCCCATCCCTGCTCCAGGGATGGAACACTGCTGTGAGCAATTGTTTTGCGAGATTCAATTTCTGATCTTGCAAAAGGGAGAAGAATGTTAATATGAACTGGTGGGATGAGGTTAGCAGGAGAAGAGTGCCGATGTAAACTGGTGGGAGGATATTGGACAGAGTGACAGTTGTGATAGCTTTTGAAGAAGCTGAGAAGGTCTCACCTGTTGAAACTGGATCAACCCAATTTTTTTTAATAATGTTTTTAGATTAAAAATGTATCAAATGCGAAGTAAAAATTCAAAATTTCGAGGTAAATGTGTTTACAGATCCCCACATAGAAATGTCTGCACTAGTATGTGTTGAAGAAGGGGTGTCAATTAGAAGAGTGTACAATTTTAAATTTGCTGCCTCTGTTCCTGCCAGGAATCATACCTGTATCTTCCTAGTCATGTGCAGCATTTATTCACTAGAGCATCAGAAGGTTTCATCTCAGCTGATCTCTGTTGACAACTTAGAAATCCCCTCACAATTCACCATTTGAAATGTTGTCACACAGGGACATAATTTTCCAAGTATGTGCCAATAGCAAGGAACCTCGCCCAGTGCCAACATATTGGAAAATTGCAGTGGCTGGATTTAGAAAAAAAAACAAACACTAGGAGCAGGACTTAAAAAAGAATAGTGCAGGGCTTATAAAATAATCACCAGGAACAGGACTTTAAAACAAATGTCGGGAGCAGGGCTTAGAAAAAACAAACACCAGGAATGGGACTTAAAAAAACATCCAGAATGGGACCTCAAGAAAAAACACCAGAATGTAAGCGGGACTTAAAAAAGCACAATCACCAGGAATGGAATTTTTCTTAAAAAAGCAGGACTTTAAAAATAAACAAGCACTGGGAATGGGATTCGAAAAAACATGCAAACACCTGAGCAATGCTTAAGAACAAATGGCAGGAACAGGACTTAAAAAACAAACACGGGGAGCGGGAATTAGGAAAACACCGGAAGTGGGACAAGAAACAGACACAAGGGCCGGAATTTTTACCTTAGAGTCGGGTTGGGTGCGTGTGGGCTGGGCAGTGTGTCGGGAACACGATGTTCTGAGCAGCGCGCTCCTCAGAATGACTTTAACTTAATGGCCCCAATTGAAAGACTCATGCGCGTTTCCTGGCCCTATTAAATGGTGTGGGTCTGATGATGTCATCGATGACTCGTTTCCAGCGCCGATGTTTAAAGCAGTCGGGTTTCCCGGCACGCTGTGGAGTTTTAACTTCACAGTGTGCGTGCGGCGTCAGGGGCGGGTTCCCTGCCCAGAAGTCAGCCTGATTGACAGGCTAGCTTCCATACGTGCGGGTAACTCGGAGAAGGAGTCCGCAGCAACAGGTAGGCGCTGGGCCCAGGATGGTGGGAGGGGGGCGGACCAAGCCTGGGGTGCGGGGGGTGTCCCAGGCTCGGGGGGGTCCGATCCCTGTCCCCGGGGTGGGGGGGGGGCGACAGTTCCAATCCCGGGGGGGGGGTTCGATTCCCAACCCTGGGGCTGAATCACGATACCAGCGGTGGGGGCAGGGGATGTTCCAGGCCCGGGGGTAGTTTACGATCCCGGGGAGGGCTAGGCTGATGGTGGTGGAGCTTGGGGGGCCGGGAGGAAGCACTCCTGCTCCTCTTGGCCCACAAGCATTGCTCCCCGAGGCTGAGGCCGCCTCGTTGCAGCCACCGGGAAACCCGAGCCCCGGGATCCCCGGCCACCTGCAGTAAAACCATGAAAGACGCGATATAAAGTAGAGGCTTCAGGCCTCATTTTAATATGTAAATTGCCATCCCGCCTCCTGGCAGCGGGTTGGCAGCCCGCTCCCCCCCCTCCCCCCCAATCCCTCCTGAGTGAAAGGTGAAAGTAGGCAGATTGGAGGCGGGTTGGGATCGCAATTCACATTTTTTCAACTTTCAGTTCCAACGCCTCCAACCCACCCGCTCTTACCTCAGAAAATTCAGCAGGGAGTGGGAATTAGGAAAACACTGGAAGTGGGACAAGAAACAGACACAAGGGCCGGAATTTTTACCTTGGAGTTGGGTCAGGGTGCGTGTGGACCGCATAGCGGGTCGGGAACACGATGTTCTGAGCAGCGTGCTCCTCAGAGCGACTTTAACTTAATGGCCCCAATTGAAAGACTCATGCATGCTTTCCCGGCCCTATTAAATGGTGTGGGTCTGATGATGTCATCGATGACTCGTTTCTAGCGCCGATGTTTAAAACGGCCTTGCACTCAACTCATTTGAAGGTTGCTAGAGGAGGGTGGAACCTGACAAACAAAGGCCTGAGTACTGCTATGAAGTAGCAAGGATGGATAGCCAAAGGCAGAGGGCTGCAGCACGCTTTTCAGACCCATCCCTGCATTCTCTGGTGGAGGCAGTCAGAGCACGCAGGGAGGTCCTCTCTTTGCTGATAGGCGAAGGAGACCTCCACAAGAGACCAAAAGAGCCTGGCTGGATATAGCTGAGGAGGTCAGCAGCAGGGATGTGGTGAGGAGGACCTGGATCCAGTGCAGGAAACGATTCAATGACCTCATAAGGTCAGGAAAGGTGAGTGCAATGCCACACTCAGCTTCCTCTTGATGTGCCTCTCATCACATCCTCATCACTCTGCCTTCCCAAGTCTACTCCTGCACACCATTCCTTACACCAACACACCTTGCACATCCACCCAGTCCTCTCTATGTACATACTCATATCCCCATCTGACTAACCACCCCTCACACTCACCCTCATCCTAATGCAATCATAGCAAGTAACACCACAGAAGGAGGCCACTTGGCAATGTCACCCCACTTCCTCATAGTCACCCTCTACAGATGTAACCCATCCATTCCTTACACTCATTCTATCACTCTCACTCAAATTTCTCTTCTTTCCATCCTTGCAGGAGAAAAGAGCCCAGAACATGTGGGAGAGACAGAGAACCGGAGGTGGCCCTCCAGCCTTCACCTAACTAACAGCAGCAGAGGAGGGGGCTCTGGAGATCTCAGGAGTGGGAGAGACGCTAGCGGTGGGAGACGGAGAGAGAGGGACATCCCAGCAACCGAGTGACAGAATCACATCTCATAAATACACAAGGCATACAGCAGTCACTCATATGGTGACCGATGTCAGCAGTCAATGAAATGCCATCATCTGCGTAATAGTAACGTTACCCATTCTTATTATAAAATTTCTAAATCATCTCTTTATTCTCCCACAGGTCCATCAAATGCCACCTGCCCCCCACCACTGCCCCCCCCCCCCCCACCCCGCCCCACTACTACTGTCCAGCCGGAGGAAGAAGATGACTACTCAGAGGAGCCTCCAGCCTCTGAGGGTGCACCGTCAGCAGACCCAAGTGCACCCAGCACCAGCGCAGATACGCACACCTCGGTGGGTCCTGTGCGCCATAGAGTAGAGTTGTCACCTGGTGTCTCACAATTCACAAGTGAGCAAGAGCAGGTGGTGCTGACAGGGATAACAGTGGAGACTCCTTGCTGGAGGGCGCAAGACGCTCCAAGCTCTGCTGAGCTGCATGCGGATGCTGAGCCTCAGGCACCATTGAGAAAGAGGGTGATCTTGGAGGGGCAGCAAGAATTGCATGAGGCTCTGGCATCTTTTGCCGCCCCAATGTCTGCAAATGTGCAGAGAATGGAGGAGTCCATCTCCAACATGAGCATCATCATGTCACAGGCGATGGCCACCTGCATGGAGCAGCTAATGCGCCAGTCACATGAGCACATGCTAGCTGTGGACAACAGATAACAGGCGCTCACAGACCTCCTCTCAAGGAGGGATCTCAAAGTAGACTTGGGCATTCATTGCTGCACTGCTGTACAGCTAGGTGCTCTCCAGCTGCTTGCTAGCAGGGAAGTGTGGGTGACCCATGAGAGGGATGATGGTGAGAGGGGACATGGAAGTGGGGGCTCTTCTCAAAGCGCTCACACTTCTCCCCCAATGCCTCCCCCTCAGTCAGAGCCCCACATGCTTCCTTGGATCCCGATGGTCAAGTCTGTCCCAGTGCACAGTTGCAGGAGGAGCAGACTTTGGCGGGGCCATCACAGGCTCCAAAACCCAGAGGACGTCCACCAAAAGTGCCTAATGAGTCGCAGCAAGGAAGTGAGCAGGCTGCCTCTACCTCTGCTGAAGCCGCAGGGGTTGCACCTCGTAGAAGCACTCGGAAAAGAAAAATGACACCAAAGTAGATGCACACGGGTATGTACATGGGTGTATGAAAAAATGTTAATGTTAAGTTTCAGTTATTTTGATAACATGCATAAATGTTTTTCTTTGCACCACTTTCAGGTTTTGTCTATTTTTGCCTCAAACCTTGGATATGGCTTTGTCACTTGGAGTGAATGGTGAGACATTATTTAACCTGGGTGAGAGGAATGGCTTGGTCATTGTAGGACTGCTTTATGGTGTTGTTGGCTGGTGGGGGGGGTGGTGGGGTTACGAGGGGTGGAACTTAATACTGCATGTGGCAGCCATGTGGCTGCATTGGAGCAAGTTAAGTAAAAATGGCCATGATGAGGTCATCCCAGGCCTCCCGGGCAGCAATGTGCACCGCTGCTGGTGCCATCTCCACCTCAGGTTCCTCCTCCTCCTCCTCCCCATCTTCCACCTGCTCCTCCTCCTTCTGATCCTTTGAAGAGGCTGTGTGCTGTGCACCTTGCTCCTCCTGCAGCTCTAATCCTCGCTGCTGCGCTGTGTTGTACAGCGCGCAGCAGATGATGACTCTGGAGACCCTGGCTAGTGCATACTGAAGGGCTCCTCTAGATCTGTCAAGGCATCTGAAGCACATCTTCAGCATGCCTATTGTTTGCTTGATGACACATCTGTGGAGATGTGGCTCTCATTATAATGCTCCTCGGCCTCAGTACTTGGCATCCTTAAGGGTGTCCTGAGGGAGGGTGGACTGGCGTAGCACGAAAGAGTCATGACAGCTGCCAGGGAATCTGGCGCACACATGCATGATGATCTTTTTATGGTTGCAACACGGTGGCATAGTGGTTAGCACTGGTGCCTCATAGCGCCAGAGACCCGGGTTCGAATCTGACCTCGGGTGACTGTCTGTGTGGAGTTTGCACATTCTCCCCGTGTCTGCGTGGGTTTCCTCCGGGTGCTCCGGTTTCCTCCCACAGTCCAAAAATGTGTGGGTTAGGTTGATTTGGGTATGATAAATTGACCCTTAGTGTTAGGGGGGATTAAATATGTGGGGTTATGGGGATAGGATGGGATATGTTAGGGGGAATTAAATACGTGGGGTTACGGGGGTAGGGTGGGATATGTGTACTGTGGGGATTAAAGCAGGGACAGGGTACTGGATTTGGATGATCAGCCATGATCGTATTGAATGGCGGAGCAGGCTCGACGGGCCGAATGGCCTACTCCTGCTCCTAGATTCTATGTTTCTATGTTTCTATGACATTGAGGGAGTGGAAGCCCTTCCGGTTCACAAACACCCCTGAGTGATGATGGGGTGCCTTGATGGCCACATGTGTGCACAGTCGATGGTGCCCTACACCTGTGGGAAGTCAGCCAGAGCTGCAAAGCCGAGCGCCGGCTCAGTAGCACTGGCTTCATCAGTGGCAAAGTTGATATAATTGGCTGACTTGTGAAACATGGCATTGGTCACCTGGGTGATGCATGTGTGAGCGGCCGACTGTGAGATCCCACAAATGTCAGCTGCAGATCCCTGGAAGGAGCCTGAGGCGAAGAAGTGGAGGGCGGTGGTGACTTTGACATCCATTGGTAAGGAGTGTCCACCAGGTCCTCTGGGCAGATGGTCTTGTTCCAGCAAGCTACAAATGTCTGCGATGACGTGGCGCGATAGCCTGAGCCTCCTGAAGCACTGCTGCTCTGTCACGTTGAGGAAGCTCATCCTCTGCCTGTATACCCTATATGCGGGGTATCGCCTCCGGCGCGCTGCAGCCCTGTAGTCATCCACTCTCTCCTGTGGAGCATCAGGTTATTGAGGAGAAGGCTGCTGTTGTGATTGCTGCTGTTGCTGCTGGTTTGGCTGGTGTGGTTGGTCTGAGGACCAAGGTGAGACAGCATAAGCGGCACCCATGCTGATGTATTAGATGGCAGGTAAAGTGGAGATCAGAGGGCCAATCCCGCAATGTTCGGATGCTGAGTAGCAATATGGTGAAAGTGGCTTCCGAGGTTTCAGAAATAACCTGCAAGCTGCAGACACCCAAATCTGTGGACAAAATGGAGTGAGCAAGAGCCTTTCCATGAGGCAAGTAATGAGGTGTAATGTTGAAGTATTTATGTGCTTTTCCCAGCTGTCAATGAATGAACTCGCCAACCGCCACTGAGCTTCCGCCTCCCCTTCACAGGCGAGGTACCCGACCTCCGTGAATCCCGTGCTCCTGCAGTTAAAGTCAAAACTGGCGTTAAAATTACCCCTTAAGGGTCTCTCAACGAGCACTTAATGATTTCAATGAGGTCGCCCGCCTCTGTCGATCGAGTCCGTGTCACGCCTTCAAAGCCGCTCGAGTTAAATGCACAAGGGGGTGGGATGACGGTGGGTTCCCGACATGCTCGCTATTTCAGGCATTTTTACTGCCAACCCACCCCCAAACTCGTACGCTCGGCAACAGGAAAATTCTGGCCAGGGAGTGGGAATTAGGAAAACAATAGAAGTGGGACAAAAATCAAACGTGGGGAGTGGGAATTTTAAAAAAAACACCAGGAGCAGGACTTAAAAAAACAGAAGGATCGGGATTTAAATATCACCAGGACCAGAACTTTTGTTCGGGAACACATGGAAAGCCAGTTAATGCCAAGGTAAAAGATTTTAAATACTGTTCCCAACTCACAGCTGGGAACCTGTTGCAACATAAGAAAAGAATTTAAAACTGTTCCGTTCTCATTGCCAGAACCTGTGATGGCGGGGGCGGGGGGGGGGGCGGGGGGGTGGGTGTGGTAGGGTGGGGGGGGGTGGGGGGGGGGAGGGGGGGGCGGTAGGATGGTGGTGGGGTGGTCGGGGGGGAGGGCGGGTGCGGTAGGGTGGGGGTGATGGGGGAGGGGGGGTGAGGTAGGGTGGGGGTGGTGGTGGGGTGGGCGGGGGGGCGGGGGGGTGCGGTAGGGTGGGGGTGATGGTGGGGGCGGGGGTGAGGGGGGTGCGGTAGGGTGGGGATGGTGGTGGGGTGGGCGGGGGTGAGGGGGGTGCGGTAGGGTGGGGGTGGGGTGGTCGGGGGGGCGGGGGGTGCGGTAGGGTGGGGGTGGGGTGGTCGGGGGGGCGGGGGGGTGCGGTAGGGTGGGGATGGTGGTGGGGGGGCGGGGGGTGCGGTAGGGTGGGGGTGGGGTGGTCGGGGGGGCGGGGGGGGTGCAGTAGGGTGGGGATGGTGGTGGGGGGGCGGGGGGGGTGCGGTAGGGTGGTGGGGGGGGAGGGGGGGTGCGGTAGGGTGGGGGTGGGGTGGTGGGGGGGAGGGGGCGTGCGGTAGGGTGGTGGGGGGGGGCGGGGGGGCGGGGGGGGTGTCGGTAGGGTGGGGTGGGTGGTCGGGGGGAGGGGGGGGTGCGGTAGGGTGGGGGTGGGGTGGTCGGGGGGGGCGGGGGTGCGGTAGGGTGGGGGTGCGGTGGTCGGGGGGGGGCGGGGGTGCGGTAGGGTGGGGGTGCGGTGGTCGGGGGGGCGGGGGTGCGGTAGGGTGGGGGTGGGGTGGGGGGGAGGTGGGGTGCGGTAGGGTGGGGGTGGGGTGGTCGGGGGGGGGCGGGGGGTGCGGTAGGGTGGGAGTGCGGTGGTCGGGGGGTAGGGGGGGTGTCGGTAGGGTGGGGGTGGTGGTGGGGGCGGGGGGGCACAGCAGCTAACTGCCACAGACAACATTTTAAACACTATTCCTGGCTTGTGGCCAGGAAACTGCGACGATCGAAGAAATAATTTAAAACACTCTTCCCAGCTCATGGCTAGAAACCTGTGAGGTGGCAGATCGACAGCCAAAGATAAAACATTAACACTTAAGGCATTTAGCGGTCATGCCAGGAACTAGCGGGAGGTCAGCTGATGATCCAAACGAGAATAAAAACATGAAAACCTGTTCCTGATGCTCAATGTCCGCACGCCTCACACTGGTGATAACAGCACCACTACATGTGGGAGATGGAATAATCAGAGCTGGGAGAAACTAAAGTCACATGAGGAAAACGAGCCAATCAAAGGTGAATATCTGAAATAGATTTAGAAATAGTAAGTTTTAGCATGACAAACAGGCGTGATGCAAATAGTGTGTGACTGGAGTAACCAATTAAGCATTACTTCCTGGAAGTACAGGATATGCGAGCAATACACAAGACTCTTAATGGGCCGGAATTTGCGGTGGGTAATAATGGCAAACTAATAGCATTTACCATTATTACCCTTCTGAAACTGATCGCAGCTTCTGGATGTAGCGCATGCGTATCTAAACGCGGAAATCCTGAAGTTGTGGTGAGTCATTCACCACTCAGACACTGGTTGCGCTGTTCCCCAACCACCCCCCCCCCCCCGCCCCCACCCCCCCATAGCCACCAATCAGTGTAATCAGTGAAATCAGTGAAACTGATGAAAACTTGGGCTTTTCTGCGGTAATATCGCTGATTAATACCCCACTAAATGTTAAGCCTTGTTGGATTAGGTGTAACTGGGGTTTTAACAGCATATTGGCGGGTAAACAAACGGTATGGCCCTGAAAAACTAATTTTAATTTTGCGGAGTGCCAAATTTCTCCATGAAGATGAAAATTATAATTTTTAAGAAACTTTAAAAAAAATGTAAAGTTTATTCATGATATTTCAGGTTCTACCTTATCCCCATGTGAGGGCCCCAATCTTTGTTTTGCTCTCTGTAACATTTTTAAAAAGTTGGGATAAAAGCAGGTTCTCATTTCCTGCTTCCCTGTCTGTGAGAATTCTGCATTGTAATTGGCTGCTTAGACAGCTTGTTGCCGTCACAGCAGATCATGTTAGGGATTCCCCACTATACTGCACTGAAATCTCTTACGCGTCGAAAAAGGCAAACTTCTCGCTACGGAGATTGGGAGATCGCTGTGGGACGCTTTCTTTGGCACCAGCGGCGAACGCCTTTGCTTCGCCACTGACCGCAAATTCCATGGCATTACTCATGGTTAGTCGGAGGATATACTATCTTATAACAAAAGGAGTGTTTCTATCATTTAGGACATAACATTAGGCCAACAAACCTACATGATTGAATAAGTCAAATTCTGTTTTTGTTACATGGTATTCTGGGACCTTTGGCTGCTGAGATGGAGATCAAATTTCATGACTGTCCATTATTCAGTGAAAACCCTAATCAGTGGATTTTATCTATTGTTATATATATAAAATCTTACAAATACACATACTTTCTGTCCACAAAATCTTACCTATTGTTGTCATGATTTTTTGTTATATTTTAATGTCAACATTTAACACTGAAACTGCCTATGTAATCATTTATAATGGAAATCCTGTACTTAAACAATTGCCTGTACCGGTATCCAGATACAGGCTCTGGCATTTTCTAGCTTTTAAGAAACACAGGTGATGATAATCAATGATGTCCCTGTTTGGCTGAGAAGATCTCAAAATTGTTTCTCATTATAAAGAACTCAGGTTAGAACAAGGAAAGATAATCAGTCTTTCTCTCTGTCCCTCTCTATCTCAGCTTGATACATTTCTGAACAAAAACTACAGCAGGTACGTATATAATTTGTCACATTTGAAATGCATCTCTGTTCTCTCTCTTTCTCTCTCTTGCACTCACAACATGCACACTCAGGCAGCCTCTCTGCTTTGTAAAAAAAAAATCACTATAGACTTAACCTAACAAAAGCTTTTGAAATATTAGGGGGAAAAGTAAAGGAAAATATATGGTCAGAAACTGATGAGAAGCTCTGTATAAGTTGGGCTAACAATGCATTCTGATAAATTATGCACACTGCACATGCTCAGACTGCAGCTGATAGAGTTACAGCTCTGGGCAAAAATATCGACCCAGAATTTGCTGGAGTGGGGCATCGCACGGCGTGCCCCATTAGTTAGACTTTTTCCCTCACCCTTCAGCTTGAAAATGTTTTGCCCTGTAACTTGTTAGAAGTGCGAGCTGACAATGGCACAGCGAGGGCAACGGGGCATTTGAACGATGGGAGCAACAGTCTATCTTCTTAACCAATGAGATTTAAGGATTGAGAAAGGAACAGGAATGACTGAGAAGGAAATAGGGTGAATTAGAGTCAAATCAGGTACAGAAAGAGAGGAAAAGAAAGATTGCATTAAGAGCAAGAGAAAGAAAAGAGACTGAAAGGAAAAATAAGAAAAAATTTAAAATGTAAAATTTAAAAAATCTCTAACAACAATTTACTACCTGTAGGATTGAGACTCCACAGTTTAAATTGTTCCCCTTCTTGGCTGGAGAGGTTGATTGGCATTGCAGGAACATAAATCTCATTAAAAAGCTACTTCTGCTGTTAAGTAGCAGCCCTAACTTTCTACAATGAGTTTAAGTGGCAATTAATGTGAAAATGCAGCAACTTCATGAAACTCATGGTGAGGTTGAGAGCAAGCTGCCGTTTTTGCGAGGCTAACGGTGGAGCGGCACAAATCATCCAGCAATTTGTGACAATTCAGAATTCACGGGTTATCTTTCATCACCACAAGTTGCTGGACAATTTACACATTAATAACGGTGAGCACCATTACACTCGTCGTTATTTTGACAGCAAACACTGGGCAATCATGTCCTAACCCAAGCTCTGGTAAGAGCTAAAAAAAAGGAATACAGGTTGCAAAGAGGAATCTGAAAGACGATGTATGCCAGCCAAGTACGCAAGCCAGCATCCACCTTATGTGCGTCTGGAACAAGCAGCATGCAGCTATCGTGTGTTGGCAGCATTCTTTGTGTTTGTTGTTTGCCACGTGTAGTGGGCCACAGGGCACATGTATTGCCATGGCAACAATACACAGTGCTCTTCTAAAACATAGGTTTACTTATAAATTTGGAAAAAACATGTAAAGTTGCCAGCATGCTGTACATACTTTCCCTGTAATGCTGACCCAAACTTAAAATGGAGGGTGGTCTTTAGTGCCAAAAAGGACCATTTTTCTTTGCAGGACCTCTACCAATAGCTTCATTAAAATCTTCTGCTGTGTTCACTTGCTACAATCATTTCTCTCCCTCCTCAAGAGCAGGGCAGTTTTAAGGCCTACCAACACTGGATGATCTGACTATTGACCCCAGTGCCCTCTCAGCATGTCAGGCAATGTGTGCCAGGACCAGGAGCCCCATGTTTCTGCAAATGAACTGACCTCACGCTGAAGCATGAGGTCAGCTCATTGCATTACAGGTGCACATAATGCCCCAGGGGCCATGATTGAAGTATAAGCCCCGCTGTGTAGCTGGTGGAGTTTAATAGCTCGCCACATATATTGGTTAAGCACACAACTGGATTGAACCAGTTCTCAGATACAAAGCTGTGTGTTTTGTGAAGCAGAAATAAAGAAGCCATTGGGTAGAAAAGTATCCGAATTCTAGTTACATTTGTAATGATAGAAAAGATCCATTAGGACACTCATCTTTTCTAATATTAGAAGCTTAAAGGAGCCCGAGCAGATCACGTGATTTATTTTTAATTTTGAAAAAAATAGCTTTGCACTGCTTGCAGTCAATCTGTAATTTGTCTGAAAGAAAAGTGCCGTGAGACTACCTCCTTCAGATAGTCTGACACCTCAAGGCAAATACCAAATTAGCGGCAGTTCAGTTGCAATCTTCTGGCACATTTTGCTGTGATAGTGAAGATGTACCACAGCAACACACAAGTGATGGGTAACTGTGCTTAAATATACAAAAGGTACCAACCAGAATCAAGATAAGAAGATATTTTAAAGGATTGTTTTCAGCAGAGGTTTTAATAGGAAAGTGAGCAAGTATCTTCAGGAAGCTTAGCGTCTAAGAAAGCTTGAAAGAGCCAGACTGTGAGGGTAGTGGAAGCTCGTTATGAACCGTAAACTGACCGTGCAGATTTGTCTGTGCAATTGCATGCCTTGTATAAGAGCTGTCTGGACTGGAAACATCTGATCCTTAGATCAAGAATGAATTAAGTTAGAATTACCATCTAGCAAACAAGAACTAAAGGCTGAAATTATGTTAAACTAAAATCAATCCTAATAACTTCAAATAGGACATAGCCTATATTTCATAAGCTCCAACTGCATATAAATAATTACATTTATACTATTACCATTGATTTTTAAGACCCTGCATAATATTAATTTTATACGATATTAAGTAATTTCTGTGTACACAGAATACACACAAAAATTCTGCCTTATTGTATAAACAGGACCACTCGTCCCACTATTGCATGTTTCTCCTGCTAATCCATTTTCAAATATATAAATTCCATTCACAGCCTCCCCTGCATTGCCTGGTTCATTTAAATGCTTCTTACTTTTTCTCAGACTGTTCTGCCATTAGTCGCTGCTTCCTTCAGATAATAGATCTTGGTTTCTGTTTTAGGTTGAACACACATGTATTATTGAACCAGGCATTTTGGCAGCTTAGTGTTGCTGTTAATCACTTTTAGTGCATTTGAAAGTTAGGGGTCACACTTTGAACACTGTATTTCAGAGAAATTAAACAGCGCTGTTTAGAACTTATTTTGATCCAATGTTATTTTCAATGTTTGTGTTCCTGATTTGGTGTGTGCCTCGCCTAAATGTGATTGAGCTGAACAAACAAAAATTGTAACAAATCCTACTTCTGTCACAGGATGCCAACGCAAGAGCTGAAATGGGGCAGAAGTAGAATTTGTCGTTTCAATAAGAAAGTTCACATTTTGAATGATCCTGGATGTATGCAAAAATCATTTAGGAGTACTGGGAATAAAATTCATAGTGGCAGTAGCACAAGATGGGCAATAGTGTATCGGCTGCCCTTTTTACACTCTTTCCAATCTTCTTTTGCATTGACTTCAATGGAAAAGAAAATCGGATGGCGTGCAAAATGGGTGGTCGATACACTATCGCCCGTTTTGTGCTACTGCCCAATATGAATTTCATCCCTAGTTACTGGGCTTCAATTACCTAAATTTAAGCATGTATAACAACTTAAACTTGGTGAAGCTCATCTGCTGTTGAAACCCTCATCTATGCCTTTGTTACTTCTAGACTCGACTATTCCAATGCTCTCCTGACCAATCTCCCATCTTCCACCCTCCATAAATTTGAACTCATCCAAAACTCTGCTGCCCATATCCTAACTCGCACCAAGTCCCGTTCACCCATCACCCCTGTGCTCGTTGATCTACATTGGCTCCTGGTCCAGCAACGCCTCGATTTTAAAATTCTCATCCTTGTTTTCAAATCCCTCCATGGCCTTGCTCCTCCCTATCTCTGTAACCTCCTCCAGCCTCACAACCCCCCGAAATCTCTGCACTCCTCCAATTCTGGCCTTTTATGCAGTCCTGATTTTAATCGCTCCACCATTGGCTGCCGTGCCCTCAGCTGCCTGGGCCCTAAGCTCTGGAATACCTTCTCTAAGCCTCTCTGCCTCTCGACGTCTCTACCTCCCTCTCCTCCTTTAAGACCCTACTTAAAACATACCTTATCCATCCTACTATCTCCTTGCAAAAGCAAAATACTGCGGATGCTGGAAATCTGAAATGAAGACAGAAAATGCTGGAAATACTCAGCAGGTCAGACAGCATCTGTGAAGAGAGAAGCAGAGTTAACGTTTCAGGTCGATGACCTTTTGTCAGAACTGGAAAACGTTAGAGATGTAACAGATTTTAAACAAGTGCAGGAGCAGGGAAAGTGGGGAGCGGAGGAAAGAACAAAAGGGAAGGTCTGTGATAGGATGGAAGGCAGGAGAGATTAAATGACAAAAGGTATGATAGTACAAAGCAAAAGGAGATGGCAGTGGGACAAGTATAAAACAAAGGATAAGTCTGGAAGAGGAGTAAATGGGAATGGCAGAATCATCAACAGCTGTATGTGAAAAAATAGGGCAGAGGTTATGGTCTGAAATTGTCGAGCTCGATATTGAGTCCAGAAGGCTGTAAAGTGCCTAATCAAAAGATGAGGTGCTGTTCCTCAAGCTTGCGTTGAGCTTCGTTGGAACAGTGTAAGAAGCCAAGGACCGAGAGGTCAGAGTGGGAGTGGAGCGGAGAATTAAAGTGACAGGCGACCGGAAGCTCGGGGTCACACTTACGGACTGAACAGAGGTGTTCCACAAAGTGGTCACCCAATCTGCGTTTAATATCTCTTTGTGTGGCTTGGCATCAAATTTTGTTTGATAACTCTCCTGTGAAGTGCTTTGGGACCTTTACTGCATTAAAGGTGCTATATATATGCAAGTTGCTGTTTGTTGTTGTTGAAGCTTGAAATATAAAGAGGTTAGAGGCACTAGTTTTTTGCCTATTGAATTATGTTATTTTATGTCAACCTGCTCTCAACATATTTTAGTTGGCTTGCATAAGCTAAATGAAAACAACATGGTACAAATATGGAACAGAGCTAAAAATCAAAAACATTTATGACTTAGGACTTGATATTGCTTGTGGCTAATCTTTTCAGTTTTTTATACTTAATAGCCAGTTTTCGCATCTTCAGGAATCTCAAATCATTCCAGTATTTACTAAGGTTAAGGCATGATGGCCTGGAAATTCGTTGGCGCAGCTCTCATTTTTCAAGCACAAAACAGGCGCCTATCATTGAATATGACAAAAATGAGAAGTCGCACAACACTAGGTTATAGTCCAACAGTTTTATTTGAAATTATGAGCTTACGGAGCTCTGCTCCTTCTTCAGGTACAGTGAGCTCCGAAAGCTCGTAATTTCAAATAAAACTGTTGGACTATAACCTGGTGTTGTGCGACTTCTCATTTTTGTCCACCCCAGTCCAACACCGGCATCTCCGCATCATTGAATATGACAAGTGTGGTGTGCACACTCATTACGAGCTGGAAGTGCACTGCCCACCATATTGGATTGGGTTGCTCTGTTGGCGCCCAGGTGCACACCAGAACTATTTAAAACAATCAATAAAATATTAAAATTAGGGTCCTGCGCTAATTGTAAGACCTTTTCCTGATATTGGTCTGCCCCAGCACCATGTGATAAACTCACCCAGCAACTCATGGTGCTAACAGTCAGGAAGGGCCCTTTAGCAACGCTATTTAAAGAGCTCATTCAGTACTTACAGGTTAGTTGCTGATCATTAGAGGCTGCTGGTTAACTTCTGGGCATTTTTTGGTCTGTCTACTGACTGTGAAACTTAATTCTGACTGCTGAGAAGAACATTTTTCTGGTACTGCACAGTTTTTGTCTGCCTTCTAAACAGTTGTACTGCAGTTATGGGTGGTCTGGTAGGGCTACCTTTAGGCCTGAATGAGGAGGGGGAGCAGTAAGGAAGACAGGAGAGCAAGAGCAGCTGGCAGAAGATGGAGGAGGAGGGTACTGTGCAGGAGGCCGTATCCACAGCAGGTCTTCAGGGACCACTTCTCCTACATGTCATTCTCGAAGGAACAATGTCTCAGGTGCCTTTATAAAGGAGTTTCATAAAGGAGGCTGTCACCGAGCTATGTCATCTGCCGCCACAACTCGAGCCTCGTAGTAGGGCATGGGCAGAACTGCCTGTGGCTATCAAGGTCACAGTGGCCCTTAATATTTATGCCACAGGCTCCTTTCAGCCTGCAGAAGTTGACATCAGTGACATATCCCAGTTGTACCGAGGCTCTCTGCACCAGGAGGAACACATACATCTCCTTCCCTATTGACAGAGTGAAGCAGGAGGCGAGAGCACTAGGCTTCACACACATTGCAGGTTTCCCCAGGGTCCAAGGCCACATAGACTGCACTCGCATTGCCTTGCGTGCTCCCCGTCACCAGCATGGCATCTTTGTCAATGGAAAGAAATTCTACTCTCTCAATGTCTGCCTGGTTTGCAACCATAGGCAGCACATCATGCTGTGCCCAGTTTCTTGGCATCAGTCATGATTCATTCATCATGCGTCAAACCTCTGTGCCGCCTTTATCCCAACCAGGCCGCCAGGTTACAGACTGAGTGCTGGGTGACAGGGTGATCCTCTTCAGGCGAGGCTCATGACTCCTGGCAGGAACTCGGGCACAGAACAGGCCTTCGATGAGAGCCATGCTGCCACCAGGAACGTCAGTTGAGTAGACGGCTTACTCAAAAAATGCTACTGCAGCCTGGACAGCTTGGGAGAAGCTTTGCAGTACATCCCTGAGCAGGTATCCAGATTTGTCGTCGTCTGCTGCAAGCTCCATAACTTCACCATCATGAGGGACCTGCCCTTACCACCAGCTGGGCAGAAAGAAGTGCAGCAGGAGGAAGAGGAGAAGGTGGAGGAGGAGGAAGAAAAGGAAGAGGAGGAAGAAGAAGAGGAGGAGGAAGAAGAGTATGACCAGCATCGCCCATGTGCCCCTAGCTGCCAGAGCTCTTAGAGACAGCTCATCCAAGAGTGTTTCATGTGAATCACCCACCCCCCAATACACCAACAGTCCCGCAATCATTATCACCACCGCCCATACTATCACCATCCCATTGCCTTCCTTCAGTCCAGCCCTATGGATCTTGCCCTCACTTCACTACAAGTAGAACCACCAACACCAAATCCCCACCAGAAAACAATTTATTCAACAACTCAATCCCATCTGTATCAAATATTTAACAGTAATAATTATCACCCTTGTGAAACCCCTTGTGTTGTATCTTTATTTACTAATCCTAATGCTCCTACAAGGTGTATCCCCAGCTTGAAAGGTGGAAGGCTGCTGAGTTTCCATTGAGGACACTTCAGATGGCCATGGTGCGCGTCTTCAAGCAGCTCTGGGCATGAAGGGCATCTTGGCATGGGCTAGGGCAGTCTGTATCAGCTAGCTGTGTGGCACTAACAAGGGCACTGTCAGAGTGGGTGGCGGGGGAGCACTCATGCTGTCATCCTGAGAGAGCCAAGGTCACTTACCTGGGACTGCGCTTCACCACTCCTATGGCTCTGTACGAGACCAGGATGCAGGAGTGATGCGACGCTCTGGAAGCCCCTGTCAACACCGGTCCCTAAAGCCAAGATGGCAGCCGTCTGAGCTTCCATGGCAGTAGTGCGAGCTGGTGAGTGAGTGTCTACATGTAGGGAAGAGATACCTTTGATAATGCCTGATTCTAAGAGCCTGTAACCTAGTCTGTTCTGTGTGCTCATCCAGCTCCTCTTCATAACATCAAAATAAAGTTATTTCCATTGAGAAATCCATGTTTAGAGTTCAAAGCAGTATTTTGAACAGAGCAGTATAAGTTCAGACTTAACTCCCAAAGTACTAAAATGATCGCTATGCAGACAAAGAAACAGCCACCTTCAGTAGCAGCAAACAAAAGGGCCTCCTCAGTGCAGTACCCACCTCAGGAATACCTTGCAGCAGCTCTTACTGCCACTGATATAGTGGCAGTAATTATTTGGAGCTGGTTTGCACAAAAATGGAGGGGAATGGGGTGGAGGAGCTAGCCACACCCCCTTGACTCTGGCAAAATGGGCTTGTGGCAAGTCTTAAAGGGAACTGGCATTTTTTGGGGAGGAGAATTCAGGTACAATTTTTTTGTGGCAGATGCAAGGCAGAAGAAGTTTTCCTCTGTTTACCGCCCCATATCTGCCCCAAAATGGGCGGTAATTCAGAGGAAAATCTAGGCCAGCATCTTAAGGTGATGGAACGATTTGGAGGACTAATTGTTTCAAATGGTTGATAAATCCTGTACATATAAATGTGGAAAATCATTAGTGATCGAGAAAATCATGGGGCTGGATTTTGATACTGGGGTCAGGTTGGGGTCGTGTTATCCGCATTTCGTGTTGCCCACCCGACTCTAGATTAATGTGGATGAATGATGCGATTTTAACTTAATTGGCCAATTGAGTTCCAACATGTGGGAACCCATGGCCAATGAGTTATTCCAGTCTGAAAGTCGCCTCCGATGACATCATCATTGCTGCTGCATTTAAGGTCTGCAACAAGCCTTGCTTCTTCTGCAGGCTGCCAAGCTTTTGGACCTCTATCCTAGAGGCAACTGCAGCAGGAATGGCCAGCCAACGACCCAGGTCTGCTCCCAGGTTCGATGACGTTGCCCTGCAAGCTTTGGTGGAGGGAGCAAGAGCCAACAGAGAGGTGCTCTTCCCCTCCTCAGGGAGGAAGAAGCCTCCCCAGCAGACCAAGACTGTGTGGGTCCAGATCGCCCAGGAGGTCAACTCCTTATCATTCACCTGCAGAACCTGGCTCCAATGCAGGAAGAGGTTACATGACCTTCTACGTACTGCAAAAGTGAGTATGACTTTCCCTTCACCCTCAATCTGATCCCCATTGCCTCTCCTCACCAGCACTCAGCTTTAGCAACCTCTTCCTCCATATCCCACTTGACACTGACATCCATGCACCCTTACCCATTCCCTTTCCCTCTATGGTCACATTCACCTTACTATTCGACTATGCAGCCCTCACACTACCTATCACGGTCATGCTTTGAAAACAACTTACAACACACAGGGAGGGCCCTTAGTCTCGCCACCTCAATCCATCTTTGTCTCCTTCTAAGCATCTATGCTATGGACTCTCTACACTCACTCCTTCAATCTCACTCAAACTCCACTTGTCTCCCTCATTGCAGGAAAAGAGAGCTCACAATAAAAGGGAAAGAGCCAGGACAGGAGGAGGGCTACTCTCATTAGCCCAGCTCACCCCCTGGGAGGATGCGGTCCTGGAGATCGTGGGAGTAGAGGAGGATACGCAAGTGGGGGACAGACAGACGGGTGCATCAGAGCAAGCTGGTGACTGAATAGTGTTGCATCTCTCTCATTGACATTGCATGAGTCGCTGATAATGAATCTGAAGCTCTAACAGATGGATTTATGATCATCTGCAATATGCAATGTGCATGTAACCTTGGCATCACATCTCTGACTCTTTCCTTTACTCCCCCACAGGGCCAGCGCAAGCACCCGTCCCCACTAGCCAGGAGGAAGAGCCTGACCAGACAGACTCCTCAGAGGAAGCTGCGACCTCTGAGGGCGCAGCGTCAGCAGAACTCAGTGCACCCAGCACCAGCGCAGACACTCACACCTCGGTGGGACCCTCGGGACATAGAGTAGTGTTGTCACCTGGTGTATCACAGCTCACAAGTGAGCATCAGCAGATGGTGGAGACAGGGACAGCAGTGGAGAGTCCTAGTCGGAGGGCGCAGGACTCTCCTAGCTCATCTCAGCTGCATGTCGACCCTCTGCCTCTGGGTCCATCCATAAGATCAGCGGTGCTGGAACTCCAGGAGCAGATGCAGGAGTCTCTGACAGGTTTTGTCTTCAGGGTCGCTGCGAGTGTGGAGCGAATGGAGGAGTCCATAGCGAACATGAGCAGAGCCTTTGTGGAGTCATTGGCGCATGAACGCATCACCACGGAAAGGATGGCAACCTCCATGGAAAGGATGGCTACAGTAGAGGAGAGGACGGCTACGGCTATGGAGGAGATAAGTCACCAGAGTGTAGAAAACATGGTCATTGTTCAGAATAGACTGGCATCTCTTGAGGAGCGATGGTCATCTATTGAACAGAGAAACCAGACCTTCATGGAAGTCCTTCTGAGTAGGACTTCCAGTGCAGATACGGATCCCCATGGCCCCCCTGATGTGCAGCAAGGTGCTCTCAAGCCACTTGCAAGCGCTGAGATGGACCTGACCCATGAGAGGGATGTTGGTGGCACACAACAAGGAGGTGGGGGCTAATGGGACTTCCACAATGAGGCCTTAGGATAACTTGCAATTGTCAGTATGGTGGCCACATTGTTAGGGATCCGTTGGGTCTGGGCCATTGTCGTAGCTCTGGTAAAAAGCTGCGAGGCAAAAGTGCTTGCTTGTCTAGGCTAAGCAAATCTGGCCAAGATGAGTGCGTTCCTTGCATTCCGGGCAGCTATGGTCTCGCGTAATGCTGCCGCTGGTTGAGGGGCCTCTGCAAGTTGTTCGTTCTCTCTCTCCTCCTCCTCCTCCTCCTCCTCCTCCTCATCTGAGGAGGCTATGTGAGGAGCCACTTGGTCCTCTGGCATCTGTAAGCCACAACGCTGTGCCATATTGTGAAGTGCACAGCAAACCACGACGATTCTGGAGACCCTGGCTTCTGAGTATTGCAGGGCTCCACCTGATCTATCCAGGCATCTGAAGCACATCTTCAGCATACCGATGGTTTGCTCGATTATGGCTCTGGTGGAAATGTGGCTGGAGTTGTAGCTCTCCTCAGCTGCGTTGGATGGGCTCCTCAACGGCGTCATTAGCCACGTCTTCAGGGGATAGCCCTTGTCTCCAAGTAGCCATCCGTGAAGTTGGTCTGGCGGACTGAATAGCGGAGGCACACTAGACTGGCGCAGTATGAAGGAGTCATGGCAACTGCCAGGGTACTTGGCACAAACATGCAGAACTTCCTTCTTGTGGTCACACACCAGCTGAATGTTGAGGGAGTGGAAGCCCTTGCGGTTGACAAAAATACCTGGATTGCGATGGGGTGCCTTAAGGGCCACATGTGTGCAGTCAACGACGCCCTGCACCCTTGGAAAGCCTGCCAGATTAGCTAATCCAACCGCACGCGCTGTGACACTTGCTCGATCCTTGGTGAAATGGATGTGATTGTGCACGATGGCAAAGAGGGCATCGGTTACCTGCGTGATGCAGGTGTGTGCGGCCGCCTGGGAGATGCCGCTGATGTCTGCTGCTGATCCCTGGAATGAGCCTGAGGCAAAAAAGTTGAGTGCGGTGGTGACATTGACGGCCACTGGTAAGTGGCGTCCACCTGGTCCTCTGGGCTCCAGGTCTTGTTGCAGCATTGCGCAGATGTCACCCACTACCTCTCGCGAAAGTCGGAGCCGACTTTGGCACTGCTGCTCAGACATGTTGAGGTAGCTGATCCTCTGTCTGTAGACCCTGTTTGGGGTGTATCTCCTGCGCCGACGGCCTTCCATGCGCTGGCCCCTTCTGTCCTGTGCAGCTTCAGGTGGGTGAGCAGCAGCTTGGCGCTCCTGCTGTTGCTGCTGCTGTTGGTGCTGCTGTTGTTCATGGTTCTGCTGGTGCCACGGCTGTTGTTCGTCCTCATTGGATGCCCAGGAGGGAAGGAAATAAATGGCTCCCATGCCTCTGGTATATGTCTCAGTTGAGGAAGCGCTCAATGAGGGTGGCGAGAGGGGTTTCCCAGGAGGTCACACTGCAGATGGGTGTCAGGCTCCAAACTTCCTGAGCTGTGGATATGCCTTCTAAAAGTTCCCCCAGACCTGTGACAACAAAGTCCTGCCACCTGCAATTGATGGCTGATCAAATCTCCTATTTAAAGGTTGAGCTGCAGCTGAGAGTCAGCAATCCACTTGTGCTCCCGCCAGGTTTCACTGGAGTGTTTCACACCAGGCGTGCTTCACGTGGGAAAAGGGTTAAACTACCTAAAATGCTTCAAAATGGCATTACAGAGCCAATTTAGGGCTTGTTAAGGGCTTTAATGGCCTCTCCCACCTCTTGGAGGCGGGACGGAGTCGGGAACCCCGCGACCGATTTTGTCAAAATTGCGTGGAGGCGGAATGGAATCGGGATCAGGTCCGCCCGCCACTTTTCGCTATTTTAACCCCCCACACGCCTCCAAACCCGACTCCACGGGTCATTGAAAATCCAGCCCATGGAGTTTTAACAAAACGGTGGCGTTTCCCTAAGCTCATCACACTTGGTTGAAGCACAGAAAATGTGATACTTTGGTCGAGCTCTTCCAAGGGGCTCATGACCTAACAGCTGAAGAATTTTCTATAGATGCCAGTGGTGAATCTACTGTCAGTTCTAAAGATTTACTGGCATCAATAAACAAAAAGTTTACTTAAACAGCTTGAAGGCGAGGGGAGGGGTGGGGTGGGGGTCAAAGCAGAGAATGTGTGAATGTGTGATGATTCATTATTGCAGGATATGCCAGGAGAGCTGAGAAATAGGACACCACATTATTGGTAGACCAGCTAAGGTAAAACAAAGAAGTTTTTATAGCTCTCAAGCTGTACTTTATGATGCTGTTTGCTCTCTTACCATAATGTGGCTCTGGGGTTTGTTAGACACCTTATTAGGTCTGTCAGGTACTAACCAGTATTTAAGGGATAGTGGTGATAAATTAGCAATCAATCTATTTTCCTATATTAGGAAATAGGTTGCAAAGAAGGACGCTAAATTAAATGTTACTTTTAGAGATCTATAAACTGCTGTTCCATATGTGTATTATTTTTGTGCTGTGATTTCTTTCCCCATAGCCTGTGATTGTTCTTTTCATTCCTATTATGTTCAACTTAAGTCTGTGCACATCTACATGGACTAAGCATGTAAACTAAGGGTTGGTGGCATAAATGGTAGAAGTCAACACTATTCCAGTGCCAGCTAGGAAAACAGATTTGTGAAAACCTCTCAGGTTGAGTTTTTGTGTCTGTTTGGGCCTTTCAACTTGCTGTTTTACTTTTAACATAAAATAATTAAATATTTGTTGGGTCTGGAATGAGTTAAAAGATCACTAGCGTCAAAAAGTAATGTATGTTAGTTCCAGCAAATTATTATTGTTGTAACCTTTGTTTTTCGTCTTCTAAAGTTACTTCTAAATCAGATTTGGAGCAACATAGATTTACAGTGTTTGGATTGTCTTGTTTGAATGCTATCTCCCCACATTCCCAGAGGTGGAATTACAGCCATTACTGCCTCCATAAGAAGCAAAACTTTGGATTGAGGTTTTGCTGACCCCGACAGCCAATACATAACACAACAACTTTAAGTACCTGTCAGACTAAGAGCACTGACAGACATTCATCAGGTCACTGAAAAGGTGTGAAAAATCAAAAAAAGTAGTTAAATTCTGTAAAAATTAAAACAAAATGAAGAAACTAGAAATGTGTTGATTGTCTGTAAGACAGTAAATATATTTCTGCAGGGTTTCAATTCTGTACTGGTTCTAATGGGAGTTGCCAGTTAACCTTCAACCATTAGGTTACCTAGATCAAGACAAAAGCTAATATTCCATTTATAAGGAAACAGATGGCCAACTGTCACAGCCCTTTGATGTGACTGAATGATGTAATATTTTCATAGTCTTTATTTCATAGTAGACCTTGCTAAATAAATTGGAAATGCAGTGTTTTAACTTAATTGGAGTGCTCCGTATTGTGCAGCAGTGCCTTCACAATGTTCCTTTTTAGTTAGCTTGTACTCATTTAGATCATTTAGCAAAATATGATCCAATTGCTGGCAGTTAGCCAACAAAAGTCAACTATTTCATTTCCTCAAAGGTTCTTACAAAGTTGGCGCCTGGTTTAGAAACCCATTTGCGACATTGCAAGCCAAGTGCTTATAAGTTTTATTTGACTAGCAATAAGGAATTAGGAGATTTTGTCCCAAGAAGGTGGAATATGTGAAAAGGATTAGACTGAAAAAACTTTAGTGTGAAATTCCTCTTTTAGTGAAAAACAGGTGACTACTTTTTTCTGTAATTATTGATTTTAACAAGATCATATTCTCAGACATCATGCAGTTCAAAGGTGCACACTCTATTACAAGTCCATTAGTGAGTCCATTATTATGCAGAAAACAAGGAATTTTCTTGTTTTTCATTAAAAGATGAATTTTGCACTTGTGATCCAAAGCCCTTGGATATATGATAGTCTCTTCATAGCAGTTTCAAAAAGTTGTAAAGAAGTGACACAAAATAATTAATTTATTATTTTGACTTTTGTACATTTGTAGCATTCATGTCATTGTGTATTCATTGGCAATACTTTGTTTCACAATGCTGTAAACAATAGAATTAGAATAATTATTGCCACAGAACAACAGTAAAATAGTACAACAGTGCACATGTAACAATATAACATTTGTAATAGTGTGCGGCAAAATTTAAATTATTGGTTTAATTTACTTAAAAGAGCAATATGGTTTGTTTCTTTCATTTAATTAGTAGTAGTATTCCACTGAGGTGATAATTCTGGTATCTTCCATTTTATAAATTAACACAGACCTGTGGGTATAATTTGGGTCTAAAAGGGTAAGAACTATTTTTTAATTTTTCTTGTGATGCGAGCTATGCTGGCATTTATTGTCCATCCCTAATTGTTCTAAAAATGTGGTTATGGGCCTTTCTTTGAACTATTGCAGTCCTTGGGATGAAAGTGCCATCACAATGGGGTTAGTTAGGAATTCCAAGATTTCGACTCATCGACAATGGAGGAACGTCGATAGGTTTTAAAGTCAAGATGTTGTGAGACTTGTAGGGGAAATTAGAGGTCTGGGGGGAAAAATGGAGTCGTGCCCCCTTTGGGGCGCTAACTTCGCCGGGGCACTACTTTTAGCACCCTGAAAAAATTAGCACCCCGAAAAAATTAGCACCCCCGCAGCTGAAATTCATCGATAGCGCCCCAAGAGGGAAGCGGGGCACTACTAGAAGCACCCCGCCTCCCTCTTGGGGCGCTGTGAGGGAATATCACGGCGCTATGTGCCGCCGTGCCATGCGCTACGTGCCGCAGTACTGCAGGCCTTCCTCCCCTTCTTAAAGGGGAGGGGCCTTGTGCAGCACGACATGGGGCCCAGCTGTGCCACCAGGGATTGGAGTGCCGGCAAAAGAGAAGTACCGGGCTCACGGAGCGCAGCCGGAACTCCGCGGCGGGGGGGGGGGCAGCAGAGGAGGCCGGGGATGGCAACGGGGGCAGGTGCTGGCAGGCGGCCAGCAACAAAAATGGCCGCCCGGAACCTCGCCTTTAATTAGTGCTGCCCTGGTTGCAGGTAGGCCCCCCTGACCCCGTCAGACATAGCATCCAGCGGTAAGTCAGGGGGCACTACCAAAGATCACGGCCGAGGCGCAAGCAGGGCGCTGCACACAGCAATAACGTTATCGCCAGTGGCGCAGCGCCACAGGGCGCTAACGGTTACGGCCGCCACTAACCTCCCGCTGAATTTCGCAGGAGGCGTTGGCGGCACCGCACCCGGGCGCTAGTTGCTTTGCGCCCCGTTAGCGCCCTCTTAGGGAGCTAACGGGAGGTGCAAAGCAACCAAATTTTCCCCCCATGATGTTCCCATGATCTTACTGCTCTTGTCCTACTAGCTGGTAAAGGGGATTGGATGTGCTGTCGAAGTAACTTTGGTGAGTTGCTACAGTGCATCCTGTAGATAGGACACACTGCAGCCACAGTGATGGAAGTGGTAGATATTAGGTCCAATGGCTTGTGCACTGATCAAGCAGACTGCTCTGTCCTAGATGATGTCAAGCTTTTTGAGTGTTGTTGCAGCTCCACCCAATCAGCTGAGTAGTGAGTATTCCATCACACTCCTGAGTTGAGGCTTGTAGATGGTAGAAGCATAGAGGGGTCAGGAGGTGACCCACTCATTGCAGAGTACCCAGCCTCTGCCCTGCTCTTGTAGCCACATTAATAATATGGCTGTCCCAATTAAGCTTCTTAATGGTGACATCCAGGATTTTGATGATGGGGGGTCTCAATAATGGTGGTGCTGTTAAAGGTCACGGAAAGTTGGTTGGGCTTTTATTTGTTGGAGATGGTCATTACCTGGCACTTATGTGGTACAAATGTTACCTGTCACTTATTAGCCCAAGCTTGGATGTTGTCCAGATACTGCTATTATCAGAGGAACTGGTGCTAATCCTGTCTGAATGATACTGTGCTAATAGCTCTCAATATTCACAGATCCAAGTATAGACTGGGACAAGTTTAAGGACCATATTAGTGTGGAAAATTGTATTTATGTAAAATCTAATGGAGACAAATCAAAGAGGAGTGTCACTATGGGAGGACCAGAATTCTGAAAGCCAATGGCACCTCAATACATTATCAGTTTTTGCTAAGGCTGAAGGGCAGGGGGTTAAGAAGTGACAGACAAAACAGGAAGCTCCATGTGCAGACTTGAGGCTGCAGCTGACTGTTCTGTCACTGGCTGTGCCAAACAAATGATGCATGTTAGCAACAGGTGTCCTTATACTAGATAGCACCACTCTGCATCTGGTTCTCTGCTGATCCAAACCCTGTGAAGACATTTCCCCACAGCCATTGCCAGCCTGCAGATATAGTTGATGATATCTGGGCAGAATTAACCAATCAGGCTTTGCTGGCTGATCTTGGCAGAATTAACCAATCAGACTTTGCTGACTGCTAATCACCTTGGCACGCTTTGTTCCATGTGGTTTCATGTAAGGCATGACATGCGGTGATTGGGGTGCTTCTGAAGAACCATCCAGCATAGCAATTAGTTAACTCCTTCACACATATCTGTCATCAGACCTGTTGTCACAACCTACCTCTGATATGGAAATTCACTCTGGGAAAAGAACTCAGTCATGCTGCTGCAGATATAAAAAGTCAAAACAATTGGCAAAATAGCTCATGAGAACCTAAGTGCCGAGGGAAACAACACAAAGAAAAGAAATGAAAAATGGGCCAGATATGAGCTCAAAACTGCTGCAAAAATCTTCTTTTTGGCCTTTGAAATGTACTTATCTGTACTTCTCAGCATCTAGCAACCCTGGATGGCCAATTGTATTAGATATTGATTTCACTTGCCGTATGACTGATGTAAAGGGCGTAAAGGCACAGGATGCATCAGAACAGTGCTCCCACATCATTTAAATGCGATAATGAAGCTCCCACTGGTTTCAAGTGAAAGCTTCCTCCATCTGCCCCTGACCGGACAGCAATGCACATTATGTGTGTAAGGGCTGGAGACGTGAACTTTTTGATCTCTGCTTCTATTTCCTGTCCATAACAGGAAGTGGCACACAAGAGTGATTACAGAAAAGAAAATTGGCCCCATGAAGTGGTCATATCATCCAGATTCTGCAACAATTCACTTGTGTTGTGAAAACTATTTTTTCTTTCGTTAATTGCATATTCGTATGAAATATTGTTGAGGTTGTCTGGGAATCTCTACATCAAATAAATTAACATAAGTGTTGATCTTTACGCCTAAGGGAGGTGAAATTGATCTTCACCAGTAGCGAAGTCATTGGAAAAGCAAATCGGGCCTGGTGTAAAATCGGCTCTGAGCGTGTCTCACGCTATTGGCGAAGACCGACTTCAGCCCCAGCGTTCAAAGCAGGAATTTGAAATAATATAAAAGTTCTTCTAAAATCTGATGCTGTTCATAGGAAGGGTTCAGGATCACTTCTGAATTTGAGAGAAAGGCTGGGGTAATTTTCAATTTACCGCTGGAGTATAAAACCGGCATTGCCAGTTGGTGCCCATTATAGAAACTGTCCAATTTTCCTTTGCATTGAAATCAATGTCCGCAACGCCAGTTTTCCACCCGCGCCTAAAGTGAAAATTAATTATACAAAGACAAACTCATCAAGAAGATCTAGGCGGAGCAGGCTTGAGGGGTCGTTTGGCTTACTCCTGCTCCTAATTCTTATGTTCTAAGATCTGTTCAGTAAAATAATTCTATTTTTATCAGAGATTTTTATAATCAATTCATTACCATTCTTACAAAGAATAATTCATTACAGATTTTCTCAGTGTATGTATGTTTATACATTGTATTTGTCGTATTTGCTGAATATTTTGTTTCACATTTTGCTTCACATTGTTAATAAAATTACTAGTTTCTTTACTCTGTACTCCTTTGTTTGATGTCCTAATATCTGCCATTTTGCACAGTTTGGTAGCATAATATAAGACGACATAAAATCTGGAAAGAAAACTACCATAAGTGGGGTAATTTTTAACCCTTCGTGTATGCAACTCTTTGAGGACATAAAAAGTACAGCTTACAAGGTCAGCTGTTGTTGGACTGTTGAAAGAGAAGATGGTCTTAAAATCTGAAATTATAGCACTGTAGAAAAGCAAAGCAATGCCAAGATGGGTGGGTGTCATTTTGCAATGATGTACTGTCATCAGTGCAAGAGCTCAAAGTGCAAAACGTTTCAGCAATGGAACAGCTTGCTAACACTGAAAGCAATGTCATATTTGCCATCAACGAACACAAAGGTTTATAGAAAGGCTTCAGACCTTTTATAAACAAGCCTTCATTTTCTGTTTAAACTTGTTGCAAATGTGTGAATTTGCTTATTTCTCATACTCAAAGATCAAATTGGTTTGCTAACCTAGACTGCATATGTAAATAGCAGGAATTTCCTGAAAACTGAAAGAACTGGTTGTCTTTCCAGTGTGCATTTTTTGTTAGACTTAACTAACAACTTGGTTGTCTGAATTGTAGTTTGACACAGACAAAACTGTATTTTTGTTCTGTATGTAATGTGATCTATACACTGTGCTTAACTGAATTTAAATAAAGTATTGCTTGTCTGGTCAGGAATTTATCCACAAGCAATCTCCTATGCTAATCAGAGAATGAGTCATTATTTGATTTGGCTTGGAAAAGGCAGCGATTGAAACTCCTCTAAGAATGGAGACTTTCAACGCCTTATAGACTAAAAATTGCAGTTTATATTACAGTTCTTTCTAAAATTCTGGTCCATGATCAGATGAAAGCAACTCTGTGTTGCTCTCATCATGAGCGATATGTTCTGATGCATTGTGCAATGACAGCAGGTATCATGGCACGGGAGCAATGCTGGGGATGCTGGCCATGTTATGAGAGGGAGGAGTCCTATATTTGCTTTTCTCTTTTCTTTGTAACCTATTTCTATAGTTTGTTTCTTGCATGTTCACTGTTATTAGTATTACACCTGTGTAAGCTTGATGCCTGTTGTCTGCATGTACCAGTCTTTAAAGTCATCTTCCAATTGGCCAGTTTAGGCCCTGACATCTCTAACTCCGAAAGTCACATTTATATTTACCCATTAGTCACATTTTCTTGCCTTAGCAGAGGAAACTAAACAGTTTCCAATCAATGTAGTTTAATGATGGGACAATTATACTGCACATTTTACATACCACATTTCAATTGTTATAATTTTGGAGATTTTACTTATTGTCTTCTCTCTCAAGGTTTTGTCAGTGGTTCCTATAAGGAGACATTTCTTCTACAATCTAGTAGCAATGCTTTCACTATACTCTGCCCTCACAATGGTGCATACCCAAATGGCTAACAACCAAACAATCTGAATAGACAACAGTGTGAGCAGAGCAGTATAAAAGCAGTTGGTGGCCGTGCCTTCAGCTGTCTAGGCCCTAAACTCTGGAATTCCCTCCCTAAACCTCTCTGCCTTTTCACCGCTCTCTCTCCTCCTTTAGACACTCCGTAAAACCTATCTCTTTGACTAAGCTGTTGGTTACCTGTTCTTGGCTCGGTGTCAATTTTATTCACAGAATCACAGAATCCCCACAGTGCAGATAGAGGCCATTTCGGCCCATCGAGCCTGCACCGACACATATCCCACCCTATCCCCGTAACCCCACGTACTTAATCCCCCTAACACTAAGGGTCAATTTATCATAGCCAAATCAACCTAACCCACACATCTTGGGACTGTGGGAGGAAACCGGAGCACCCGGAGGAAACCCACGCAGACACGGGGAGAATGTGCAAACTCCACACAGACAGTCACCCGAGGCTGGATTCGAACCCGGGTTCCTGGCGCTGTGAGGCAACAGTGCTGACCACTATGCCACCGTGTTGCCTGGTTACGCTCCTCTGAAGCACCTTGGGATGTTTTACTAAGTTAAAGGTGCTATATAAATGTAAGTTGGTGTTGTTGTAATCTGCTCCACACCAACTGAACTTCAAATGTTAGACAGATGCAACAGAAACATGGATCTCTTTAGAAGTTGCAGATAAGTTATCATTAGTAGATAGGTAATTGAACCCTGCTGATCTTATTGGATAAGGGAGCAAGCATTAATGTCTGCTAAAAGTCAGCATTCCTAGAAAAATTTACCTGGCACAGCTCACTAGTTCCATCACAGTCTATCTGCTAATGGTCATGATGAACCCTGCAGCATGTTTTACACTGAAACAGGGCAACCTTGAAATGATTAAAGGTTTGGCTGCACTGTGTTCATTATAGCAAAGTGCTTAGAATGGGTATAGAATGCAGAACTGTCATTTATTTTACAAACAAAAATTTATTATGCACCGACCCTATCAATAATTCCAAAAGTATTCCATCATTACTCTTTGAAGTATAAATATAACACTATTTATATAAGTTTAATCTAACACAAAGCTCTCCAAACACAGGCATATTCCTCTTGAAAATCAGCATCTATTCAATAACAAGCAATGCTAGAACATTAAGAACACAGTAACCAATGTTACTAGCATTGTTCTTACTGAAAGTATATGTATTCTCTTAAATAACCATTGCCTACTTATTAAAGTACTAGAGCATTGAAAGACTCTTTGAAATTGTTTTATTCCATCCAATAGGTATCTTCTCAAACAAATTTGGCTAAGCTGCAACCTTTCACTTAATTTCCTCTAACTGGCATTTTAAAAATTACTGAATTAAAAATATATCTGACAATTTTCAAAACTGTTTTCATTAATAGGCTAGTTAAATCTGCGATTTAGATTACTGAGGTTGCAGACAGAAGACATTTTAACTGTTTACTAAGTTCAGTTCTTTGTGTTTTTTCCACTTGGATCTCAACAGAACATTCTGTAGCTGTTCTGCAGCCATGTTACATTCAAACTGAAGTCATTTCAGTGGTTACTCATTATTAGACATGTTCAGTTGCTTTCATCAAAACCATGTGGAATTACCTGCAGCGAGCTCTGAAACAGCTGTACATTTTAATTGATTTATTGAAATGAATTTGAAAGGAAGCAGATAAAAACAAGAGAATGGATGCTGATGCAAATGAAATGGATGAAAGATGACCTTTGAAAGAGCTCTAGTGGAAATGTGAATATCATATGTCTGCATCATTTCTCAACCTCCCGTCACTTCAGCTTCACCTGCTCCAGTTGCAGATGTATGATGTAATGAATTGTGCAAGTCACTAAATATTTTACTCATGTTCTTTATAAGAGCATCTTTGCTCTTTACGGCAAGATGCAAAATGTTTGTTTATTTATCTGTAAAGGAAAGAAGCATATAAAAATCTTTCCTTTATCCATATACGTGACTATATTCTTCCATCTTGATTAGAATGTATCCTGCATCTCACTTTTAACATCAAGGCAATTAAATGTGTGCAGAATATGAATGATGTGAGTTCTGATACATCTACAGGCACAGATGTTGATTGTATGATGGGGAAGTCACTCAACTCAAGAATTGATTGGGAGCGTGATGTGTCCCCAGTAAATGGGCTCCTCATTGACAGGGTGTATGTTGAATGATTGGAACCAGAAACCCAATGACATCTCTGATCTTCACAATAATTCAATGGCTCAAAAAACCCTGGTCACTGTTTTCAAACCTCCTGTGGTTCTGCAAGATCATTTGTTGGCTCTCTTTATTTGCAGAGGGTGTGCTCATTTGCAGAATTGTTTTGCAGTGTGCAATACTTTCAAAATAATGCAGTACCTTGTTGATATAACAAAAACAACAAAACTGACTTAATTCTCCTGTATTCTGCACTTCCAGATAATTACAGAACCTCACATTGTGGTAGATTGTCAATTTGCAGAAGAATGATTTGTGCCAAGTTAATTTGCTGTAAACCAACAGAAAATAACAAAATGCATTGAATTTTATTAAAATAATTTAATAATAAGCCATACTTACATTTACTTGGTAGCATCTAACACTGAAACATCTCAAAGCGCTTCACACAAAAAATTACTTTTTGAAGCAAAGTAACTGTTGTCATGTTGGAAATTCATACAAATGACAAGGCCCATGTACTTGTTCTGGGAAACAGGACAGAGTACAAGAGATTAAATTCTGTACTGAATGGGGAAATACTTACAACAAAAATAAATGGTCCTGAAATCCCTTGGTTTGTGAGTGCGTAAGTTGCTAATTGCACCTTTGTGGGGTTAGGATTTCTGGCCGGCCCAGATGTACAGTTGGATTCCACTCCAGAAGTTCCCAGGCATAAATTCGATTTAGTTTCAGGGCAGGTTAAGAAGAGTTCACCCTTTCAGTGCCGGCCACATGCAAATGGCGGAGTTAGGATAGGATATCACTTGACATGATCTCTATCCTGAAGGAAGTGGAGTAGCAGAAGGTTGTAAGGGAAAGCAGATTAATCAAATACCAGAGAAGATCCAGACCATCCCAGCGCTTCCCATCCAGCAGGATATATAGACATAGGCGCACATTCCATGAACATCCCAGGAGCTGTCTCAGGTGGCTGGGCTCTTGTCATGAAGCTTTTGAGGAGCCCCATTTGTGGCTGTTGCCTGATCTGCAACCAAAGTCCACAACATGGACAATCCAGACTGTGGAAGAGAAAGTGACCATAGCTCTCAACCTTTACATCAAGACTTATTCCAAGGAGCCACAGATTACCCAATTTGCTGTAAACTTCTCGAAAAGGTAAGCCGCCAATGCCCTCCTTGCCAGGGTATCTCAATTTATACAATTCAATGGGACTCTCAGACAGATAACTGAGAAGTCCATCAAGTTTTTCAGAATTTCCGGATTTGCTAGGGTTATGGAGGCTATCAACTGCATCAATATGGCACTGCATGATTCAAATGTTAACCCCATATTTATGTGAGCTGCAAAAGCTTCTATTCCCTAAATGTGCGATGACAGGCACAGGTTTTTGCATGTGAATTCATGACATGCTGGGAGCTGTCATAATGTTTTCATACTTCATCACTTCAGTGTCTCAGCTCTATTTCAACAGTAGGAATAAGGGCCAGGATGGCTGCTGGGTACGAGGATGTCCCGCATACTCCCATGGCTCATGATGTCTCTTCGTACGACCATCAATGCTGCAGAGAAATGCGACAGTGAAGCATACACAAAGACAAGGATAAAAATGGACAAGCCATTGGATGGTCAAAGGAAGGTTGCAGTACCTGGATAGGTCCAGGAGGTGCCTTGCAATATGTACCCAGCATCGTCTCGAATTGCGGTAGCATTTTATGTGCTTCACAACTTCTTAATCAGGAAAGGTCTGATGGTAGATGTCCCAGAGGATGTCCTGCTGATGCTAAAGACACAGCCCATGAAGAATAGGAAGGTGAAGTGGCTACTGCTGTTAGACAGCTGAGAGGCAGACTCATATAGCACACCTCCACAGATGAACGGAGCACTATTATTTGGAAGTCTCAGTCCAACAACTCATGGGGGACTGGCACCAGTACTGGGGAAAGAGGAAGCTAGTTCCCATTTGGATGGTCTCCACTTAAACCGGGCTGGGACCAGTGTCCTGGTGAATCGAATAACTAGGGTTGTAGATAGGGCTTTAAAGTAAAAAGTGGGGTGGGGGGAGGGGTCTGGTGAGGGGAAATTTAGAAATCTAAAGAGAAAAGTCAATGCAATGGAGAAGTGTAGCGATTTGGGTAAAGATAAGCAGTGTGTGAACGGAAGGGACAGAGAATTTAAAGGTAATCATGTATCAGCGCATAAGATGAAAGCAGGGAATATTGGTAAAAGGTTAAAACTAAAGGCTCTTTACCTGAATGCATGAAGCATTCGTAACAAAGTAGACGAATTAGTGGCACAAATAGTGATAAATGGGTACGATCTAATAGCCATTACAGCGATATGGTTGCAAGGTGACTAGGGTTGACGGTGGATAGGCAATGGCAAACATTTAAAGATCGCATGAACTACAGAATTTGTTCAACCCTGTCTGGCATAAAAATAAAACAAAAAAGGTGGCGCAACCGTAGCTAACAAGGGAAATTAGGGATAGCATAAGATCCAAGGAGAGGACATCTAAATTGGCCAGAAAAAGCAGCAAACCTGAGGATTGGGAGCAGTTTAGGATTCAGCAAAGGAGGACAAATGGATTAATTAAGAGGGGAAAATAGAGTATGAGAGTAAGCTTGCAGGGAACATAAAAACTGACTGTAAAAGCTTCTATAGATATGTGAAGAGAAAAAGATTGGTGAAGTCAAGCATAGGTCCCTTGCAGTCAGAATCAGGGGAATTTATAATGGGGAACAAAGAAATGGCAGACCAATTAAATACATATTTTGGTTCTGTCTTCACAAAGGAGGACACAAATAACCTGCCAGAGATGTCGAGGAACATAGGGGTAGAAATTAGGTCGCGCCCCATTTGGGGCGCAAATATCGTCTGGACGCAAATATTAGCGCCTGGCGCTAATTATCGGCACTGACTGGAAACTTCACTTTTACCGCCCCGGGAGGTGAGTGGAGCGCTAAAGTAGGCGCTGCACACCTGTCTTAAGGCGCAAAGGCCAAGGAGTGAGGCGCTAACTCAGCGCGCGAGCGCAGCGCAGCTGCTGCCAGTTAGCGAGGGAACACAGACACACTGGCGCCGGCCACTTCTTAAAGCGGGGGGGGCCACTTGCTCCCCAGCCACACCCTGCTCATTGCAGCCTTGAATCTCGGCCTGGAGAGACCTGTGAATCCATTTTGCTGCCAAGCATGGAGAGGGTGAGAGAACGCGCTCATCACTTCACCGAGCGGGCCTTGGATGCTCTGGTTGGCGCGGTGGAGCGCAGAAGATGTATGCTCTTCCCTGAGAGTGGCAGGAGGCCTTTGCCATGCGAGTTCAGAAGAGTGTGGAGGGAGGTGGCTCAGAGCGTCTCCTCCAGGAGCATGGTGCCCAGGACCCATACTCAATGCCGCAAAAAGTTCAACGACCTCACTCGGGTCGTCAGGGTGAGTGGCTTTTTCTCAATACCTCTCCATCCCTCCATCTCAACCTCACTCTATGGCCAGAGGGTCTTAAAACCCCAATGCACAACACTCATCCAACACCTATGGCCCTTTCATCAAACACACACACACATTCCACACTTTGCATACAGTAAGGGCTATTCACCTATGGGAGGCACATCAGGCAAGACCATGGCTGCATACAGTAAGGGCTATTCACCTATGGGAGGCACATCAGGCAAGACCATGGCTGCATACAGTAAGGGCTATTCACCTATGGGAGGCACATCAGGCAAGACCATGGCTGTATATTTACTCAGATGCTGTCCTTTTTCTTGCAGGCCAAGCTGGCTCATAATAGGAGACAGCAGCAACGGACAGGTGGAGGGCGGCCTCAGCTGCAACCCTTCAGCGATCTTGAGGAGCGCGTCCACAGGATTGTGGCAAGCCGGGTGATCGGTCCCGTCGCCACTGGAGACGCCGACCCCGTTCTGGACAGCAATGGTAAGGTCATCACCTTTTTGTCCTCTGTCCTTCCACTTGTCCCTCACAACACCAGCCTTTGACACTTTCAATCCAACTTGCTAACTCGCTGCACTTATTCCTCCCTTACTGCCACCCTGTCCTCACGCTAAAGCCACTCTTGTACCTCCCTGCTTTCAGATGGTGATTCACCAGCTGAGGAGACGGGCCCTGAAGCTGCCACTGGGAGTGATGCTGCAGCCGAGGAGGAAGAGGAAGCCGGAGCATCAGTGCCACCCTCTCCCGAGGAAGCCCATGCCCACACTGGGAACACGCCTTCCCTGGAGGGGAGCAGGGGGGAAGGGTCTGATGAGGGTGAAGCTCCAGGACCCAGCGGGCTGCAGCAACGCCATGGGGGGATAGGGAAGAACGGGCGCCTTCTCCCCAGAGGGAGAGTATGCCAGACACTCCTACTGCAATGGACGCAGAGGAGGAGCGGCTGATCGCAGAAATGAACACCCAGGCGGTGGGCATGCACACTGAGCTCATGGGTGCAGTGGGAAGGGTGCCCGAATGCATTGAGTCACTGGCAAGGAGTGTGGAGCACTTCGCTGTAGCACAGGCGGATGCCACACTAATGCTTAGTGCTGCAATTCAGTCACTGGCTGCCGTGATCCCATCTCTGACTGCTCTCATACAGACTCAGATTGAGGCCACGCGAGCACAGACTGCTGCCAACCTCGATGGTTCGTGCACATGCCCCCGGGGCTGTCACCGCGCCGCAGCAGGCCAGCAATCTGTTCTCCGGCAGATTGCTCCGGATGCTGAAGTGCTGCCCCGTGGGAGTGCCAGTGTGTCGGGCGAGCAGGGAGTTGCTGTCCTCTCTCACGATGACAGCATTCCTGCTGCCAACACTGTCACTTCTCCACTGCACTTGCCACCGCCTGTAGGACAGACTGCTGCCGCCCATGCAGAGTTGGTGCAGTCTGCAGCCGGGCCCTCCAGGCCCAGAACTGGTCGAGGCCGTCCTTCAGGGGCATCTGCAGTGTCAGGGTCTGATGAGCAGTAGCCTTCCACCAGCCTTGCTGCAGCCACTGAGGTCCCATTACGGAGGAGCAGTAGGGTTAGAAGGGGGGAAGTGCGCAAGGGAAGGAGATCACCCTCGAAGGGCAAAAAGTAGGAGGTGTGACAAAATGCTGGTCATTTTTTTATTAAAGGTCGAGGTTCATGGTCCAACTTTTGTTTAGTGTTTTGGACATTATCTCCAGGTTGTGAGAACCAGTTATGTTATTGACTTTTTTTGTGTTTATTTCTATGAGTTTGTCATGAGGAATTGACACACACAGAGTTTGTAAAATAAATAAGTTTCTGTATTCAAAATATACATGGTTGGTGGTTGGAATTATTGGTGCCTTGGCCGGCTTAGGGGTTGCGTGCTGGGTTCATTAATGTTGTTAGCAATGGCAGGGGCCCTAGAAGCGGCTTGCTATTAGCCGTTGACGGACAGCCCTTGCAGTTTCACCATTGTGGGCCGCCCTCCCGCCTTGGTGCTGCTGATGATCATCGTCCTCGTCCTCTTCCTCCTCTTCCTCCTCCTCCTCTGGTGGTGCTCCAAGGCCTGGTGGCATTGGCTGGGTCCTGAGGATTGCTATGTTATGCAACATGCAGCACACGACTACGAAGTTCGATACTCGCTCAGGCGAGTACTGCAGGGCTCCTCCAGAATGGTCCAGACAGCGGAACCGTTGCTTCAGCACGCCGATTGTGCGCTCAATAATGTTCCTGGTAGCTTGATGGCTCTCATTGTACCGCAGCTCAGCAGGGGTGTTGGGCGTATGGAGCGGTGTCATCAGCCAGGTGCTCAATGCATACCCCTTGTCCCCGAGAAGCCAACCAACTGGCTGATGCGGTGCCTCGAAAAGTTCTGCCACAGTAGTCTGGCGCAGGATAAAAGCATCGTGGCAGCTGCCAGGATACTGGGCATTGACAGCGAGTATCAGCTGTCTGTGGTCACAGACCAACTGGACATTCAAGGAATGGAACCCCTTTCTGTTCCGGAATTCTTCGGCATTCTCATGCGGAGCACGCAAAGCCACATGCGTGCAGTCAATGGCGCCCTGCACCATGGGGAAGCCCGCTACCCTCGCAAAGCCCAGAGCGCGGTCACGCTGCTTGTCTGGGGTCATGGGGAAAGAGATGAACTCTCGTCTCCTTCTGAAGAGGGCATTTGTGACCTGCCGGATGCAGCAATGCACCGTGAACTGGGAGATATTGGCGAGGTCCCCAGCAGCAGCTTGAAATGAGCCAGTAGCGTAAAAGTTCAAAGCCACTGTGACCTTCACTGCCACCGACAGAGACGTCCTGGACCTCAGTTGAGGCTGCAGATCTGGCTGCAGCAGGTGGCAGAGCTCAGTGACCACCTCCTTGCTGAATCGCAGCCTTCGCAAACACAGCTCCTCGGACATATGGATGTAGGAGAGCTGTTCACGATATACCCTGGGAGGGTAAGCTCTCCTGTACATACGCCTGATGGCCCTCCTCCGTCTGGCCATCATTGCCACTCTCTCTCTGCGTCTCTGTATCCTCCGATTCAGCTGGAGCAGGAAGACGCCCCCAATCAGTGCAGCCCCCATATTCTCTTTGCAAGCAAAGTAATGAAGGACAGCAACTAAAGTAGCAGCAAAGTTAGGATCAATAGGCAAAACTACCTCACAAAGCATTGAGTCAATGTAGAAGTCTCTCTTTCTCTCTCTCCGAATCTCTCTCTCTCTCTCAGAACGAGTGGTGCAAAAATGTCGACCACAGAAAAAGACAGGAAGAGGCCCCCTTTAAATAGCGGCCCCCCAGCCCCACAGCGATTGATAGCATTCCAGTCTTCCGGTCGTTGGAAGCGCCAGGCGGTAAGGCAGGGGGCGCCACTCAATTTCCGCTCCGGGGCGCCACAAGGGCGTTGCACCATGGAATGACGTCACAATCTGCGCGCGCAGGTGGTCGCAGCGGTAAGTTTTAGCGCCGCCGCACAATCTCTAGCTAAGTTCCCGAGCGGCGCAAACATCGCTGCGCCCGGGCGTTAGCGGCTTTGCGCCCCATTAGCGCCCTCTTAAGGCGCTAACGGGAGGCGCAACCAACTGAATTTTTACCCCATCGAGTCTAATGAGAGGGAGGAACTGAATGAAATCAGTATTTGTAGGGAAATGGTGTTAGGGAAATTGACGGGATTGAAGGCCGATAAATCCCCAGGGCCTGATAATCTACATCCTAGGGTACTTAAGGAAGTGGCCCTAGAAATAATAGATGCATTGCTGGTCATCTTCCAAAATTCTATAGACTCTGGAACAGTTCCCATGGATTGGACGGTTACTAATTTAACCCCACTATTTAAAAAAGGTGGTAGAGAGAAAACGGGGTATTATAGACTGGTAAGCCTGACATCGGTAGTGGGCAAAATGCTAGAGTCCATTATAAAAGATGTAATAGCAGAGCACTTGGAAAACAGTGATAGGATCGGACAAAGTCAACATGGATTTACAAAAGGTAAATCGTGCTTGACTAATCTACTGGAATTTTTTGAGGATGTAACTGGTAGAATAGATAAGGGAGAACCAGTGGATGTGGTGTATTTGGACTTTCAGAAGGCTTTCGATAAGGTCCCGCATAAGAGATTAGCGTGTAAAGTTAAAGCACATGGGATTGGGGGTAAGGTACTGACTTGGATAGAGAACTGGTTGTCAGACAAGAAGCAAAGAGTTGGAATAAACGGGTCTTTTTCCAAGTGGCAGGCAGTGACTAGTGGGGTACCGCAGGGATCGGTGCTAGGACCCCAGCTATTCACAATATATATTAATGATCTAGACGAGGGAACTAGATGTAATATCTCCAAGTTTGCAGACGACACAAAGCTGGGTGGGCATGTGTGCTGTGAGGAGGATGCCAAGAAACTCCAGTATGATTTGGACAGGTTGGGTGATTGGGCAGATGCATGGCAGTTGCAGTATAATGTGGATAAATGCGAGGTTATCCACTTTGGTGGCAAAAACAGGAAGGCAGATTATTATCTGAATGGCAATAGATTGGGAGAAGGGGAAGTGCAACGAGACCTGGGTGTCCTTGTGCACCAGTCACTGAAGGTAAGCATGCAGGTGCGGCAGGTGGTTAAGAAGGCAAATGTTATAGCGAGAGGATTCGAGTACAGGAGCAAGGATGTCTTGCTACAGTTGTACAGGGCCTTGGTGAGACCACACCTTGAGTATTGTGTGCCATTTTGGTCGCCTTATCTGAGGAAGGATGTTCTTGCCATGGAGGGAGTGCAGCGAAGATTCACCAGACTGATATCTGGGGTGGCAGGAATGACGTATGAGGAGAGATTGGGTCGATTGGGCTTATATTTGCTAGAGTTTAGAAGAATGAGAGGGGATCTCATTGAAACTTATAAAATTCTAACAGGACTAGACAGACTAGATGCAGGAAGGATGTTCCCGATGGCGGGGGAGTCCAGAACCAGGGGTCACAGTCTAAAGATAAGGGGTAAGCCATTTAGGACAGAGATGAGGAGGAATTTCTTCACCCAGACAGTGGTGAACCTGTGGAATTCTCTACCACAAAAGGCAGTTGAGTCCAATTCATTAAATATATTCAAGAAGGAGTTAGATAAATTTCTTAAGGCTAAAGGGATCAAGGGATATGGGGAGAAAGCAGGGACAGGGTACTGAATTTGGATGATCAGCCATGATCTCATTGAATGGCGGAGCAGGCTCGAGGGACCGAATGGCCTACTGCTGCTCCTATCTTCTATGTTTCTATGTTTCTATGGTTGGGAACTAAATATTCCAGGGTACCTCACTTATAGAAAAGACAGGCAGACTGGAACGGTGGGATGGGGACGGGGGGGGTGAGGGGGAGGGGTTAGCCCTGATAATTAAGGATGACATAAGGACAGTAGTGAGAAAGGATCTTGGCTCAGAAGATCAGGAAGTAGAATCAGTATGGGTGAAGATAAGGAATAACAAGGGGCAGAAAACACTCCCTAACAGTAGCTATACCATTGGACAGTGTATTAATCAAGAGATAATAGGAGCTTGTAACAAAGGTAATACAATAATTGTGGGGGACTTTAATCTAATTTAATAGATTGGGCAAATCAAATTGGCAAGGGTAGTCTGGAGGACGAGTTCATGGAATGTATTTGAGACAGTTTCCTAGAACAATACGTCATGGAACCAACCAGGGAACAGGATATTTTAGATCTTGTTTTGTGTAATGAGACAGGGTTAATTAGTAATCTTACAGTAAAGGATCCTCTAGGGAAGAGTGATCATAATATGGTAGAATTTCACATCGAGTTTGAAAGTGACATTCTTAAGTCTGACCCTAGAGTCTTAAACTTAAACTTAAAAAGCCAATTACGTAGGTATGAGGGACGAGTTGGCTAAGGTAAATTGGGAAATTAGATTAAAAGGTATGACAGTTGATAAGCAGTGGCAATCATTTAAAGAAATATTCTAAAATTCTCAATGAATATACATTCCATTGAGAAATAAAAACTCCATGGGAAAAGTGATCCATCCATGGCTAATTAAAGAAGTTAAGGATGGTATTAGATCAAAAGAAGAGGCTTATAATGTTGCAAAGAATAGTAGTAAGGCCTGAGGATTGGGAGAGCTTTAGAAACCAGCAAACGATGGCTAAAAAATTGATAAAAAGGGAGAAAATAGAATCTGAGAGTAAATTAGCAAGAAATATAAAAACAGATTCTAAGAGCTTCTACAAGTATGTAAAAAGGAAGAGAGTAGCAAAAGTAAGCATTTGTCCCTTAGAAGCTGAGACAGGAGAAACAAGGAAATGGCAGAGACTTTAAACAAATATTTTGTATCTGTCTTCACAGTAGGAGATACAAAAAGCATACCAAAAATAGTGGGGAACCAAGGGACTAATGAGAGTGAGGAACTTAACGTAATTAATATCAGTAGAGAAAAAGTACTTGAGAAACTAATGGGACTAAAAGCTGACAAATCCCCTTGACCTGATGCCTAGGGTTCTAAAAGAGGTGGCTGCAGAGATAGTGGATACATTGGTTGTGATCTTCCAAAATTCCCTAGATTCAGGAAAGATCCCAGTGGATTGGAAAGTAGCAAATGTAACCCTGTTTTTCAAGAAAGGAGGGAGAGAGAAAACCAGGAACTACCAGTTAGCCTGACATCAGTCGTCAGGAAAATGCTGGAATCCATTATTAAGGAAGTGGTAACAGGGGCCGCGATCTTGCCGACCGAGGCTGGACCGGGGCGGGAGAGGTTGTTGTCGGGCTATGAGCCCGCTGCCATCTACATCCCGCCTAGAAAAAAGATTTTCCGTTAATGGGCCTTGTTAAGCCCGCCCTGCACGTTCCCCAACCCTATTACAAGGTGCGGGTCAGGTGACGTCAGCGCTGACGCTTCTTTTGCCAGTATATTTAAAGGGACTCATGGCCCCACTTAATTTCATTTGCTCCATTTAAAGCATGAATTACAGATATACTTTGTTCTGCTCCAAGAATGGCCTCAGAAAGGCAGAGGGCTGCTCCTCGCTTCAGTGATGACTCCCTCCATGTTCTTGTGGAGGGAGTCCAAGCACGCAGGGAGATTCTCTTCCCTCCCAGTGGGTGGAAGAGATCTCCCCAGGCGACCAAGGCAGCCTGGCTGCAAATAGCTGAGGAGGTAACAGGCAGGTGTGTGGTGTTGAGGACCTGGGTTCAGTGGCCCAAGTGTTTTCATGATCTTCTACGATCTAGAAAAGTGAGTATAAAGCCACACTTACCTTCATGCTGCCGTGCCTGTTATCACTTCCCCATCACTCAGCATTCCCAACCCTACTCCTGCACATCGCAACTCGATGCAACATCCCTTGGACCTTCACCCATCCCTCTCTATCTATCTACATTATTGCATCCCCATCTTACTATGTACCCCTCACACTCACCCTCATTCTAATGTACTGACACCAACTAGCAACAGTAAAGAATGCGACTTGTTACAGCCACCCCACTCCATTATAGTCTCCCTATAAAGATCTAACACATCCATTCCTTACACTCATTCCATCACTCTCACTCAACCTTCTCTTCTTTCCCTCCTTGCAGGAGAAGAGAGCCCACAACAAGAGGGAGAGGGAGAGAATGGGAGGTAGCCCTCAATCATTGGCCATTCGGACTCTTGCAGAGGAGGCTGTGTAAGGGGGTTCGCCTGGCTCTGTGCTTAGCCTGGGTGCTAGTGCGGGGTTAGGCCTTGTTGCCTGTTCTGGTCTCCAGCCAGCCTGGTAACACTAGACACCTGTGAGTGGTTCGACCCACTCGCCCTTACGGTTCTGACACTGGACTTAGGTGCGAGAGCAATAATGCAGAGAAAAAAACTCAGGTAGACCCGGTTGAATAGTGCGAAATGGAAAATCTTTATTGCATGTTATTCAAGATTACGAAATACATGTCATAAGCACAGATTAATGACAGTACAAACTTACATACATTTATGCAACTAGGTTTAGGGAAACGAGGAGCGCACGACACATCGTAAAAGGGGACACACATTATAATTATCCTTAAAACATAAACCCTCCCCTATCAATACCTGTCCTAATCTAGATCTGTAGGATCGAGACTCATGCTCACCACTCGTGATAACTCGGAGAATTCCGAAACGCTGCTCGGATGTTTTCACCACAGCACCTGACTATCCACGTGTTGATCAGGGGTCTCTGTACCCCACTTGTTTACTCGCTTCTGCTCCGGCTAGCAGGCTGGACCGTCTGCTGTCATGAAGATCTGTGTTGACCTCGGAACTCTGATAAAACTCAAAGAAGAGTCTTCCTATGCCCGACACCAGTTAGCCGGTAAAATTCAAAGAAGAGTCTTTCTGGACCGACACCAGTTGTGGAGTAGCCGATAGAATTCGAAGAAATGGGTAATCGATTTTCGGGCGCGGTCGGGGTTTACTGACCGCGGCGGCACGTGTAGTCGTCTTCTTCTCTTCTCATCTCATCTCCTCTCGGGCCTTCGGTTCCAATACCGTTTACCGACTTCTCGGGATGGTGCGCCCACTTACCGGCCTTCGCAGACCAGCTCTCCACAGATCTTCGCGGCAAGCCACGAGGTTGACTCCCGGAAAACCCACGGATCAGAGAAGCGAGTCAAAGGAATAAGAGTCGAGCGAATAAGAGAAAGATGGACGTTTGGACACTACAGTTATAGTACTGTAATTCCTTATCTCCCGCCCAATCTTAATGTTCATCTTTTGTCATGTTTTGGTGCTCAAACTTCTTGTATGGGGTGGTACTTGTCGTTAATGGGTTTCGGTGATACTTGTAACTGTCTGAGTACCCGTTAATATTTCTCCCATTGTGGAACCGGCTAGGAGTCTCCCTGGAGGGGTTTTGGGGGCCTCCGATTCTTGTTGTGAGTACCCGCGAACGGCTCTCTCATCGTAGAGCTGTGGGGAATTTGCGTATCAATGTCTTTTGGATGGGCCCCTTGATTGCCCAGTACAATAGCTCTCATTTGTGCATGGAAAAACCCGATTCCAGCACTTATATTCCTTGCTTGGGTGTTAAAATGCAAAACGATCTCGTCTTGTCTTATCTCAATATGCTGAGTCCTGTCCGATCTTGCTGAAATGTTTATTGAAACGCCATCTTGTCTGCCTGCTGAAAATCTAGAACCTTCTGCCACGAGGCGTGGCGGCCATTTTACAGGCTGCTTGTGTCCGTTTTGAAACCTGACAGCATTTTGCTGAAATAAAGCTGTGTTTACGAAACTGTATGTCTCTTTCTCATTATTTTTTAATCGCGATAAATTGCGAATTCTACAGCTGCCCTGGGGATCACTGGAGCGGTGGACCAGGCGGAAGTGGGGGATGGAGAGAGGGGCTCATCTGAACAACCTGGTGCCAGAATCATTTCCCATACACCTACATGTCATTCATCTGTCACTCATATGGGGGCTGCTGGCAACAGGAATTGATTGCTCATAATGTGCAGAATGGTAACTGTATGCAAAGTACATATCATATATCTAACTGATGTCTTTACTCTCCCAAAGGTCCACCAAGAACCCCCCCACAATGTCCATGAGGAACTGGAGGAACACACCTCAGAGGAGGCTCCAGCCACTGAGGGCGCAGCGTCACCTGAGACAAGGCAAACCAGCACCAGCACAGGTACAAACACCTGAGTGGGTCCGTCGCGAGATAGAGTAGTGTTGCCACCTGGTGTCTCACACATCACACGTGAGCAAGAGCAGATGGTGGAGACAGGGTCAGCAGTGGAGACACCTCGTCAGAGGGTGCAGGAGTCTCCTAGCTCTGCTCAGCTGCATGCAGACGCTGAGCCACGGGGGCCATCAAGGAAGAGGGCGGTCCTGGAGCTGGAGCAACAAGTGCATGAGGCTCTGACAGGTTTTGCAACCGGGGTGACTGCAAGTGTGCAGAGAATGGAGGAGTCCATCTCAAGCATGAGCACCACTGTGGTGCACGCACTCGCGACTGCTGGTTCCTCCATGGATAGGATGGACACCTGCATGGAGGACCTAATGCACCAGTTGCATGAGCACATGGTCTCCCTTCAAAATAGATGGGCATCTATGGAGCATCTATGGAGGACAGAAACTAGAGGCTCATAGAGGTCCTTGCTCAGAGGAATGACAGTATAAACATGGGTCCTCATGGCCCCACTGATGTGCAGGAAGGTGCTCTCCAGCTACTTGCTAGCAGAGAAGTGTGGGTGGCCCATGAGATGGATGGTGGTGGGAGGGCACGTGGAAGTGGGGGCTCCTCTCCAAGCGTTCACAGTTCAATCCCCTTGCCTACCCCTCAGTCAGAGCCCCAGATGCCTCCCCAGACAATGATGGCCAAGTCTGCCACTGCACAGTCACAGGAGGAGCAGACTTTGGCGATACCCTCACAGGCTCCAAAACCCAGAGGATGACCGCTAAAGGCGACTAAGCAGATGCAGCAGGGAAGTGAGCAGGCTGCCTCTACCTCTGCTGAAGCCACAGGGGTTGCACCACGTAGAAGCACTCAGAAAAGAAAGATGACACACAAATAGAGTCACAAGGGTAGTCACTTGGGTGTTTCTTTCAATGTTAATGACAAATTTCTGTTAATTTTATTTTGTGGAATAAATCTTTAATTCGTTCAAATATTGTTCCTTCGCAAATGTGTGTTGACACTTGGAAGTGGCAGAGTGGGTGGTCAGGGATACTTTAATTTCCATCAATGGTGATGAGATTGATAAGGTAGGACTGGTCATTTTAGGGATGGTTAATGGCGTTGATGTGGGCTGATGCCAATGTGCCAACGCATGTTGCAGCCACATGTCTGTGTAGCGTGAACTTAGCTAAATCTGGCCATGATGAGGTGATTCCTGGCCTCACGGGCAGCAATGTGTTCGTGTACTGGTGGCATTGGTACCGTCGGCTGATCAAGGTCTTCCTCATCGCCGTCTTCAAACTCATCCTCCTCCTCCTCCGAAGAGGCTGTGCACTCTGCTCATTCTTCTCATGCAGCACTAAGCCTCGCTGCTGCGCTATGTTGTGCAGGGCGCAGCAGATCACAACGATTCTGGAGACCCTGGCTGGTGCGTACTGCAGGGCTCCTCCAGATCTGTCCAGGCATCTGAAGCGCATTTTAAGCAACTCAATCGTCTGCTCTATGACACTTCTGGTGGAGATCAGGCTTGGATTGTAATGTTCCTCAGCTTCGTTTATTGTCCTCCTCAAAAGTGTATTGAGCCATGTCTTTAATGGATAGCCCTAGTCTCCAAGCAGCCAGCCAGAAAGACTGTTTGGAGGTATGAAGAGCTGAGGAACGGTGGAGTGGCGCAGGATGTAGGAGTCGTGGCAGTTCCCAGGGAACTTGGCACACACATGGACAATGATCTTCCTATGGTTGCAGACCAGCTGCACATTGAGGGAGTGGAAGCCCTTGCGGTTGATAAACACTGCTGGGTTATGATGTGGTGCCCTGATGGCCACATGTGTGCAGTCGATTATGCCCTGCACCCGTGGGAATCCAGATAAAGCCGCAAAGCCAACCGCGTGCTCAGCAGCACTGGCTTCATCAGTTGCAAAGTTTATATAATTTGCTGACTTGTCAAACATGGCATCGGTCACCTGCGTAATGCATCTGTGTGCAGCCGACTGCGAGATGCCGCAAATGTCTGCTGCAGATGCCTGGAAGGAGCCTGAGGTGAAGAAGTTGAGGGCAAGGGTGACTTTCACAGCCACTGGTAAGGGGTGTCCACCCGCTCCTTTGGGCTGCAGCTCTTGCTCCAGCAATCTGCAAATGTCTGCCACGTCCTGGCGCAATAGCCTAAGCCTCTGTTGGCACTGCTGAGAGAAGTTGTTCCAATGAGGTGGAACTGGATAGAGAGTTGGCTCCAAACACTTGCAAGCTGCACAAGGCTGTATTTGTCTTCCAAATGCAGTAACCAACAGTTTCTGAGCTCTGAAAGTGAGCAGCTGCAACATGGTAACCTTTATAGAACTTCTGCAGCTGTCAGGTAATCAGATAATACAATGCAGACTCAACTCACGACATGGTAAGCTGACGTGTTCCCCGAGCAGTGGGCAATCCGTGGGGGAGCACGTAAAATTGAAATGTAGCCTTGAAATAGCAGTTAATTGGATGCTAACAACCCAGTTAATGATTTGAATTGCCTCCCCCGCCGCTTGGTGTCGGGTCTGTTGTGTGCCGACTGACCCAACACCTGGGAGACTCGCGTGGAGGCAGGTTCCCTACCCCCTGTCAATCTTTGCCATTTTGACACCTGACCCGCCTCCAAACTCGCCCTCTGAGAGCTGGCCAGGGTACTTAGAAAATTATAACATGATTAGGCAGAGTCAAAATGGTTTTATGAAAGGTAAATCGTGTTTGACCAATTTATTAGAGTTTTTTGAGGATGTAACTAGCAGGGGTAGATAAAGGGGAACCAGTGGATGTAGTATACTTGGATTTCCTAAAGGCATTTGATCAGGTGCCACATCTTCTTCTTCTTCTTCTTCTTCTTCTTCTTCTTAGGCAGTCCCTCGGAACCGAGGATGACTTGCTTCCACATTAAAAATGAGTTCTCAGGTGACTGATGAGTCCAATGCAGGACCTACAGTCTCTGTCACAGGTGGGGCAGACGGTGGTTGAAGGAGCAGGTGGGTGGGGTGCTTGGGTTGATGTGCGCTCCTTGCGCTGCCTGCGCTTGGCTTCCGCTTGCTCCCGACGAAGAGACTCGAGGTGTTCGGCGCCTTCCCGGATGCTTCTCTTCCACTTTGTGCGGTCTTGGGCCAGGGATTCCCAGGTGTCGGTGGGGATGTTTGAGAGTGTTTGAAGACCAGGACCTCAAACCCGGCACTAAGCTCATGGTCTACAGAGCAGCAGTGATACCCGCCCTGCTGTATGCCTCAGAGACATGGACCATGTACAGCAGGCACCTCAAAGCACTGGAGAGGTACCACCAACGCTGCCTCCGCAAGATCCTGCAAATCCATTGGCAGGATAGGCGCACCAACGTCAGTGTTCTTGCTCAGGAAAACATCCCCAGCATCGAAGCTTTGACCACGCTCGATCAGCTCCGATGGACGGGTCACATTGTCCGCATGCCCGATACGAGACTCCCAAAACAAGTGCTCTACTCGGAGCCCCGGCACGGCAAGAGAGCCCCAGGTGGGCAGAGGAAACGCTTCAAGGACACCCTCAAAGCCTCCTTGAAAAAGTGTAAAAGGTGTCACATAAAAGGTTGTTAAGTAAGGTAAGGGCACATGGGGTTGGGGATAAGGTATTAGCATGTATAATGGATTGGTTAACAGACAGAAAACAGAGAGTAAAGATAAACGGGTCATTTTCAGATTGGCAGGCTGTAACTAGTGGGGTGCCGCAAGGATCAGTGCTTGGGCCTCAGTTGTTTACAATCTATATTAATGACTTAGATGAAGGAACCAAGTGCAATGTATCCAAGTTTGCTGACGATATAAAGCTAGGTGGAAAAGTAAGATGTGAAGAGGACGCAAAGAGCCTGCAAAGGGATATAGACAGGTTAAGTGAGTGGCCAATAAGGTGGCAGATGAAGTATAATGTGGGGAAATGTGAGGTTATTCACCTTGATAGGAAGAATAGAAAAGCAGAATATTTTTTAAATGGTGAGAAACTATTAAATGTTGGTGTTCAGAGAGATTTGGGTATTACAAGAAACATAGAGAGTTAGCATGCAGGTACAACAAGCAATTAGGAAGGCAAATGGCATGTTGGCCTTTATTACTAGAGGGTTGGAGTACAAGAGTAAGGAAGTCTTACTACAATTGTACAGGGCTCTGGTGAGACCACACCTGGAGTACTGTGCACAGTTTTGGTCTCCTTATTTAAGGAAGGATATACTTGCCTTAGAGGCAGTGCAACAGAGGTTCACTAGATTGATCCCTGGGATGAGAGAGTTGTCCTATGAGGAGATGTTGAGTAGATTGGGCCTATACACTCTGGAGTTTAGAAGAATGAGAGGTAATCTCTTTGAAACGTATAAGATTCTGAGGGGGATTTACAGGGTAGATGCTGAGAGGTTGTTTCCCCTGGCTGGAGAGTCTAGAACTAGGGGGCATAGTCTCAGGATAAGCGGCCGGCCTTTTAAGACTGAGATGAGGAGGAATTTCTTCACTCAGAGGGTTGTGAATCTTTGGAATTCTCTGCCCCAAAATGGTCAGTCGCTGAGTATATTCAAGGCTGGATCGATAGATTTTTGGACTCCAGAGGAATTAAGGGATGTGGGGATAGGGCAGGAAAGTGGAGTTGAGGTCGAAGATCAGCCATGATCTTATTGAATGGTGGAGCAGGCTCGAGGGATCGTATGGCCTACTCCTGCTCCCAATTCTTATGTTCTTATCAAAGATTTACCTCAGCTCACCAACATCTCTATGGTCTAAATAAAATCCCTGCTCCTCACACCTAGCCATCACATCCTATTTAGGCTGGCATTTCTGTGCAGTACTGCACTTTTGGATGAGACGTTAAACCGAGGCCCCATCTGCCCTCTCAGGTGGACTTAAAGATCCCATGGCACTATTCAAAGAGGCGCAGAGGAGTTCTCCAACTGTCCTGGCCAAGAATTATCCCTCAAACAACACGTAAACATCGCTGCACAAAGTGTTTCCCAGCTGCAGAAATTGCTAGTCAAACTCTCCAGACTCCTCAGGTTCATAAACTTTGCATTTCCACCTGTCTCAGCTGATTCTTGCAATAATTGCACCTTATAATTCTCCGTCTAGGTTACCCTGAGTTGATTATGAGTGTAAAACCAGGAAACTGCGAGCTGCAGCGCCATTGCCTTCATTACCATATATTTAAATTTGGGCACTCAGGACTCGGTGGGTGGATTGGGGAAGGATCAAAAAGCACAAGGGAGCTCAGGGAAGGGATTTAATGATGGAAAACTGGCGGGAACAGCGCTCATCCAATTTTCCTGCTGCAAAAATGTTCTTGCCCCAATTATGCACTGGAAATACCCTGAAAATGGCAAGGAAATTCACCCCCAAAATCTCCAATGCCTTCACCCACTTCCAAAAAAATGATGCTGTGGATCGAGCCATTTCACTTACCTTAAGCTCTAATTTATTGTATTAGATGAATCATAGTGTCACAGTTTAAGTTATTACTGATTAATGCTATTTCTGTTTTGACATTGTAATAAACAAAAATCTTGCCTTTTCATATTAAATCCTGTACAATCCACAACCAGGGATCAGAACTGGGAGGCTGGCTGACTGCGAGCTGGTTCTGGTAGATCTTACTTAACATTCTAGTCATTTTAATCAATGCTGGCACATTACACGGAACAATCAAATGGAAGATTTGCTGAAAAGCCAGATTATCGTCCAGCAGTCAGCCATGGCATAACAGATAACACTCTAAATCTCATCATTGTCGGAGTTTTTGATTTCAACTTGAGGTTAAAAAAAATATTTTGCTGAAGTGTCCACCATACATGCAAGAAAAGTGAATTATGCTGTGATTTTCACACAAAGACTACAATGTTTAATGCCATATTAATGAAGTCTCCGTCACAGATTTAATTGAACAAATTTAATCAACTGTACTCGTCTGTCAGTCTGGTAGAAATCTTTCTTAATGATAAAGCTAATTGTCAATGAAAAATCCATCAAGTCCGCTTATTTAATAACAACCAGCTCTCGGAGAGGGTTGAAAGTGTGAAGACAGCAAATGCCTTCAGCACAACAGAGGGTTTAAATGGCAACACCAGAGATTAAAGTCACATCTGGCTCAAGAGTATTTTGTATTGAGATGAAGTAAACTATCTATGTGCTTATCAACATCAGAATAATGTCACTGGGACATTTCCTGAGAATATATCAAGAATGATCATTTAATTATCTGGTTTCAAGACAGAAAGCAGAGAGATGGGGTAAATGGTAGCTATTCACAGTGGCAGAAGGTGGGTAGTGGTGTTCCACAAGGATCAGTGCTGGGACCACTGTTGTTCACAATTTATATTAATGATTTAGACTTTGGAATCAAAAACACAATTTCTAAATTTGCGGAAGACACCAAATTGGAGGGGGGGGGGTTAGATAGTCAATACTGAGGAGGACTGCAACAAATTACAAGAAGACATTAATAAACTTGCAGAATGGGCAAATAATTGGCAAATGAAATTCAACACAGATAAATGTGAGGTATTACATTTTGGTAGAAAGAATAGGGAGGTCACTTATTATTTGGAGGGTGCGAGTCTGGGTGGGGTAAAAGAGCAAAGGGATCTCGGAGTACAAATACACAAATCACTAAAAGTTGCGACACAGGTTAACAAGGCCATAAAAAAGCAAACCAGGCACTAGGGTTTATTTCTAGAGCGATAGAATTGAAAAGTAGTGAAGTTATGCTAAACTTGTATCGAACCTTGGTTAGACCACACTTGGAGTACTGCGTACAGTTCTGGTCGCCATATTATAAAAAGGATATAGAGGCACTGGCGAGGGTGCAGAGAAGATTTACAAGGATGATAACAGAAATGCGAGGTTATACCTATCAGGAAAGGATGAATAGGTTGGGTCTCTTTATGCTTAAAAAAGAAGGCTGAGGGGTGACCTAATTGAGGTCTTTAAAATTATGAAAGGCTTTGATAGAGTAGACACAGAGAGAGTGTTTCCACTTGTGGGGAAGAGCATAACTAGAAGCCATCAATATAAGATAGTCACCAAAGCACATCAGTTACACAGATATGATGGTTTTGGCCCATCAGTCTTTGCAGAGGAACTGTTAACATTCATGGGTTTGAACCCACTGGAAACTGAAGGGAGTGATGGTGACGATTAATCTGCAGGGTGGCTTCCTAAAGATGCCTGGACCAAACTAGGAAATGAAACTGAAAAATATTTTAAAAGAGCTCAAGCCTTTCATTATATGCTGGGATCTTTCAAGAGTGAACCTCCAGTTCCACGACCGAGACTGAGAGACAGAAGAGGGTCCCTAAGGAAGAACGCAGAATAATACCTACACAACTGAAGAAAATGAATGAATCTCACCAAGAAGCCACTGAAAAGGAAATAGAGAGGATCTTGGGATTATTGCAGGAGTACTTCAAATCTGACCCTGAAACGCCGATCAATTTCTTTGACTTTGTAATTGATCCACATTGTTACTCACAGACTGTGGAGAACATATTCCATGTCTCCATCATTGTGAGGGATGGTTTTGCTGCCAAGACAAACTACTCATCATTGAGCCAGTAAAAGGTGTGGATAATGAAAGGCCACAACAACAAAAGCAACAGAGAGAGATCTGTAGATACCAAGTGCACTTCATCTTCTTATTAAATCTATTACAGGGGAGTGAGTCACCGCGTTTTACCTACAACAGGTGAGTAAGAAGGTACTTTGTTGCTGTCAGATGGCAGTGACATGTTTCAGGAGAGGAAATGAGAAACAAGTTTGTGTGAATTTTGAGCTGCACGTGAATCCGCTTTTTAAAATAAAAAGATCCTGCTGCAGATGGGCTTGTAAGATCAGGCTTTCAATCATTAGGTGAGGCAAGGAAGCATTTTAGCAGAGGGAAGAAGAATGATTGACACAAGTTTAACTTACTTTTATTAGCTACTTTTTAATAAATCCAATATTGCACCAGGGGTGGATTTATAGTTTTAGTCTTGTTGCTGATGAAAGTTAATAAAAACCTTAATAACATAAAAAGTGGGGGAAATTGGAGCTTACTTCTGAAAATCAGAATTCTGGCATCAGGTTTACATTTTTAGAAATATTGAGGAAACTCACTTTCGACAGGCCAACCCAATTTGCACATCAGTCTGCTGAAGAACTCAAACCGCCTGGAGGCAACAAAGGTTGTTTCTTGTATTGGATGGTAGAGTGAGTGTAGCTAGCTGAAGGCACGGCTGTCAATGGTGGAGCGATTAAAATCAGGAATGCGCAAGAGACCCGAATTGGAAGAGCGCAGAGATCTCAGAGGGTTGTAGGGCTGAAAGAGGTTATGTTCCAGAAAGAGTTACAGTCAAAAGCAGAGCGAGGCCGGCCTGTGAGTGATGTAACAGCGGGGCCACCGATCCACCTACTCCTGCTCCTATTTCTTATGTTCTTATGTCAGTAATTGGTTAGTGATGACCGAATGCATTTCCTGTCCTGGGGCAAAGGTCATGGAATGCGCTTCCTCTCTGAGAGAAAAGATCAGCGAGGGATCGGGTCAGGAAAAAGTAGCAACTCAATATTTCTTACCAAATCTCATGATTTTTAAGAGTTTGTCTCCCGATTTATGAGAAGGTGGGGTTGGCATTACTGAAATGGTGTCATTTGATTTATAGTGTGTGGTTCTATTAATGCAACCCAATATTCTGTTAGGTGTAGCTACAAGTGCACAATAATACCAAGATCTTTTTCTCTCCCAATCCCTTTCAGTATTGTTCCCTGCAAATGATATGTGTATTCTATGTAGGCCCTACCAATATCCATGATACTACATTTATCTAAATTGAACAACATTTGCTATTGTGTGGCCCACTCCCCTAGCACATCTAAATCTTTTTGGATTTGATTGCACGCCTCTACCATCTTAACCCTTGCATATATTTTGGTGTAATCTACAAGCTTACTTACCATACTCCCAACACCGCTGTCCAGGTCATTAATAAAGACTGTGAAGTGTAGCGGGCCTTAGACTGATCCCTGGGGGACACCACCATGTCTCCAAGATGAACCACATCTGTTAACTACAACTCTTTGGCTGCAAGATTGGAGCCAATTCCTGATCCAGCATTTCAAATTTCTACTGATACCACAAGCTTCTATCTTGTGAAGTAACCTAGTGTGAGGTACCTTATCAAAGGCTTTCTGAAAGTCCAGGTAGACAATGCCTACTGGAATTCCCTCATCCACTACCCTAGTGACTTACACAAAAATCTCTATCAATCTTTTTTGGAAGCCATGTTGTGAATGTCTAATGGCCCCTTCCCTTTCCAAATGATCATAAAGGGCATATCTTACGATCCCTTCTAGCATCTTACCAATAATGGATGTCAGGCTGATAGACCTGGAGTTCCCTGGCTCTGATTTGTGCCCTATTTGAAAATAGAAACTACATGAGCTAGCTTCCAGTCTAAGGGAGCTATCCCTGACTCTATTGAACTATTGAAGATACGGGCAAGGGGCTCACAGTGTACCTGTCCCATCTCTTTAATCACCCTTGGATGGATATTATCCGGACCTCGACCCCTATCAATTTTGAGCTTTCTGTTGGACATCGTGGATAGTTAAAGGATTAACATTCAAACTTCTTCGTATCTTGGAGCAATAGACTTTCCAATATAAACAGGTGAGAGGAATGCATAGCTTGTCTTCTGATATGTAAATTGCTGTGCAAAGAAATACATGACAATAATGATGTCAGACATGAGTGATTAAAGTGTAACTTTAGTGGCTAGGGTAATAAACATAGGTAGAGGTATCCATTAGCTATAGTATAGGAAGATAACAGTTGATAAAGCCCGTTCTTCAAAGATGTTGGAAACAGTTAGGTCAGGAAGTCTTGTTTAAGGGAAGTAGCTTTGGATAAACAACTACAACAGTTTACAAGGATTTGGGAATAGATACATCATGAGGTCTTATCTATGACATGTACCTTTGATGTCGACAAAATATGGTGTATAAAGGAGCTTGGTTTTCAACAGTTCTTTAGATGGCTCGAAATATACAGAAACCAAAAAGCTACTCTCTGATCTGGGTTGGGTTGATCCCTCAACCTAAGTATCAATAAAGTCTGTTACATATACTAAACTATGAAGTGTCTCGTGCTTACTCGAATCATGTTGTTGTGAACCATAGCAGAAAGGAGGTTGAATGCCAACACTTTCCTAATCTATCCGAGATGACATTGCTATCTATTTTGATATTAATAATGGTATTCAATACTGAGCACTCCTCATCTGAAATATAAGCATCACCTACAGGAGTATAGACACTCCTGTGGTACTACAGCCAGGAACACAGCACAATGATGTCCATGTTCACATGTGTTGCTACCTCTTGCCACACGCCCTCATCCACTCTTCTGGCCAGCTGATAAACGTCTGTGGAAAATAGCAGCTCGCTTCTCTGACGCACTTGCTCTAATAACATTTCGACAGCCCCATCTGTAAAACAGAATGCCCTGCTGTTCCAACAATTGCTAGTTGATGTCTCTGTCACTTGTCTGTAGCTTGGGAATTTTTACCTGAAGCCCTGCAGTAGCCCCCGCGCAACTTACTGCCCACTAATAGGGAAATAATGGCAGGCAATAATTACACCTGGTGTTTGCCCATGTTATGCAAATAGGCTGAAACCAGAAATACAGGTGGGTACAGCACAGTTCTTGTTGAGTGCGTGCGTGTGTGCTATCTCCTAGGTCCCCCGTAGCTGGAAACAAATGAGAAATAAATTCAGTGGCATCAAGAAAAGTGCTAAAGTAATTGTAGGCACTTTTTACACATGCATGCTTTTCCCTAATACAAGGCATGCAGCCAATGTCTACACCCTCAGCTGCAAAGCATACACATTGTCCCCATTTCTCAACACTGCTTCATTCAACAGAAGCTGCATAGAACATCTGCAATAAGCAGATAGCATGTCACAGGTCACCTTAAGAGAGTACGGCCAGGAAAACCACCATGCAAGCTAACATGAAAAGGCCTGGCACAGGGACAGAGGTTCGCAGGACATGGGGTGCTATTTGAGTTGCTCAAGCAATTTCTAACATCTTCGCAAATGTTCTCTGCTTACAAGCCAAGAATATCTACAACCGTGGGAAAGAATAAGAGCAGGCGGTGGGCCCGCCATGCTTTAATAGCTCAGCTCCTGTAAGTAGATGCCCTTTGCTCTCTTTGGCTGCCAATCTGTAGATGGGATTTTTGAGCGGGTTTGGACGCACGGTACCAAGTGGAGATGGCAGGGAAGATCAGAGGAGGGTGATGTCCTACAACATAAAAACGCTGTATGGGTAAGAGATTGGTTTCCTAATGGGCCTGCCTTTTGACGGGACTTAATATTACAGAAACTCAGGCCTTTTCTACATCCTCTGAGTCCACTATGATGGAGAATATGCAGCAGTGAATCTCTGATATCACTGCAGTCATGCATGAATGGTATTTGGAAATAGAGAGTGCTATAGCGTAAGTGGCATCTTCACAGCCACCTGTAGGGGATCCTCAAAGCACAAAGGAAGCAAGGGGTGAACAATTCTCTCTCACAAGTGCTGGGATTGGTGCAATTGAAACCTTGGGTAGCCATTTATTCCATTGCTGCCAGGTTTAACAGACTGAGTAATTGCTTGGAAAGAGCAATGACAACTGGTTTAACCCTTACTAGACACAACCCAGACTGCTATTTCTAGCACACATGTGTGGGCTGCCACCTCCAGACCAAACATTCACCCCATTTCTCCATTGTGGAATCAATAAAGATCTCCATGCCCCAGTCAGTGAAATGAACTTTCCAAATTTGCCAGCTCAACCATTTCACAAAATTTTGCCCACTGCACAAAGTTTTTGTCATTTATATTGGTTTGGTGGCTTGCTTGATACTTAAGAAGTGATAAAGGATCATTATTAAAGATGTGTTGTTATCGATTGGTTTTCTGTTGTTTTGCTGAGGAAATCATGCTACACGAGATCACCTGTAGAAAGATTGCTTGTATCTGCCATTTTGATCGTCTGTCACGAAAACCTATAAAAACGGGCATTTTGAAAGAAAAGAGGAAATTATGGCCCTTGGAGAGGTTCTTGTCAATTAAAATTTAGGCATCACACAACCAAAGATGACTCAGTACTTGCCTAAATTGTATAGATGTGAATTCATTTCCACATCGCCAAAGATCATTATGAGATAAGGCATGATTTTCATGTCCTTTATACTCTGTGTGCATCAGTGCACAAGATGTAATGGACCAGAAAAAATGGGTGGAAACCTGTAAAATTAGAGCCAGGAATTTGCTCGGAGCTGCTCCCGCTCTGCCGCTGTAACTTCACCAGAAGTGCAACAGATACTTGGTTCACAAGCATAAACAGGGTTTCCGCTGCACCCCCGGAGAAGGTACAGCAGTGAAGCGGTAGCAGCTTTGAGGAAATTCCAAGCCTTGGTCTTTACTCTGCACATTTCCTGGAGCTACCTGCAGGAAGCTTCGGCCTGAAATAGGTGGAAAATTCAGTTAAATATTGAAATGTGGGTGGTCAGCAGAGCCAGACACCGAGCTGTGCTATCCTCTGCCAGGACACCTGCTTCTAACATGCAACACAGGGCTGGCACAGTTAGTACTGGTCAGCTGCTGTCTCAGGCCTGCCCTCACCTCCTTTCAGGCATGCTGACCTCTGAAAATGATGCCATGGAATGACAAACAAGGCCGCTCATACATCATGTAGGACAATTCCACTTCTGCACCCATCAAACGAAGGTCAGGGTTGCTGAGTCACTTCCTGAAGACTCATTCTCCACTGTGGGTTTCCTATCCCTTAATTGTTAACTAGTTGCTCAGTGCCCTCTCCTCCTTTAGCCTTGGCAAGTGTTGTTGATGGGTTAAGATGTATCTGAGGCTTTTCCAAAGGCTGTAAAAATGTTTGTCCCCTTTCTGCGACTTCCCTTTAACTGGCTGTGCCCTAGATATTCTGGATATTTTTGTTTTATTCATTGCTGAAGCACATTTTTACACACAGTAAAGCATTCTTGGAATAGAACAGGTCCACAATACATTTAAGGGAAGATATTGCAATGCTGGCATAATCCCACCAGACCAGATCACTGTGGCCCACTATGAGCTGTTCTTGATTTCGCGAGGTCAGCTCATTAGTGTCATTTTAGTACTTCCCTGAAAGATTGAACCAGCTGCAAGAAGCTTGCTATCTTGGGGGAAAGGACATGTAATTGTAATATCTGGCAAAGCAGTAGCTCTTAAAGAACTGCTAGTCACACTTGAAACAGAGCTGCATTAAATAACTCCATTCAATGGGCCACCTACATTTTAATTGAACAAAACTCCTTTCTGTTCATGAATAGTGTGTGGTTGATGGTGGGAACTCAGATGACCACCCATGTGCCATGTGGTAACACAATACAGCTTCCTGTGACTCGAACTTTATTGCATCACTTCCTGTGATTAGTCCAGGATAAATATTGGACTGAGCAGTTGGATCCTGGAGAGGCATAGAGTAAGACCTCTTTTGTATGTAGCACCTTTTTAGTTGATTAAAGCTTACTTTAAGTTCACCACGCGTAAGGCTCATTCTTACGACAATTTAATCAACTTTGAAAAACTTCGCACTCAAACTTTTTGGACGAACTCGGAACTAAGGATCCAGGGAATCACCCATCATGGAAAACATCCTTAAACCATCGCGTCTTGACTTGGACCCAAACACCCCAGCAGCCGGTAAGGTGTGGAAACACTGGTATCGCACGTTTGACAATTTTCTCGAATATTGCAAGGCTGATGATGACACAAAGTTGCGGATACTCATCAACTGTGTCACTCCGAATGTATTTCAGTATGTTGAGGAATGGGGCAGTTACGAGGAGGCAATTCGGACGCTTAAAAGACTATATACTAAGACACCGAATGAGGTCTATGCCAGACATCTACTAGCTACAGCCCAACAAGGGCCGGAGGAATCCATTGATAAATTCCTCCAAGAGCTTCGCAGACTTAGTATGGACTGTAACTTTCAGGCGGCCTCAGCTGAGCTGTACCGTGAAGAAATGATCCGTGATGCATTCATCTGCGGGCTTGCCTCCCCATTTATACGCCAGCGTCTACTGGAAAGTAAGACACTTGAGCTTCAGAGAGCTTATGACATGGCTTGCTCTCTAGATCTGGCAAAAAGAAATGCAGACCTTTATACAGTGCCCAGACCTCGGTCTGCTGCCTTAACTACAGTCAGGCAATTTAAGAGGCCACAGGTGAACTCTATTAGGGAGGACTTTATCCCTGACGATCAATCTGATGACTTCACTGATGAAGAGGATGATGACCCCACTGTGGCAGCCTCTTGGCAATCTAAGAAATGCTTCTTTTGTGGTGATGAGTTTCACCCTCGGAAATTCTGCCCTGCTCGCAATGCGTTTTGCAGTCATTGCAACAAAAAGGGTCATTTTGCAAAGGTTTGCCTATCAAGAGCCTCTACGAGGGCTTATCAAGCTAAGTCCTACCGAACTGCCCCGGTAAGGGCCTATCAAGATGTTCCGGCTAAAATCTATCGTGCTTCCTCTCGGGTTTTCTCTCGAAGAAACACACCTAGAGTTTCAGCCACTCTTTGTGCAACAACACCAATTACAGCTGCTTGTCCTCAGAACCTATTCCATGCAGCTACAAAAGCATCAATTAATGGACATACTTTAGATGCCTTAATTGACTCAGGTAGCACTGATAGTTTCATTAGGGAACAGATTGTTGCAGAGTTAAAGCTACATGTTTTCCCATCGGACCAGGCAATTGCGATGGCTCAGTCATCACTTAATACCAGAATTTCTGGCTTTTGTATGGTTGAAATAACACTTAATGGTCGCAGGTATCCCTCCACCCGGCTTTCGGTGCTCAAGGACTTATGTAGTGATCTTATCTTAGGGCTGGATTTTCAAAAGCAGCATAAGAAGCTCACCATTGAGTTCGGCGGATCCAAACCTGAACTCACTATTTCTAATATACGACCTCGATTACCGTTCTGTGCATTGTCAGCAGCTTCACTGGATGAACCCTCACTGTTTACCAGTATCCCTCCTCGATGCAAACCGATTATAACAAAGTCACGACGTTTCAGTCAGGAAGACCAGTCTTTTATTGCGGCTGAGATTTCTCGGCTTTTAGCAGAGGATATCATCGAGCCTTGTTCGTCGCCATGGCGCGCCCAGGTCGTTATTGTTAAGAACCCTCTACAACCTCACAAGAAACGGCTGTGCATTGACTATTCACAGACCATCAATCAATATACGGACTTGGACGCATACCCATTGCCGCGCATCGATGATATGGTTAATAAACTGGCTGAGTACACGGTGTTCTCAACATATGATCTGAAAAGTGCCTATCATCAGGTACCCTTGAAGGTCTCAGACAAGCAGTATACGGCCTTTGAAGCCAATGGACGGCTGTATCAATTTCGTCGCCTCCCCTTTGGGGTCACTAATGGAGTGGCTGTCTTCCAGCGAGCAATGGATGACCTGGTCAAACAGGAAGACTTGAAGGATACGTTTCCTTATCTGGACAATATTACTGTCGCAGGTCGCAATCAGCGGGAACATGACGCCAATCTCCAACGATTTTGGGATGCACTCCAGCACCGTAATTTGACATTAAATGCGGCTAAATCCATTGAGTCACAACCAACCATCAACATCTTTGTCTATTGTGTGGGCAATGGCATCATTAAACCTGACCCTGAAAGGCTTCACCCACTCCAAGAGCTCCCGCCACCTAAGAATCCGGCCTCCTTGCGCCGGGCCCTCGGCCTGTTTGCATACTATGCTAAATGGATTCCTAACTTCTCGGACCGAATCCAACCTCTACTGAAGGCCAGCACATTCCCACTAGACACAGCGGCTGTTGCAGCCTTTAACCTCCTGAAAAAACAGTTGGAGAAAGCGGCTCTTCACTCCATCGATGAGAGTCTTCCTTTTGTTGTGGAGTGTGATGCCTCGGAGGTGGCGATCTCGGCCACTCTGAATCAGGAAGGTCGTCCGGTGGCATTTTTGTCCAGGACTTTTCAAGGGGCTGAGCTACATTATCCTCCAGTCGAGAAAGAAGCTACAGCCATCATAGAGGCAGTACGGAAGTGGACTCATCTCCTAGCTCGCCAGCACTTTACCTTAATCACGGACCAGCGATCGGTCGCCTTCATGCTCGATAATCGAAAACGGACCAAAATTAAAAATAATAAAATCCAGCTTTGGCGGCTGGAATTGGCCTCTTTTGGTTACACCATCCACTATCGACCTGGCAAGGAGAATGTGGCTCCGGATACCCTCACACGAGCATTCTGCTCCGCCATGGCACCCTCTACGCTCGTAGACATCCATGATGGGTTGTGTCATCCGGGCGTTACTCGCATGCTACACTTCGTGCGGTCCCGAAATCTCCCATTCTCTACCGGGGATGTAAAGAAGATGTGCTCGGACTGCAGAGTCTGTGCGGAATTGAAACCTCAGTTTTTCCGCCCCTCGGGTGGTATACTCATACATGCGACCCAGCCAATGCAACGGCTTAGCATCGATTTTAAGGGGCCGTTGCCCTCTTCAACTCGCAACACTTATCTATTGACCATGGTCGATGAGTATTCCCGTTTTCCGTTTGCCTTTCCCTGCCCCAATATGCTGACGACCACGGTTATCAGCTGCCTTGAGCAGGTATTTGCTTTCTGTGGCATGGCATCCTATGTTCATTCGGATCGGGGCCCTTCTTTTATGTCAGGAGAACTCAAGGCCTATCTCTCGGAACGGGGTATTGCTGCCAGCAGAACGACGCCTTATCATCCGGTCGGGAATGGGCAAGTCGAGCGTTTTAACGCTATCATCTGGAATGCGGTACGTCTGGCTTTGAGATCTCGGGGCCTACCCAACCAGCAATGGGAAGCAGTACTTCCAGACGCATTACACTCCACACGGTCCCTCCTTTCGACCGCCACAAATACGACGCCTCATGAACGGTTCTTCTGATTTCAGCGTCGCTCATCCTATGGGATATCTCTCCCGTCGTGGCTGACTGCACCGGGACCACTGCTACTCCGAAGATATGTCCGGGCGTCTAAGAATGACCCCCTGGTAGATGAGGTTGAGCTCACTGACGTCAACCCTACCTACGCCTATATTCGGTATCCTGACGGTCGGGAATCTACCGTGTCATTGCGGGATCTGGCTCCCTGCCCGCCGAAACATAGAGGGACACCAGGGGATGATATTGTACCAGGCACATCTCTGGGCTCGCCAGGTGCCTCTCATCACGATCTGGATCTGACGCCGGCTGGTACCTCACTCCAGCGTGCCGACCTGGGGCAGACTGACTATGAGCCCGTCGGGGCTCGCACGCGCAGCCACGATCCACCCCGTACCATACGCTCGGAAACGGATCTGCCACAGCCCTGCCCGACACCCGTTCGGGCACCAGTACACAGTCAGGATCGTCCTGACCCCTCACAGAGCGGGCTGGATCACTCGGACTCTGGTCCACGGCCCGCGGCGGGTAAACGGGCTAGGGGCCCTCTACCGCTACGAGAACCCAAACGGGTGCGGCTCTCCCTCGTCCGGCGGCTACGAAATGGAGGGAGCATCCCGGCCTCCTAATCTTTTGGGGGGGGAGAATGTGGTAACACAATACAGCTTCCTGTGACTCGAACTTTATTGCATCACTTCCTGTGATTAGTCCAGGATAAATATTGGACTGAGCAGTTGGATCCTGGAGAGGCATAGAGTAAGACCTCTTTTGTATGTAGCACCTTTTTAGTTGATTAAAGCTTACTTTAAGTTCACCACGCGTAAGGCTCATTCTTACGACATGCCATGTATGATGTCCTTTAACTTTAGAAAAATCTACCATCTGGTAAAAGTGTTGTGCCCGCTTGTATTGCTGCCACCTTTCCATGGGGAAAGTGATGAAAGAGTTTCTCCAGTCAAGCAAAGCTTCTGTCGCCTACTTGATGCAGAATAATTTATCTGGTATTTATTGCCAGTCATGACTTTGGTATTTATTGCCAGTCATGTAGTGGTGTAGAAATTCAAGACTGTTGTCATCTTCATAGCTACTGCAGAGCAATTCCTGTGGTCAATGTCTGAACCTCTGGCTCAAAGAGAAGGGATAGCTCAGTTACTGCCTCCCTTGTGAAACTTACAGGCAGCAACGGCAGTTCTCCGCTGATATACTGAGCTGAATTCTCCTCCCATTAGCAGGTTAATGGGGAACGAGAATACCACACCCACCCACGTATATCCGCTGCTAGCCCATTGCAATCTCCTCCTGGGTCTCTCATTTGCTATGCAGGGCAGGTTTGGAGCAATATCACTGTTCTTGATAAGTTATCTCCACTTAGAGAGAGAGAGAGAGAAATACAGCTGGGCAGCTTTTAAAAGGCTACTGCCAGTTAAAGGGCAGCATCACTTTTTTGCAAGATTGTTTGAAACAGCAGCAGCCTCAGTGATGCCAACTACTGGAAGGGCCCTCAGATGCTCTGGCACATCCATAGAGATCATTTTGGCATAAATGAGGGCCCAAAGACCAAGACTGTTGGACATTGAGGGCAGAAAGCCACATAAGAGAATGGTTCAGTCTGTCTGGCAGGAACGCTGCCAATCTGTAGAACCGGATAGCTCACTCTCTTCTTTTGTCTGGTTCCATTGGAAGGGATATGAATTCCGCAGCTCTTCTGAATTGAGATCAATGACCTTCTTGATGTAATATTGAGCAGCTGCCTGACTAATATGGCAAAAGTCACCAGATGCTGCCTGGAAGGATCTAGTTGCAAAGAATTTCAAGGCATTTGAGACCTTGACTGGCACAGACAATGTTGTTATCTTGCTAGAAGTGAGCTGCAGGTCTTTGGGAGCAGGAGACAGACCTCCCTGGTAGCCTTGGGGAAAGAACATCTATCAGGAAACTGATGTCGTAAAAGTCTAAGTAAGATCTTCTTAAGCTATAGACTCTGGTGAATGGGTATCTGCATGCAGGGAATTGCCTTCTGTGATGCTTTACACTAAGTGCCTGCAATCAAGCTTTTTCCATATCCTCAGCCTGCTCCTCATCATAGCATAAGAACAGAGGGATTTCCAGATGCAAAACACTACTTTGAGCTGAGTGAAACTGGCAGCAAAAGTCTAGACTGAACTTCCAAAGCATAACAAGATCAATGTGCAAAGGCAAAGTAACACCAACCATCAGTAGCAGCACACAAAATTACCTCCTCAATGTGGTATTCATCCCAGGGATACCTTACTATAGCTTCTACTGCCGCGTATATTTTGCCAGTAATAATTTAGAACTGGTTTGGGGGAGGATGTTGGAGGAAATGGGTTGGAGAGTTAACCCATATCTCATTTTTTGGGAGGATTATTTTGGTGCAGTTTTTTGACAGTGGGTTTCAGGCAGTTATCTTTAGGGAGGAATTTAACTCTGTTTTACACCCAAAAACGGACAATAATTCAGAGGAGAATCCAGCCCCCTAGCTCTGTCTTGGTCTATAGGCACAGCTCCTGTGATGTGAGGATTTATAAGATAATTTATAACCATGGGGCATAGATTTAAAGTAATTGGTAGAAGGATTAGATTTTTTCACCCAGAGGGTGGTGGGGGTCTGGAACTCACTACCTGAAAGGGTGGTAGAGGCAGAAACCCTCATCACATTTAAAAACTACTGGGATTTGCACCTAAAGCCTTAACCTACAAGTCTACGGACCAAAAGCTGGAACGTGGGATTAGGCTGGATAGCTCTTTTTCTTAAAAAGGATGAAACTCTAGATAGTGAAAGCACAGAAGATAAGTACACCAGCACATGGTACTGAGCCACACAGAGACCAGGACATCTAAGCTTCAATCCTTGGTATGTACTGAAGCAGCTGATCACAGCTGGGGCAAGCAATGGGATGCTGCAATTGCCTGGGCTAGGAAAAGAAAATCTGTTAGGGCTTTCTCTCCTGATCATTGTCCAGTGGCTCTTGTTGGAACGAGCATGAATGGGGATGACAGCATCTGGCTCCGCTATGATTGCCCCCATGATCAAATAGCCTGTAAATGCACACGATCTGAGCTCAATATAAAGAATAACCACTTGGATGAAGTGCCATAGCACTGCTGGTGCCCATGGAACTAAACTCCTGCAAAAGTAACCAGCCACTGGAGAGGAAAGACAAAATGTTAGGTTTCATATGTACGCTGATGATACCCAGCCCTATCTCATCACTGTTTCACTCAACCCCTTCACTGCATCTGTGTTGTCACATTGCCTGTCTGACATCCAGCCTTGGATGAGCCAAAATTTCCTCCAGTTAAACATTGGGAAGACTGAAGCCATTGTCTTTGGCCCCTACCAAAAACTTTGTTCCCGAGCCTCCGATTCCATTCCCCTCCCTGGCCACAGTCTCACAATGAACCAGACTGTTCACAAACTCAGCATCCTATTTGACTTTGAGCTGAGTTTCCGACCCCATATCTTCTCCATCACCCCCTACTTCCACCTCAGTAATATTGCTCGAATCTGTCCCTGCTGTAAGGTTTCCAAAATTTGCAGATCCCCAAAACCTAAGATAAAAGGACTTTGGAACTACCCCAGAGTGATAAAAATGCATTTGGGCCTAACATAAGGAATTTAAGACCAAAAACCAAGGGGTAGAAATTAGGTCGCGCCCCATTTGGGGCGCAGATATCGTCCGGACGCAAATATTAGCGCCTGGCGCTAATTATCGGCACTGACAGGAAACTTCACTTTTACCGCCCCGGGAGGTGAGTGGAGCGCTAAAGCAGGCGCTGCACACCTCTCTTAAGGCGCAAAGGCCGAGCAGTGAGGCGCTAACTCGGAGCGCTGGCGAAGCTCATGTAATGTCAGTCAGCAATGGAACACACACACAATGGCACGGGCCAGTTCTTAAAGGGGATGGTTAATCTTGCTTTCCATCCACATCCTGTTCATTGCAGCCTTGAATCTCGGCCTGGAGAGACTTGCACATCAAATATGCTGGAAAGAACAATGGAGAGTACCAGGCAAAGAGCTCAGAGTGCAGCTCCCACAGTCTCTGCTAAATCGATACAAGGAATGGCAAATCAAAATGAACCTGCAAAGTGCTGCTCAGTACCCAAAACTCCTTCACACAACGTTGAATCTCTCCAGAAGTCTCTCCCTCTCTCTCTCAGAATGCGTAGTTCAAAAATGCCACCAACAATAAAAGACAGGAAGAGGCCCCCTTTAAATAGCGCCCCCCCCAGCCCCACAGCGATTGATAACGTTCCAGTCTTCCGGTCGTTGGAAGCGCCAGGCGGTAAGGCAGGGGGCGCCACTCAATTTCCGCTACGGGGCGCCCCAAGGGCGTTGCACCATGGAATGACGTCACAATCTGCGCGCGCAGGTGGTCGCAGCGGTAAGTTTTAGCGCCGCCGCACAATCTCAAGTTAAGTTCTCGAGCGGCGCAAACAGCGCTGCGCCCGGGCGTTAGCGGCTTAACGCCCCATTAGCGCCCTCTTAAGGCGCTAACGGGAGGCGCAACCAAGTGAATTTTTACCCCCAAGTCTTGGCATTTTAAAAAGGACATGTCTGGACATGTAAGGGAGAAAAGGCTGCACAGGAGGTGGGCTCAACCTCTGTAAATAGCAGTTTTGGGTATTGCAGTTGTCTGGGGAATCGGGATGACCTCACTCAAGCCCCAGCAAGCATTAACATTTGGACAATAGGCCCTGGGAGAAGGCAGCCCCACCCAAAACACAGGAACCATTAAAACCTATCACAGAACCCATTAAAGACATGCGTAAAGATAGGAGTGCTAGGCCCAGCAAGAAACCCAAAACATGAGGACAATGCAAACTCCGATTAAACAACAGATCGACAGGACGCAAGCCATTTGACACTTAGTAAAGTCGTTACTGTTGACGATGTCTTACAATGACCAGGATTTGATTTGGTTTTGACAAGGCCACTTCAATTTAGTATAATTGAAGGCCCATCAAGCAGTTACAACAGTTCAGTAAGAAGGGAGTTCAAGTTCAACAGAATTCAAAGCCTGTGTTGAACCGAAGTCAGGGCGGCAGTTACAGAAGCAGGCGGAAGGCAGTTTCCACAGTTCTGCTAGAAGGCAGTTCCACAGCTCGGAAGAAGACAGTTTAAACAGAGGCAGAGTTACAGCAAGAAGTTCAACAAAGAAGGCCAACAACTTCACAAGCAGACCGACACGCAAGAAGAAACCAGAGCGACTGCCTCAGTGACCATCGGACACCTCGCGGCAACAAGGGCCTTACGAAACCTTTTACTCAAAAGACTCTAAACCCTAACTCTAAACTGTCAAGGATTCGTTTGATGAGCATTATCCCTGGTTCTCCAGAGTCCAACCTAGCTAGTGAAGTGGGATTGGGAGGGGTGAAGTATTCTTCTAATGTTATTTCCCTCGCTTGTACCAAAGTGTTCCCCACCTTTAGAGTGATAAGAGTGTTGTGTTGTGTTTTGCTTCCTTGAATAAAAGTCAAAGTTCTTTGATCAAATCCTGTTGTCTACTGCACCTTTGTTCACAACCCCCAAATAAGTCCAAGGTTTAGAACCAGGGGCGTGGGAGCGATTCGAACCGCTCACTGAGTCAGAGGTGAGGCTGACCCCTACCACACCACTCCCTACACTGCCTCAACCCATCTGTTGCCACAACCCTATGGAATACAATCCTTTTTTTACTTCCAGACTTTGTTATTCCAATGCTCTTCTGGACAGCCTTCCATCTTCCACCCTCCATAAACTTGAGCTCATCCAAAACTCTGCTGCCCGTACCCTAACTTACACCAAGTCCTATTCACCCATCCATCACCCCTGTGCTCGCTGGCCTACATTGGCTCCCAGTCCACCAACGCCTGGGTTTTAAAATTCTTATCCTAGTGTTCAAATCCCTCCATGTCCTCACCCCTCCCTATCTCTATAAGTTCCTTCAGTCCTACAACTCTCCGAGAACTCTGCATTCCTCCAACTCTGGCCTCTTATGCATCCCCCACATCCTTCAGCCCATCACTGGTGGCCATGCCTTCAGTCATCTAGGAGCTAAGTCTGGAAATCCCTCCTCATACCTCTTCACCTCTCCACCTCCTTAAGGCGCTCCTTAAAACCTATCTCTTTGACCAAGCATTTGATCACCTATCCTAATGTCTCCTTCTTTGGTTCGATGTCAATTTTTTCTGATTATGCTCCTGTGAAGTGCCTTGAGAAGTTTTATTACGTTAAAGGCACTATATAAATGCAAGTTTTTGTTGAAAGGAAAATAATTAAAAGATTGTATAGAACAAAGAATGGTCATTTGGCTCATTGAGTGTCCTCCTTTCAACAGTTCAAGCACTATCATGAACTCTACTCAACTTATTTAATCTCGTGAGGGAGGTAACTAATCACAGATAAAACTTCCAAGAAGATGATGCTGCGTAAAATGTTATCCTGCTCCTTTAAATGAATCCATCAGAACTCCAGGATATCAACTTAATGTTGCAATTACCTGTTGTATTTCACAAATGACACTTCCATAGTCCCAGAAAGACAAGAATGATTGTATCCCATAGAGTATTTGATCATCCATGACTATACTTATTTACTGAGTCTTCAATCCTGTTTTAAACCAAACATTTGTCCAGCTTCTTTTGGAATGAGTTAATCATCAGTGTTTGCGTCATGAAGCATGGAGCTCTATTTTTGTTTTTGTTCCTCCCAGATTTCTCCCTCCCCCCCACCAAGGTGTTGGCTTGTTGCTGCGGTATGGTTCCGTGTTACCCAAGTGACCATCCTTCATGTTGAACCTAGACAGTGAACATCAACCGGTGATCATTTGTGAAGCCATCACAGCCAAGTCTGATCCTCAAGTCACCCAACATCCATAGATGCAGGGGTTACTAAATAGCAGTCAGCGATGGAGCCCCATCTGATTTTTTCCCCGCCCTAGCCCAAGGGTGGTGAAGCCAATTGTAGCACATCAGTTGCTGCTCCAGCTGATATAGACCAACTTAGCAATGAAGCTGGGGTCTTCTAGTCTGGATGGCCGAGTATTACACTGGATGGTGCCACTACCCGCTAGACTGTTTGAGAGAGCTCAAAATTCTATTTTAGTCTCCCAGTGCTAGTTGGCATTTTCTCTCTATTGTCACGAAAAGCCTCTCTGACTGAAAGGCTTTAGTGATGATGGGAACCTTTCAACCACACTTTTTAATAACATGGTTTAAATTTAGAAACTATTAAATTAAGTTTTATTGACTCCGTTTCATATATGCAATTTCAGATTAATCCATCTTTTGTAGGTTTCAAGTTAAAATTAACACACTGTAAGGGAATGTATGCATTTGTAACCAGAAAATAAATGCTTTCGGTGCATCACACAGACAGCTCGGAAATTGTATTAAAATGTTAGCTGTTCTTTTCACACATTATTTACTGTGGAGCTTCTGACAAAAAGCACCTTCCAGTAATTATGGGAAAGATAAGTCAATGTCCAATAAAGCCATAATGATGATAGCTAAGCTAAAATACTTTAAGCTGAAAATTGATTTAAGTATCATTCTATCAGAAGAGGCAATGAACTGACTGCATCATGGATTAACACCCTTTCAAATTCTTACTGCTTTGCAGACTCTGCCAAGGAAACAACTGTGTTATTACTGGAAGGGTGGGCCAATTTGGCAAGAACGTGACAAAGCCTTAAACGTAGTATGATGTCTTTGAAATGTGAAAAATCTCATAAGGAAACATGGAGCTCGAGTGCAGTCTGATTTTCCAGGCAGGAATTATCAGTCGTCATAGAAGTTCTTCCCCAGGTCTGGAAATTCATGCGGTGCTTGGTTGTAGCAAGAATGGTTGTATCGGCCTTCCATTCATGTCTAGAACACAACACAAGGCCATTTTAGAAGGTGCTTACCGCGAACTTTTGCTTGGGAATCCATTATATACAATTAGGAATAAGCTAATCAGAATTTTTATATCAAGGTGTATTCCCATACAAGCCCAATGAGCTGCATCCCACATACTACAGCTTGAATTTTACAAGGCTTTGCAAATTGGATATGCAGATCCCTGTACCTGTTCGCTATGTGCAGTGAAGAAAAATGATAGCAGCACCAGCTCCATTGTAATACAGCAATTATATTAATTAGGTCCCATACCGATTTCACATTGTTGGGACAAGTTCGGCCCCCAACATTCATTCATTATTCCCCATGTAAAATGTGTGGAAGACTTATCCACTGGCTTGAACTGCTGAAGTTGAATTCTCAAAGCTAGGTTTTTGTAGCAAAAGCTCATACTAAAGTTGTTGTTTTTTTCAACGAATATCAGTATGTCACTGCAAAGAGCAAAATGCAACTAAGCATCGACTTGAAATCCTGGATTGATGAAAGGAAAAACATATGTTTGCTATGGAACATCCACAAGTCCTTAGGCCCAGCGCAAGTACTGGGATCAGCCCACCAGGAACAGCCATCGCTGACCCCGCTGGGGTATCAGGGGTCCCTCATCTGCATATTTACAGCAGGTGCCTGTGCCACTATGGGTGAACCTCGGGAGCCTGCTATAACAGAGAAGGGCGTGGGTAGTAAGTGTTTGGCTCAGTTGGTAGCACCCTTGTCTTTGAGTCATAAGGTTGCAGGTTCAAGTCCCACTCCAGAGACCTCAGCACAATATTCTAGGCTGACACTCCAGTGCAGTACTGAGAGAGTGCTGCACTATCAGAGATGCCGTCTTTTGGATGAGGCGTTAAACCGACGCCCTGTCTGCCCTCTCAGGTGGACGTTAGGCACTATTTTGAAGAAGAGCAGGGGAGTTATCCCCGGTGTCCTAGCCAATATTTATCCCTCAATCAACATCACTAAAACAGATTATCTGGTCATTATCACATTGCTGTTTGTGGGAGCTTGCTGTGTGCAAATTGGCTGCCGCGTTTCCCACATTACAACAGTGACGACACTTCAAAAAGTACTTCATTGGCTGGTCATGAAAGGCGATTTAAATGCAAATCTTTCTTTCTTTTGTGTTAGTGTCTGTGCCAGAACTGCCAGCACCAAGAATCTATTTTTGGGCACCTTGGTCATCAGGTGAGACCCTGTTTGGCTGGCCAGGAGACCAGTATGCCTCCTTTCACTTGGAGTACCATTTGCCCAGGCTGGAGTAAAGGAAACTCTTTACCCAAGAGTCCCTGCCCTGGTCTTCTGATACAGAGGACCATGTTTGGCGATGGATGGAGTTTCTGCCTAAATAAGACCCTGTAGAAAGGAGAAATGTGGGTCAGCATCCAGCATATTTGGGTTCCAGCCTAATTGACAGACTTTCCGACAGTGGTAGTGTGCTGAAAGTCCTCAAATTTTTAGTACCAATGTCTTTTTTATGCAAGTCAGCTTTCAGTAATCTGCTGCAAGTTGATCTTTAGTTGGAATTTGCTCTCTGCATTAGTATCTGTTGCTGGAGAGAGCACCATTTCCACATTAGATTTTTTTTCCCTGAGGCTTTCCTCAGGAACGTTGCTGTTGCAGCAAAGTGCTGACAATGGGAATTCCTTTGAGAGTTTCCCAGAGTGCTCCATGATTTAGATAAGGAAGACATATTCATTACAGAACACTAAATTAAAAGCTTGCCTTCTGGCATATTATGCTTGCTATTAAGGCATTGTTGGCATTTATCATGCCTATCTGCAAAGGACAAAGCATATGAACACTTCAGTCTAAACCAGCGGCCAAGTACCATGCCCACTGACAGAGGTGCCTGAGTGGGAGTGGGAAAGACAATTAAAGTGGCAAGCGACCGGAAGCTCAGGGTCGCACTTGCGGACTGAATGGAGGTGTTTAGCCAACGCGATCATCCAATCTGTGTTTGGTCTCCCCAGTGTAGAGGAAACCACATGTTGGTGCAGCAAATACTGTATACCAGGTTGGAAGATGTACAAGTAAATCGCTGTCTCACCCGAAAGAAGTGTTTGGGGCCCTGGTTGGTGATATGGTAAGAGGTGAAAGGGCAGGTGTTACATCTCCTGCACTTGCATGAGTAGGTGCTGAGGGAAGGACAGCAGATGTTAGGGGTGATGGAGGAATGGACGATGATGTCAGCAAATGTTGATGTTGTAGAGCAGTCTGCTACAACATTTGCATAGCTACAAGACGTGGCAGTTAGCCAAGCTGCTTGACTCCATAATCAATCTATTGAATGCACTGGTCTGCAACCAGTCACTGACAATCACACTTCTTTTAAGTCAACTGATAGCTAATCAAATGGGATTGAGAGAGCAGCTTTAGAGCCATTTCATTTCAAAGTTTACCTGTTGAAATTTTATCCACAGATTCTGATTTTCATAATAATCATCAAATGCTATTAGAATGCTATTTTTTTAATTCATTCATGGGATCTGGGCGTCGCTGGCAAGGCCAGCATTTATTGCCCATCCCTAATTGCCCTTGAGAAGGTGGTGGTGAGCCACCTTCTTGAACCGCTGCAGTCTGTGTGGTGAAGGTACTCCCACAGTGCTGTTAGGTAGGGAGTTCCAGGATTTTGACACAGCGACAATGAAGGATCGGCGATATACTTCCAAGTCAGGATGGTGTGTGACTTGGAGGGGAACTTGGAGGTGGTGGTGTTCCCATGCGCCTGCTGCCCTTGTCCTTCTAGGTGGAAGAGGTCGCGGGTTTGGGAGGTGCTGCCAAAGAAGCCTTGGCGAGTTGCTGCAATGCATCTTGTAGATGGTACACACTGCAGCCACGGTACGCCGGTGGTGGAGGGAGTGAATGTTTAAGGTGGTGGATGGGGTGCCAATCAAGCGGGCTGCTTTGTCCTGGATGATATCGAGCTTCTTGAGTGTTGTTGGAGCTGCACTCATCCAGGCAAGTGAAGAGTATTCCATCACACACCTTACTTGTGCTTTGTAGATGGTGGAAAGGCTTTGGGGAGTCAGGAGGTGAGACACTCGCCGCAGAATACCTAGCCTCTGACCTGCTCTTGTTGCCACAGTATTTATGTGGCTGGTCCAGTTCAGTTTCTGGTCAATGGTGACCCCCAGGATGTTGATGGTGGGGGATTCGGCGATGGTAATTCCGTTGACTGTCAAGGGGCGATGGTTAGACTCTCGCTTGTTGGAGATAGTCATTGCCTGGCACTTGTGTGGCGCAAATGTTACCTGCCACTTATCAGCCCAAGCCTGAATGTCATTCAGGTCTTGTTGCATGCGGGCATGGACTGCTTCATTATCTGAAGAATTGCGAATGGCACTGAACACTGTGCAGTCATCGGCGAACATCCCCATTTCTGACCTTATGTTGGAGGGAAGGTCATTGATGAAGCAGCTGAAGATGGTTGGGCCTAGGACACTGCCCTGAGGAACTGCTGCAGCGATGTCGTGGGGCTGTGATGATTGACCTTCAACCACCACAACCATCTTCCTTTGTGCTAGGTATGACTCCAGCCAGTGGAGCGTTTTCCCTGCTTCCCATTGACTTCAGTTTTACTAGGGCTCCTTGATGCCACACTCAGTCAAATGCTGCCTTGATGTCAAGGGCAGTAACTCTCACCTCACCTCTGGAATTCAGCTCCTTTGTCCATGTTTGGACCAAGGCTGTAATGAGGTCGGGAGCCGAGTGGTCCTGGCGGAACCCAAACTGGACATCGGTGAGCAGGTTATTGGTGAGTAAGTGCCGCTTAATAGCACTGTCAACGACACCTTCCATCACTTTGCTGATGATTGAGAGTAGACTGATGGGGCGGTAATTGGCCTGATTGGATTTGTCCTGCTTTTTGTGGGCAGGACATACCTGGGCAGTTTTGCACATTGTCAGATAGATGCCAGTGTTGTAGCTGTACTGGAATAGCTTGGCTAGAGGCGTGACTAGTTCTCGAGCACAAGTCTTCAGCACGACAGCTGGGATGTTGTCGGGGCTCATCATCTTTGCTGTATCCAGTGCGCTCAGCCGTTTCTTGATATCACGTGGAGTGAATTGATTTGACTGAAGACTGGCTTCTGTGATGGTGGGGACCTCAGGAGTAGGCCGATATGGATCATCCACTCAGGACTTCTGGCTGAAGATGGTTGCAAACCCTTCAGCCTTGTCTTTTGCACTCACGTGTTGGGCTCCACCATCATTGAGGATGGGGATATTCATGGAGCCTCCTCCTCCCGCTAGTTGTTTAATGGTCCACCACCATTCATACATAAATGTAATAGTGAAGTAAATAACTTTTGTGTTTAAATCCACTCTGTGGCTTTGCACTCCTTTCAGTCAAAATGGATTTCTGTTGCAAAGTGCAACTGGGCCCCCAAAGCTACCCTGCAAACCACGATCCAAACCGCAATCCAACCCCCTAGATCGGGCAAGACCCCACCCCCAACCCCCACAATCGGACCCCCGATGTCCGACTTACCTCCCTCTGATGTCCAACTGCCTCCCCAACCTCCCCGATGTCCGACTCCCACCCCCCCACCCCCTCCGCCACTGTACAACTCCCTCACCACCCCCATGTCTAACTCACCTCCATTCCACTCCCCAGCTGCCTACCTGTCTGTCAATCTGGCTGGCTGCGACTGGGAAACCCATTCAAAAAATTTAAATCAGGGATTGCTGTTAAATTCGGCAGGACCTCCAGGAAAACCGTATTTCCGGGTTTCCCGGCCACTAAACCTCCTCCCCACTCCCTTCCCACCTCTCTGTTATTACCAGGGCCGATGATTCTATTAAATGTGAGGGTGAGAGCTAGGATCCTACAATGTGTCAAAATTGCTATTTAATCTTTAAAGGACAACAGTCATACAAATCAATCTAAACATTTGTGGGAAGGGAAATTTGCAGCATCACCGTACAAAATATAACAGTCATGATACAACATATTTTGTGTGGATTCCTTTTAATGGAATAGCCTGGATATATTGTAAAAGAAATCAATGGTATTCTTAAACAGGTTATATTGTATTTAGATAACAATTTATCTAAAAGAGTCAGCAAACACCAATTGAAGGTAATATAATCAAAAAAGCATGCTGCTTGATTTTGTTTCCTGATATGCCTGATATGAAATTTAATGTGCCACCTGATACATTATTGTATGATGTGCTACATGTAAGGCTTAATTACATGGATTTTGTCATTGCATGCATCATTGCCTTACTGTTAGTTTCCTGTCCTCGTAGCATGTTATTTATGCAGTTTTGTTTTCTTATTTATTTGTTGGGGTCATCTGATCCTTGATGTTTTTTTAAAGATTTGCTTCCAATTCCTGACAATCCAGTGGCAGTGTATTTGTGTGGCAGTGTATTGTGTGGCAGTGTACTTGTGTGGCAGTGTATTTGTGTGCCAGTGTCTTTGTGTGCCAGTGTACTTGTGTGGCAGTGTACTTGTGTGCCAGTGTATTTGTGTGGCAGTGTATTTGTGTGCCAGTGTATTTGTGTGGCAGTGTCTTTGTGTGGCAGTGTATTTGTGTGCCAGTGTATTTGTGTGCCAGTGTATTTGTGTGGCAGTGTCTTTGTGTGGCAGTGTATTTGTGTGGCAGTGTATTTGTGTGGCAGTGTATTTGTGTGGCAGTGTATTTGTGTGGCAGTGTCTTTGTGTGGCAGTGTCTTTGTGTGGCAGTGTACTTGTGTGCCAGTGTATTTGTGTGGCAGTGTATTTGTGTGGCAGTGTCTTTGTGTGGCAGTGTATTTGTGTGCCAGTGTATTTGTGTGCCAGTGTATTTGTGTGGCAGTGTCTTTGTGTGCCAGTGTATTTGTGTGGCAGTGTATTTGTGTGGCAGTGTCTTTGTGTGGCAGTGTATTTGTGTGCCAGTGTATTTGTGTGCCAGTGTATTTGTGTGGCAGTGTATTTGTGTGGCAGTGTATTTGTGTGCCAGTGTATTTGTGTGGCAGTGTATTTGTGTGGCAGTGTATTTGTGTGGCAGTGTATTTGTGTGGCAGTGTACTTGTGTGGCAGTGTATTTGTGTGGCAGTGTACTTGTGTGCCAGTGTATTTGTGTGGCAGTGTATTTGTGTGCCAGTGTATTTGTGTGGCAGTGTATTTGTGTGACAGTGTATTTGTGTGGCAGTGTATTTGTGTGACAGTGTATTTGTGTGGCAGTGTACTTGTGTGGCAGTGTATTTGTGTGGCAGTGTCTTTGTGTGACAGTGTATTTGTGTGGCAGTGTACTTGTGTGGCAGTGTACTTGTGTGCCAGTGTATTTGTGTGGCAGTGTCTTTGTGTGCCAGTGTATTTGTGTGCCAGTGTATTTGTGTGGCAGTGTACTTGTGTGCCAGTGTATTTGTGTGGCAGTGTCTTTGTGTGGCAGTGTATTTGTGTACTTTTTGCCTGAAAAGGGCGCTGCAGAATTGTATTTCTCAGCCTTCATTTCTCAAGTTCTCACCTGCATAGTACAACACCTGGAAGCATACCTGTTTGATGCTGTTCAACTCATTCTGAGAAGAGATAAATATGACTTTATTTTACAGACAAATCGTGTGTTACTATGCTTTAACTGTTTTCCACATACAAGTGAAAATGTTCCTGTGCAATGATGGATAATTTAGCACAGTATCAAGGTGAATAAAATTAAACTTATGTGTGTATATGTGTAGTCCAGTGACTCAGAACTAGGTTTACACTGTAGTATCTGTACATTGGTAAGACTCTCTATGTTTCGCCCATAATGTACTTGCTGATGCCGTATGATCAACGCCGTGAATAGGTGTTTATTGTAATTTTTGTAGTTACTTTAAACTAAGGCAGTTCTGAATTATGGGAGGCATAAACAAATCTCCTCCACATTTTTATCCTAGTGACAGTTTTATGGTTTCTCTTTTCTGCTGGGTTGTTACATGAACAGCTTGTGGCTGCAGCTCATATGTTGGCTGCTGCCTGTGCAGATTTATGGGTAATGTGGGGAATGCAGATCCTGACTACGCCATCCTTTCCATGGTAATTGACGGCTCCCGGCTTTTTAAGGACTGTACTGCTCACTCATAGCTGATCTATCCTGTCCTGATATACATCTTTCTTTGTAAAAAATTGCAATGAAGGCTAAAATAATTTATTGTTAATTTTAAACTCTGCCATTTCTTACAGCTTTTAGAATTTCTGCTTAAATACAAATACAACCAATACATGGGTAAGAGGAAGTTACCCAGACACAAACCCAGTGAAGGGGCTCACACAGCATCATAAACTTCACGAGAAAAGTGAGTGATTTATACAAGCCAATGAACCCTAGGATTGTGTTACCGACTTTAATGAGATCTCTCCACCTTCATCTGTTGATGTATGCAGTTTAAATTTTTATGTTTTAACGGTGTGAAATTCCATACACTACTCAGGGCATTACATTTTGCCTGCAGTAGCATCTGTGAGTCTACATTATGTTCGAGTCTTTCTGACATTTAGAAGAAATTATGTGATGTCAGTGGTGGAAAGAGTATATTGGAAGACATTTGATAAAGTTCCACATGAAAGACTACAGTTCTGATTGCAACCTGGACCGTAAGTGCAGAATGTGGGGGCCGACACAGGCAGCTGTTCGACCAGGCTCTCGTAGCTTGAGGCCAGGGCCATTGTAACTCGTGGGCCTCATTTTACTTTCTCCACGTTGACTTTCACCCGAAGCCTGCAGCGATGACGAGGAGGCCGGCAGGTGGGAGCAGGGAATCGCGCAGACCCGAGGCAAGGTATGTGAGGAGTGGGGAGTCGGACGTAATCGCAGTCCAGGGAAGGGAAGTAGTCTGGGGCAGAGGAGGCCCAAGGTTTCCTTGGGGGGTTAGGAAGAGCACTCCGGCCACGGTCCTGCTTGCCACCAATTTTTGCTGGTGACTCCGGGACTGTGCTCGATTCACGCATCCCAATGTTAAGTTGGCATCAGGGTCCGAAATACGGCACTGGACTCCAACAGTTAAATATTTATGAGGCCCCCTCCTGCTGGCGGCAGGCACCCGCGACACTCCCAAAACCAGGGAGTTAAAATGGGTGGGGGCAAGCACTGCGGGAACGCTGCAGGTAGTACCCAGCAGCCATTCTAATCCCCCGCACATTAAGGAAGGGTTAAAATAGGGGCTTCCTAGTTAAGCTCAAAGCTGTGGGAAGTCAGGGTAAAATTTGCGACTGGATAATAAATTGGTTGAAGGGTAGAAAATAGCAGATACTGGTTAGAGCAGCAATATTGGGTTGGGGAAAAGTACTCAGTGTTGGGACCACTCCTGTTTCTAATTTACATCAACAACCTGGATGCAGACATTCAATGCAAATTGGTCAATTTTGTAGATGATACCAAACTAGAAGAAGTAATGGAATCAAATGAGGCAGCTTAGAAATTACAAACTGAGTTAAAGAAAATATATGAATGGGCAGAACAATGGCAAATTAAATTTAATGCAGTGTAAGGTGCTGCAGATTGAAAGAAAAAAAATGGGCAACACACAATCTCCATGAATGGTGTTGAAATAGCTCAGGGTAAAGTTGAAAGATACCTGGACTCAAGGCTCAACACGTCTAACCAACACAGAGCAGCAATCAACATAGCCAACAGAATGTTGAACTTCATAGCCAAACCATAGAATACAAACCAGAGGTTCTTTATATATTTAAAAGAATAGTTTGGTGACAATTGCAGTTCCACCACAGTTGGTGTGAAACACAGCCTGTGAGAAATACCTCCTGGTCAAACACTTGCCAAATTTGAATCCTCCTCAAACCAGTAACTTCACACGACAGTTACACTACACTTTGTGCAATATGAAAGTTATGTTGATCGATGCAGAAACTGCAGTACAACTCGGAATAATCTATTCACTAATGATGCAATGGGTCATATCTTTTCATCCCTGCTTATTCATTTTCAGTATCATTACACAGTGCAATAGTTTGCTTTCATAGCCTTTTGTTGACTTCATTCTCATCATTCGTCTCCTTGCCGGTTCTGTTGTATAATTGTTCTGTGGAGGGTTGTACAGAGACCAAATAGATCGGATTATTAAGATGAACTGCCAGTGAGAATCTGTACACTTGGCAATAAACCAGAGCTCTAAATAGAAAGGAAAAACAGATGGAAACCAAGCAAGTCAATAGGGAGAGTAGTCCAATGTCATTTTCCTCTGATAATTCCAATTTTAAAGGTAATTTGGTACTGTCCTTTGAAGCTAGGAGACCCACTGTTTTTGGCGAGGGAACAGGGAGGGATTCCAGTTTTCGTGGAGGGCTTATCTGTGGTTAATTATCCCCCTCAGTAACATGTTGTTTCAAATTGTTTATCAGAAGGAGACAGTTAATTGATCCAAATAACCTTTGCTCATTTGATGCATTTTATGTTATTAGCTTCATATGCCTTAGATGCCACCCACCCCCCACCTCTGTTCCATCTCCACAACCAAGTACTCGTTGAATGAGGAACTGCTTGATTACTGTTATATAATTGCAGCACAACAAACCAAGTTTCCCTTTCCAATATACAGGCATTTGAAAGATAAACATGTTGAATTGGTGGGTTTTATTTTCTTTGCTATATTGTAGGTTTCTGCAATATCACTACTTCAGCTCAGTTGGACCAGTTATCACAATTATCCAAGTTTGTGCAATTTTGTCATGCCAAAAAATGTCTTACAAGTAATCAACTGTATGTCACTTGCACTATTTGAGCTAACACAACTTGCACTTATATAGCACCTTTAATGTAGGAAAACATCCCAAACCACATCACAGATGGGGGTGAAGCTTGAGCCAGAGTAGGATGAGGGTCAGGAGAAGTGGCTAATGTAGCTGTTGAAGAGATAGTTTTTAAGGAGGATTCGGGTAGAGATGGAGCAAGCAGGAGGGAGAGAGTTCCAGAGTGGGCAGATGATTAAAGACTCTTCCACTGATGGCAGAGTGGAGGGAGCGGGTAATGTGCAACAGATCAGAATCAGGAGATCAGAGGGTGTTGACAGGGGCAAAGGGTTGGAGGAGGAAGCAAAGGTAGGGAAGGATGAGGGCATGAAGGGATTTAAAGATCAGGCTGAGGATTTTGAAATCAATGTGCTGGAGAATGGGGAGCCACTGCATGTTGGCAAGGATCAGCGCGATAGGTGAGTGGAATTTTGTGCAGGCATCAGAGTTCTGAATGAGGTGGAGTTTATGTCGGATTTAGTTTGGGAAGACAGTGAGGAAGGCTTGGAAAAGTTAGATCTGAAGGTGACAAAGGAATGAATAAGGGTTTCAGCGGCAGTGGGGGCGAGGTAGGGGCAGAGATGGGAAAAGCTTCAGAAGTGAAAGTAGGCAATGTTAATGGATTGGATGTGTAGGGTTTTGAAGCTCAGCTACAGATCAAGCAGGATACTGAGCCTGAGCACTACTGGGTTGAGCTTGAGTGGGCATCCAAGGAGGAGCATGGGCTCAGGGCCGGGGCACTGACTTCCTCACTGGAGTGTAGGGAGCTAATAGAATGGCTTGGGTTTTGCCATTATTGAACTGCCAGACATTCTGACTCATCAATGATTTCTTTCGTACCATCCAACAAAAAAAATGGATGGCAAGCTGTGAATGCCACAACTGGCTGAGTTCAATTTTCTTTAATATATTTTGCTGAATAAACGCTGACCCAGTAGAGACCACTTAAAAGAATTGGTAACGTGATACAAGGTGGCCTATGACTTCCTCGGAGAAGTGCAGTCTCCTGACACACAGCTCCTCAGAAAGGTACTAGTATGACGGTGCTGCCTGTACACTCACTGTGGGGTGGGGGGTGTAATAGTGAGTGGACTACTGTCTTCTGCCATGATGGCTCACTCTCATAGCTTTTTCTGAGCTGCCTCATTTGATTCCATTACATCTTCTAGTTTGGTATCGTCTGTAATTTGATGCCTCACTCTCTTGTTCTACTGCTCCTCTTCCTCCTCTATTATGATAGAGTACAGAGATATGTCCATTGGATAGCCCATACTTGCTGCTCAGTCATTCTGAATGTTTGGGGTGGGGTGGGGTCTGGGGTGAGGTCGGGGGTCTGAAAACCCTCAGGTGCTGTGAGGCCGACAGCACTGTAGTAATGGTATAGTGCAGGTCTCACTGAGAGAAAGTTTTTTAAATCACTAGGAAACTCACAAGCCATCAGCAGAAGTCTGTTTAGTGCTCCAACGTCTCAGCTGCTTCGAAATCAGGTGACGGGGCTGTGCCACACCTCTTATATCTGGGCACAAATCTATGCCAGCACATTGGTGGTGTTAAAGCAGGAAGCTCGCATCTGCTGTTGGATGGGAGCCGGGAGCTATGGAAATGAGGGGTACAGGGTTTCGACAGGTGGATGGTGAAAGCAGCCAATAAAAGTGAGGGAACTGAAAACAGAAAATGCTGGAAATACTCAGCAGGTCAGGCAGCATCTGTGGAGAGAGAAACAGAGTTAACCTTTCAGGTCGATGACCCTAGTGAGGGAACTGTTGTGTAACCATATTTACGGTGAAAAATATGAGGACATTCCAGGCCGAGGTGTTTATTGATTGCCAAGACAGATTAATGAATTGTTTATTGTTTACCGTCTTTGGGGAAACCACTTCCATTAGGATATTAATCATCTTTTGTCGAGGCACTTCTTTTTACGTAGACTTATGTAATTTTGTTTTAAATACCCAACATTCAAAAGTATTTTTTCCCAAAGCCTCTCTGTGGAAAAACAGTCAGAAAATGCCAAAACGTGACAGCTTGTCTTTAATCCAGATACAATTAACGGGGAAGGAAAGATTGAAGGAAGTGCAGTGATTTTTTCCAGGGTTGGGCTGGATTGGCTGCAAGCCAGTTGAAAGTGCCAGTTCCAATAAAATTGAATGAAGACACCGTGGGACACATGCAGGCCTCCACCTTAGCTACGTCACAAGGGTGGCTCAGGATATGAGAAAAATTTCACAATGTCAGGTTTCCATGAGGTCCATAATCAACAATTAAAAAGAAAATATTTCCTAACAGATGTGAGAGCTTTGTTAGTTTGTACTTTTAAAATGAAAGACTGGCAGAGTACTTTGCACATAAAGGATTCTCCCTAGCCTTTCACAAGCATTAGGAATGCTACAGTTTGGATAAAGTTGCAGACTTTCATCGCTTCCTCAACCACATTAGGTCTGGCTAACATGTTTTATAGAATTATACAACATCAAGGTAATTTTCCAATAAACACACCATTCAGAAGTGGTTCCGTAACATTGCTTGTGGCTGCCACTGCAATGGAATCTATTACCTTGTTTATAGCTGCTTTTATGCTCTGCTTAGCGGGGGGCCAGAGCAGCCAGCTGCTGGTGGGCCTCTCGTAGCCGATGGCAACCCCAAAGTCAATTTTCCGGATTCAATGAAGCCAACTGCTGGTGACCGGCCTTAGTGAATCCAGCAAGTTTACTCTGGGGATGCTGCTGACTGTGTGAGATCCACTCATCGGGAACCAGCTCCCCTGAAAACACACTAGGCAGCTCATACTGCAGGGTGCATACCACAGCATCAGAACCACAGTAAAATAACAGTGCATGTTCAAGCTTGTGCATGCAATGTTGTTTTTGTGTTGTCATTCACAACTTTATTTCTGGCAACCATACCTTCCCCAGTGGTCGGGTCAGCAACCAATAACCTTCATTGCTGAGGCACTGGAGGCAAAAGTGAATATTGATATTAGAACTGGATGCAGTGCTGCTTCCCAAGATACTGGTGAAGCCCATCTCTTTAGTTGAGTCTTGGAGCCTCCTGTGGTAGCAGAGCTACCTCATTGCCTTCCAGTGGTGCTGATAAAGTCAGCGCGATCATCAGGTACGAGGCAGTAAGTTAAATGTAGTAGAAATCTGGTCAGAAGATGGAGAAAAATAACCTCACACACATGGTTTGATCTTTCTTGAGATCGAGTTACTGATTGGGAGCCTTTTTCATCTCAACACCACAGCAACACACGCAAATTTCCTCAATATTTTAAAAGTGCAAATCTTACATCCATCAAATCCCCTCAGTATTCATTTGCATGGTGCATGAACGTTTCTTGAGTTTACACCACTCCTGCAATCGGTGTAACTGTACACCCAAAAAAACCCCAGCTTAACAGCTCCCCCTAGCTCGTCAGACAGGTATAAGTGAGGAGTTGGTGAGCTGAAGAAGGCACCAACTTCACTTACTGATTACAGGCATTTGAGGAACTTTTTCTTTACCCCTTCCTTCACATTTTTTAATCACTGACAGCTGAACTTCACGTTACCAGAAAAGATTTTTTGAAACCACCTGACTTCCCCCACTCACAAACCCACACTCAGAGCAACTTTGGACAAGGGAGGTAATTCCCCATGGGCATACCCACCACTAGGAGACTCAGGCAGCATGGCAGAGCATAGAAGCTCACCAGATACTACCCTCCCCGACGTGCCTACAAGCCACACTTAAGGGGGCCTTTCTGAGGAGCTGTGTATCCAACAGTTGCACCTCTCCAAGGATGCCAATGGGCAACTGTGCCAACTTCACCACAAAGAATTACAGACTCACTCCACTGCCAATGGCAATTAAAGTGACCACAGCCCTCAACTGTTATGGCTCCAGATCCTTCCAGGCTGCCACAGGGGATCTGTGCAACATTAACTAGGAAGCTGCCGGGGCATGCTTCTGACAAGTGATCAACTCCCTCTTTCATAGAGCAGCCAAATTCTTTCACTGAGACATCACCCCGAGGCAGCAGAGCCAGCAGCGTATAGGATAAGTGGATTCCCCAGGCTGCACGGTGCCACAATGGTGCATATGGCACTGAAGGTGCTAACCGAGCAGCCGCTGACATATGTGAATAAGAATGAGTTCCATTCCCAGGATGTCCAGTTCGTCTGTAATGCAAACCAGCCATGTCCTCACTCACCACTGCAAAAGGCATCAGAGGGCAGATTCTGCAGGATGCCTTCATCGACTGATTGACTGCAGTGGCATCACTTCAGCCGCATCTTCTTCTACGCACCTTATCAGATGACACCAAAGCAGATCTCTTTGACCCAGCGGGACCTTGCCAGGAATCCTCACCTGTGTGAAGAAATCCAAACTTACTGAATGGTCCAGTTCCTGACTTACTGTAATATTCATAAATAACAAATCACGAGGCAGGTGCCCAGTGCATTTCAAGGCAAACGTCTCTTTTAATGAAAGCTAAGAATGTGGAAGGTTGTGTATGTGAGGATAAGACTGTCAGTTAAGGAGTATGTGGCAATTGTGAAGTGACAGATGTGTGGGTGTGAGACGTTAGAGTGGAGGAAGGTGTTTTGGGGTTGTGCAAGGCAATTGGTGTATGGTGGAGTTGTAGGTGCCCTTACCCAGAGTGTAGTGTGAAGGCTTAGTAGTGTGAGTGTTACTTTAAGAGAGTGAAGATTGTGGTGGTGCCCAGGATAGGCAGAGAGGAAAGGCACAGTGTGGTGGCATGCTAGTCTTGCCTGCTCTCATGAAGTGTTTTCCTTTCTGCACGGTTGATCAGTCCTGGGTGTGAGGGAGTTGGGAGTCATTGCAAGTGTCAGCTCCCTTAGGTAGCAAGATTGATGTTGGTGTCTGGTTTAGTGAAAGAAAGAGTCAGGTGTTAAAGGAACATGTTGTACCTCTTAGAGGAGGGCTTGGAAGTCCTCATCAAAGAAGCCAGTTAGACTTCTTCTGTCTGCTGCCCTGGCATGGTGCCCAGTGGTCACAGCTGGCATCTAAATGGGCATGAGGGTGACAATCTGGACATGGTATGGGTGAGAGATGCTATCAAGTATGCAGGTGCAGCAGGCGGTTAAGAAGGCAAATGGTATGTTGGCCTTCATAGCGAGAGGATTCGAGTACAGGAGCAAGGATGTCTTGCTGCAGTTGTACAGGGCCTTGGTGAGACCACACCTTGAGTATTGTGTGCAGTTTTGGTCGCCTTATCTGAGGAAGGATGTTCTTGCCATGGAGGGAGTGCAGCGAAGATTCACCAGACTGATGCCTGGGATGGCAGGAATGACGTCTGAAGAGAGATTGGGACGATTGGGCTTGTATTCGCTAGAGTTTAGAAGAATGAGAGGGGATCTCATTGAAACTTATAAAATTCTAACAGGACGAGACAGACTAGATGCAGGAAGGATGTTCCCGATGGCGGGGGAGTCCAGAACCAGGGGTCACAGTCTAAGGATAAGGGGTAAGCCATTTAGGACTGAGATGAGGAGGAATTTCTTCACCCAGAGAGTGGTGAACCTGTGGAATTCTCTACCACAGAACGCAGTAGAGGCCAATTCATTAAATATATTCAAGAAGGAGTTAGATATATTTCTTAAGGATCAAGGGATATGGGGAGAAAGCAGGGACAGGGTACGGAATTTGGATGATCAGCCATGATCTCATTAAATGGCGGAGCAGGCTCGAGGGGCCGAATGGCCTACTCCTGTTCCTATCTTCTATGTTTCTATAAGTGATTTGGTGGAAATTGCCAGTAAAACCACTTGTCGATTTCTTACCTTGCTGTTGGGTAGTGTTCTATGACTGTTGAGTACTTTAAAAAAGTTACACCGCTGTTGCACGGAGGTTTTCTGGGGCAGGTGTATGTGTGCGTGCATGTGAGCAACTTACACAGTTTCTACATTCAAGTTACACCAAAAATATTTAAATTAACTTGCCCTAGGAAACTTGTGTGTAACTCCCTCTGCTGGTGAACGGTGAACCTTTTGTGTGGTCTATAATGTTGCTCTGCAATGAAGGCTGCAATTTTGCAGGCGCTCAGAGGGCAGGTTTGGAGGCGGGTTAGTAGTGAACATCTAAATGATTGATGGCGGGTTGTGAACCCACCGCCATCTCACCTCCACGCAACTTTGTGTCGGGTCTGTGAGTCCCGATCAGACCAGACACCAAACGGCAGGAGAGACACTTAAGGCAGTTAACAGCTTGTTAAATGACGAGATAATCCCTTTTCACTGGCTCTTCCCATTTTAATACATTTTCAGCGTGTTGCATGTCGTGAGCCAAACGCGCCAGCTGATTGTGCCGGGTTCAGCAAGTACCTGAATTCTTGACAGCTGCACCTGCAGCATAAAAGCAGACCTGTAACATGGCTGACTTTCAGATGCCAGAACTTTGTGTTTTGAAGTGTTGCAACACATTTTGCAGGTTTATTGAGCTTGTAAGTGTTTAAGCTGGGATCCATATGCACTGTGACCTCCTTGGAAAACCCTCTCCCCACATTGACTGACACTTATAACATCTATTCCTCAACTGAGAATATACCAGCAGAATGAGAACCATTTATACCCTCTCTTGGTCCTCAGAATCGGAGGAAGAGCAGCCGCGGCTGCAGCAGAACCAGGCACAACATTGGCTTGCTCAAAATGCGATTCAGATACCTCGACAGATCTGGTGGAGCCCTACAATACTCGCCAGCCAGGGTCTCCAGAATCATCGTGGTCTGCTGTGCCCTGCACAACATCGTACAGCAGCGTGGCTTACAGCTGCCTGAGAGACAAGTGGCTCAACGCACAGCCTCCTCGGAGGAGGAGGAGGATACAGATGAGGAAGACCTTGCGGAGGCGCATGTGCCAGTTCCACCAGCACGTGAGCACATTGCTGGCCGTGAGGTGAGGGATGCACTAATCCACACCAGATTCGCGTAAGTTTACGCAGCAAACACATGTGGCTGACACATGGAAATGAGTGTCTGGCCGACCTTCTCAACACACTATACAGCATCTGTACAATAAACTGTGGGATCCTATCACTCTCAGCACCATCATTACAGATGAAAGGCACCCTGACCCCTCACTGTGACACTTCCATTTCTGAGCATACACTCTTTGAATCTTTGCTCTCGCATCTCTTTATTACAATTGAAATAACGATGATAATCTTCACTTTGTATTATATCAAAACACCCAAGTGACTACCCTTGTGACTATTTGTGTGTTAACGTTTTCTTACGTGTGCTTCTGCGTAGTGCTTCCCCTGTGGCTTCAGCAGATGTTGAGGCACCTTGCTCACTTCCATGCTGCGGCTGCTTCGACACCTTTGGCAGGCGTGCTCCACGTTTGGGAGCCTGGGAGGGCTCGGCAACAGTCTGCTCCTCCTGCGGCTGTGCAGGGGCTGAGACGGCCATCTCAGTTGGGTGAGGAATCGGGGCCTCTGACCAAGGGCTCCGCAGTGGCATGGGAATGTGAGCGCTTGGAGGGGAGCCCACACTTCCTTGTTGTCGACCACCAACATGACTCTCATGGGTCACCCGCACTTCACTGCTAGCAAGTAGCTGGAGAGCACCTTGCTGTACATCAGTGGGGCCATGAGGACCCGTCTCTTTACTGACAATTCTCATAACGGGGATGTCCATGTACCTCTGGTTCCTCTCCTCAATAGATGCCCATCTATCCTCCATAGCAGACCATCTATTTAGAAGAGTCACCATGTTCATTTGCGTCTGGCGATTTATGTCCTCCATGGAGGTTGCCATCCTTTCCATGGCGGCACCTACATTCGCCATTGAGTGCACCACGGCATTGCTCATGTTTGACATGGACTCCTCCATTCTCTGCACACTCGCAGTTACCATGGATGCAAACCCTGTCAGAGACTCCTGCACTTGCTCCTGAAGTTCCAGCACCGCTCTCTTTCTGGATGGCCCCAGAGGCACAGCATCCACATGCAGCTGAGCAGAGCTAGGAGTGTCCAGCGACCTCTGACGAGGACTCTCCACTGCTGTCCCTGTCTCCACCATCTGCTGATGCTCACTTGTGAGCTGTGATACACCAGGTGACAACACTACTCTATCTCGCGAATGACCCACCGAGGTGCGCGTCTCTGTGCTGGTGCTGGGTGCGCTCAATTCTGCTGAAGCTGCACCCTCAGAGGTTGCAGCTTCCTCTGAGGAGTCTACCGGCTCTTCCTCCCGGACAGTGGGGAGGGGGGCTCTCGATGGTCCTGTGGGGGAGTAAAGGCATGAGTTAGACATGTGATATTAACGTAGCAGACACATCCCATTATGCAAATGATCAGAACTCAATCTGTATGAACATCAGATGCCATATCAGTCAATCATGAAATCTAAATGAGAGGGTTGCAAATCTATTCTGTCACCAGCTTGCTCTACTGAGCCCGTTTCTCCGTCCCCCACTTCCAGCTTCTCAACACCTCCGGCAATGTCGAGAGCAGCCTCCTCAGCGGTGGTCAAGTGCGCCAAGGAAGGTGGCCCTCCTCCTGTCCTGCCCCTCTCCCTCTTATTGTGGGCTCTCTTTTCCTGCAATGAGGGACACAAGTGGAGTTTGAGCGAGAATGTTGGAGTGAGTGTAGAGAATCCATAGCATAGATGCTTAGAGGGAGACAAAGATGGAGTGAGGTGCCAATACCAAGGTCCCTCCCTGTGCGTTGTTAGTTGTTGCCATTGCATAACAGTGATAGCGAGTGTGAGGGGTGCACAGTAGAATGGTGAAGTGATTCTGTACATAGAGAGAGGGATGGTTAAGGGTGCAAGGGATATAAGGGTAAAGTGGGATGTGCAGGAGTAGGTTGACAATGCAGAGTGCTGGTGATGAGAGGAGATGGGGAGCAGATTGAAGGTAAGTGTGATGTTATACTCACTTTTGCTGTGCGTAGCAGGTCATTGAACCTTTTGCGGCACTGAACCCAGGTGCGTGAGCACAAAGATCTGGCACTCACCTCCTCAGCAATTTGCGGCCAGGCTGCCTTGGTTTGCTGAGGAGGCTTCCTCCATCCATTTGAGGGAACAGAACCTCTTTGCGCCCTCTCACTCCCTCCACAAGAGGATGGAGGGAGTCATCATCGAATCTTGGAGAGGCCTTTGATCTTGAACCACTCATCTCTCTATCTGCCACACTGAAAAGCATCAGAAAATGAATGAAAAACCACAAGGCTGCAAGGGCCACTGAAATGCAGCTGAATGGAAGACGTCAGCAGAAGCGAGCAGCAGACCCGAACCCACTGATTGGGCCGGCAACGCGCACGACAGGCTTAATAAGCCCAGTTAAGGGAAAATATTTAATGCAGAGCAGATTAAACCGACAGTGGGACTGGAACCCGCCGACCAGCCAACCCGACTCCAACCCACCTCCACTCGGAAAATCGCGGCCGATGACTGGATTCAGAGCCATCAATAGAGGCGCGTCTTCAACATGATGAAGCAGAGGATGCTGATGATGTGGATGATAGGAAGGAAGTGGAGGGGGACCAGCAGTTACCTGCTACTGGAGCTGTTTGGCAGCAGCCTATTGAAGAGTACTTCAGCTGAACAATCCATGCTCCCTTGCATGATCAGTACTATCCAACATCTGTCCCAGTCCTCATACTTTAGAATAAACAACATCTGCCCAACTACATTGCAAAATCACCAATGACTACAAGAACACTCTTTGCATACAAAGCCCCATCGTGCCTGACTGAAGTGCCCATTTTCTGACTCTAGTGCTTCTACGAGATGCTCCCCCAGTAATTGCAGCAGGGCAGGAGGGCTGCTGCGGCTCAATTAGAGCTGTTAGGGTTGTGACCATTCAGCATCTGCCAGGGCAGTATGCAAGCATTGGTTCAGGGGTCACAAGGGTACAGAGGTGTTCTGATCATGAGGGATGGGATTATTTTCCGTTCCTATTGCATGACTGCGCCACTGCAGCTCAGCGCTCCCTCGGATCTGTGAGTGAGCAGACTCTAACAGGTGGTTGAGCCAAATGAAGCCTCTATCCATTTGATCTCCCAGCCTGCCCAGCACCAAACCTACGTACCTACAATGGGATTAAAAAGGCGTCTTCATCCAGACCTACTGACACTCCTTTTTAGTGGCTTCCTTTTACTACCAATTTTCTCCCTTTCTGTCTAATAGGCACCCTAGATGCAGCACTTCTGGCGCAGATGACAGCCCACACTGGGAATTTGGATGGAATTGGGGTACTGGGCCACCAAAAAAGAGACAGAGGCCAGGTCTTCATTTACGCTTACAGGGCATATTCTGGTGTAGGCCAGAGCATTTAAAGTCCAAGTAAATGGCATGGGATTGATATCCTAATGCCTCATTTTCTGAGGATTCCACTGAGGTCACACCTGCCCCAATGACCAGACGATGTGGGACTGCCCTTCAAGTCAAAAGATCTGTAAAAGGGCAAACAGGAGCATCCACTTGCTTCAGGTTGGTACATTTTTAATATATTTTTGATGCAACAGGACAGGGCTACAGTGCAGAGGTGAAGGCTATCTGACAACCAGTAGACCAAAAAAGAAGTGCTGAGAATTTGTACTGCTACAGGCCTATAAGGCCTCCGGCTGAGACCAAGTCAGGCACTTGGGAATAAATCAGGACCGGAATCTTCAATTAGTTCAAATCAATGCAAGAGAGATCATAAAAGTCAACCCAAACAAAGTGATAGCAGAATTTTCATTTCTGCTGACTGCAAGATGACGCGATTTACTTCTGCAGCTGTTCGTGATGCAGAAGGTCTGTGCTGAAACTGCCGTGGCACAGTTAATAGAGATTTAGTGATAATTAGGCCTTAGAAACATACCCATTGGAACGACCAACTTTTTTTTAACGAAGACTAAAGGGAAACCTGGATGATTTCATATTTTTAAAACTCATTAAAAAGTTCATGACACTTCAGAAAGGTAATGTTCTGAGTCCTCAAAGCCCGAACTGCAGAACAAGAGTAGGATGGTTTACCAGAGAGTCAGCTGACCATACATATGGAACTAGTGGCATATGCAGTAACAGCATGAATTGTTTTGCCATTAGCAGTCTATCCATTGTGTGGACTGATGTGTTGACAGTTCATAGGTTCTCTTTAACCCCATTTCAGGGAGCCAGATTAAGCTCAACGTTCCAACTGCTTCACATCAATTCTTTTAACAGCTCACAGTAGAGTACAGCCTCTTTAAATCAATTCCTATTCGCAGAGAAAAACTCCTTTCCTATGGGCTTTGACCATAAAAGGTCTATCAATGTTTTTGTTCTAATAAATGAAAATGAAGAAAAAGTTGGCACAGACCTTTCTACTTCTTAATCATAGTAAGATTCATAGAAGTGTCAGCATAGATGGAACCTATTCGGCCCATTGTGGTTGCACTGATGCTAGCTCCATATTGAAGCTATTTAATCCCATTTCACTGCTCTTTCTCCATAGTCTTTAATATTTTTTTCTCCATATGTTTTAATGTCATGGTTGACTCAGTTTTAATAACTGCTTGTGCTATGACATTCCATCTTCCAATAACTCTACATGAAAAAATTATTCTAACCTCCCCCTTTATGCTTCTCGGTTTTATCCTAAGTTTATATTTCCTTGTCACTGATTCACTGACCAGCGGAAATAATCTTTCACTATTTACCATCTCAAACCCTTTCAAGATTCCAAACATATCTGTTAGATCTCCCTTTAGCCTTCTCTGCTTCACTGAATACAGCCCTACATTTTCCGAATCCCTCATTTTAACTGTATTCTCTCAACCCTGGCATTATCCTAGTGAATCAAAATTACATCTTTTTCATGGCTCCAATACACTTTAAGGGTGCATTTCTGTGGGTGTCGTTACGCTCATCCACCATAACTTTGGCATAAGAGCCATGGACACTCGGACAAACGGCATAAACAACATTTATGCCTTTATTTCCGGGCTTTCCAAAGTTATGGAGGATGAGCAGGATAACCCCTATGGAAATTCACTGCATAGTGAAGTGCTCAAAACTGTGGCCTAACCAATGCCTTCTATAAATTCATTGTCACCTCCTTTATTTTACATCCAATGTCCCTATATCCCAGAATCACATTTAATCTTTTTACAGCTTTCACCTGTAATCCAGTTTTTCAAGTTATGTGTGCCTGCACTCATAGATTTCTCCGTCCTTTTGCTCCATTGATAATTTTACAGTTTAGGATATATTGCCATCCATGTCCTTTTATGCAAATTCTACTACTTCACATTTAACTATGTTGAACTACAGCATTTTCTGTTGTTATTTCGGATTTCCAGCATCCGCAGTATGTTGCTATTATATTTGCCATATATCTGTACACTTCACTAACCTGTTAATGTCCTGCGGCAGTCTTTGTACTCTTCCTCAAAGTTGGCCATGTCCCTAATTTAGCATTGACAGCAAATTTTGATATTCTGTAATAGACCAAATCCAAATAATTTATACGGAGAGCAAGAGAGGTTCCAACATCGATCTCTGAGGTATGATGAAGAATTCTTAGTTATTACAGCTAATATTATACAACAGAAATGTTCCCAGATGTGCTACAGACTAATATCATTTTAAAGTCACAGCAACAATTGCTTTTTTAAATCAAGTCACTACGTTGAACCTTAATTTGAAATCATGAGATCTAGTTGACCTATGCCCTATGTACAAGAAGTTATTAACATCAGTTTCTTTGTTGGTTAGTTTGAAAGTAGGCAGAAAAAATTGTTATTCTAGCTACTTATTCGTAGCTGATTTTTGTTGACTAGTTTCATGTCAACAAAAGCACAAATTGGGTATGGAACTTTCCAACATCTGGTGTAACCATCAGACTATAAAACTCAACAACTAAGGTCTGCCGCAAACCATCTGATGATTAGTTTAATGATGAAGTTCTGTGATTTGTTGGCACCCTGTAAACTCACGCAGCCATTTCCTATCAACAAGTGTAATTAACTAATTTATAGATTTGTTTTCAGAATTCGTCAACATGTCTCACTTTCAAAGTATGAAATAAACTCCTGTATCATCACATACGAACACAGGAAGAGGAGGAGGCCATTCGGCCCTCGAGCCTGTTTCGCCATTCAATTAGATCATGGCTGATCTGGATCTTAACTCCATTAACCCGCCTTGGTTCTGCATCCCTTAATATCTTTGCCTAACAAAAATCCATCAATCTCAGTTTTGAAATTTTCATTTGATCGAGTTTCAACAGCTTTTTGGGGGTAAAGAGTTCCAGATTTCCATTACCCTTTGTGTGAAGTTGACATCATTTGATCCAGTCATTACAACATCAAAAACGAAGTTAAAGGCTGAGTGACAGTAATTTTTTTGATACGGAATAGGTCGATTTAAATGGGGCCACAGCAAGCTGATGACCACAGGGTTGATTTTTTGCCTGTCAGGTGTTAAGTCCTTTTACACAGTTATTTGTTGTTCAATACCTTCCACATCTGCCCACTTAAGAATGCACCATTTTCTGATCAGCAGCATGACTCACAGCCAGTGGGAAACTAAATCTTCCAATCAGCTCTCAGCCTCAAAAATCACAATTTAGCAATTTAATAAGCAGGAAGTGAGCCTCCTGACCTCAATAGACAAAGGCAGTGGTAACCCAGATGTGCTCAGCAGAAAATTGCAACATAATGGCACAGAAAACATAATAGGCACATTTAACGGAGTCAGAGATGGACCTCATCATAAAGGAAGTCCTTTCGAGGATGTGGCACAGGAGCACTCCTCCCCTCATCCTGTCCCTATTCCAGGAAATGACAAATGTGGTTGAACACTAAGATGTTTCAATGCTAAGGTGATTAAATATTACCTCAACCAGAAGAAGAATTTGGACGGTGGTGAGTTAATACCAAACATCATGTTATGTCATCAATTTTAATCTTAATATTTTACACAGAAGAAATTTGAACCATAAACACACTCTTCAAACCACAAAGTTCACTGGAGATTAACAGCAAGGCTTTATTCCTGTTGTGTTCCTGGCAAACAAATTAACATCAAAACATGCAGCACTTATACAGGCACTTTAATTCTTAGAAGCAGCATAAAGAAGACTGGCATAAGATTTTAATATGTAATATATATAGAGCACATGCCTCCAACCAGTAGGGTATCATCTATACAAATATAGAAAGGAAAGTAACAGAACTCCTGTTAGAAGCAGGTTTTATTTACTTTTTCACAAATTGATTCTTGCTGAGGGAATGACACTATTACAGTCAAGTATTGCCAATGTCTATAGTCACTTCTCACTGTAGCTTCAAGATGAGACATTCATCCATTAAGTCTGCCCCCCTCAGGTGGATGTAAAAGATTCCATGGCACTATTGTAAGAAGAGGAGGGAGAGTTCTCAAGAGTTGGGGGAGCCAACATTTATCCCTCAATCAACATCACTAGAACAGATGATCTAGTCAATATCACATTGCTGTTTGTGGGATCTGTGTGCAAATTGGCTGCCATGTTTTCCTACATTACTACAGTGACTACACTTCAAAAGTACTTCATTGGCTGTGAAGCGCTTTGGGACATCCTGAGGTCATGAAAGGCATTATATAAATGCAAGTTATTTCTTTCAAGTAAGGGCAAAAAGTATGTTGGAGCTAAATATAAAGATAAATTCATCGGGAGAGATTTAAAAAGAGAATTCCAGAGTGCAAGAGCATAATGACTGAAGGCTTTACCACCAATGATGGAGCAAAGAGAGGTAAGTGAGTGGTAGGTGAGTGGAATACAGTACAGAAAAGCGGTGGAGTTTTGACAAGTTAGAGTTTGTGCAGGGTGGAACTCAGGAGGCCAGCAAGGAGATCATTGGAGAAGTCGAGGCTGGAGGTAACAAAGACATGAATGAGAAATTCAGCTTTGGCAGGGTGAGGCAAGGACAGAGGCAGGCGATGGAAATAGGCTATCTTGTTCATGGATAGGATGTGGATTCAAAACTTATCTGAGGGTCAAGCAGGACACCAGGGTTGTGCACCACAGGATGATCCAAGTGATCAGCCATGGAAGGGGTTGGATTCCTTGTAGAAATAATCTCTGTGTACTATCCAAACCCAGAAAATAATCTCAACCCAACAAAACACCACCACTGTGTTATCAGGTTGAACACCAGATGAAGCAATGCAACATTTGCTCATTATTCTGTTATCATCCATTCAACTACCAACTCATGCCAAAGATTATCACAATAAACTGCCTGCTGTATGCATCTCAAAGATTACCACCTTTTATCCAGCATCAAGTAGGTTTGTGAATGCTTAGCTGATCTATTTCTGTATTTTGGCAGATATCTCTCAAAGTGACATCTTATTCTGAAAATATTGATTTTTAAAATTCATTTTTGGAATGTGGGCATCGCTGGCAAGGCTGGCAAATATTGCCCATGCCTAGTTGTCCTGAAAAGGTGGTAATGGACCATCTTCTTGAACCACTGCAGTCCATGTGGCATAGTGGTTTGATACTTCTGAGTGGCCGGCTCTTATAACTGTCTATGTGTACACATTCTGAGGCTGTTTACATGTGCACATGTTGGAACTACCTATGCATGTGAACCATCTACATTCACAAGTGCTAGGAGCACATACAAGCTCATAGACTGGGAATGTTTATGTGTATGCATGCTGGGACCATATCTGAGACCATAAACATGAGCACATACTGACACTGTGTATGTGCTCAGAAACCAGGGCCATCACCTAATGTGTACATTTTCTTGTCACTTTTAGCTGACTGGAAAATCAATACTGGTGATGAAGTACAGTGGACTCCAGTTGTTGTACCTGTAGAGTCACAGTGTCCTGGTGAGAGTTTAATAGTAGGGAAATAAAGAGCTAAAAAAAAAGACAAAGGGCTGGATTTTGTCTTGGGGTCGGGTTGGGGTCATGTAATCCGCATTTCGTGTTTCCCCCCCCGACTCCAGATTAATGTGGATGCCTGATGCAATTTTCACTTAATTGGGCAATTGAGTTGGAGCATGTGGGAACCCATGAACTAATTAGTGTTTTCAGTCTGAAAGTCGCCTCTGATGATGTCATCATTGCTGACTGCCTAGTCTCAGAGACTGTTGGTGAAAGAGGACCTGCCTGGCTTTTGATGTGAGTGGACCTGGATGCAAAAATGGGGGGGGGGTTAGGTAGAGGGAGAGAGAGGTAGAGAGAGAGAGGGAGAGAGAGGTAGAGAGAGAGAGAGATAGAGAATTTTTTTTGCAACCAAGTCCTCCCAGGCAGTCTCTGAAGACATTCAATGCAGCAGCATCAGAGGCGACGTTCAGACCTAATACTACCACTACTACTACCTTCATCACATCTCCGTTGTAATAGTGGACCTGCAGCTGATAGTCAGCTATCCACTTGTGCTCCCGCCAGGTTTCACTGGAGTGTTTCACACCAGGCGTGCTTCACGTCAGAAGAGGGTTAAACTAGCTACAGCGTTTCAAAATAGCATTACAGAGCCAATTTAGAGCTTGTTAAGGGCTTTAATGGCCTCTCCCGCCTCTTGAAGCCGGGACGGAGTCGGGAACCCCGCGCCTGATTCTGTCAAAATTGCGTGGAGGTGGGATGGAGTCGGGATGGGGTCGGAAACCCCGACCCCGCAAATTTAACCCCCCACACGCCTCCAAACCCGACTCCATGGGTCATTCAAAATCCAGCCCAAAGGTTTTGAAATAATTTGTGCATAATGAAGTTTTTAATTGTACAATTGTAAAGAACCAACTGACTGTCATGCAGCAAAGCTCCTCCAATTCTGGCCTCTTGTGCATCCTCGATTTTCATCGCTCCATCATTGGTGGCCATGCATTCAGCTGCCTAGGCCCTAAGCTCTGAAATTCCCTCCATATACCACTCCGCCTCTCTACCTCTCTCTCCTCCTTTAAGACGCTCCTTAAAACCTACCTACTTGACCAAGCTTTTGGTCACCAGTCCTAAATTCTCCTTATGTGGCTTGGTGTCAAATTGTGTGTGATAACGCTCCTGTGAAGCGCCTTGGGACGTTTTACTACATTAAAGGTGCTATATAAATGCAAGTTGTTGTTGTTGGGCTGTATCATGGATCTGATTCTATCATTTACCTCGTGTTGCTTTTGAGTGGTGTGAATTGATAATATTCAGAGGGCTCATCACAAGATCAATGTACCAAATGGAGTAAAAGTTATTTTAGAAAGAGCTTGAGAACATCAAATTTTCTATGGATATTTTTTAAACTACCTGCATAGTGTATAACTTATTATGAAGACACTCCAATTCTCTGCATTAGCTTTGCAAGCTTTTTGAATGAACTCCCATATTTCTTGTCCTCCACAAGAGAAGCAGGGAGGGAGGAAAATTATATATGGACCCATCAGGGAAATTTAGCGATTGTGTGCGCCGGTCGGGTATGTGTGAAATTGACATGGGAGTAGACCATCTGCTTACTCAGCACCAGAATTATGCAGGACAGCTTTTTCCAAGGCCTTGGTGCTGCCACTCAAGATTCTTAATAGTAGCACAGCACAAACTCATTACAGGCTCAAAAATGAAACAGCCAAGGGCGAAGCTTCTGTACCTCAAATTTTACATGGTTTGTCCAGTAAAGCAATGTCGCTGTAATAGGCAAGTTTAAAAACAAGAATTTCACTTACTGTACTTTATAGCGAGTTCACTTAAGGTTATGTAGACTTGTTTTCAGAGTGACAGATTTTCTTTGTTTTCTTGGCTTTTGTTGCATTTAGGTAGCTACACTAAGCCCAAAATTTCAACAGTGCTATCCGAAATTAAGGAGGGTGGGATTCTGCCGGCATGATGTCATACTCCTGACTCCGTCCTAAATTACGCAGTCAGGTAATTATAATACGGAGAAGCAGGCAGACTGTGTAAATCTAGCCAGCAACACCTCAGACACATTAGCGGGGGGAGGTGAATAATAAAGGTGGTAGTTAGGTCCTGCCTGGGAGGGCGTGGTGGAGAAGGTAGAAAAGAGAGATACCTGATATTGATGGGATAGGATGTAAAACCTGCTGCTTAAAGGGAAAGTGTCAACATCAGTATCAATGGAGCTCAGAAAAATATCAACCAAAGCATCATCCTTTAATTCCTTGAGCAATAAAAGCTTTTTTGTACATAACTACAAATTCTGCTTATCACCGAATATGAATTTTTCAATAAAACAAAGATTTATCTTTTGAATCCTATATTAGAGCACTGGTATGCAACAAGCACCATTTATTTTCGCTGGAATGTTGAAAATTAGAATGCTGGAAACAAAAGGAGTTAACATTAATTAATACTTTTACTGGGAAATAAAAGCAACAGAGAGGCACATTTTACAGGACAATTAATCATGAGTCTTTGCTAATTACACAAGGGATATTACAAATGATTTTTTGAGACAGTAGGCTAAAAAATGATAATCCTCTACCCTATCAGATCATTGGCATCCCACCAACCTCCTCAACAAGAGCAATTAGAGAGAACATCAGAGCCTCGGTAATTGTGTGCCTTGAGAAGAGAATGCTGGAGGTTTAATTGCTGTAAATAAAGACCACTTGCACTAACACCTGATTGCACAAAGCAAATCTGCAGGCCAGACCATGTATTTAACCACTTCCAGGTGGCTTCATAAAATAAATTAATAAAAAAAGCCCCTTTGCGCGAGTAGCAATCTCCATGAGGCAATTTTTTTTTTACAGTCCCATCACAGCAGTCAACATCTGAATCTGTTGTGTCATCATTGGCATACTGTGCTCTGAAGATGGAAGGCTGAGGCCAGCAGTATTGCAATGAGCTGTCTCCATAACCTGTAATGGAGATAAAAGCTTCCACTTACTTCTATGAAAAGACAAATTTTCCTGTCTCTTTTTATACTAGAGTTATAGACTGTGTGTTGCCAAAAGGACTAAAGGCAGCACATCATTCTCAATGTCGCTATTTATAAAAGAGGTGTTCTCTAGCTTATGTTTTAATTTAGTTCAAATCTCTCAAAGCCTAACCCTAGAACCGGATCAGAAAATAGGAAGATTATGCAATACACATGGCAGCACTGTGTGCAAATTGTCAACTATACTTTTCCCTTTCCAAGCCAATTGGAAGATACTGAACATCTCCATTTCAGTAGGAAGCTGCTTTCATATCTTCTGTTCCAAAGCTTCATTCTGTCCCAGAATGTCCACATGAATGGTATTCCAATTAACTCCATACATTTATGTTCAAAATATCAGTCCACAGACACTTGCACTTGGTCCTTGATGTGGTAGTAGTGGCCTATTTTATAGCTCCAGGCAAAGTGAATTCTGTGGTAACCTTAAGTACTTTCTGCTTTGTATTCAGTGAAACTGTCAATTTAGCATACAAGGAACTATTTATATCTCTTTGATAAATGGATGGGAGAACACCTGGAGAGATGCATCCAGTTACCACTCAGGCCATCACCATTCATACACTCATTCTGCCGTTGTATTCTTGTGCACTAAAATTTAAGTCTGGTAATGTCAGGGGGAGAGATGGTGGGAGGAATGTACGCATAACCACTGCATCCAGTAGTGACCACATTTGAGTCACTGATAGTCCATGTAAGAAAAGAGGGAGATAGATCATCTGATCCCTAATGATTTAGTAATGATATGTCTGTGCCTTAATCCAGTAGGCTGTGGGGATGGTTTTTTCTTCCCTCTAATCTTCTTTCCTTTTGCTTCCCTTATCTCTTGAAGCTGTTGTCTTGTGCTGGGATACAGTTCTACGAACACCAACATGTCTTTGGTACCTCACTCAAGTGGCCGTTCTTCATATGTCAGCGTACTCAGTGAATGCTGGCAGGCTATTCAACAGTGGAGAACATCACTCCCAAGCCCAATCCTGTCATCCACATATGTCCACAGTTGTAGGAGCCCTTGTTGATTTATTTTCCCTTCCATCGCCTAGGGACACTGAGGCCAACTCTATTACTCCAAGTGCTGGCCAGCTGAGATCAGTTAGTTCAGCACTGACAGTGGAGGATCAAACCTGGGACTTTCTGGTCTGTGTGGCACAGTACCACGCCACATGGTGTGTTCTCCCACTAAGCCACAAGCAGTGAATAGTGACATGTCTAACTCATGTAATCCAGTCGTTTGCCATTCCTGGACCAACCCTTTTAAATTTGCATACTAGTCTTAGATCCTTAGAGGTTTAAGTTTGACTTTATTCAAAAGCTCATTCATTTGGCTCCCTTGACATGTTTGTAAGTTAATCGTCAATATCTGTTACTATAACAATTGAAATTGCTCAGGATAAAGCTGAGTGGTTCGTCACAACTGTCTGACCCCTGAATTGCAAAATTGTGTCATTCTTGAAGGGCTGACTAAAGTCTCAGAAAGGACAGAGATTTTGGTTGAAAAATTAATACTTCATTTTACTAAGTGTTGGATGTTTCAGGCCTTTTCCCTAATGTTATAAATATAACTTTCAATGAAAGTTACTGCCTTTTATGAGACTTCACTCTGGTCTGCAAAGATTGGATTTAAGTGCCTCCTGTTCAGTTGTTAAGACTTTTTAAACAGGACTGATAAATCAGAGTGTAATGTTTCCTCAGAAAATGTCTTTTGTTAGGTTACATGATTTTATTGATCATTTGTTTTCAAGCTGAATTGAAGTAAATTGTCTGAGACCTAAGTGTTGTTTGGCTTCCTGGTGACTCCTGCTCCTGTACAAACACATTATATAGCATCTCAGTGTGGTGCCAAACACACTTCCTGTCATTAGAGCACTTTTCTTGCTCTGTCACAATGTGAAGACTGTTGTCAATGGATTTAAACAGACAACGCACACACGCCCAATGTAGTACGGGTGATCAAAGTGTAACTACTTGAAAGGCACCAAGCTGCAGTTATTGCCTCAGTCTTTGGGTGAATTGTTGTCTTATATATAGGTGCTTATCAGTATAGAGGTGATTCTGGGCTGATTATAAACTAGGCAGCGAGCTCCTTGTGCAGTTCAGATTAATGTATTCTGTTCTCTATGATTTTACGGCATCCTGTTCAACAGTAATTAAAAGCTTTACTATAGTTACGACCAAACATTTACAATCTGCAGTGTACCGGCATCAAATATTTATATCAAATGGGTAGTCCCCATTACCATGATGTCATAACCAGAAGTTCATAACAAGATATCTGTCCCTAGTGTGAGCTTGGACAGTGAGTGTTGGCAGGCTATTCGAGAGCATTCCAGCCAAGCTCAATCCTGTGCTCAACTGGTATTCATACACACGCTCTTTCCACCAGGGGTCATTGGATAGAAATCAGGAGCAGGAGCCTTTACTGCTGTTCCTCTCCACAGCCCAAAATACACTGAAGGCAACTGTACCACCCCTACCAGGGGCGTAGCCAGGTATACACACAGTATGCTGTTCTGGATACTTTTTTATCCTTTGGGGTGGCAAATCAGCAAGGTTCTGATATAACAGATGATTTGCCCTGAGGGATCTGGCCAGGAAATCATTGGTTCTTGTTCCTTGATGATCTTCTCACTAGCGGCCCTGGCTGCAGCTCGAACCTAACACTGCTGTGCTGCTCCATGAACAGGTTGTCTTGATGTGGGCTACAAGTGGGAGTTCTTCATTTTGTGATAGGTCAGGAATTCTTACATACCACGCATAGTGCCCTTCTGCAGCAAAGCTACTTTTGTGAAGTTACCTTATAGTTTTGCCACATGGTACCTTGAATGTATAGTTCTCAGTCTCCAAAGTTCCTCCCTACTTAACCTCCAACTTGCCCAAAACTGTGCCGCCCACATCCTGTCCTACAATACATCCAACTAGCCCTTCACTCCTATTCTGAATGAACCCCACTGTCTCCCAATACATCAGATTCAAAATCTTTGTCCTCATTTACAAATCCCTCAATGGCCTTGCATGAGCAATTTCCTCCAGCCAAAGGTCCCGGCCAGCTCACGTCCTATGGTCCTCTGACTGGCTTCCTGTGAAAACTTCTCCCATCACCCAGCGTTCCTCACAGTGGCAGAGTTTCAGCCATCTCGGTGCCACCTTCTGGAACTCCCTCTCTAAACCTCTTTGTCTTGCCACTGCCCTCACTGCCTTTTAAAGCCTTCTCAAAACCTATCTTTTCAGCCATGCTTTCAGTCAACTGTCCTAATTCTTCTACTATCGCTTGGTCTGTCCTCTCCCATGTGAAGCAAGTAATTACAAACATATTTGTTACGGTTTTAGATGGCGCCACCCACTACTGCCTGACCCGGGGGTGCGTCATGGGGCAGTGTAGAGAGAAAGGAGTAAGTTAACCCATTTGAGTTGTTTTCTCCTTCAAGCATACAGTTGGTCTGTTTAGGCAGAGGGTGTTGGTGCTTTTTTTCCGCTTTATAAAGGCTCCATTTGGACCCTACTAGGTTAAGTTAGCCAGCCCCCAATCTGAAAGCCGTCTCTTTCCTCGTTACTGGGAGCGCTGGAGAAGAACACACCACGCTAACGGGACAGAGCGACCTTGGAGACCTGGGATAGAGCCACCTCTGGGCCCCGGGACAAAGCAGCCTTTGGGCCCTGGGACAGAGCGACCTCAGAGACCTGGGACAGAGCTGCCGCCAGGCCCCAGGACAGAGCTGACTCTGGGCCTTGGGACAGAGCTGACTCTGGGCCTTGGGACAGAGCGGCCTCGGAGACCCAGGACAGAGCCGCCGCTGGTATTGTGTCTTCAGGCTCTTGGATTTACTCAGATCTGTAGCAGAAACCGTGGCTGATTTTCTGCCCAGCGATCAATTCTACACACCTCCATGGAAACACCACACGGACTGCAACGGTTCAAGAAGGTGGCTCACCACCACCTTCTCAAGGGCAATTAGGAATAGGCAATAAATGCCGGCCTTGCCAGTGACATCCACATCCCTTGAATGAATGAAAAAAAAATACCTCCAGCAGTGCTTCCTCTGGTGCTCTGCCCTTCGATTAGCTCTTGGGCTCACTCTCCCTCCACACCTGTCTCCGATTACTACCAGGACATAACAATCCTTATTTTTCATGCCTATCAAACTTGAATTTCCCTGTGTCCATTTGCGTGCGCGTTTTGGATGTCACTCCGGACCCAAGCCCATCACATCTATTTCCCCTTTTCTCTCCCCTTCTTTTTCCTTCTCTTCTCTTTACCCCTCCTAAGCCCCTCTATCCTATCATCATGCCTCATTTCACTTCTCCCCTCTTGGGTACACTGCCCTCCCAAATCCCTACTGCAACCCTTCAGTACTCTTCGACCTTCCTACTCTACTGCCACTGTCCCAGGCTTGACTCTTTCTTAGATAAGCCTACAGCTTCTCTCTGTGCCTCTCTTGGCACCCTCAGAAGGGCCCATCGAAGCACTCGTCGCTGCCTCCTTACGAGCAGCAACCCCAACTGTCCCATCTTACTCTCTCGCCAACCAGCTCACCTGCTGGGGCCTAACCTTGCCAACCTCTTTCCCGTCCCACTCACCCCTCCCAGTGCTGACCCCATGGACTCTACCAGTGGATCGGCTGTCACCGCCTCATCTCCCTCCAGACTGTCCGTTCACTTGTGAACAAGGCCCTTGCCATCCATGACCTCATTGTGGATGATTGCATCAACATCATGGTCTTGACGGAAACCTGGCTGAGGAAGGATGACACCTTCCTCCTTAATGAAGCTTCCCCACCTGGCGATAGCTTCCACCACTTGCCCCACCCAAACCGCCGTGGTGGCAGTGTAGCCCTTATCACCAAATCACACCTTGGTCTGCCTCCTACTTCTCCGGCACCTTCTCCTCCTTTGAGCATTTCACCTTGTTCCACCCCTCATGCCTCTCACTTAAAATCCTCATTCTCCACCACCCACCCAAGTACCATGCCAAGTTTCTCACTGAGATATCTTCACTGCTTTCCTCCCTCAGCCTCTGCACCAAATGACTTCTCATCCTCTCAACTCATCATGCTGTCTGTCCTCTAAATTCACTGCCCTCCTATCCTCCCTAAATCTCTCCCTCCATATAAACTCCCCTACCCATATTCACAACCACCCCCTTGACCTTACCATCTCACGTGGCCTCGCTACTCCCATCATGTCAATCAGATAAGGCCACCTCTGATCAGTTCCTTGTATCCCTCTCCACCCGAATCCCCCTTCTCGCTCCCAACCTCACTTCCTTCTGTGTCTACCCCTGGAAAAAACTCTCTCCCAAGTCACTTACAACTGCACTTTCCAACTGTCTAGGCCCTCCATTCACATTTCTGCAGCTACCGATTTGCTCAATCACACCCTCACATCCACCTTTAATGACCTTGCAAAGATAACCCCCAGCTTCTCTTCTCCACTACAAACAGTTTTCTTAAACCCTTCCCCCCCCCCACCTCCTCCACCCTCACCTCCAACAAGTGCAAGGAGCTCATGGACTTCTTTGTCACAAAGATTGAGACCATCTGTTCAGCTGCCTCTGCCGTTTCCCTCCCTTCCCTTAGCCTACCGAGCCAAACTTTCCCTAATGTTCCCCGCTGCCCTAGCCCTGAACTCACATCTTTCTCGAGATTCTACTCCATCTCCCCTCATGCCCTCTCTGAGCTCATCTTGTCGATGAAACCCACCTCCTGCTCCCTCGACCCTATTCCCATCAAACAACTGACCACCCAACTTCCCTTCCTGGCCCCCATGTTAACTGATATTGTTCCCTTTCCTCAGGTACTGTCCCTCCCCTTCAAATCTGTTGCCATCACCCCTCTCTCCTCAAGAAACCCACCCTTGACCCATCTGTCCTTGCAAATTACCGCACTATCTCCAATTTCCCTTTCCTCTCCAAAGTCCTTGAACGTGTTGTCGCCTCCCATATCCGTGCCCATCTTTCCCGCAACTCCATGTTTGAATCTCTCCAATCAGGTTTCCATCCCCACCACAGTATTGAAACAGCCCTCATCAAAGTCACAAATGACATCCTATGTGACTGTGACGGTGGTAAACTATCCCTCCTCATCTTTCTTGACCTGTCTGCAGCCTTTGACGCAGTTGACCACACCATCCGCCTCCAACGCCTCTCCACCGTCATCCAGCTGGGTGGGACTGCAATCGTCTGGTTCCATTCTTATCTATCCAATCGTAGCCAGAGAATCACCTGCTCCCGCGGGAAACATTCTGAATCCCCCAGGGATCTATCCTTGGCCCCCTCCTATTCCTCATCTACATACTGCCCCTTGGCGACATCATCCGTAAACACAACATCAGGTTCCACATGTATGTTGACGACAGCCATCTCTAGCTCATTACCATCTCCCTCAACCCCTCCACGATTTCTGATTTATCACACTGCTTGTCTGACATCCAATACAGGATGAGCAAAAATTTCCTCCAACAAAATATTGGGAAGACCAAAGCCATTGGGGTGAATTTTAACCCCCAAAAATGGGTGGGTTAGGGTAAGGTGAGATGTTAAAAGATTTTAAATCTCAAACCCGACTCCAGCCCGCCATTTCCGGGTTTAACGGAGGCAGGACAAGGGGCGGGAGGCCAACTGCTCCCAGGAGTTGGGTTGGCCATTTAAATATTTTAATGAGGCTGGCGGCCAGACCTTGGGTAACCCAGCAGCTCAAGGGCGGTACGACAGCTTTGGGGAAAAGGTAAGTGCCTTTGCAGCACTGCTCGTGGGCCAGGAGGAGCAGGAGTGCTCCCCCCGGCCCCACAAGCTTACCTTCTTCCCGTGGATCGGACACCCCGCCCCAACAGACCACCCCCCCATACAAAGACCACCCCCCGATCAGGGATTGCACCCCCCCCCCACCCCGGCATCGGTCCATCCCCCCAGGGATTGGGGATCGGACCCCCCACCAAGGAACAGGGATCAGACCCCCCCCCCCCCAGGATCGGAACCCCCCCACGCTCCCACTAGCAGCTACAGACCCACCCCGGGGTTGGGGATCAGACACCCCCCCACCCTCACCCCCAGGATCGGGGATCAGACCACCCCCAGGATTGAGGAATCAGACCGCCTGCGGGTTCCGACCCCCCTCCATTACCTTACCCGTGTCTGTGGCTTGCTCCGGCGTGGTCTCCACCCGACTGAAAGCCAAACCTGTCAAACAGGCTGACTTGCGGGCTGGGATCCTGTTCCGGGTTTCCCATCCGAAACACCACCCCATTCCCTCCACCGCTTACCAAACCCGCCTCTGTCAATATTGGGGATTGTCTTTGGTCCCCGCCACAAACTCCGTTCTTTAGCCACCGACTCCATTCCTCTCCTTGGCAACTGCCTGAGGCCGAACCAGACCGTTCACAACCTTGGTGTTGTTTTTGACACCGAGATGAGCTTTCAACCACATATCCACTCCATCATCAAGACCGTCTACTTCCACCTCCGTAACATCACCCAACTTTGCCCCTGCCTCAGCTTATTTGCTGTTGAAGCCCTCATCCGTGCCTTTGTGATCTCTAGACTTGACTATCCAATGCTCTCTTGGCTGGCCTCCCATCTTCCACCCTACATAAACTTGAGCTCATATAAAACTCTGCTGCCCGTATGTTAACTCGCACCAAGTCCCGTTCACCCATCACCCCTGTGCTCGCTGACCTATATTGGCTCACGGTCTGGCAATGCCTCAATTTTAAAATTCTCATCCTCGTTATCAAATCCTTCCAAGGCCTTGCCACTCCCAACTCTGGAGCCTCTTCCAGCCCGATAAGCCTTTGATATCACTGCACTCCTACAGTTCTGGCCTCTTGTGCATCAGCTGCCTAGACCCGAAGCTCTGGAATACCCTCCCTAAACCTCTCCGCCTCTCTACTTCTCTCTCCCCCTTTAAGACCCTGCTTAAAACCTATTTCTTTGTCCAAGCTTTTGGTCATCTGTCCTAATATCTCCTTATGTGGCTCGGTGTCAAATTTTGTTTGATAACACTTCTGTGAAGCGCCTTGGGACGTTTTACTACGTTAAAGGTGCTATATAAATACAAGTTGTTGTTATTTTATCTTAGATTTAAAATAATCCCCACAGAATATTGTTCTTTTTTTAAAACTGTAGGCTTAACAAAGTCCACGTCCTCCTCTGATACCTCAGTGATTAAATGCACCATACAGATCGGCAAAGTCCCAAGTTCAGTTTGCAGTCTGTGTTGAGTTAGCTGATTTCAGCTGGTGGGGGTGGGGGGAGGGGGGGATGCACTAGTAGTGCAACAATTGCCTCAACACCCCTGATTTAGGAGGGGGAGGAAAATCAGCCAGGATTCCAGCTCTTGTTCACCTTCCAGTGCTGGAACATGTGCATGTGTGGACTTTGGATGAGGGCACAATAGGGCCTCATAGCTGCCATGGTTGCATCCTACCATTTTCACCCTGGAGTTAATCTGGCATGAATTTGGCTCTAGCACCAGTGATTTGATCCAAGTGCTGTTGCTGGGGGAAGTCTCACCCCAGCTGGATGAGGTCTGTTCTATAACATCATCATACTACTGTCTAGTGCTATACACTCACTCAGTCTGGCTCTACCAGTCCAAACTCGCCTGCTTTGTAAACATAGCAGAAGTGAATTGAGTTGGAGTCAATTGGAGCCATTCGACTGAAACATAACATATCTCCAGTGCTTCGATTCCACTAAAACAATTCGCTCAGCGACAAGATCTGGCGATATATGTTTATGTGTACCTTGAAGCAAGAGCATAAAACTAAAAACAAAAATTGAAATGCAGATGACTATGTAACATAAAAAGTGAACTGGATTAATAAGATTGTAATTTACACACAATAAACAAAATACAGTATTGCTGTTCAGTTCTTTACCGTGGTGCTCTTGTTGAAATTGATCTTTTTCCATATTGTGGACATTTGTAACTAGAATGTAAAATGCAATAAAATGTGCAAGGTAAATGTTACAACCTTCCTGTAAATCACCAAGGCCTTTTTCATGTATACGATCAAGGCTTTCACATTATCGCTAAATCCGATGGGAAGTGGTGCCTTGCTTTTACAATATTATACAGAGTCAGGCAGTAAATGTGCAAGCTTTCTTTTCACCTAAAGGTGGCCTGCTACAGTCAGCTGTCCTTTTCACATTGCTTTTTCTGATATAGCCCTTGTTGCTATAGTGATACCCTCTGAAGTGTTTGTAAGGTCACCGAAAGAAGAACCAACCCTCAGAGACCTGGAATAACTAATGCTGCTCCGTTTAAGGTCTGATGTAAATAGTCTCAGGTGACAGCAAACCGTACAAATAGTCAATTACAATTGCTCAAAGGAAATGATTTGTTGTAACGGCCACTGTTCAACCTCCATGACATCAATGTTACTATGGAAACTGTTGCCTATTGCACTGCTTAGAATTAAGTATTGATCGCCACAGAGCCAGCCCCATTTCAGAAACTTGCTGCTTTCTTACCAGCAATTTACAATTGGAAGCCACAAGTACACTAGATATTTAAAGCCCTAAGGAACCAATTTAGAAGACAGTTACAGGGGAAAATTAGTGCAGCTCAATAATGGCATTCTGATTCATGTCCTGTAAAAAAAATCATTTCTTCCTTTTAGATGGCACAGACAGTGTGACAGGAGAAAATCACTATCTGGCAAGTGTGAGCAAATCTTCATGTAAATATAGATGGTTACAGTTTCATTAACAATAATTCAATTTTTTATTGTAGCGATGTGGCTTTTTCAGATTCCCCATTGATTTGAATATAGACTTTATATACTAAATATTTCTTACTGGTTACAAATATGGCTAGATAAACTACAACATTAAATTATGTCCCAGTATCATAGCAGTGTATTGGATTTGGTGAGGTGATTGACTGTCTGAACTGCATTATCAAAATATGAGAATAATGAAACAGGTTTTTATTGTTTAATTAAAGGCAATACCTCTTCCTAAATTGTAAGGCTGTTATTTTGTTACCTTAATTATTTGAGTAGCTGTAAATTGACTTCATTTTATGTGATGCTAGAAGTATCTGACATGGCTTTATGTTACATCAGAAACGGCAATGCTTCCAGTCAGGGTTCAGTACATTTACTCATAAATATACTCAGAAATGGATGAGGTGGTCAGAAGGTTCAGTGAGCTGATGCATCGACATGCTATAATGCAGTGTTACCAAGTGGTTACCCACACAAGATACCTCCCAAGCCAAATGCCCAACCTCAGTGTGCATTTGGTAATCACTGAGCAAAGGAGAGGCACTTCCCTCAAAGACAGAAGGAAAAAACGGAAGTGGGGAGGACTCTCTTTCTGCTCCTATTTCTAACCTCCCAGATGCCTCAGAGTGGCACCAACATAGACGATGGAACAGATCGCTTGTGTATTCTCTTAGACAGGATATGATATATGGTTGGGACTAAAAGGAAGAACAATAATTAAAAGGGGGAAGTGTTCAAAGGTGTTTTTGTAAAGGAACAAGCTGATTTTCCTGGCACCTAAAGTGTGCTGTGCCTGTCCAGGCCCAGGTGCACTGATATTTCCCAGCACTGACAAAAGGGATAGGAAATTGGAGTGGAGCTGTGGGCCTGAGATGTCGGAGCTACATTCCTGGCCACTTCTCCTGGGGCCTTCTGGCTGTTACAGGAGACCAGCAGCAGGAGGCCCCAAGATATGAAGATCTACTGGATAAGTCTCAAAAATGTTAAAACTCAACTATTAGGTCCTCTTCAGTCTGCTTTCAGATACCTTCAGACTCTCTGGTGTGAGGGGGCCCCTGGCACAAACACAACACCAGCTTCATCGGGTGCCCCTGTATCTGAGTGACGTGAACAAAGAGGCAGGAGGCCAGGATCGCCCAGGAACTCTGTTGTTTCATTTGGATTACAGCTGCTGCCGCCCCCGCCCCCAGAGAAGCCATAGAACACATGAGGCATCGTAAAGGGGGTAGAGACCCAGCCAAACGGTCTCTGCCCCCTTTTCCTGACCTTTGCACCCAGGGAATAGGTGTTCCCCTAGCCAAAGGTCAGGAAAATTGGCCCCAATATATTTTGTACTGTCTAATAGAGTAACGCAGTCCTCCTGAGCTGTCACATTGGAGATGTGCTGATGATGGTGTTACACAGATGGCCTTTTTTCACAATGAAAAATCGAAATTGCTTCCACATTGACAATTGGAAGAAATAATTCATTGTCTATTATGAAATATTTACAGATATTTTGTGAACATCCTTGCCATTTCTCTTACATTCTCAAATCTGTATTATCACATTTTTACTTAGGACTATAACTGAAATCTTTGGGGTAGAAATTAATTATACCCATTTTTGGGCGCATTACTAATGATGCCCATCCAATGTGTGCCCTAACCAGTAGGCCAGATATTGCGCCTTGGACCTCAGTATAATAATAGGGGTGAGCTGCCAGAGCCTCCAGAGACAGCTCCCCTGACTGTAGTATCCAATTTGGGCCTCCTGCCTCACTGGCAGTGGCCCTCGGATAATTCCCGGGAGTGGGGGAGGGGGGGGGGGTAGAATGGGAGGGGGGGTAGAATAGGAGGGGGGAATCAGGGGCCAGCAACGGCCCTCAGGAGTGCTGTGGAGCCAGGAGGAACATTCATGCCCCTCCCGGCGCCACAGGAAGGTTTAAAAAACATAAACTTACCTTTTTGGTGGCAGCCACTGTTTAGGCCGCAGCAATACCTGGGAAAAGCTGAGCCCAGCAAGCCCAGCAACTGAACACTCAGTGATGCCCAGCTTCCTGCAGGGGTCCTGGAATAGGCATTCGGCCCCTCACTTACACATGCAAGATTGCTAATGCCTGTTTCAGGTGGGCGCCACGGGTGCCTGGGCAGCCACCTTTGCCAATATAATGGCACCCATACCCCCGAGTGCAGATCAGGCATGAGACGTTGTGCCCCAAAATTGGTCCTTTTGGTACCCTTCATAATTTTGAACTGCCATTTTGAGTTTCCCCTTTCTGCATGCACATACTCAGGAATCAGGAAGCATTAGCAAGTGACTCCCTGGGGAATCCTGCAGGACTGCACCCTTTCCAGCACTGCATGCTGATTAGGAGGTGTCGGAGCTGATAAAATTCAGTACTGGCTGAGTATTGCTAACTTTTTCCAGCTCTGACTAGTCCTGATCAGTGTCAAGGGCCAGATGTGGAGGCCCCACAACGAAAATGGGGCCTTAGTCTCCACTGTGATGATGTGAAAGCCAGATGATATCGGATTAGCAGCTTGCTGTGCCACAAAGTGTAGAACGTGAGTTTACGCTTATGAGTCCCCACATGGTAAGGTTCTGATCTTAACGAAGGGCAAGTCTGTGACTTGCCTGTTTGTATAATTTCTCCAAATTCTTTCCGTGCTGCCAGAAGTGATTGAGACCAAATTTATGAAACATCTATCCTCATTACAATCATGTCTCACTGCTCCTTGTCTTTAACTCCAGTCAGTTACATTGCTGGCTCTTACTGTGCTGATGTTTATGGTAGGAGAGATTTTGGAGAAACTAGACATATTTTCAGTATTTGTTTATCATAGTCCCTATTACGCTCCACAGATTCAGCACATGTCTGCACTTTCACTGCATTTGAAGGTTTAGGAAAGTTTCCTAAATCATGCCCTATTGAGACAAACCAATTAGTTGCTGTATGTAAATGATAGCGCGGACTCTTCTGATGCAGTCAGAGGCTTTATCATCTCTTGGGTGGTTTTATATTGCACTGGTGCCACCAGATTCCCCAAGAGCAGAGTTTGTGCAGTCGGCTGGCTGCAAGCCAACTATAAAACTGCCAAGGACTCACTAAAACCGACGGCTCAGATCTTCCTGGCAGCCGATCGTAGGAGGTCCCAGCAGTTCCACATTTGGCTTGCAGCTGGCTGCATCAGGCCTGTGCTTTAGGAACCAATAAAATTAGCATGGTCTTGCACAATATATAAAAGCACCTTGAGGTGTTCAAGTGTCTGCCCTAAAGAGATTACAACATAGTTTAACCTCAAAGGGGCATGACATCCTTCACAAATATAAAACAAAGCAGGAGTCAGTGCAGCCCTCCCGCACCCCAGAGAATTCCACAGAAATTCCTTGTGTGTTGGCCTGTTTCCAAAAACATAAGCAAGATTTGCTTTGAGTGGAAAGGAATCTGCTTTAAAATTTTATTTCAATGAATGTTGCTTTGCTCAGGATTTAGAAGACGTGGTTTGTGATTTTAAAAAGGGGCAGAATTGAGAAAATTGCACAACAATGCATCTAAAAAAGGGAAGAGCCTTTGCAAAAAAACAAATCTGCCGTTCCCATTTTAACTCCGGGCCATTTGTCGCCGGGTGGCCAGCAGTGTGAGTGAGAAACTCACCCGCTGCTCTAGAAATGGGGCCCAGGGTATTTATACGCCTGGGTCTCACTTCAACCCCGCCAGCTGATTGTTCCAGGTGGGAAGTCATTGGGAAGCGGCGGAAAATTACACGGCCCAGAGGCCACCTGCAGAGACCGGGTAAGTGGCGGGATCGACTGAGGGGGCCACCTGCAGACATCTCACGATCGGGGAGGGCAAGTCCGTGACAGAGGAAGCCTTAGCTTACCTTGTGGGGCACTCCTGCTCCTCCAGGTCCCACAAGAAAAGTAAAGAAATAGTTAAATAACTTTTTCGGGGCCTTTTCCAGCCTCGATCCGCTTCCCCGTTAGGTTGGCCTGGCAGGAAACTCACTACCACTTCCCACTCAGACAAGGTTAAAATTACAAAAAGAAAATACTGCAGATGCTGGAAATCTGAAATAAAAACAGAAAATGCTGGAGACACTCAGCAGGTCAGGCAGCATCTGTGAAGAGAGAAACAGAGTTAACGTTTCAGGTCGATGACCTTTCGTCAGAACTGGAAAAAAGCAGGAAATGGAACAGATTTTTAAGCAAGGGTAGGGGCTGGGAAATGAGGGAGGGGATGAAAGAACAAAAGGGAAGGTCTGTGATAGGATAGAAGGCAGAAGAAGTTAAGAGACATTAAGAGATATTCAAGGCAAAAGGAGATGGTAATGGGACTGGTTAAGAAACAAAGGATGGCTCTAGATGAAGTGTAAATTGCGCTGGCAGAATGAAAGACAGCTGCCATGTGGGAGAGAAGAACAGAAGGCACAAACAAAAAGTGTGGATAAAAAATATATATATGATAGGGGCCGAGGTTATGATCTGAAATTGTTGAACTCTATGTTGAGTCCAGAAGGCTGTAAAGTGCTTAATCGAAAGATGAGGTGCTGTTCCTTGAGCTTACGCTGAGCTTCCGTGAAACAATGCAAGAGGCCGAGGACGGTGAGGTCTGAGTGGGAGTGAAGCGGTGAATTAAAGTGACAGGCGACCGGAAGCTCGGGGTCCCCCTTACGGACTGAACGGAGGTGTTCCGCAAAGATTAAAATTACAGTGTGTCCCGATGTCATCATCAGGACCTGTCCTGCATATATTTAAAAGGACCTCATGGGCTTTGAACGGGTGTTCTTGCCACTTGCTCAGTTGAGCAGGTAAAAATTGCGATCGGTTGGCTCCAGGGCGAGTAAGTAAACCAGCCGATTTTGATTGCCTGCCCAGCCAGTTTCCACTGGGCGGGTAGGGTTAAAATCGCCCCTTTGTGAAAGCACAATAAATTTCACACAAATTGAGCTGGGATTCTCCCCATTCACACTCAGTGGAGAAAATGTCAACCCAGGAGTTTTCAAATTATTATATAGTGCAAAAATAAAATCTGTAAATTCAACAACTGCAAGAGGAAAAGAGTCTCAAAAGGGTTGTGTGGGAGTGCAAATTTGCAGATACTTTGGGCTGGATTTTGTCAATGGGGACGTGATGGAGGCGGGACTGCCACTTTTTGGGTTGTAGTCCCGCCTCCATCGACTTGTGGCCAACCCACTGTATTTTCCCTTGATTGACCTTGTTAAGCCCGCCCAGCGGGCTCAGCAGGCCAATCAAGGGTCCCTTGGATACAGGTGACGTCAGCCATTGAAATTTCATCTGTCAATAGCTTTTGACAGATGAAATTTCAGCGATTGACAGCTCTGTGAAGCTGTCAAACACTGACAATATGATTTCTAACTTGAGTCCCTGTACTTAGACTCAGTTAGAAATCAATCCAGCACAGAAAGCAGAGACTGCAGCTTTTGACAGCTCCGCGGCCATTCTGCTTTCTGTGCCGGTGAGCTGAGGGACTCCCGAGAACTGAAGGAAGGAAGCCTGCAGGACAAAGTTAAAGTAAGTACAAGTTCTTAAAGCACTTTACACACACCAAACACACTAACCTCTGCACTCATGCACCCATCACTCAGCTGCACACCGGACATCCCGACCCCTCCAAGCCCTCCAGACCGACGGTCCGCCTCGCTAAATCAGCGTGGTTCGGACCTGTCAGGAAGCCCACACTTCAGGGCAAAAAATAGGGATTAGGCAAAAAACAGCCTGTTAACTACCTGTTAACAGGCAGTTTATTGGCACTAATCCCCTTCCCGCCTCGGGGAGGCGGGTCCCAGCACAGGTCGGGTACCCGCCTCCTGTGAAACTGGCATGGAGGCGGGTTGGGGGCGGGATGGGTTCGGGACCCCCGAATCTGCTATTTTCCCACCCCACACGCCTCCAAACCCGCCTCCATGGGCCGGTGAAAATTCTGCCCTTTGTGTCTCACTCTCCCCCTCCTGTACAGTGCGTTTGCTGCACAACACCACACGCGTTCTAATTCGATGAGTTTGTACATTGTTGCTAAAATATTCTGTTGTAATAATAAGTTATGGATGGGGTTGGCACAAGGACACAGAGCTCATGGCATAACTCACTTGACTGGTTGTGAAAGTCACAGTCTGCTAACCTGGAATATGTGAAATGTTATAAAAATCTGATCCTGGACTATGTAACGATAATATTAAATACATTCTCATCAGGAAATTAACTGAATAAAATAATGCCTTGTGACATTTGACTGCTTGAAAAAAAATGTTGCAAACTATAGCTCTGTGGGGCCAGTATTTATTTGAAAATATTGCTGCAGACAGAAAAAAGACACTACTTCCAGGCCTTTTGTAAATACCCTGCGGGCTCAGATATGCAAGAGCCGTTTGTAGAAAATGTGCGCTCTGGAAATGGTCTTGTGACACCAGGTCATTTGACTGTTCAAATCAACTCTTTCTGTCCATTGTCACAAATTCAAATTCTCTTTTCTAAACAGGGTTTATAGATATTCACCAGACCCACACCAGGGGAATTGCTGACATACTTCTTAAGTCTTATCAAACCAATGAGATACTAGAACTGCTCCTTGGAACGTAAATTCATGATGTGAGCAGATCAACCAGTTACACTTTCAAACAATATATTTACGCAGTATTACAAGCCCCTTTTTAGGTCAGTAATTCCAGTCACACTTTCACGTTAAAAGCAGTCCTTGACACCTCTCTCCAGACTTTCTGTCGGCATCTAGGCCATTACAGCTGCTCTGTTTATAATCCACTGCTCTAGACTTTAACCCCTTTGACCTCTGAACTGAAGAAACCTGAGCTTTTATTTCTAACAATCTAGATATTTTACCAGTTCTTGTTACACACCTCCTCCTCTCAACTTCTCCCAGCAGCTACCAACAGGAAACAGAGCCCTAACGTTCAATCTGCTGTTGTGAGGCTGGGTGTCTGCAACATGCTTCCAATCTCAAAATGCCCCCAGTGAACTCACTAAACAGTGAATGAGGTAGCGTCATTGCATTTGTCCGTGGATTCTTTTATTCTCAACCAACATGCCTGGGAGAAACAACTAAGCACAACAATAGTTGAAGCTGAAGGCCGTTCTCAATTGCACTCTCCAGTTTCACTTTATACTCAGAGTTAAAAACATCCAGAGGTGATTTTTCTCCCTATATTCAAGGGATGGCATTTAGGGGCATCAATAAATGAACGCCTACGTCTCTCATGTTCAAACTTCTAATTTTGGCTGTGTTCACATCACATTCTATTAATTAGGTATTTTAATTATTTGAAATCAATTTATGAAGTGATTTGGTAGCAATTTTGGATATTCTTGTCATATCTATCGCTGGCACAAGAGCATTCTTTACATGAAGCTAGACAATGAGTGTCGGCATACTGTTCAACTATGCAAGGCATCACAAATTGATTCTATCCTCACCCAACCTCCAGACATACGCACTTTTCAGCAAAAGTCACTGAGCAGCAATCAGTGAGACCCTGGCTGAATTTGCCCCTCTCTAGCCCAAGGGGTCTGAGTTAAATTGTGCCCTTACTGCCTGCCTGCAATTAGCAGACTTGGTGTGTATAATTTGGGATACTTTTACATTGGGAGCTTGTTTTAACCCGGTTTTGGGAGAGTGACCTCCATGTTCTACTCTTCCTTGTTTCTATTTACATTCTGCCATTGCACACTGTCGGCACCAACAGGTGGAAGGGACTTAGAAGTCTTAAAAGAAGGCTAGCTAACTGTAGTAAAATGGGGCAAAATCATTAATTGTCTGGGAGGAAGAGACTCTATGCCAGAAGAGAAGAAATGGGGTAGAGTTTCCGCTTTGGGAGCAAACGGCAATCCTGGCGCAAATTGCGCCCAAAATTGCTCTAGTTTATAGAAATTGTGTTTTTCTTGAGTTTCCGCTCAAGCTCATTTTCATATCGTCAAACGTAAATTCTGCCACGAATCATCGCAATCGGGCAGCTTTTTAGAACGTAACATTTTTTTTTAAATGTTGCTTTAAAAATTATTCCTTGATATATTTAAGAGTGGTAACTTGGTGTAGTTTGATTAATACAGCTGAAAATGGGTTTAATCACAAAAATAAGCATTTTAACCCGATTTTAAATAACTGAAAATGACTTTAAAAAATGACACAGAACCACTTACTAGTTATATTGGTGTACAGCAGTCAGTTTCTAAGTAAATTTAAAAAAATATGGTCTAGGAATTAGTCTCTGGCAGTGGCACAAAACGGGCGATATCTGATCGGCCTGCCCATTCTAGGCAGCGCCTGTTACTCTGTTCTATTGTAGTCAATGGAACTGAATAACAGTGGCTGCCTAAAACGGGCGGCCGATCGGATATCGCCCGTTTTGCACCACTGCCAGAGACGAATTTCTAGCCCAAACGCTTTTAAAACGTGCCTATTAGTGTCCCTGCACCTGAATAAAACAGCTTAATTTTTGAGCCTCCTCAAAGGCCTGCAAACAAGTACAATTAGCAGAAGCTCGCCATGGTGATTAATTTGATCTGGGTCGTGGCCAGATTTGTGGGCAGGGCCAGCTTCTAGAGTGATTTTTTTCAAACTAGCGCAAAAGATCACTGAACGTAATTTGTGCTTAAAATCCTATGACCTTTTGAGCCGGTTTCGCTCATTTCGGGCAAATTGCGCCAAAAAACCCAGCGCAACTGAGCGTAAACTCCAGGCCATGGTGTTTATTTTTAAGGACACAATCAAAAATTTGCATCTTCAGAGGCCAGTTTTCAGCTAATTTCAGAAATGAGCCCGTTCTGTGTATCCGATCAGGTTCACTGCATTTAGTGAAACAGAAATGTAGGAGACAGATCCGGGGTCAGATTACCAGAGCCAGGATAGTTGAGTCTACGCTGCTTTTCGAATGGGGAATGAGCCATTCAAATCAGTTAGTGTGGCCAAGGAGGAAATCACAGCGTCGATTTTAACTCTGACCTCCTGGCGGAAACCGGGAGAGCAGTTAAAATGACTGCAGCAATTTAACCCCACCATGTCCATCCCACACACAGTGAAAACACTGATACACATGGACAGACTGCAGGTAAATATGGATATAGATATACAAGTAATTACTCTGTATAACTTTAACATCTGAGAGAAATAGTTTAGATCCCTTATTAGGATTCAGCTTCACCCTGAGGCTGAGAGCATTGTTTTTCAATGTGTTATTTTGAAGCATTTTATTTCTGCAATTTTCTTTCTCCCATATGCTTTTAATGAAAAGGATGCAGTTCTTCACACAAAGGGTTGTAGAAATCTGGACTCTCTCCCCCAAAAATCTGTTGAGGCTCGGTGAATTGAAAATTTCAAAAATGAGATCACAGAATCCCCACAGTGCAGATAGAGGCCATTTCGGCCCATCGAGCCTGCACCGACACATATCCCACCCTATCCCCGTAACCCCACGTATTTAATCCCCCCTAACACTAAGGGTCAATTTATCATAGCCAAATCAACCTAACCCACACATCTTTGGACTGTGGGAGGAAACCGGAGCACCCGGAGGAAACCCACGCAGACACGGGGAGAATGTGCAAACTCCACACAGACAGTCACCCGTGGCCGGATTCGAACCCGGGTCCCTGGCGCTGTGAGGCAACAGTGCTAACCACGATGCCACCGTGCTGCCCAGATTGATAGAGTGATAGATTTTTGTTAGGTAAGGGTATTAAGGGATATCTTTTATATTAAGATGTCAGCTGTGGCTCAGTGGGTAGCACCCTCGCCTTTGAGTCAGAAGGTTGTGGGTTCAAGTCCCACTCCAGAGATTTGAGCACAAAAATCTAGGCTGACACTCTAGTGCAGTACTGAGGGAGTGCTGCACTGTCAGAGGTGCCATCTTTCGGATGAGATGTTAAACCGAGGCCCTGTCTGCTCTCTCTCTCAAGTGGACGTAAAAGATCCCATGGCACTATTTCGAAGAAAAGCAAGGGAGTTATCCCTGGTGTCCTAGCCAATATTTAACTCTCAACCAACATAACAAAAACAGATTGCTATTTGTGGGAGCTTGCTGTGCACAAATTGGCTGCCGCGTTTCCTACATTACAACAGTGACTCCACTTCAAAAAGTACTTTATTGGCTGTAAAGCACTTTTGGTCGTGAAAGGTGCAATATAAATACAAGTCTTTCTTTCTTATATGGAACCAAGTTGGGTAAATGGAGTTGAGGTACAGATCAGCCATGATCTCATTGAATGGCGGAACCGGCACGAGGGGCAGAATAGCCTATTCCTATGTTCCCATGAAGTTATTGGGATGTTTGGAAATAATGATCTTGTATATTGCTGGATGTCACTGAAGATATGCTGGGATAATTACAGTATACACCAGTTGACTTGAGAGGTCACCGCAGTTTCCAGGTATGAAGAAAGCATGCTTTGAGTATAATTGTTTTTTCTAAAGTCTTGGGGGGGGGAAATTTGGTTGGTTAGCACCTCCCGTTAGCACCTTTGGGGGGGGCGCTAACAGGGCGCTAGGAATTTAGCGCCCAAGCGCGGCGATTTTAGTGCCGCTCGCGAAATTGACCAGTCATTTTGCGGCAGCGCTAAACACTACCGCCACGATCTCCTGGGCCCGCAGATCGTGACATCAGTCAAGCATGCAATGCCCCGGTAGCACCCCGGACCAGATATTGAGTCGCGCCCCCTGCCTTAGCGCCTGCCGCTAAGAACGACAGGTAGAGGGGAATGTTTTCAAGTCGGGAAGGGGCTGGGGGAGTGCTATTTCAAGGCGGGCGCTTCCTGCCTTTTCTTGTCGGCACAATTTTTGGTACACGCCGGTTGAGAGGGAGAGAGGCGTCTGGAAAGATTTAACACTGTCCTAAAGAGTTTTGGCCCTCAGCCCCACTTTTGAGGTTCCTGAGCGCCGAGCTCTTTCCCTGCTTCCAACACAATTGCTTTGGAGTTCTCTCCAGGCCAAGATTCAAGGCTGCAATGAGCAGGTAGTGGCTGGCCAGCAAGATGGCCCCTCCCCTTTAAGAACTGGATGGCGCCAGTCTGTCTGGCTTCCATGGTAACTGACATCGCTTGAGCTTTGGTAGCATTGAGGTAACCTTAAGAGAGGTGTGTAGCACCTGATTGAGCGCTAAAATCACCTCCAGGGGCGATAGAGGCGAATTTTACAGTCGGAGGCGATAATTAGCGCCGGGCGCTAAGCTTTGCACCCAGCCAATATTAGCACCCCAAAATGGGCGATATCCAATTTTTCCCCCTTGCTCTTTGCCAACGCAAATCCACTGAGAGAACCAAATGAACACAATCAACATTAACAGGACACAACTTGCATTACAATATTTACAAATGCCCAAACATCGAACCAAAAAACACAGTATTGCAAAGCAAATAATAAGGATTAACATGTAAGGCTAAATTTTCTTCTTCACTGGATGGGCAATAAACAAGGGGAGCGGATCATTTGCCCATTGTAGAATACAATGAGATCAATGGGATGAAAGTCAGATGGGTTCTATACAAGGTGGATGATCCCCTCCACCAGATGGGCATCCATGTGAAGACAAAAATTTGATCCCATATTTTCCTATAATCCATCTGTTGCCATTGACTATCGCTAGAACTACTAAACAAGAGCAAATCTTCACAAATGCATTTATGATGTTGCTACAAATAGCAGCAAGAGGAATTCTTATATCCATATTTTTTTGGTGAATTTTTATTAAAGTTAACAAAGCCATTGACATAATATGGAAAATGTTCCACTTTTGGCCTGAAGGTGGTGACTTTTCCCGCCAGCAGCTTTTCAGTACCTCACCCGGGTACCAACAGCCCTTCAGCATCTCACCCGGGTCCCAACAGCCCTTCAGTATCTCACCCGGGTACCAACAGCTCTTCAGTACCTCACCTGGTATCAACAGACGTTCAGTATCTCACCCGGGTCCCAACAACCCTTCAGCATCTCACCCGGGTACCAGTAGCTCTTCAGCATCTCACCCGGGTACCAACAGCCCTTCAGTACCTCACCCGGGTACCAACAGCCCTTCAGTATCTCACCCGGGTACCAACAGCTCTTTAGTATCTCACCCGGGTACCAACAGCCCTTCAGTATCTCACCCGGGTACCAACAGCCCTTCAGCATCTCACCCGGGTACCAACAGCTCTTCAGTACCTCACCCGGGTCCCAACAACCCTTCAGCATCTCACCCGGGTACCAACAGCCCTTCACTACCTCACCCGGGTACCAACAGCCCTTCAGTACCTCACCTGGGTACCAACAGCCCTTCAGTACCTCACCCGGGTACCAACAGCCCTTCAGTATCTCACCCGGGTACCAACAGCCCTTCAGTACCTCACCTGGGAACCAGCAGCCCTTCAGTGCCTCACCTGGGAACCAGTAGCCCTTCAGTACCTCACCCGGGTACCAACAGCCCTTCAGTATCTCACCCGGGTACCAACAGGCCTTCAGTATCTCACCCGGGTACCAACAGCCCTTCAGTATCTCACCCGGGTACCAACAGCCCTTCAGTATCTCACCCGGGTACCAACAGCTCTTCAGTATCTCACCTGGGTACCAGTAGCCCTTCAGTATCTCACCTGGGTACCAGTAGCCCTTCAGTATCTCACCTGGGAACCAGCAGCCCTTCAGTGCCTCACCCGGGTACCAACAGCCCTTCAGCATCTCACCTGGGTACCAGTAGCCCTTTAGTATCTCACCCAGGTACCAACAGCCCTTCAGTATCTCACCCAGGTACCAACAGCCCTTCAGTATCTCACCTGGGTACCAACAGCCCTTCAGTACCTCACCTGGGTATCAACAGCTCTCCAGTATCTCACCCGGGTACCAACAGCCCTTCAGTACCTCACCTGGGTACCAGTAGCCCTTCAGTATCTCACCTGGGTACCAGTAGCCCTTCAGTATCTCACCTGGGTACCAGTAGCCCTTCAGTACCTCACCTGGGTACCAGTAGCCCTTCAGTACCTCACCTGGGTACCAACAGCTCTCCAGTATCTCACCTGGGTACCAACAGCCCTTCAGTATCTCACCTGGGTACCAACAGCTCTCCAGTATCTCACCCAGGTACCAACAGCCCTTCAATATCTCACCTGGGTACTTACAGCCCTTCAGTACCTCACCTGGGTACCAGTAGCCCTTCAGTACCTCACCTGGGTACCAGTAGCCCTTCAGTACCTCTCCTGGGTATCTACAGATCTTCAGTACCTCACCAGGGTACCTAAAGCCCTTCAGTACCTCACCTGGGTACCAGTAGCCCTTCAGTGTCTCACCCAGGTGATCAATACTCATGTGTGATCTCGGAAAAATAAAAAGTAGAGAAGAACTTGCATCTATAGATCGCCTTCTCACATCCTCAAGATATTTCAAAGCACTTCGCAACCAATTAATTATTTTTTTGATGTGTTGTCCCTGATGTTATGTAAGCAAATATATCAGGCAAATTGCAAACAGCAAAGTCCCACGAGCAGCAAATGAGATGACTGACCATTTAATCTGTTTATAGAAGTATTGGTTGAGGGAGAAATGTTGACCAGGACAGCAGGAGAACTGAATGATGCCTTGAACAAAATCTTTTACATCCTACTGAAGAAGCAGATGGGAGCATCTCCTTTGACAGACTGCACTTCTATCAATGCAGCACTCCTTCCCTCAGTACTGCACCAGAGTCAGCCGAGATGATATGTTCAAGTCCAGTCGTGGGGTTTGAACCCACAACCTTCTGACTCAGTGGAAAGAAATAATGGGGGTGAATTTCCATGAAGTTTTTCTCACTAGTCCGCTGTACCTTTGATGGAAGAGCCATGGGAGCCTTGGAAAAACGGTGTAAAGGCAATTTCCGCCATTTTTCCTGCATTTCCGCAGCTCTTCCGCCGAAGTTATGACAAACAAGCAGGAGAACCTCCGTGGAAATTCACCCCCAGTGAGTGTCAGCATCAGAGCTGAGCCCAATCCTTCATTCAACATTCACACACCTCTGCTTCCAGCAAGAGTTACTGGATAGTAATCAGGAGTTAGAATTTTCCCATCAAGTAAATCAGGAGCTGAGGCTAACTTCAGCACCATTACTGCTGAGATCAGCAAATTCAGCACAGACCACACATTAAAGAGCGGCCGTTCTGGTCTACATGACTTAGTGCTGCTTTAAGAGGTGCATTTCCCCATTGTAGTATATGGGGACCCCAGTGTGATTTTAGTTTGTTGCTTCCAAGCTATTGTTATGACTTGAAGCACTGCCAACCTAAGGACTGAAATTTCGCTCTCATGCACCGTGAGCACCAGCAACAGAGAGAACAGAAAATCGGGATTAGAGTCAGTGCGCCTGATTTGCATTAGCCCTGGGTTTTTTGATGGGGTGCGCTGGTGGTGCAGGGGCCTAGTGGTGTTCCATGGTGCAAGCCTCATTTCAGCATCTGTTTGCCGTGTGAACTTTTTGCCCCAGGAATTCTCCTGGGTTGCACCCTTGGCACAGGGCTAGTACTGTGTACCTTTAAATGTTAAGGCAGACCAGACTCCTGTAGGCACATAGCAACCAGAAGCAGCTCTAAAACTAGCCCAACTGACCTTTGATATGATTAGTTCTTGTTCTTTTGGCATTGCACCATTGTTCTTTTTCTTGTACTGTTTCGTACCATTTGTTCCCTTTTGTTCTGTTTCAACTTTACTGCTGTGTTCCTCCATTTGAACATTTCACCATTCATAAGCTGTCCTGTCTGCCCCTGGGCACTAGCAGTGTTCTACCTAATCTCAGCGTAATACACAGCAGAAAATGCCCAATCTCAAAACTCTGCCACCAACAGGAACTGTAGATTCTGCTAAGGGGAACAGATAGTTAGAGAGAAACTATTTCCGCTGGTTGGGGATTTAGGACTAGGGGGCACAGTCTAAAGATTAGAGCCAGACCTTTCAGGAGGGAAATTAGGAAACACTTCTACACACAAAGAGTGGTAGAAGTTTGGAAAACTCTTCCGCAAACGGCAATTGATGCTAAATCAATTGTTAATTTTAAATTGGAGATTGATAGTTTTTTGTTAACCAAAAGTAGTAAGGGATATGGGCCAAAGGCGGGTATATGGAGTTAGGTCGCAGATCAGCCATGATCTCATTGAATGGCGGAACAGGCTCAAGGGGCTGAATGGCCTACTCCTGTTCCTATAAGAAGTTCCACCAGCACATGTCCGCTCCTGCGAGGAAATTCTGACCTCTGCACCCCTAGTGCATTGTGCAAATCATGCTGGAAGCAACACTAGCTGCATCTCCCCAAATCCCTTTCCCTGTATCCCAGTGCACTGACTTCAAGACTGAGTTTCTGCTTTTAAATCCCTCCATGGCCTTTCCTGACCCTATCTCACTGACTTCCTCAAGCCATATATTCCAACAAGCACTATTTGCCCCTCTGACACAGAATTACTCCTTGTTCCTACTCACTCCTCGTCACCATCAGCAGCCACTCTTTAATCACTACACTCCTGCCTGCTGGAATTTCCTCACCCGTTACCTCTCTCTGCATTTAAGAGTTCCTTCAAAATAATTTGTCAACTGTGACTTCCATAAATTTTTCCACTATCCCGCCCTTTTTCTTACTGCTTATGGCCAAGTATTTTTCCCTCCTCCTAAAGCAGTTTGAGACATCTCTCTGTATACAAGAAGTCCTATTAAAGAGTGAGTGGTTGTAATTCTTTTGGAAAAGTTATCTCAATGTTATACCAGCTAGATTATTGATGCTATCACAGGGGGGAATAAATTCGGTATCGACCATTTTGGGGCGTTAACTGTAGCGCCCGGCGCTAATTAGCACCGGCGACCACGAAATTGAGTTTTAGCGCCCCAAGAGGGAAGTAGAGCGCTTGATTTAGCGTTCCACTTCCTTCTTAGGGCGCTAACGTCAGAGAGCAGGGCGGAGACTTCAGCAGCGCTGCACACTGGGCCATGTAGCGCTGCCATGTTCAAAGGCTCCTTCCCTCCCTTAAAGGGAAGGGCCATCGCTGCAGGCTCTGCAATTTAAAAAGTACCTACCTGGACCACCAAGGTAGCCGCGATCCCGCGCAATCAGCCCGGCACTCGTGGAGAGCGCTGGGCTGATCGATCGCAGGCAGGAACCTGTGAAAAAACCTGGAACAAGAAAGGTAAGTTTTTTTTACTTACCTCAGCCACCTCGCCTTTAAACATCGCCCCCGAAGCAGCCGGACTGCCTGATGCACGCCTCCTGCAGCTGTCGGTGTTTTCGACTGGCGCTGCTGCAGAGGGCGGAAGTCAATTTTGGGTCCGGGGCGATGCGCACGGCGATAACGTCACGATCTCCGGGCGAAGGAGATTGGGGCACAACGCTGTAGCGCTGCCACAAAACTTCCGCCGAATATGGCGGGAGTCGATGTCAGTGCCGCGCCCGGTCGCAAAGCCATTTGCTCCCCATTAGCGCCACCAGCGGGAGGCACAAAGGCACCCAATTTCACTCCCTGGGACTTTTAGCCATTGTATGAAATGGCTGTGTTTTATGAAGTTGCAAAATTGCTGTACTCTGGAAAATGACCATCTTGTGTCAGTTCTGTTGTCACCCATGTTTCTTGGAAGAAATAAGTTTGTATTCCGACTTTACAAACTTTAATGAACAGAATGGTTACATTTGATATTTATAACAATTCTCTGAAGTAATTTTAGTTTAGTTTGTGCTATGTACTGTATACTTTTTTCAGTAATGAATGATATCCAAAAGTTCCATATTGGGGCCATTAATATGATGACTTTAATATGGGCCAGCTTTACTTCACTTTACACAGTACACCCATATGGCTGCCACATGCTGCACCAGGTTGGCACCACCCCACACCAACACCATAAAGCATCCCTACAATGACCAAGCCTTTCCTTTCACACTCACCACCATTGCTGGAGGTACCGTTATGTCTCACCATAACGGTACTGCAACTCACTAAGCCACTTCCAAAGGTGCACACAAATTTGTCCAAGACGGGAAAGTGGTGAAAATAAAGATTTTTATGGTTGACAATACATTAATGGAAACTTGACATTAATATTGAATAAAACACCCAAGTGTGTCATCTTTCTCTCCCGCATGCTTCTACGAGGTGCTACTCCTGTGGCTTCAACTGAGGTAGAGGCAGGCTGCTCACTTCCCTGCTGTGACAGTTTAGACACTCTTGGCAGACGTCCTCTGGGTCTTGGAGCTTGTGATGGCCCCGCCAAAGTCTGCTCCTCCTGGGACTGTGCAGGGGCAGACTCGGCCATTGCGATCCAAGGAGCCATCTGGGGCTCTGACAATGGGGTGGGAGAAGTGTAAACACTTTGAGAGGAGCCCACACTTCCATGTCCCCTCTCACTGTCATCCCTCTCATGGGCCACCCGCACTTCCGTGCTAGCAAGGAGCTGGAGAGAACCTTGCTGCACATCAGTGGGGCTATGAGGACCAACGTCTTCGCTGACATCCCTCTTAGACAGGAGGTCTATGAGCCTCTGCCATCTATTCTCCATAGAGACCATGTGCTCATGTGAGTGGTGCATTAGCTGCTCCATGCAGGCGGCCATCCTTTCCATGGAAGAGCCTACAGTCACTATCGCCTGCGACATGGTGGTGCTCATGTTGGAGATGGACTCCTCCATTCTCTGAACATTTGCAGACATCGCGGTCGCAAAACCTGTCAGAGCCTCCTGCACTTCTTCCTGCACCTCCAGGATCGCCCTCTTTCTGGATGGCCCGAGGCTCAGCGTCTGCACGCAGCTGAGCAGAGCTGGGAGCATCCTGCGGCCTCCGACAAGAACTCTCCACTGCTGTCCCTGTCTCCACCATCTGCTCTTGCTCACTTGTGACTTGTGACGCACCCGGTAACAACACTGCTCTATCTTTCATGGGACCCATCAAGGTGTGCGTCTCTGCACTGGTGCTGGGTGCGCTCATGTCTGGTGGCGCTGTGCCCTCATCCTCTGAGGAGTCGTCTTGCTCTTCCTCCTAGACCGTGGGGGGGGGGGGGGGGGGGAGGGGGGGAGGGGGAGGGTGCTCATGATGGACTAGTGAGAGAATAAAGAGATGAGTTAGATATGCCATATGAAGAATGGGTACACATACTATTATGCACATGATGACCATCCAGTGCCTGATGACATCAGTCCCCATATGAGTGACTGATGTATGCCATGTAGCTGTATGATATGTAATTCTGTCACCAGGTTGCTGAGATGTCCCCCTCCCTCCGTCTCCCACCTCCAGCTGCTCGGCCACTCCCGATACTTCCAACGCAGCCTCCTCTGCTGTTGTGAGGGTGGCAAATGATGGAGGTCCACCCCCAGTTCTCTCCCTCTCCCTCTTATTGTGGGCTCTCTTTTCCTGCAAGGAGGGAAAGAACAGAAGGTTGAGTGAGCGTGATGGAATGAGTGTAAGGAATGGATGGGTTACATCTTTAGAGGGTGACTATGATGGATTGGGGTGGCAATGCCAAGTGGCCTCCTTGTGCGTTGTTAGTTGGTATGATTGCATTAGGATGAGGGCGAGTGTGAGGGGTGATTAGTCAGATGGGGAAGTGATAATGTAGATAGAGAGGGATGGGTGGACGTGCAAGGTGTGTTGGTGTGAGTAAGGATGTGCAGGAGTAGGGTTGGGAAGGCAGAGTGATGGGGATGTGATGAGAGGCAGAGCAGGATGAAGTTGAGTGTGGCTTTGTACTCACCTTTCTGATCTAATGAGATCATTGAAACATTTGCGGCACTGCACCCAGGTCCTCCTGAACACACCCCTGCTGTTGACCTCCTCTGCAATTTGGAGTCAGGCTCTTTTTGTCTCCTGGGGAGGTTTCTTCTGCCCATTCGAAGGGAAGAGGACCTCCCTGCGTGCTCTGACTCACTCCACAAGCATATGGAGAGAGACATCGGAGAACCTGGGTGCAGCCCTCTGCCTCTGTGCTGTCATCTCTCCAACTGTTTGGAGCAATCAACACCTCCAGTGTGCTGCCTGCTCACTCCTAAATCAACCTTCAAATGCAATGTGGCCATGGCCCCTTTAAATATCCCGGCTGAAAACGCATCATCAATGACGTCATCAGACCCGCACCATTTAAGAGGGCCGGGTAACGCGCAGGGCGGGCTTAATAGGCCCCATTAGTGCAAAGTCGATCTCAGCAGCGGGATGGAAGCAACAGCGGGGTCGTGACCCGCCACGCCGACCACCCGCACCCGACCCGCCCAGGTACAGAAAATTCCGGCCAGTCCAACTTCTATGTTATTTGGAAGGAGGCAATGGGGGGAATTTTAACCCCACAAAATGGGTGGGTTGGGGTCAGGTGGGAGGTTAAAGTATAAAAAATGTGAAACCCGACCGCAGCCCACCCACTTCCTGGTTTAACGGAGGCGGGACGGGGCGGGAAGCCAACCTGCTCTCAGGAGGAGGATTGAAACTTTAAATATTATAACGAGGCTGGAAGCATTGGATTTAGCCTGCTCTGCAGGTTTAACTGTGACTGGCCGGGGATCCCAAACCTCGGGATTCCTGGCAGCTGCAGCGAGACGAGGACAGTAAGAAAGAAAGAAAGACTTGCATTTATATAGCGCCTTTCATGACCACCGGACATCTCAAAGCGCTTTACAACCAATGAAGTACTTTTGGAGTGTAGTCACTGTTGTAATGTAGGGCAGCCTCGGAGAGAAATCCTTGTGGGCCGGGAGGAGCAGGCGTGCTTCTTCCCGGCCCCCCCAAGCTCCCCCAACATCAGCCCCCACCGGGTTCAGGGACCCCCACTGATTCGGAACACCCTTCCCCGGGTCGGGGATCAGAACCGCCCCAGGATCGGACCGCACCCTCCACCCCGGGTCGGTGATTGGACTCCCCCACGCCCCCCCACCCCGGTATCGGACTCCCCCTGCCCCCCACCTGGGGTTGTGGCCTTTTGTCCAGCGTTCCCCGCCCAACTGAAAGCCAGCCTGTCAATCAGGTTGACTTCCGGGCGGGGAACCTGCTGGTGACATCACACACACGCTGTGCAGTTAAAACGCCACAGCGTGCGGGGAAACCCGGACTTGCCATGCTCTACCAGGCCCCACCCATTCCTGGTGGGTCTAAACGCCAAAATTCCGACCAATGACTCCTCAAGACAGTTCTGCTTCTGTACCAACTTCCATTTCAAAGCTGGCCTACTAAGGTATTCCCATACGGCTCATAGGGGCGCTATGCATACTGGACCTCCAACAGTTGGCCATTCATAAACCACTGCTATTGTTATTACTTCATTAGCAATGCCCTGAGCCTCAGCCTGTGCTTGCTCCTCAACCTCACTACATATTCTTCCAGAGTGTGTGTATTGTGCTGGAAATGGTGTCAGTGTGAGTGGTAATGGTTGATGCTGTAGGAAGTGCTGTTCTTTGGGTTTTCTCTTTGCTATGTGAAGATAGTCAACGGTATACTTTGAGTAAGTAAACACACTTACCGCCATGGGTACTGGAACATCATTGGGAGCATGATTATGCGCTTGTCACTAAATATGGGCAAGTTCATGTAACATATGATTCAAATTATAGAATATCTAAATAAACTGCTACATACCACAGGTTGTATGCTGTCCTCCAAGCTCCACAGATCCCACTTTTTCCGTACTCGTCTCCTAAACAGCTGGACAATAGCTTCTTGATATGGAGTCAGTGGTTTATGGTTTCAAGATCCACCACCTGCTGCACCCTGCACCTTTCTCTGATTATATAACAGTTTTACTTTGAAACCTTAGCACCGTGGGGATTAAAAATCAGTGATTTCCCCCGTGGAAATTGCTTCCTGCAGTACATTTTCTTCCATTATAAATAACTCTTGCATTTTAATTTCTAATAACTTACTTGTTAAGTTATAGTTAATGTTCCTTTGTGTCAGTACAGGTGTTCTTTACATATATTTTTACATGTGTCCTGTACTGCTGCTTCACAGCCTTACCTTTGTGCTGTCCCTTAACTCATGGAGCTTTCTTCTCACCTTCAGGTCCAGGTCCTTCTAGTTGATGCCCCTGTGTTAGCAATCTCTGTGATGTACCCCCATGCTGCTTTCTCCTCTGCATCTTCAGGGATCATCCTCCCCCACCAAAAATATTCACGCAATGCTCCTTTATCTTGTATTTGACTGCTTTTTTTCATGACCTCGAATGAAATCACATCCTTGGCAATGGCACATTTCAAGACATGACTACGTTTTTATTATCGGTTTGTTAATTTCAACAAAAACACTTGTTTATCTAGTTTTTTTTAAAAGAAAGAAATTCTGGCCCTCTAATTTTTCCATTGCATTGCTTAACTAATAAATAATTAATAAATAATCCAGCCTGTGCAATAGCATAGGAAAATTTTGCAAATTAGAAATATTGAGACAAATCATGCTGAAAATCAGTAACTCGATTTAAATGGTCTATTATGATAAAAGCACAGTAGGTTGGCATCATGCAACAAAACCAAAGGTTATTTTCGCAGTGTGCACCACAGATTTTGAAGTGTATACATATTAGCTCCCATTTTCACCTTTCCTGCCGTTGAACCCAAAAGTTTGAACTGTTTTGTTTGCACATATATACCCAATTTGCAATTTTTCTCTGAAGCCTTTTCTTTGGTTATAACCAAATGATGTAATATTGCAGACACAGAGCTGGGCCTCCACTCTGCTTGCATGTACAAAGTAATTGGATACAGGAACTTCTTCGTGATAGGTGCACTGTCCTCCATAGTTTCCGTACACCTGTATTGTTTAATTTCTGACAGATTTACATTTTCTTTTGAAGCTTCAGGAATTGTTGAAAAACTGAGGTGAGATTTCTGCTGGTCTTATATCTGCTGTGCACATGTGTCAAGATAAAAGATTGAGCACAAAATGACAGAGCTGAATGGTCGCCATGATGATCCACCTCAGTTTTCCCCAACGATCGGCCTGCTACCACTTTCACAGGGGCCTACTGCTGGGCAGGCGAAGCGCTTAACGTACATAGGAACCCGATTGTCATTTTAGGATAGCAGTGGTCGGCGCGTGCAGGCCACTGCCACCCTGACTTGCCACCCTCGGCCTTACCTCCCCCCCCTTCCTCCAGGACCCACCTGGAGCTTCCGCCAGCATCTCAGTAGGCCAACATTCCTGTAGCCCAAATCTGGCAAGCTACTTCAGGACACCCGTTTGGCCGGTCGGATTCACCAGGCCTCAAAATCGCAGCAGCCTCTTTGTCACCAGAACAGGTGGCCACCGAAAAGTTATAATCTACCTGAAAGTCCTGAGGTGAAAGGACGTTGTTATAACTCACTGCAACACCCAGTCCCCATACATTTATAAAGCCAAGTGTTATCTAAGAAGCCCAATAATGGACAATAACAGTTGTTTCCCACGTAGACTTTATTTCACTTTCTTGGTAAAGGGTAAGTTGATCAATTAAGAAAGAGTACAAGTTCAGCATCTTTACTTGTAATGGGAGTTGTTGAGTGATCACACAGTTCAGCTGGTGTAGTCCCTACATTATCTCCAATCTATTCACTTCCCTTTTCGCCCATGAGGTGAGCTCATTAAAACCAGTTCTTTTGAAATATGCAACCCTGGTACACTCATTCACCTCACTAATGGCCCTGGATTGATTCCTAATTAGTTGTGCTTTTGGTTGAAATCGAGTTTCAAAGTGCAGTTAAGTCCAAAGTAGCAACGTATAGTAGGGTCTTTGAACTATCAAATCGTCGTTTTACACTTAACTTCTTTTTTACTGGAATTATCATCTGCTATTTCTACACCTGAACGATACTTACTACTAAACAGGACTGAGGAGGCAAGTAGAGAAGAGTAGGCACCTTTCATTTTTTATTGCTTGTCTTTTAATAAATCACTTTTGTTCAAATGGGATATAGTTTTCTTGTCTGCAGATTAAGCTGCAGCTTGCCCCTTCTTAACATCCAGAATGCTAACATCTTATTTTCAGGCTGAATTATCACACATTTCGATAACAGGCTGAGCCATGGTGCCCAAGGGTTTATAAAAACAAGATTTATTTAAGAAGCGAATTAACTCTCTTTAAAATATATTCTCTACGATTTTAATTCAGTGACTCTAAACTACCTATAGGCCACAGCTTGCTCTCTGGAGCAGTTACTTTCCCTAAATGTGAGAGATTCCAAAGTATAAATATAAAATCAATATCTAACTCACTGTCAGAAAGGTCATGCTTGCTAAAAAATGATTGCATTTCCCTACACCGTAGCTTTATTTAACCTCAGGAAACTACACAGCCAGTAAAATGTGTACGCAAGTGTGGTGCAGGCCTTCATTAGTAGCTGCTATCAGATGAGTTCCATCATTGTTAGTCGACAGTTATGCCATCTGACCATCTTTGTATTCAAGAGCTATAAGTCACTGCCTGGAAGCTGGGATTGATCCCTGTCAGGATTTCCCCAGAGGAGTTCCCACATGTAACAGAATTACATACACTTTGATCTGCAGATTAATGTGGTTAGGATCACCAGTCTTTGTCTCCTCCTAACAAGTCAAGACCCTTTCTTGTGATTGATTTAAAATCCAGGTTTCCTTGTACCTTTTAAATTTATATCCAATAAAGACTGAATCACATGTTCATTTGTATAATAAATTGTGGCAATTAATGTATCGATTGATTTTTCTCTCTCTCCACAGCCTTGTCCAAGTAAGGCCATTTTGGAAATCAGCAGAGGGTGACATTTTATTTATCATTAGCACATAATAGTAATCTATTAGATTTTTTTAGGCAACATATGTAACACTTTTTTAAAAAAATCAAAATTTCCACATCTTTTTGCTGAAGTATTGCTGAAATATTCTTCACAAGTGTAGGAGTTCTGTTCAACAGTATGTCCAACAATCTTAAGAACAGGGTAATGTTACACTGCTTCCACTATTCCATGCTTTAATTTTGATTAAATCACATGACTATGTCAAAGGTCACACTGAATTGTATGGGATAGTTTCCACATTTTACTCAGAAAAAAAATGGGGATAAGATTGTCTGCAGTAATATTTTATATGGACATGCTTTCATAAATTTAAAACCTTAAAAATCACAATCACCTCCAGATAATGCAGAATGCATTCAGTGACTGTGGAAATGGTTCTGTTTATTTGTGAAGGTTTTATGAAGCATGTCAGTATGCAGAGTGAAACTGAGTTGGCCTAGTATTCTTTTTTTCCACCAATGTTCCCTGATTTTCACCCTTAACCCTTCTCTCCTGCAAGTGCTGATTCATGCTGGACAACTGTTTCAATAGTTTATCCATGTTACCTTCTGTGAAACTAAATAATGGGCCAGAGTTTACAGTGTCTTCGACGGCGTGCGTACGCCGTCCTAATCCTTCTGTTTGGGCGCTGCAAGTTCCGGGTTTCCACATGCACTGCGCATGCGCAAAAACCCGGAACTTGTGATCTGTCAAGGTACGTCTTGACAGATCTACTGAACTGACTGAGAAATCACTTTCACTGGCGCAATGTTGGGCTATTTGCCCAACTACTGCCCAGCAATTGCCCACAAAACTTACAGCTGGTAAAAGCAGGCATAGGGCCTGTTTTCACCAGCATAAGGGTTATTATAAATCTTAAATTAAACATTTAAAAATAAAAAATGATGCACAAACACTTAAAATTAGTTTATGCAAATATTGGCCCAGATTAAAATGTTTAAAATTATTTTTCAAAAAATTAAATTTTTATTGTATTTGGTATTAAGGGACTTTTAATTAAATTTGAAAATCAGAACATTTATATTTATTAGAATTGTCTAAATTGTTTAATTATTTGGGGATTCCATTGCATATCATTAGGGGATTCTGTTCGGAAATGACTGCAATGGAATCCTCCTTTCTCATTGGAGGACCTGGCCCACGTGATCCCAGGGACGCTTCCAAACTGCCTGTATCCCTGAGATCCGTGGGCCTTTACACAAGCGTACGCCTGCAGGCCCAAGACCCGAACTCTCTGTAGCTTTGGTGCCGGGAGGTAAGTTCGTAGATGTTTCGCGGGTCGGAGGCGTACTCCGGAGGTATGCCTCCGACCGCAAATTCAGGGTCAATAAGTGTCCACACAGGCTTCTCAACCATAAGGGCATCATCACTGAACCTATTATGTCACAACCCAATGTCTATACACACATGCATTTCCACCAAAGATCACTCCGTGTATGTAGGCCGATTGTTGTGGCCCTGTTCCAGCTGGCATCAGTTACCCAGGTACAAGACCAAATATCAAACCTGGCACATTCTTGCTCTGTGTGCTTCAATAGCACATCATGCGGAGCACTTACCTACAGACATTGGGGAACTAAGTTGGTCTAAATTTAGTGATGTAGAGAAATTAACCCTTTTATGAAGCTGCTTAGGCAAAAAATCCTTTGCACTTTACTCCAAGGGATCATTCCAGTTCATATAATTATATGAGAAGTATTTCAGAGATAAAAGAATATGTTGAACAGCTATTGAATGCATTCTAGATATATCACAGAAATTTGGATTTGAACACTCTAGACTTTTAGTTAAAATTAAATATGTAAAATATCCCATTCAACATAAATAGATTAAAACTGCCACAGGCAAATTTTGTTTGTACATTTCCACTGTGATTCATTGTAAAAGAGAACTGCAGAAATACATGGAGCAATATATGTTTTCTTTCTAATTTCACAGCACTAACTAAAAACGTGCTTTTATATTTATTTTTCAAATTTGGGATGGCAATGTATCTCCACCTCATGAAGGGTTAACATATCAACACTTCAATTTAAATATTTAAGGGATTTCCCTTCAGGAGAAGATTTATATAATAAAGCTTTGATAGTATTGAAATCATCCTATATAGGCCCAAATGAGGCGATTACTGCAGCCTTGAAACATGCATAAAGATAAACTAAGCATTCCTCAGTGAAGGTGCTGAGAATCACATTACCTTCATATCTGTTCCATTACAGACAGCATTCATCGCACAGGGTGTACTGTACAGAATAGGTAATGATTTCAAAGACCACACAAACTAGAGGACTACCTGATTAACCTTTCACTGACTCCTGTACCACGTGGTGCAGAAGCTTTCCTTTCCCTGGTGAGATAGCATTGGAAGAAGATGTTAAATTTAACCTCTTGCAACATGATAAATTGACAATAAAAAATTCAATGGCCAAGTAATTACCAATCACTTTGGGCATCAGCAACATTTTTCAGTTCTGTCAAGTCTCATTGGCACAAAAGCTTCAGCTGAAATTCTCTCGATCTTCCTCTTTTTAACTTTGTTTCATGATGCAGATTAAATCTGCCACACCATTACTGATTTGTTTTCCTAATTTTTCATGTCTACACTCTGCCCCAGCTGCACTAGGCTGATAATTGTGGGGCCCAGCCCTGATGATTAACATCAGCAGAATTAATTATGCTTGCCATTAAGGCTCCAGGTTGCACATGGTGATCAAGAAAAATTAAGTTTCTGTGGGCCTCTAAATCATCTCACCTTCGAGGGAAGCGATCTTGAGGAGACAGCTAAACTGGAAGCTGCAATCTTAACCAAACAGTTGGTGTGCATACCATAATAGTCAATTTAGCAGCCTTTTCAACTCAGAGAATTACTGAATAAACAGTTCTGCCTGCGAAAAACATTGCAAACATGACCAGAGCATTTAGCAAAGAAACATCTCATGTATAAGGTTATTTTTCAAAAATCATTTGGGGAAGAATTGTCATTTGGTAACTTGTTCCTCTATGATGATTTTGCCAGATTATATAAAGGAACACCGTGAAGAGAAGGCAAGCTACTGAACAACAACTGGAAAATACAATGTGCATTACTGACATTTTAATGGTGTAACATTTAGACTATGACGATATATGTTTGTGCCTGTTTTTGTGTGTGAAGCTCCCTTCTTATTCTCTAAACATGTGTGATGTTTGAGGACTAGGTAAAGGCTCAGATTATAACAACGCTATTCCCTGACCTGCTAGTTGCTGAATACCACAAAACCACAGAGGTCATTAATAATTCATCTACTTGGTAAATAAAATGCAACCCACACTTCCACAAACAGAGTTTTATGTCAGGAATCTTGAAGATGATCAATATTCAGCTGTAAGGCTTAGTTCTATAAAGTCTGGGGTTAATTCAGCGAACCTGAGACTAGACTTGGAATATCAGTAAGGATGAAATGTTTTAACATTGTTTCCTTCAATACTGTTATGGGATTGCACAATGTACAATGTCATCAGCCTATGCTTGAATGTCATTTCCAGATCAGTGACTAGCTCTTGTTACAAGCAGTATATTTATGAGAAACTTCAAATCAAACATTTCAATTTAATATTGAATTTTACTTAGACATATCCAAAGCACAAAAGTTTGAAAGTATAAGATTTTGAGCCCAGTTTTTATATATAATTATTTTATTAGTTTCTTGAAATCATTTACCCAAATTTTTAAATGCCTTTCTTTTCTTTCAATTAATTCTTGTATTTTATTACTGATTTGCCGTGTGTCTTTACCAACTATACATTATGAAACATAGAAGACTTTTAATGCTATTGCAATGCCTTAAATTACAAAGATAGCGATTAATGGAGTGGGTGTGCTGTGAGTGAAGCTGGCTCAGCAATTCATTGAACTCTTGGAGAATATTAGAAGAATGTATGTTTTTGCAGGTGTTAGATCTCATGTGAGTAGCAGCAGAACCAAATAGGAGGATTCTGCTGCAGGATGGCTCTTTCCCCATCACTGGTTTTACTGTACGCCTGTTCACTAGGGTCCTGCTCCATCCCTGTCAATATTGAAATGTGCAATTGTGGTGTTAGGATCCTGAGGTCTCTGATCATCCCATTTCTCAGGAGGTATGCACCAAACATGGAAAAACAGCTACTATGTATTCAGTCAGTTCATTTTGCAGAATCGCTGTAACCCTGGCCTTTTATGAACCCGTATTACGATCACCGGAAAATAAGAGTGTAATTACCCCAGTGTTTTCTCTTAAAGGCAAGTTACTTTGGATAGTCCTACTCCTGTATTAAATGGATCATATATTCCAGATCCTAGGCTGGATGTTTCTGAGTTTAAGAAATTGAATTGTAATTGATGAGTGATTCATTAGAAAATGAATGCTTCCATCTTTAACAAAGATATTTGTCTCCCTTTCTATAGCCATGCTGTACTGATTGCTAACAACGTAAATATTATTATATATATTATTCGCCTTAATCTTTATAATTATTGGCAGGGTGTAGGGAGCAAAGGCTGGAACTGCTGACTGTCATAAAGCCGAGCCAGCCGTTGTTTTGCTTCATGAAACCAGGAGCAGCATGCGTTCAGTAATGGAACATTTCACTCTCTGAGAAATGCTGCCGTTATGCAGCCGTGTGTTCTTGGAGGGCTGCCAGCGTACTGTGCAAATGTGTGAGAAGGAAATAATGTTTAACATAAATATTTGTCACTGCTTTTTAAAATAATCATTTTTCACTGAACACTTTTCTCCCATTGTAACAAAACCATTATCATAAAAATCACCTCTGCACAGCCCTGAATCAAATAGCAGCTAATTCAGCAGTTTCACATTAATGAGTATTAAATTATTTTCAATTTTCTAGACATTTTTGGTTACTTCTGGATTATTACAGTCTATTATTTACTAACATGAACCACTGGAAAATATGCAAATGATTGAAATTTCTGATTTTGCCAAAGTAATAAACCTCCCAAACATACCCACTTCAAATATCATTTTGGGATTTTTTTTCCTGTAGCCCAAATGTAAATGAAATATCAACTATTCTCCTTTAAACGCAAAGTTTGTTAGAAATTGTGTATATAAAATATAACCTTTTTTGCAGTTAAACTGTGCATTGTTGTAATCTAATTGTATAGATATGCAAAGTTGTGTATGTAATATTATTAAGGAAGCAGCTACAGACCACAGGAAAACCTTGTGGGAATAGGGATTTTACATTTTTATTTAATTACAAAAATTGACAAGGCTTTTTCATTTACATAACATTTAATTAGTTTAAAGTGTGCCTGTCTCCTTGTGTTGGCTATTTTTTTCATGGCTCTTTACAATAATATCACAGAATACTTACTTCATCGTCATCATTACATCGATGTATCTTGTCCTTTATATTTCATTAATAAGTGCTAGGTACAAAAACAGGCCTAACCCACTTGAAGTCAAACAAACAAAAATCTATTTAACTTAGATATATATTAATTACTAATGGGGTGGGGGGGGGGGTGGAATTATTACTTTTTTTTTGGAAACAATGCAACCAATTGACCCAACAAGCTTGTCACCTCATTTACACAGGGTACTTGCTCTTGCACTTGGTGTGATGGAATTGTCATCATCCTCCAAGATATGAGTACTTCGAATAGCAGAGTACCCCCATAAATATCAAAGTTCCTACTCAAATCTCCCTGGTAGGGCTTGAATTCATTACCTCTCAATTTGGAAGGAAAGACGCTACTGAATGAGCCAAATGAGACTCAGAACAGTTGGTTTTTGTTACACTTTCTATATCAACATCATTTTGGACCACAGAACAAGGGAAATGAGAGGAAATCTGTTCCAGTAATTCATTTGGCAGTAAATGAGAATGGCAATCTAACAGGGAGGAGGCAGAGGCTATCATGAGTGAGGACCACTTGATGAATTGAAAGGATTTAAATTAAACCCATATTGCCATTTGCCTGAGTTTTGGGAAAGGATACAATGGCTTACTTGCTCAGAATTTTAATTGTATTCTCTATATGTCTTCATTACGATATTGCTGCTTGTGCAACTGTTACTCTAAAGTGAAACTCCATTTGAAGACTGGCTAGCTTTGTAGTTAGACCTTTAGCCAATTTTTTAAGTATTCTTATTTTAAAACCATACTAAGCCATCATGGAAAAGTGATCCAGAGGAGGAGTCAGTGAGGAAAGTGAATGCTTGTGCTCAGCTTTACCTCATGCCAAAACAATCACCATTCTGGCAAAAACCCCAACACATGCTCAGCTCCTTATTCATTGTTGGCTAACTAGATTATGAATTAGGATAAAGAAGAGTTCTGACAAGCTTAGGTCTGTTGCAATAACTGCCCAAGTTTTATTTATTCTCTAAGCTTTTATTGTTCTGAGCTGTTCCACTAGCAGAGAATAAATTTTAAATTATATTTTAGAAATAAACACAAATAGGCATACTGAGTAAGTAACAAACTGAAAGGTGTTTGTTTGCCAATTTGGGTTTTAGCATCCATGGGTCTGTTTTAACTTTTTTGTTGTTGTACCAAACAGTTCCTGGGGTGATAAAGGCCCTAACCTTCATGTTTATTATTGTCTAATGAACTTCCTTTTAATTATAATACTAGATTACTAAGAGCAAGAATGTTGTGTATCTGTGAAAGGTTGGTTTGCACCAATCACCACTGGTATTTGCGCACTTAGTCAGAGTTCCAAACAGCAGTTCCCTTTGAAACACATTTTATCTTTAAAGAAATAAAACATTTTTTTCCCATGGTCTAATGAGAGTCAAGAGAAATGTAATCAATAATTTAAAATATCTGGTCAAATTCATGAGATCCATCGACACTAATGAAACGTTGATATGAGCGGAATATTTCTATAGTCAAGTCTGCAGGCTGTTAGCTTCTGTGGTACTTAATGAAGGCCCACATGGTTCTGTTTCACAGAGCTATAATACCCACATTCACATCTGTCAGTGCTGCTCGTCACAGTTGGATGAATAGTCTGTTTTCATTGTGCAGTTCTTTGTTGCCCGTACGAACAGACTGATCTTTGCAACATTTTGGTTCAACTGGCTGTTACACCACATACCTACAACCCACCTCAGTTTTAATAAATATATTCTTGTAAAAGAATATAAAAAGCGATCTGAAGACTGATTTATCACACTGGTCCAAAACTCTAGAAATGAAGCAGACGTTACCACAGAATGAGAAAGTTCCTTGTGCCGTGGTTGTAGAATACAACATAAGCATGTGTCGTGAATTGCTGTGCAGGCCAGTATATGTCTGTTATAGTTCATAACCACTTCTAAATCTGTCATCACCACATAAGCATTGTACTAAAATCTTTCCATCAACTTTAAACAGGAAGAGAATGAGGGAATATATCAGTTACTGACATGCTTTTGCTGGGCTCACTATGCAGCAATACTGCAATTTACTGATGACTGAAAGCTATCAAGATAGTTAGCTACTTGATACGGTAAAGTTGTGGAAGGGTTTTTTTTTTAATTCTGGAGTCTGGATAACGAGTTAAATATTCTGGTCAGAACAAAACACAGGCTCTATGCAATTTGAAATGAAACTTCATAATCACAGTCATTAATCCCGAGGGCCTCAGTGTATATTCCTGAATTAAATACCAATGCCAAAACTACAGTATTCTTGTTGGTTTACAATTCATTTTACACTATTAGAAATGATTATACAAAGCTTGCTCTTACTGCAGTGTCATCTCCCATTAATGTTTTTGTAGAAATATTAAACTTTATAGATGCCAACAGCATCTATAAATAGGCCAGTTACTGGCAGATATCATCTCTCTCCTACAATACAATACCAATACACAAAATACTGTCAACTGTTGGTTTCATTTTCAATTAAATTATTAAATTTGCCCAATTATATAATTGTTCTAAACCTTACATAAATTCTCATATGGGATTTTATATGGTTTTGGTTAAATATGGGTAACAGAATTTTTTTACAATATTTAATATTTTCTAGATGTGTTAGGGCAGATGTCTGTTGACATAAATTCAAACATGTCACATTATAATGAATTTCTGGTGCCAGGAGAATTTTCCTATGCGCAATTAGTATTGCGATGAAACGCATTAAGATATTTAGTAACATATTGGCACAGTGTAGAAAACAATAAATGAGCTTAAAAGAATTTTGAATATGAACAGAAAGCAGAACTGTTAACCATTCTGTATTGTCATGGATAATGAGGGCCATGTGTTGTGTGTGTGTCATGAACAGTCCACTCATAGCTCTTATTACAATTCATCATTTGTCAAATTTGAAGAAAGGAACGCACAAAAGATGATGGTGGTATTGGGGCAGCCCCATTGCACAGGCATTAAAGCACTTGCTTAGTCATGTTTCAGAGCTGCCTGTCAATCAAATGTGTCTCTTTTGGTTAGTTCTTGTTGAGAAAGCCAGCTGGATTGCCAATACAAATGAGCCATTCCAGTCTAGCCGAGATCTCAAGTTCTGCTCATCCTGCTTGAACTGTGCCTCCCTCTGGCTGGTCACACAATAGCAGTGATGAAGCATTTCACAACTTAGATCACTTCCTAGTTAGAAAAGAATGTAGAAGGTAAAACAGACTGTAAGTGAAGAAAAGCAGGAGAATATGAGAACACGAGTGTAAAGAATCTATTGCAGCACCTATAAAGATCTATAATGTAACAACGCCTAATTTGAGATGCGATTGGAATTACATGTACAAAGTCACAACAGAACTTTTAAGCCAAGTATATCTAAGTTCCATAAATGCACAAAATGAAGATAGATAGAAAAGTTTTCGTGCTTGGTATTTAAAGCGGCTCTATGGACTATTGCACTAAAAAAAAACATCTGCTGGATTCAACATGGAATCATCACTGTGGCTGCCATTGGTTTTGCTAATAATTAAATTTTTGAATTGGTTCCAATATCCGATCTAGTTTACACCTTTGAAGCTTTTAGAAAGTGATTACGAAAATTACAGCTGACTTAATGGTTAGCCCTGATTTAGCTCAGTAGAGACTTCATTTGTATTACAGGACAATATTTATATATTTGCACTAATTCACTATTGTATCCTATAGGATACAGTAGACCTAAAGGAACTGGAAAAACCGCAGTGCTATGCAACTTTTGTGAAGCTTTAATGAATCTGCTTTCCCTCTTATAGGACAATTTCAAAACCCTACAAGCTTTTTGGGGAAGGTTCATAGAAATCTTATTTTAACAGGTGTCTATTGCACAGTCAAAAGCCCAAATGAATTCACATGCTCTCTTCTTTTTATAAGAAATAAGAATAACAGCAATTACTGTCCTATACTCCCGGGACCTGACTCTCCACAATATCTGTGTAAATTCTTAGCTGTACATGTATACACATACAGTAAGCCAAAAATATGTGCTGTACTCCAAGGAATGTGGATATGCTGCGCTTAAGAATTTACATAATTAGTCAGTTCCCTGAAGTATAAACCTGTAATGTGGGTCTATAACCCTGACTGTTAAATATATTTTTAACATCTCTTTTTCCAGTCATTTACTATGTTTCAAAAAGGAAACCCAAAGAATGTGTTTGATATTTCCAATAATTTTTGCATAAATTGATGTAAGACTGGATTCACAGGGCTGGGTTGTACACTTCTCGATAATGCATGCTGCTCTTAGCACTTAATCCAGTCACATCCTGTGTGCCCTGTTCTAGAATTAGAACAAGATCAATCCAAATGGTAATTAGTACTGTACCATAATTTATTATCCGCTGAGTAATCACATTACCTTAATTCAAATGGTAGAAATCAATTTTTATTACAAGATTTATTAACTGCATGTTGCAGAATTTTGTAACGTTTACTATTTATTTCTGAAGTTTCTTTTCCATACAATGTTTCCATAATATTAATATTCATTTTATTTTAGGCCCATTTCAAAACTGAGTGTGTGTGTCAATAAGCAAATTTAATGTGAATCTGTAAATATGTAACGTTATATAAAACTGTACAACATGAATAATGTGATATGAATTAAATAACACTGTAAAAAAGAAGTTTCACCAAACAATGGGTAACACTATTAACTATTTGTGGGGCTTTGGGAGGAATCCTAATTGGAAATTCCTTGCTCAGGGTAATCCTGAATTTGGAATAGCACACCAGCCACAGTGTCAGAGGACAATGTTTTGCCATTCCCTTTAAGATAGCCTTCAACTGACTATGAATGGTGTGGTAGGGAGAACTACTGGAGTCATAGGGCTGGATTTTAAGGAGGAAGGCGGGTTGGGGGCGGGGACTCCGAGGCGGTCGGGAAACCCGGGAGAACGTGTTTCCCGCAGGCCCTGCCGACTTTAGAGGCAGGGTCTGATTTGCATGCAAGGCCTCGTTTCCCGCCCACAGTGAGCCAGCTGGAGAGGCTGGCTGGCTGCGGGTGGGTAGGCCTGTGGCAGTAGGTCGCAGAGAGGAGGGAGGGAGGGATCAAGTGGGGGTCGGTGCCAGCTTCCAGAAGATGGTGGGGGGGGAGGGGTCAGTCAATGAAAGATCGCCGACATCGTAAGATCGTGGCCAGACTCAAGATGATCAGTGGAGTGGAGGGGGGTCCGGGAAGGCGATCGGAGGCCTCATGGGGAGTCTCCGATCACGGGGGGTAGGTTAGGCAGGGACTCTGGATCCAGGAGGTTTGTGTAAAGGCACTTACCTCCTGGATGCAGCAGTCCCTGCCTTGCTGTAACTGCCAGGTTTTACGAAGTGTGTAAAACCCATCCAGAAGCAGTTAAAAACAAAATGGAGGTTAAAAAAAAGGCTTCCAGCCTCATTCTAATATTTAAATATATGTCCCGCCTACTGGCAGCGGGTTGTCTACCCTCCCCCGTCCTGCTTCCCATCCTGCCTCCGTTAAAACCGGAAGTGGGTGGGATGAAGGTGAGTTCTGGTCGGGAATCTGATTTTTAACAATTTAACTACCCTCACGCTCCAAACTCACCCGATTTTTAGGTTAAAATTCCTCCCATACAGTAAGTCCATTGGGCTAGAAATTCATTCTAGCCCAGGAATGGGCGGTAAAATTAGAAAAGTTGGAGAATTAACGCCAGGCGCTAATGCTTTAGACTGCACGCAAAATTCATGCTCACTGCTCAAAGAAATGATTGGAACACTAATTCAAGTCTTTAAGCCCAAGATCTTTGGTGTTACACTCAAAGGGTGGACCAATATCAGGTGCAGTCTAATCGCAAGTCATGTTTGCCACAGGCTTTCTCGAATTTTTAAAGGGGAGGTTCATTGATGCTGCAGAACCTCATTCTCAGCATTGCTGGCTGTGCAGCTGCCTCAGCAAGCAGCAGCAGGTCAAGGAGAATGAGCCAGAGGACTGAAGCAGCTGTACTCATGGCAGATGCACGCCCCAGGGAGAGAGCCCGCAGATTCTGCGATCAAGCATTGGAGGCGTTGGTGTTCGCTGTGGAGAGACGCAGTGTGGTGCTCTACCTGGCAAGTGGTAGGAGGTCCTCACCGCAAGTCTTCCGCACCATGTGTTGGGAGGTAGCGGAGAAGAGGAGAAGGAAGAACACACCTGAAATGAGACACATCACCGCATGTCTCACCCACAGGCACCAGCTCAGATACTGGCACGACGTGTTCGTTAGAGGCTAGTATAGTAGCGGGATTTTCACAAGGTGAGGCACCGGGGATGAATGGGCTGCAGCAAGGCCAGGGGGAAAGGGTAGCTCGGGGGCCACATGCACTCTCATCCTGCTTCTCTCTGGTGATGGGGAAGGAAATGTAGTCCCTTCTCCTACTGCAGAGAGCCTCTGTGACCTCCCGGATGCAGCGATGGATGGCAAACAGCGAGATGTTAGCTATGATACGGGAACGGTAGCATAGTGGTAATGTTACTGGGTTAGTAATCCAGAGGCCTGGACTAATGATCCAGAGACGTGAGTTCAAACCCCACCACGACAGCTGGGGAATTTAAATTCAGTTAACTAAATAAAATAAAAGTACTCGGCTGAGCGGGTGTCCCATCTCCTGGTGGCCTGCTGCATGCTCCACAATTTGGTCATCATGAGGGCCCAGCCCTTGCCAGCGGAGATTGCGGGACCACCTCAGGAAGATGAGGAGGTCGATGAGGAGGAGGAACAGGAGTGAGGGAGGAAGCAGCCACTCAATCTGTGTTCAGGAAGGGCGGTCCGTGACCGCCTCCTCAGACTGCAGTTTGAATGAATTAAACCCCAGATCCCCGTTGCTCATTCCATGCCTGTCGCAGGCCATATCACAGTGCAAAGCTGAAATGAGACACACCACAAAATAATCCAAACTGAATTAATAAATTTATCAAAAATCAGTGAACACATATATACAACAAAAATATTAACTATTCACCCTTGTGCAATCCCTTAGTGCTTCTCGTTACTGTGCCTTTGCCTACTCTAGTGCTCCTACGAAGTGTTGGCCCAGTGGCTGCAGCAGGGCTGGTGGAAGGCTGCTGAGTGTCCGTACGGGAGGCTTCAGATGGCCTTGCAGGACGCCCTCGACCAGCTCTGGGCCTGGAAGGCCCAGCTGTAGACTGCACCACCTCAGCATGGGCGGCAGCAGTCTGAGCTGGCTGGATTGCAGGCAGCGACAAGGGCAATGATGGAGTGCCAATGGTGGGAGCCGGAATGCAGTCATCCTGAGAGAGGACAGCAGGTTCCTGCTCCACTGACCCACTGCCACTCCCCCGGGGCAGCACCTCAGCATCCCTAGCAATCTGTTGGAGCACAGATTGCTGGCCTGCTGCGACACCGTGAACGCCCCGGTCGGTGGTAGGCCCAGCCATGATGGCAGCAGTCAGAGCTTGCGTGGCATCAAGCTGAGACTGCATGAGAGCAGTCTAAGATTGGATGCCACCAAGCATAGACTAACGGGAGGAGGACGCTCCATGAATATCCCCATCCTCAATGATGGTGGAGCCCAGCACTGAAGGGATAATTACTAGTCCTAGCCCTTTTCGGGCCACCCCAGATCAGGCGTATTCCCAGACGTTCACCTTCAACTAAAGTTAGAGATAGCCGAATCCTAAATCCTAAAGGTCCAGACTATCTCTCCCTAAAGGAAAGGAACAACTTGAAGATGTTACCGTCCTCCAGATAGCACTTTTAATAAGTTTAACTAGACTGTAACCTTCCGGATATTATGAGGGTCCGGAAAACTCCCCCAGATTTCTGCAACTCTTCACCAAAGAGTGTACAGAGATTGAGTTTGCGAGTTTGATACAGAAGTACTATGTGAGACAATTCTAAAAATATATAGATTTATTAAAGAACCAACATGTAGTTAACAGCTGGTGATTCAGTCGCAACATTAACACTTCTAAAAACAAATAGCTTACAATTCTTATTCTCAGAGATCCTTATTCTCAAATCTTAACTTTGTTACATTTTTACATTTCTACTTAGTCTTAATCCAGGATATCTACCAAAATCAAATACAAGTACCTTTGATCACCCGAGACTCAAAGAGTTGAAAACTTACAGAGCTTGCCTCTGAAGTTGAGAATCGCTTGCCCCTTCCAGCGAATTCTATTTTCCCATTTGAAAATCCTATTTTTATACCCTTTTTTCAGTGGCATATCCTTTGAAGTTTTCTGCTGATGTAAGCTAATTATCTCTAGTTATATTTCAGTTGACTTCTTTCTATTCTTACTGTCAGTTCAGCTGTTAGCTTGCAGACTTGTGTCTCTACCTTTAGGTGTTCAAAACTTATCATAAAAAACAGTTATAACAGATGTATCTATTTGATGCCATTCTTACGAAGGTCTTCTATTCAATTCTTAAATCACCTCAGCTGGTTATAAGCAGATGTCGTGTCTCCTAACTGTTCCAAGTTTAACACATAAACAATGTGATTGCTTGGTGCATCTATTGATGTCATATTTATGAAAGTCTTCTGTTTGTATCTTTTTACAACATGTAAATTATAAACACTTCAACCGAGTACATGATTGTCTTCCTAGCTACTTCAATTAGTTGTACCAATAATTATGTCTCCTGTCTTTCATTTGTTGTCATATTTATGAAGGCATATGTTTCTTTAATTTATATGATTCATTTCAAAGTGTTGGATTATGACACCTTAACTGGGGATTCCATTGTGCTCTTTCCAAAACTTCAGACTTCCAGGAACCTCCAACCCTCTGTTTCAATGAGGCTTTTGTTTCAGTGTCAACAACTGATCTTTATCTCAAAAGCCTGTATGGTGTTTACAGCTTTGTGTTGTTGAGGCTTTTAGATTTTTAAACCCAGTCTGTTATGTTTTAATAAAGTCAGAATTCTGTTCATAGGATGGTGTATTTTTCTGAATATGGCTATTCCTTTACAGCACGTGAGTGCAAAAGACAAAGCTGAAGCGTTTGCAACCATCTTCAGCCAGAAGTGCCGAGTGAATGATCCATATTTGCCTCCTCCTGAGGTCTCTACCAGCACAGAAGCCAGTCTTCAGCCAATTCAATTCACTCCAAGTGATATCAAGAAACGGCTGAGCGCACTGGATACAGCAAAAACTATAGGCCCCGACAACATTCTGGCTGTCGTGCTGAAGACTTGTGCTCCAGAACTAGCCGCAACTCTAGCCAAGCTGTTCCAGTACAGCTATAACACTGGCATCTATCCGACAATGTGGAAAACTGCCCAGGTATCACCTGTCCACAAAAAGCAGGACAAATCCAATCCGGCCAAATACCGCCCCATCAGTTTGGGTTCCGCCAAGACCACTCGGCTTCCGACCTCATTACAGCCTTGGTCCAAACATGGACAAAGGAGCTGAATTCCAGAGGTGAGGTGAGTGACTGCCCTTGACATCAAGGCAGCATTTGACCGAGTGTGGTATCATGGAGCTCTAGTAAAACTGAAGTCAATGGGAATCGGGGGGAAAACGCTCCACTGGCTGGAGTCATACCTAGCACAAAGGAAGAAGGAAGATGGTTGTGGTGGTTGAAGGTCAATCATCACAGCCCCAGGATATCGCTGCAGGAGTTCCTCAGGGCTGTGTCCCTAGGCCCAACCATCTTCAGCTGCTTAATCAATGACCTTCCCTCCAACATAAGGTCAGAAATGGGGATGTTCACTGATGACTGCACAGTGTTCAGTGCTATTCACAACTCCTCAGATAATGAAGCAGTCCATGCCCGCATGCAACAAGACCTGGACGATGTTCAAGCTTGGGCTGATAAGTGGCAGGTAACATTTGCTCCACACAAGTGCCAGGCAATAACTATCTCCAACAAGCGAGAGTCTAACCACCGCCCCTTGACATTCAATGGCATTACCATTGCCCACCATCAACATCTTGGGGGCCACCATTGACCAGAAACTGAACTGGACCAGCCACATAAATACTGTGGCGACAAGAGCAGGTCAGAGGCTGGGTATTCTGCAGGCGAGTGTCCCACATCCTGACTCCCCAAAGCCTTTCCACCATCTAAAAGGCACAAGTAAGGAGTGTGATGGAATACTCTCCACTTGCCTGGATCAGTGCAGCTCCAACTATACTCAAGAAGCTCGACACCAACTAGGACAAAGCAGCCCGCTTGATTGGCACCCCATCCACCACCTTAAACATTCACTCCCTCCACCGTGGCTGCAGTGTGTTCCATCTACAAGATGCACTGCAGAAACTCGCCAAGGCTTCTTCGGCAGCACCTCCCAAACCTGTAACCTCTTCCACCTAGAAGGACAAGGGCAGCAGATGCATGGGAACACCACCACCTCCAAGTTCCCCTCCAAGTCACACACCATCCTGACTTGGAAGTATATCGCCGATCCTTCATCATCGCTGGGTCAAAATCCCGGAACTCCCTCCCTAACAGCACTGTGGGATTACCTTCACCACACGGACTGCAACAGTTCAAGAAGGTGGCTCACCACCACTTTCTCAAGGGCAATTAGGAATGGGCAATAAATGCTGGTCTTGCCAGCGACGCCCACATCCCATAAACGAATTTTAAAAAGTCTCCTGTTGCAGACTGGAAGGATCCGCTGGTGAAGAAATTGAGGGTGATGGTGACCATAACTGCCACTGAGAGAGGCGTGGTCACCCTGAGCTGAGGCTGGAGGTCTGGTTGCAGGAGGTGGCAGAGTTCTGTGACCACCTCCTTGGTGAAGTGGAGCCTTCTAATACACTGCTCCTCACTTAATTGGAGGTAGGAGATGTGCTCTCGGAATACCATTGGACGGTAAGGCCTCCTGTTGAGAGCCCTGATGGCCCTCTTCCTCCCTCTGGGCAGATATTCCAGTCTTACTCGCTGCCTCCGCTCCCTCCACCATAGATCCTGGAGGGTGAGGTCAACTGCCAGTACAGCCCCCATTAATATAATGAAGTGTGGCAGTTTGATTTTTTTAAGAATAAATGTAGCTACGTTTTAGTTGCCACAACACTCCTGATACTAAATAACCTTTAAATTATGGAAGGAGACTGTTGCACTATGTGAAACTGACAAGAAAGCACTGAAACTCCACTAACTTACAGCTGTGACTCATTACTGATGATCCCTTTAAATAATGTCCCTGGAGCCGGCTTCCTGCTGCTTCATGCCAGCTCTCCCTGTTGCGGTTTACTCCAGGCGTTAAGGTAGGTGGCGACAATCAATTTTGCAGATCGGGCAGGCCAGTGAGCATTGCACACTCACTGACATTACGATCCAACTGGCGTTGAGGCTCCCAGCATAACTGTTAGCGGCGGCACTGCTGGGGGGGGGGGGGAGGGCGGTATTTGGCATGCAGCATTGGATTCGCCTCACCCCGGCAATAATGCTCGAGCACCCCGTTAGCACCATTTGCTGGCGCTATCGGGAGGCGCTAAGGTACTGAATTTTTCCCCCATTAACTTTAAAGTTAATCTGCTGCAACAACTCTCTCCTACCACATTGTGAAATAGTTTGCAATGTATTGATGTCCCTATGAATGATGTCTCTATGATGAGCTGAGCTGAACATGAGCTTCAAACCCCACCACTAGCCCATCACTAGGACTTTCACCTCTGAAACATTCTCCATCTCCTCTCCTGCCACACCTCCACTACCACTAAAACTCTCATCCATGACTCCGTTTTTCAAAGACCCTCCTCAGTGGTCTCCTGAGCTCTATAAACTCCAACTCATCCAGATCCCGTTACCCATATCCTATCCCACACAAAATTCTGCCACCTGGCAAATGAATTTCAACACAGATAAATGTGAGGTATTACATTTTGGTAAGAAAAATAAGGAGGTCACATATTACTTGGAAAATAAGAATCTAAATGGGGGAGAAGAGCAAAGGGATCTCAGAGTACAAATACACAAATCACTAAAAGTAGCGACGCAAGTCAATGAGGCCATGAAAAAGCAAACCAAGCACTAGGGTTTATTTCTAGAGGAATAGAATTGAAAAACCTATATCGAACCTTGGTTAGATCACACTTGGATTACTGTGTACAGTTCTGGTCGCCATATTATAAAAAGGATATAGAGGCACTGGAGAGGGTGCAAAAAAGATTTACAAGGATGATACCAGAAATGCGAGGGTATACATATCAGGAAAGGATGAACAGGCTGGGTCTCTTTTCTCTTAAAAGAGAAGGCTGAGGGGTGACCTAATAGAGGTCTTAGAGAGTGTTTCCACTTGTGGGGAAGAGCAAAGCTAGAGGCCATCAATATAAGATAGTCACCAAGAAAGCAAATAGGGAATTCGGAAGAAACTTCTTTACCCAGAGAGTGGTGAGAATGTGGAACTCGCTACAACAGGGAGTGGTTGAAGCGAATAGTATAGATGCATTTAAGGGGAGGCTAGATAAGCATATGAGGGAGAAGGGAATAGAGAGTTATGCTGATAGAGTTAGATGAGGAAAGATGGGAGGAGGCTCGAGTGGAGCATAAACACTGGCATAGACTGGTTGAGCCGAATGGCCTGCTTCTGTCCTGTATATACTATGTAATCCTATCCTATGTAATCTTGATCCTTGCCAATGCACCAACTTTAAAATCATCATTCTCGTATTCAAATCCTTTCAAAGCCTTACTCCTCCCTAACTTTGCAATCTCCTCAAGCCCTACATCCTGACCTGAAGGGCTGGATTTTGTCAGTGTGGGCGGGCTGGGGCATGTCAGGTGGAAATCATGTCAGGACCCCGACTCTTAAGTGAAGTGCTGAAAAAGTGGGATTTTCCCCTAATTGGGCAATTGATTTCCTGCGTGTGGGAACACCTGGCCCAATGAGTCTTTTCATACAGACATCATCAATGCTGCTGGATTTAAGACCTGCAAGCAGTCTTGCTTCCTCTGGAGACTGCAAAGGCTTTGCAAATTGTATGAAGGTGTTGATTTCCCGACAATGTCCACGATCAAGCAAAAGTGTGCACCTCGGTTTGATGAGCCCTCCCTCCAAGCTCTGGTGCACGGAGCCAGATGTAATAAGGAGGTGTTGTTCCCTTGCTCAGGGAGAAAAAAGCCACCCCAGCAGACAAAAGCTGTGTGGCTGCAAGTGGCCCAGGAGGTCAACTCAATGTCTATGTACCGCAGAACCTGGCTGCAATGCAGGAAGAGGTTTCATGATCTTCTCCGCACAGGAAAAGTGAGTATGACTTTCCCGTCACCCTCAATCTTATCCCCATCGCCTCTCCTCACCAGCACTCTGCTTTGCCAACCTCTTCCCCCACATGCCACTTGACACTTACATGTCTGCACCCTTACCCATTCCCTCTCTCTCAAAGGTCACATTCACTTAACTATTCGACCATGCAGCCCTCACACTCCCTATCACTGTGATGCCATGACAACAACAACTTTCAACACACAGGGATGGTCCTTTGTATCCTTCTAAGCATCTATGCTATGGATTATCTACACTCACCTTCATTCTCACTCAAACTCCACTTGTGTCCCTCATTGCAGGAAAAGAGAGCCCACAATAAGAGGGAAAGAGCCATGACAGGAGGAGGGCCACCCTCAGTAGCCCAGCTCACCGCCTGGGAGGAGGCGGCCCTGGAAATTGCCGGGATCGAGGAGGATTCCCAAGTGGGGGACGGACAGATGGGCGCATTGCAGCAAGCTGGTGACAGAATAGTTTGGCATCTCTCTCATTGACATTGCATGAGTCACTGATAATGAATCTGATGCTCTAACAGATTGACTTATGATCATCTGCACTATTCAATGTTCATGTAACCTTGACCTCACATCTCTAACTCTTTCCTTTACTCCCCCACACGACCATCGAAAGCCTCCGTCCCCACTGTCCAGGAGGAAGAGCCTGAGCTTCAAGACTCCTCAGAGGAAGCTGCAACCTCTGAGGGCGCAGCCTCAGCAGAATTCAGTGCACCCAGCACCAGCGCAGACACTCACACCTCGGTGGGACCTTCGCGAGATAGAGTAGTGTTGGCACCTGGTGTATCACAGCTCACAAGTGAGCATCAGCAAATGGTGGAGACAGGGACAGCAGTGGAGAGTCCTCGTCGGAGGGCGCAGGACTCTGCCAGCTCAGCTCAGCTGCATGCCGACCCTATGCCTCTGGGTCCATCCAGAACGAGAGTGGTGCTGGAACTCTAGGAACAGGTGCAGGAGTCTCTGGCAGGTTTTGTCTCCAGGGTTGCTGCGAGTGTCGAGCGAATGGAGGAGTCCATCGCGAACATGAGCAGAGCCTTTGTGGAGGCATTGGTGCATGAACGCATCACCATGGAAAGGATGGCAACCTTCGTGGAAAGGATGGCTACCTCCATGGTAAGGATAGCTACAGTAGAGGAGAGGATGGCTACGGCTATGGAGGAGCTAAGTCGCCAGAGTGTAGAAAACATGGTCATTGTTCAGAATAGATTGGCATCTCTTGAGGAGCGATGGTCAGCTACTGAGCATAGAAACCAGACCTTCATGGAAGTCCTCTGGAGTAGGACTTCCAGTGTAGAAACGGGTCCTCATGGCCCCCCCTGAAGTGCAGCAAGGTGCTGTCCAGCCACTTGCTAGCTCTGAAGTGGGGCTGACCCATGAGAGAGATGTTGGTGGCAGACAACAAGGAAGTGGGGGCTCCTCTCCAAGCGTTCAAACGACCATGCCACTGCAAAGCCCTCGGTCAGAGCCCCACCAGAGTCCTCACCCAACTGAGATGGGCGTCTCATCCCCTGCACAGCTGCAGGAGGCGCAGACTGTTGCTGAGCCCTCACAGGTTCGCAACCCCAGAGGACGGCCGCCAAAGGTGTCGAGACAGGAGCAGCAAGAAAATGAGCAAGGGGCCTCCACATCTGCTGAAGACACAGGGGAAGCACCACGTAGGAGCACGCATAAGAGGAAGATAATGCACAAGTAGTCACAAGGGTAGTCACTTGGATGTTATGTTGTGTTTATTTTTGAAATGCCACTAGTTGCTTGTTGTGATAAAAAATTCTGATGGAAAACTGTTGAAGTTGTGGCCTGTGTCATTTCGCAAATGGGACTTCCACATTGCAGGCTTAGAGAGACTTGCAATTGTCAGTATGGTGGTCAGAGTGATAGGAATTCGCAGGTTCTTGTCCATTGTCAATGCTCTGGTAAGAAGGTGCGAGGCAAAAGTGTATGATTGTACAGGCTAAGCAAATGTGACCAACATGAGTGCGTCCCTTGCATCCCGGGCAGCAATATGGTCGCGCTCTGGCGACCTCTGGCCTGTGCAGCTTCAGGTGGGTGACTAGCAGCTTGGTGCTCCTGTTGATGCTCCTGCTGTTGGTGCTGCTGTTGCTCATGCTTCTGCTGCTGCCGTGGCTGGTCTTCATCCGAATCTGATGTCCAGGAGGAAAGGAATTAAATGGTCGCCATGCTTCTGGTATATGCCTCAGTTGAGGAAGCGCTCGAGGAAGGTGGGGAGAGGGGTTTCCCAAGAGGTCACACTGGAGATGGGAGTCAGGCTCCAAACTTCCACAACACTGAGTCTGCCTGCTAAAAGTTCCCCCAGACCTGAAACAACAAAGTTCTGCCACCTGCAAATGATCATTGGTGAAAACTCCTTTGTAATGGTGGAACTGCAGCTGTTCGTAAGCAATCCACTTATGAGGCCGCCAGCATTACCTGGCGTGTTCCAGAGGAGGCATGAGGGATGGGAGGAATGACTAAAAATCGGAAAGGCCTCTCAAAATGGGATTATAGAGACTATTAAGTGGTTGTTAAGGGCCTTAACGGCCTATCCCGCCTCTTGGAGGCGGGATGGAAAGGGGGTCAGAAAACACGCTTCTGGGAAAATTGCTCGGAGGCGGGATGGAGGCGGGATCGGGCCCGCCCGCCATGTTTGGCGATTTTAACAACTCACACGCCTCCAATCCCGCCTCCTCGGGCCTGGCAAAATCGAGCCCGAAGTCTCTACTCTTCTAACTCTGGGCTACTGTGTGTTTCCCTCTTCCCTCTGCTCTCCCATCAGTGTCAGAACCTTCACCATCTCACCTCCATACTCGGACTTTTTACCCAAAACCCTTTGTCTTGCTACATCTCTCCCCACGTTCAAAATCTTCCTTAAAGCTTACCTCTGGTTTTGGTCACCTCCCATAATCCCCTCCTAGTCCTGCTCAGGTCTGACCCCAGACTGTGAAGTAACTTGGGATAGTTTGCTACGTGAAAGGTGCCATATAACTGCAAGTTGTTTTACAACCTGCATAAGATCATATAGCCTTTGATATATAAAACTAAATACCCTCTGCTGCCTGCACTAGGTCTGTGTTGAAAAGATGAAAGGACAACACCCGTGAACTCTAACCACTTCTTGCCTGTGTTTACTTTGTTGTGAATACCTTCATATAAGAGTCTTCTTCTTGCTGCTTGGCCATACATCGTAAGATCTATTCCCCATATGGACTTTTTGCTGTTCTTGAGCTCAATGTCTTCTTCAAAGCATCTTTGCAAAGCATTGTTATCACCTTCCCTTCCAAGTTCCTATATATATTGGGTTTATATAATATTGACTAAAGGGCATGCAAAAATCATCTATAGAAATAGAATGACCAAAGTTTTAATTAATTGACATTGGACTATAAACTAGAAGACTATATTGCAATTGGGCTTGTCTGAACACTGCCTCTATTAGAATATAGAGTCATAGGGGGAAAAATTCAGTTGCTTTGCGCCTCCCGTTAGCACCCTAAAAGGGCGCTAATGGGGCACAAAGCAACTAGTGCCCGGACACAGCAATGTTTGCGCCGCTCGCGAAATTGACCAGACATTTTGCGGCGGTGCTAAACACTACCGCCACGATCTCCTGCGCCCACAGATCGTGATGTCAGTCAAGCGTGCAACGCCCCAGGTAGCGCCCCGGACTGGATATTGAGTGGCGCCCCCTGCCTTACCGCCTGCCACTAGCAACGACAGGTTGAGGGGAGCGTTTTGCAGTTGGGAAGGGACTGGGGGAGTGCTATTTAAAGGCGACCGGTTCCTGCCTTTTTTTGGCAGCGACATTTTTGCACCACACATTCTGAGAGAGAGAGAGACTTCTGGAGAGGTTCAACGCTGTGTGAAGGAGTTTTGGGGTACTGAGCAGCACTTTGCAGGTTCATTTTGATTTGACCTTCCTTGCATCGATTTAGAAGAGACTATGGGGTCTGCACTCTAAGCTCTTTCCCTGGGCCTCTCCATTGTTCTTTCCAGCAGATTTGATGTACAGGTCTCTCCAGGCTGAGATTCAAGGCTGCAATGAGCAGGGTGTGGATGGAGAGCAAGATCGACCCTCCCCTTTAAGAACTGGCCGGCGCCAGTGTGTCTGTGTTCCATTGCTGACTGACATCATATGAGCTTCGCCAGCGCTCTGAGGTAGCGCCTCGCTCCTCGGCGTTAGCGCCTTAAGAGAGATGTGTAGTGCCTGATTTAGTGCTCCAATCACCTCCAGGGGCGATAGAAGCCAAGTTTGCATTCAGAGGCAATAATGAGCACCAGACGCTAAACTTTGCGCCCGGCCAATATTTGCACCCCAAACGGGGCAATACCGAATTTCTCCCCCATAGAGCCATAGAGTCATAACGGCATAGAAGGAGGCCATTCGGCCCATCAAGTCCGTGCCAGCTCTCTGTAGAGTAATTCAGTCATTTCCACTCCCCCACTCTATCCCCGTAGCCCTGCAAATTTCCTGCAGAAAATCACAGCCTATAAATAGTTCCACTTTATTTGGCACTATAGAACTGATTTTTCAATTGCAAGCTCCTGGAGTGTAGCCTCACTCACTGTTAGAACATATTGGGAAACTATGAATGAACTCCCCACAGTTTTCCATCTACTAAAATGGATGAAAAATTGTATAGAATGCATCCACGATTTCCTGATAGGCACTCACAATGGGTGAGGCTTGCACCTGGAATGCCCATGTGGAAAATGGGCACTTATATATCAGCCAGCTGAGACAGTCTTTGAGAATTATTTGCTGTTTTACCCTGGCCCAGCTGATGATTCTACCTGTCCCATGATTTAACCAAGATGCTCAAGTAATGAAATTCTAGTTGGCATGCAAGGATTCATACCTTAGTCTTCCATCAGATCTAGTACTGTATCTTAGTTCAATCATGTCTATTGTTCTGGTGTCTCTTGTACAAATTTTGCCTATAACATTTGGCATCTTAATTAGTCTAAAGTACCTGACTCAACTCTCTCTCTGCTCGTAATTTCAGTAAATCCATTATAAGAGGTGCTAAGTAACTTTATTGAAAATCAACTACTCTATTTCTCTCTCTCCAACAGCTCTTTCTTCTGGTCCCGAATACAGCTGTGCTTCATAACTTATATCAATCCTTCTTTCTATCCTATGGTATAGTTGCTAACTCTCCTAAAGAGAAATCTGACCGTTTTGGCTCCATTTTCTCTAACTCTAGTCTTGATGATATTGGTAAAGAATCTCCCTGCATAGTTACATTCTGTTCTACCATTATGACCAACATCAAATTTTGTCCCTGCCAGTCTCCATTCTCTGAATTCCGATAAGACTTCTAATCCTAATGGCATCCCTCCCTCCACCCTCACAAAGTGTGCCTTTGAACTTACCCCTGTCCTATGCCATATTTTCAATCTCTCTTAATTTCAGTCGACCTTTCATTCATCTTGGAAATTTGTTTATGTTTACCCGATCCCTAAGAAACTGATCTCTCTTACTTTTCAAACTATCTGCCCTTCCATTGATACTTTCTAAAGATATGAAAGATGCTATTAACTTTCAAATTATCCATTATTGTGAAAGTTCTGCTCTAATCTATGATCACCAATATGGTCTTCAAATTATAGCCTATGTTATTTACCTGTGGAACTCTCTTGAACACTTTGATGAATCATTTCTCATTACCTTGTGCACCTCCAAATTTTTAACAGAATTGGATACATTTATTTCTAAACAAGTTATCATTATATAATCTCCCATCAAAACTATTTTCATGATACGATAGCAAAATACTGCGGATGCTGGAAAATTGAAACAACAACAGAAAACACTGGAAAAACTCAGCAGGCCAGGCAACATCCGTGGAGAGAGAAACAGAGTTAACGTTTCAGGTCGAAACCCTTCGTCAGAACTGAGAACAAAGCAGGAAATGAAACAGATAAAAAAGCAAGGGGGAGGCTGGGGGGGAGGAATAAAAGAACAAAAGGGGTGGTCTATGGTAAGTAGAGACATTAAGAGATGCTCAAGGCAAGACGAGATGGTAATAGGACAGGTTAAGAAACAAAAGGTGGCTCAGAAGTGTGAAGTGTGAAATGCTGGCAGAATGAGAGACAACTGCCGTGGGGGGAGAGAGAGAAAAAAAAGGGAAAACTATTTTCATGGCTGCCTAGTTTTCTCTGAAATTGCTCTATTGGTGTTGTAATTGTGTTTTGTTCTCTGATTCTTTTCCCACCAACTTGGGTTTCCCATGGCTCTGTCCTCTCTTCACTCTGTATCTTCTTTATATCAGTGGTGTCCTTAGTTTATCACCATCCCTATCTATTCTTTTCCTTCAAGATTCCATTTCCTCAGTACACACAACCTCTAGTCCTTTTGCATGGTGTAATAAAAATCTTGTTTCTTAATTCTTTGAAGACGCAAGACCTAAAATTCTGTGGGGTTGTATCAGTCTCCTACTGTAATCCTATCATGAACCCTCAGGAAAACAGTATAAACAAATGAAAATGGCCATTTCCGCCAGCCTCTCACCAGAGTTACAGCAGGAGACTGGTAGGAGAACCCTCATGGAATTTTAGGACCACAGTTTTTTCGTGTCTCTCACAAGTATAACCAACAGCTGTCACCTCTTATCTTTGGCTGCTCTCTTACCTCTTCTTCATTTAACATTTTTAGCTTCATTACCTAATTTGACCTCAAGTGGAACTCCCATACCTCATTCATTGACAAAGGTCTTCAAAAGTTCAGTATCTTTTTTCACATTAAACATTTCTCTTCCCCTCAAGAACTTTTAACTTGTTATAAAGCCAAAATCTGTCCAACACTAGAAAATTACTCCATGTCTTTGCAGGTGGGGAACTTCTGTAATCGAACAAGAAAAAGTATGTCATAAGAACATAAGAACATAAGAAATAAGAGCAGGAGTAGGCCATATGGCCCTTCGAGCCTGCTCCGCCATTCAATAAGATCATGGCTGATCATCGACCTCAACTCCACTTTCCCACCTGATCTCCATATCCCTTGATTCCCCTAGAGTCCTAAAATCTATCTATCTCAGCCCTGTCCTTTGACAGGTAATTACTGTCTCATTTCTAGTTTGGAATTCCCTCCTTAAAACTCTCCATTTCTTCACCTCTCTCCTTTAAGACCCTCTTTAAAACTTACCTCTTTGACCAAGCTTTTAGTCATCCATCCTCTTATCTTCTTCTTTGGCTTGGTGTCAATTTTTGTCTGATTACGCTGCTGTGAAGCACCGTGGGATGTTTTGCTATGTTAAAGGCACTATATAAATGCAAATTATTGTTGTTCAACTTTATTTTCCCATCACAACCTTTCTTATCAGTCTAGTTTATCAATGTCACTATGGTCAGCTGTAATCTTATTTTTATTTGTTTGTTCCTTTTAAACTTCAAATATGCCAGCCCAAAGGCTTTTCCTCCTCCCTGCATCATCATTGTGCTGAGATCAAGGTTCACCGCACAATCCCCTGGCATTCTCCATAGCATCTGTCTAAGACTGAACCAGACTGTTCGCAACCTAGGTGTCATATTTGACCCTGAAATGAGCTTCCATATCCGTGGCATAACTAAGACCGCCTATTTCCACCTCCATAACATCGCCCGTCTCCGCCCCTGCCTCAGCTCACCTGCTGCTGAAATCCTCATCCATGCCTTTGTTACCTCTAGACTTGACTATTCCAACGTCCTCCTGGCTGGCCTTCCACATTCTACCCTACGTAAACTTGGGGTCATCCAAAACTCGGCTGCCCGTGTCCTAATTCGCACCAAGTCCCATTCACCCATCACCCCTGTGCTCGCAGTTAAGCAATGCCTCAATTTTAAAATTCTCATCCTTGTTTTCAAATCCCTCCATGGCCTCGCCCTTCCCTATCTCTGTAACCTCCGCCAGCCCCACAACCCCCGAGATATCTCCGCTCCTCTAATTCTGCCCTCTTGATCATCCCTGATTTTAATCGCTCAACCATTGGTGGCCGTGCCTTCAGCTGCCTAGGCCCTAAGCTCTGGAATTCCCTCCCTAAACCTCTCCGCCTCTCTACCTCTCTTTCCTCCTTTAAGACAGTCCTTAAAACCTACCTCTTTGACCAAGCTTTTGGTCATCTGCCCTAATTTATCCTTATGTGGCTCGGTGTCAGATTTTTGTCTTAAAATACTCCTGTGAAGTGCCTTGGGACATTTTACTACGTTAAAGGCGCTATATAAATGCAAGTTGTTGTTGTTATTTCTGGAATTTTATACAATGTGTAATGTTATAGCTGAGGTTGTAATAGCTGAAGTTATAAAACATGGGTTTAATACAACAATATTAACACTCAACAATATCTTTGGCATCAAAGACAGTATCAAGCCTATATTCCACAGTTCATGTGATTTTCTTTCCCCCTTTCAGCTCATCATTATCTTGCACTATTGCTTTTCTTTCACTAATCCTTTAGCTTTACTGATACACCACATGTTATTGATGTACTTTAAAAATTCTTTAGCTATAGGTGTGATGTTTGTTCACCTTTTGTGGCAATAATTTGGCTGCCACATTGATGGCCCCATATGGTAGAATGTATTTTCTGTGCCTAGGAGAACGTGTTGTCACTTTGTAAACTTTTGCTACCATTCTTTTCTCTCCTGAAAGTGCTGAGTGATAATGGGGACTGGTTCCAATGGCACTGGCAGCCCTTCAGCACCCATAGCTTATGAGCTTGTGATGAAAAGGTGGAATTTAGGTCATTACTTGGGATGGGAACGTGGTTCTTAGTCAAAGATCTGATTTTACCACCTTGGAGGGTTAGCACGCCATTACTGCTTTTCTTTCCTTTTGTTGTTTAATGTCAGAACCTCTCAATTAAAATGGGGTAGTTGAGAGGTGTGCTCGTATCTCACTTAAGTGCCTATTCTTCATATGTCAGAGTGACTGCTGGCAGGCTATTCAGCTGTAGAAGGCTGAGCCTAATATTGGCTTCACCCGATATCAGCTCCACACAGATAACATTTTCAGCAGAAGCCAGTTAATTGCGATCCGGAGTAGGAATCCTGGCTAATTGTTTTTTTCTCTTTCCCAGCTCAGGACACTGAGGCCAATTGTGATGCCCCTCACCACCATCCTGGCTGCAATCATCAGGACCAGGAATTAAACCAGGTCTGTATGACTCTATGGGCTGGATTTTTCCAACCTTGGCGAGTCCGGGGCGGGCGATGTCAGTGGCGTGTGGGGACCCCTAATCTGTCTCGATCCCGGCCTCCAATAAGATTTTCCATTGATGGGGCTTGTTAAGCCCACCCTGCGAGGTTACTGGCCAATTAATAAGAAGCGGGTCTGATGACATAATTTGAGGACGCGTGATCAGCTGGTTTCCTTAAAGGGACCATGTCCACATTCATTTTGACAGTTGTGCTGTCAGTGTTCTACAGCATTGAGGTGCTGCAAACACTGACGAGCACTGCACAAAGGTGCACGGCTGCACCCAGGCTCTCCCATGACGCCCTCTATAGGCATATGGAGGGAGTCACAGCACACAGGGAGGTTCGCTTCCCTTCCAATGAGCGGAAAAGATCTCCCCAGGACACCAACGCAGCCTGGTGACACATTGCACAGGAGGGCACAAGCAGGGATGTCGTCAGGAGGACCTGCTGCAGTGGCGCAAACCTTTCAATGATCTCAGTAGATCACAAAACGTTACTGCAAAGCCACACTCAACCTCATCCTCCTGTGCCACTCATCACATCCCCATCACTCTGCCTTCTCTACCCTACTCCTGCATATCCTTACTCACACCAAATTACCTTACACCTCCACCCATCCCTCTCTATCTATGTTATCACTTCCCATCTCACTAGCCACCCCTCACACTCACCCTCATCCTTGTCCAATCATTCAAACTAGCAACACACAAGGGTAGCCACTTGTGTGCTTTAGCCAATGTTCATGTAAAGTTTCTGTTAATGTGTTGTCAAGCATTGAAATCCTTATTGTCACCACTTTGCCTTCTTGGACAGATTTGTGTGCACCTTTGTAAGTGTGTTAGTGAGTTCCAGTGAATGGTGAGACATAACGTTCCCCCCCCCACCCCCCCACAATGGTGATAGAAACATAACATAGAAGATAGGAGCAGGAGTAGGCCATTTGGCCCCTCGAGCCTGCTCCGCCATTCGATGAGATCATGGCTGAGTGTGAAAGGAATGGATTGGACATTGTAGGGATGCTTTATGGTGCTGGTGTGGGGTGGTGCCAACCTGGTGCATCATGTGGCAGCCAGGGTGTACAGCATCAAGTGAAGCAAATCTGGACATGATGAGGCCATCGCTGGCGTCCCGGGCAGCAATGTGCACGGGTGATAATGCCCTGTGTCCAGTGCAGCATCAGTTGATTACGGAGAAGGTTGGTGTGGATGTTGGTGCTGCTGGTATGCCCGATGATGCTGATGTTGGGGCTGATTGTGTTGGGATTCTGAAGACCAAGGTGAGATTTTTTCAAGGGCACCGTTGCTGATGGAATAGATGGCAGGTGAGGTTGAGATGAGAGAAGCGATCTGTCAATGATGAGAGAGGTTGTTCCAATGAGGTGACACTGGATAGAGAGTTTGCTCTAAACATTTGCTAGCTGCATAAAGGTCAATCTGTCTTCCAAATGCAGTAAGCAACAGCTTCTAACCTTGGAAAGTGAAGACCTATGAAATGGGAGCTTTCATAGAACATTTGCAGCTGTCAGGTTAGTAAATCATTCGATGCTGACACAACATCCGACCTACTTACCTGACGTGATACCCGCTCTCTGAGAACCTCGTTAAAAACATGGTAAAATGGTAAGTACAAGGGAAAATGGTTCTTAACTACCTTTTAACAAGCTCTTAAGTATTTAAATTGGCTGACCCGCCGCTTGGTGTCGGGTCTATTCAGGGATGACCGGCCCGACACTTGGGAAACTGACAAGGAGGCGGGTTTACAGCAGGATACCGACCCGCTGTCAATCTTGGTGATTTTGACAGCGGACCCACCTCCAAACCCGCACTCTGAGCGCCGGTAAAATCCTGGCCTATATAATAGCACAAGGACATTCATCCACTCAGCCATCAAATATGGGAGAAGTAAACTTTTCTTATAAGTACTTTTAGAACCATTGTCAAAATTGGGTTTCCATCGTCATCCATTGTCCTCTATTAACAGCATTCTTGGAATGGAAAAGTATTTTTTGTATGGATAATGTGACTTATGTATGGCATCCACTGCAGTATATTTGGAAAATTACAACTGAATTCTGACTGGGTATCTAATTTTTCCATCAATTTAAAGGAGTGCTGGGTGAAGTTTTTTTTCCCCAAAAGTATCTCTCAAATCCAACCAAAGTATCTTTCTTGGTCAATTTGCCCAAATGTGTTTGCATATTTCTGCTATTTCTCTTTTCACAGCTCAACATTAAAAAAACAATTGAAATTTGTGGGCTACGAAAGGCTGTGCTAAACCCTATACATTGGGTCTATGCTATCAACTTTTCAGTTCAACTCCCATTTCCTGCATTGCCTTGCATTCTTCTCTTCCCCCGAGTCATTTTACTTACTCCTCCCATAATACACTCTCCTGACACTCTGCAATCCTTCTATATACGATTCTTAATGGCCCGGAATTTGCGGTCAGCAGCAAAGTGAAGCCGTCCGCCGCTGGCCCCGAAATAAGCTTCGCACAAAGATCTCACGATCTCTGTGTCGAGAAGTTTGGGTTTTCCAATGTTCAATTCAAACCAACGTAGTATAGTGGGGATCCCCGATTGCAAGCTGCTGTGACATCAACAAGCTGTCTAAGCAGTCAATAAAAACGCAGAATTCTCACAGATAACGAACAATGAAGTGGGTAAACTCTTAAAATTCTAACTTTTTAAAAATGTTAGAGAGAGCAAAACAAAGATTGGCGCTCTCCCATGGGGAAAAGGCAAACCTGAAATAACGATGAACAAAATTTAAAAAAAATTAAATTAGCAGTCAATACACTGTTAAAACCCCAGTTACACCTAATCCCTTCTGGATCTAATTTTTAGTGGGGAATTTAACAGCGTAATTACTGCGGAAGAGCCGAAGTTTTTGTCGGTTTCTCAGATTTGAGTGATTACACTGATTGCCGGCTCTCTGCCGGGGTGGGGGGGGGGGTGGGTGCATAGCCTGTGTTGGAGCAGTGAATGACAGGCCGCAACTTCAGGCTTTCCAAAGTCTGAATGACAGCGAATGCTGTCAGTTGGCTGTCATCCTGACTGCAAATTCCGGGCCACTATTTCTGGTACTATCCTTGTTCATATTGGTGCTGTATTCCTTTTTATCTACACGCTGTTATTATAATTTCTCTCCATTGTGGAGTATCTCACCTCCATTACTGTTAATATTAAGAAGGAGACTGCTCTGTGACCAATGCTGCTCCTCAGATCTGCCAGCAGGATATGCTCGGTCCCCAAATAATTGACATTTTCTTTCATAGGAGAGACTTAGATTGAATGAAAATTTCAATACCAAAACATCTGAACAAAAATGTATGGAATAAGTCCGAGGATGATTACCATCAAATCTTACTCTACAACTACATTATAACCTGAATCTCTTAGTATAAAATAGTGATTATAAGTAAAATCATTTTATCACTAGCCATATCTAACCTCTGCCTACTTCTACCTCTGTAATGTCACCCGTCTCCACCCCATCTACCTCTGAAACCCTCATCCATGCCAATGTCACTTCCAGACATGACTATTCCAATACTCGCCTGGCCGGCCTCTCACCCTCCATCTCCATAAAATTCAGCTCATCCAAAACTCTGCTGTGCATATTCTATCTTGCACCAAGTCCTATTTACCCATCACCTCTATCCTCGCTGACCCTCATTGGCTCCCAGTCCCCCAGTGTCTCAAATTTAAAATTCTCATCCTCAAGTTTAAATCACTCTGTGGCCTCATCCCTCCCAATCTATGCAACTCCTCCAGCACTACATGCCTCCCTGAACTCTCTGTTTGTTTGATTGGCCTCGTGCATATTCCCCTCCCTTTGCACCACCATTGGCATCTGTGCCTCCAGCCACCTAGGTCCCACACTCTGGAATTCCCTCACTAAATCCCTCCACTTCCCTCTCCTCCTTCAAAACTGTCTCATTGACCAAACATTTGGTCACCCCTCCTAATGGCCCAAAAATTAGTGAGGGAGCCTTCGTGCGGGGGTAAGGCTTCCCCGCGATCTCTCACTGCGCGCCGGCTTTTTCATTCCCAGCTCGCACGAACTTGATGTTCTAGACAGCAGCTGTGCAGTGCTTCCGTATCCCACAGGCGCAGTTAATTCGTGCGAGCTGTGGGATCACGTGATTCAGTTAGAGCCAATGGCAGCACACCATCTTTCATTCATAGTTTTCACATCAAGTGCTGTGAAAGCTATGAATCTATACCCCCCAAAAGAACAGCTAAACCTCAATTAATTTTTTTTTAAAAACCATCACATTAATAAAATAAGTATAGTTAAATAAATTAACCACTTTAAACAAAAAATTAAATTTTTGAAAAAATTTAAAATCTTAAGTTATAAAAATAAACTTACCTTTCTTTAAAGTCTCTAAAAAAGATATACCTGTTGAAAAAAATTCAAAATAATACTTAATTAACTAGTTACCTTGTTAAAAGAGGGCCTTACGCCTCCTTTCTTTATGTGTAAAATCTTCCATGCTTACCTGCGCGTTCAAAGCATTAAGTGCACTGCGTGCCCGCAGCCTGTAGCGCGCACGCGGTTCACCTAGGAACCGCCCCCTTTTGAAATCACCAAGTGCCGGTTTTCAGCGCATGCGCAGTGCATGCAGAAAACCGGCAATTGGAGACAGACTACGCGAGAGTACACAGTGCGTATACTCTCGCGTAGAGGCACTAATTTTTGGGCCAATATCTCCTGCTTTGGTTCAGTGTCCATTTCCTTCCGTATGCGTGAAATCCCTTTGGCCATTTTTCTATGTTAAAGGCGCTATATAAATGCAAGTTGTTATAGATGCTAAATCTCAGCCAGGATTGTTAACCTTTAGGAACCCAAAGTGGCCAGCTCCTCCCAAATCTCTAAGCTATAAATTAGATTATACACAAACTGCTTCTTCTGTGAATTTTGATTTTATTTTTCAATTCAAGCTGTTTTTCATGTTTAGCTATGGTCTTATTTACAGATGAGAAACGCCAACTTGCCCTATTGCACTATTTCTAGTTGTCTAAGGAACAAAGGATGATAAAGGTGAAGGTTACAGTGAGAGAATTGTGAGGTAGAAGGGAGAATTGTGAGGTAGAGCAGAAATGAGTGAAATAGAAAAGTACCCAGTACAGTGTCAAGTGCTATAAGACAGAAGGGGAGGGAGGTGCACTCGGCAATTCGTGGAATTTTAAAGTTATTAGCATTGCGAAAGTTGCCTGTTCACCACCCAAAATACTGTTACTCGTATTATTATTTTATTTTGGGAACATCTCTGAAGTGTTTGTAGGCTGATGCTTCTACATCACCCATGAATATAAAACTGCCCCCACCCCATCTCCAGCACTATCTGCCACAGCAGTCCATGCTTGAATTGTGTGAGTATCGGATCAGTGCGGCCATTAGAGGGAGCTGCTGTGTGGAGGCTAGGCATTTCCCGGCACTGAGGAAGGAAAGTGGTGGGAGAGCCACTCCTAGTGGTGGTTTACAAAAGGCCACAAGCAGAGGACAGGAAGCAAAGCTCTCAGCCAGGGGATGTGTGGGGCATTGGGAGACCCAGAAGATGGGGGGATGGGGGGGCGGTGGAAAGAGATGTTTTTAAAGGTTACCTAAAAATGTTTTTCCTTTAACCTTAACATGAAATTGACGACTGTTCCTTAAAATTAAAATGTAAATCCTAATCTGAAGTAACAAATAGGAGGAAGGGAATTGTATAGCATGGGGAATCATTAATAACGCTGGAATTGGCAGCATAAAACTGCGAAATACCAATTTCAAAATGTAAATGTGATTCCATTTTCCACGAATCCATTTTATTCCCACAAAGATCTTTCAGTAATTGCTACTCCTATGCCAGGGGCTATTTACATATGTAACAGAACCAATTAATCTAGGGCATCACGTTGCAGGGAACAAAATAAAAGAAATGAGAAGAATGCTAATTCGGGACGAGCGTGAAACGATGATTCTGGACGTTTTCCTCCCGAAACAGTTGCATTAAAATATGCAGCACGCTCGCGGATCCTGTGCAATAGCAGGCAAACGCCAAGCACCCAGGGGACTCGTGTCTGATCATAAAACAGGCTGCTGTAAACACGCAGGACTCAGCCTCTCCTGCTCCAAAGGTGCAACGAAAACTAAAGTTTACCTCGGCAGAAATGATGATCCAGTGGAAATTCTCCGGTCACATTGTGTTGCTCTTGACACCTCACCCTGAGGTCAAATGATAAGTAACACTTTAATCTTACCCTCATTAGAATGGAAAGCAAAGCGAGTTTTTTAAATTATCAATGGGAATAAAAAGGAAAGTGCCCCCCACACCTCCCCAACCCCACCCCAGATGTTGAATCAGACCCAGTCAGTGCCTTGTTAATTCTCCCGCACAATACGAGACCTGTTCTTTTGCTGGGCTATTCCCACACGATAAGGACTGGCCCAAGTCAGATTGCACAGTGATCGGGCACTGAACTGGCTATCAGAAGATCAGATCAGTATTTTTGGCTCCTTCCAGATCGCCAGCTCTCAGGTGCCAAAAGATGTTTATCTAGAGGTCTGGAGTCGGGTGACGTTCAGGAATCGCCCGTCTTTAGTGAGTGTAAATCAGGATACCCGCGAGCCAGAGGCTACATCTCATGTATTAGACTTTTTGTTAATTTTACATTATTCAAAACATTAAAATATAATAAACGAGAGTTCGAATGCAACCCATCATTCTGAAATAACCAGAGTAACACGTTAGCATTATTGGTGTAAAACACTGTATCCGACAGATAATAAATTCTGCAAATGCCTTCACATTTATGGTTGTAAACGTGCCTCCTAATCCGGGATGATTCATTGATCGTGAGGTTGTCACCGAAAGACACGTGATATAAATCTGATCTGTGTATGTTATTCAGGGCAGCAGCGTTTAGGATTTAACAGAAATGTGACTTTGGCTTGACTCGGTGTTTAATAAACCCTCACTTTAGAGGCAACTGAGTTTGGGACTTTGTCTTCAGAACGTGAACTGCGGAGTTAAGAAAATCCCCGCACAATTTAAAAGGCTGCAGTTCAAAAATACCCCTTGAAAATTCTCAGTTGGCGTGTTCAAGAATACAACAAAGCTGCTGCTAGGCCGAATTGTTCACTGGCGGAGCCTCACAGCTTCTGTAGTTTCGACAGTCAGGTACTGACTGTAGGGCTCAGATCAGTGGATGTTCGTACACACACACCCTCACACAGACTTCCAGAGCAATGTTTAAACAACGTCAGAGAAGCTGAACTGTTGTCACCTAGCGGGAACCGCAGACAGGCTGCCTCTCTGGGGGACGGGAGTTTGCTGCCCGAGATGCAGCAGTTGTACAGAGATTTGAATAAACCTAAGCATTAACATCAATTGGAGTGTAAAGATTCCTGGTAAATGTGTGCAGGGCTGTGGATGTTTGGGGCTGTTGGTGTGTAACAATATCTAGTGGGAGCCGGTGGCGTGGAGTATGTGCTGGGGTGAGCTGTGTGCTTGCTGAGTCAGTCCTCTGTGCTCCATCCATCATGTGGATAAGAGCAGCAGCAGCAGGCAGGTGCAGTCCTACTCCAGAGGAGAACAGCAGCATCCCACAGGAATTTCCACTCTGCAAGAAAGGAACAGCTGGCCTCTGGCCCAGTAGCCTTTAGCATCCTCTTCTGGATCCAGCGTTAAACCGCGCCATCTCTATGCCAAATACATTACTAAATCTTACCATTCTTACCGTCCCTGCTGATTTTTAAATATGAATGTATAATTTAAAAAAGAAATGTTATGTGGTATGATCCTAACAATTGTAGTTTTAGCACTGTAGATAAAGCCCTGCACCTAACTGGACTGTAATCTTTAGCTTACGGCTCTGTGATCTTGTTGTACAATATAGTCGACATGACAGACTTACAGGAAATCCTATTTTGCATCGGTTCAGAGAGAGAAATGCACGGATTGTAGAATGTGTAAAGATGTTTCAAAATGGAGACGGTCGGGATTTATGCAAATCTTCGCGAGATGGAGAGATATTTGGTTTCAGAAAGACATGCATATCTATCATCCCTTATACTTGGGTTAAATCAGTGTGCTGTGCTCGAGAGATGTACAATCAGAGCAAGAGTTGTCTAAACAATACGAAAAAAAATGAAAATGATTTTTTTTCCCCCCCATGTGTTTTGGGCATGATGCAAATTACAGCCTTTAAAGGGTTAATATGGATGTCTGTCTACACGTTTATACACGAAGCGGTGTTATAATGATTCCGACAGTAAAGATCTAAAGTCGGAATGTATTTAAGATGACGAATCGGATATAGGGACTGAGCAGACAGTGCACATGACACGACAGGCGGAGACAGACCAGTCTAATAGCTTTAAACTTGTTCCGTTTGCAGCTTCGTGAATCCGCTCGACGTCGGGCCTGAAATTTACATTAGGGTCAAAAGCAAAATGATACAATTACTAGCAACGCCTCTAACTCGCTTAGAAATGTTTCCAAGTCACAGCAAGTGTTTTCTGTTACCTGCCCAGATCACTGTTTTGGAAAGGGATTGGGTGTGGAGAGCTCCTCTGTTACAATCAATACTCCAATCCCTTGAATGCAGCCTAATTTGCTTCACCTTCTGACCTACTATTTTTCAAAATGTTTCGGCAAAATCTGGCGGGTGTTAAAAAGTCACATTCAAAAGGGCCTTGTCAGCTGATTTTATATTTCCACAACAAATCTTACTTGATATGTAGAAACACAAACCATCACAATTAAGAAGGAAACAAACGTTGTTTCCTAGTCTCTGCATAGAGATGGTTGGGAGCGTGAATCTATCAGAATTATCCATATTAAATGCCCATCTAGCGCGCCGATTCTATTTTTACTCTGCTGTAATTTAATGGTGATATCCTCAGTGTCGTAGTAGAGGAAACAGATGCGGAGATTCTCGCCTCCTGTACTCCTGAGAATGGGAATATTTGTCACACCCTCGGCAATTCGCCCATGCAAAAGGCAAGCATTGCAAAAAAACAAAGTTCATTTTCGTTTTCAGATTCATATTAATTTCCTCAGAATTTCTATTAACATTCGCCTTTAGTTGCTTCGTTTTTGAGTTATTTTGCCACAGGGTTTCCCGTCTGCTAGCTTCGGCCTTCATTCTGAGTCCAAGAGTACATTAATTAGGAATCCAGTATTATAATATTATAACCGAATTGCTACCAGTCTATGTACTCATAAACTTTCATTTTGATTGTGATGTGCCAGATTTTACATAAACAATTATTATTAATAATAGCTGTGGGCTTTTTGTCTTCGAGTTGGCACTTTCAAAAGAGGCCATCTAGTGACTCTTTGTAATATTTACATGTGTTCTGCTGTTGGATGAAGCCGCATATTACTGGGCTCCCTGACCAGCCTTGTTAAATTTAGACAAGACTGTTTGCGAACAGTGTTTATCGAACTTTAATGTGTTTTGCCTGCAAAAGCTGATCAAAATAAACACGACCAGCTCTTAAATCCAGAACAGATTGTTGCGGTTTTACTATAAATATATTACAGTTTTTTGCATAATTTTAATCGGGCAGAGCATTGATTACATAAGTTAAGCAGAATTGATACATAGATACAAAATTGAATCTTTTAAGAAAAATGAAGACTGCAATAAGTTGCCCAGGCAAAAACAAACCTACACAGAGATCCGTAAGTTGTGTTAAAAGTAACAAAGTTGGTAATTTTGCACTAAAATGTAATAGTACAAATTAATAAAAATTACTTAAGTAACAAGCCAAAAAAAACCTTCTGTGAACTTTGTAGGTTTGCTCTGAGTTTTTTGCCAAAGCTATACTTCATTGTATAACGGATGTGGGGTGAGATCCTGATTATTAATGGACATGGCATGGGGTCTTGATTACTACGGAAGTCCAGAAAACCATGTTGTTCAGATATTCCTTTTTTTTTTGAGCCGATATTTGTAAACTGCACATAGCTCTGTCCAGTCTTCAGATTGTACTTTTCAGGATGGACTCAAGTTATGTTTCATTTTCAGAAGCTAGTCTTTTGTGCCACACTTTTTATGCATAATGCCAGTAAAACCTAGTAACAGATTTGAAAACCAGTACTAGGTCATCAGCATGCTGGCCAGCTGACTTTATATAGGTTAAGCAATATAATCAGTGACTGGCCTTTGGATGTAGGTAATTGTTTTGGTGATCTTTAAGTTTCTGGTAATTATGATGTCAAATGACTTTTTTAGAAGTTATTCTTTCCACTAGATGTTAATCAATGGTTCTTATGGGCTATGGGGTGGTGGTGTGTGGTGGTGGGGGTGGGGGGTGTTAATGTCTCCTTAACCATTCAGAAAGATAATTTTAATCTGATGAATGCAAGCAGCATAATGCTGCTTTCAAATCAGGCACACTAACATGCTTAGACATGTGACTAGTCAAGTGCAGGTCACTTGTCATAATTAAAAAATTAGACTGGTACCTTATGAGAATCCAGTATAAAAAAGGCGGTGCCTTCAGCTGCCCAGGCACTAAGCTCTGGAATTCCCTCCCTAAACCTTTCTGTCTGTCTCCTCCTTTAAGACACTCCTTAAAACCTACCCTTTTGACAAAACGTTTGGTCACCTATCCTAACATGTGGCTTAGTGTCAATTTTTTTCATAACACTCCTGTGAAGCAACTTGGAACGTTTTACTATGTTAAAGGCACTATTATTAATAATAAATAATAAATGCAAGTTGTTGTTGCTATAAACCCTGCCTCACTTGGACATCATATTATTGTTTCAATTCTGTAAACAGCCTGAGAGCAAGGCATTGGCCCATCAGATTAAGACAGGACCACATCAACATTCCTTAAATCACTTATTCGTACAGTAGGATATTGTGATTGCTTAAATCAAACGCTTTTAAGCAATCAGAAATACCTGAGCTTCTTCTTTGTTCACACTGCTACATGTCATTTGTGTGTTATGTGTAACCAAGCACCAATATTGGATGACATTTTCATACATCCTGATTGGTTGGGGTTTAAACATTTCCCTCATCCATGAACAAATAAAACCTCAGGTTACTTATTAGCTATTGCTTTTGTGAATGAACCAATACATGTGTTGCTGTCAAAAGAACATTATGGCTATTATTGGAGACCATTTCCATATTGGTGAATCAAGGCCTTCAACAGTGGAGGATCTAAAATCCATACAAAGTCTTATTTATTCCAGAAAGAAGGCACCAGTTTCTGATACTCAATTTTTTTATTTATTCGTTCCTGGGTTGTGGGCATCGCTGGCAAGGCCAGCATTTATTGTCCATCCCTAATTGCCCTTGAGAAGGTGGTGGTGAGCTGCCTTCTCGAACCACTGCAGTCCGTGTGGTGAAGGCACTCCCACAGTGCTGTTAGGGAGGGAGTTCCAGGATTTTGACCCAGCGACGATGAAGGAACGGCGATATACTTCCAAGTCAGGATGGTGTGTAACTCGGAGGGGAACTTGCAGGTGATGATGTTCCCATGCACCTGCTGCCCTTGTCCTTCTAGGTGGAAAAGGTCTCGGGTTTGGGAGGTGCTGCCGAATAAGCCTTGGCGAGTTGCTGCAGTGCATCTTGTAGATGGTACACACTGCAGCCACGGTGCACCAGTGGTGGAGGGAGTTAATGTTTAAGGTGGTGGATGAGGTGCCAATCAAGTGGGCTGCTTTGTCCTGGATGGTATCGAGCTTCTTGAGTGTTGTTGGAGCTGCACTCATCCAGGCAAGTGGAGAGTATTCCATCACACTCCTGAATTGTGCCTTGTAGATGGTGGAAAGGCTTTGGGGAGTGAGGAGATGAGACACTCGCCGCAGAATATCCAGCCTCTGACCTGCTCTTGTCGCCACAGTAATGTCACTTGCCACTTATCAGCCCAAGCCTGAATGTCGTCCAGATCTTGCTGCATGCGAGCACGGGCTGCTTCATTATCTGAGGAGTTGCAAATGGAACTGAACACTCTGCAATCATCAACGAACATCCCCACTTCTGACCTTATGATGGAGGGAAGGTCATTGATGAAACAGCTGAAGATGGTTGGGCCTAGGACACTGCCCTGAGGAACTCCTGCAGCGATGTCCTGAGGCTGTAATGATTGACCTCCAACAACCACAGCCATCTTCCTTCTTCCTTTGTGCTAGGTATGAATCCAGCCAGTGCAGAGATTTTCCCCTGATTGCCATTGACTTAAATTTTACTAGGGCTCCTTGATGCCACACTCAGTCAAATGCTGCCTTGATGTCAAGGGCAGTCACTCTCACCTCACCTCTGGAATTTAGCTCTTTTGTCCATGTTTGGACCAAGGCTGTAATGAGGTCGGGAGCCGAGTGGTCTTGGCGGAACCCAAACTGGGCATCAGTGAGCAGGTTATTGGTGAGTAAGTGTCACTTGATAGCACTGTCGACGACACCTTCCATCACTTTGCTGATGATTAAGAGTAGACTGATGGGGCGGTAACTGGTCGGATTGGATTTGTCCTGCTTTTTGTGGACAGGACATACCTGGGCAGTTTTCCACATTGTCGGATAGATGCCAGTGTTGTACTGGAAAAGCTTGGCTAGAGACGCGGCTAGTTCTGGAGCACAAGTTTTCAGCACGACAGCCGGGATGTTGTCGGGGCCCATAGCCTTTGCTCAGTCACTTCTTGATATCACGTGGAGTGAATCAAATTGGCTGAAGACTGGCTTCTGTGATGGTGGGGACCTCAGGAGGAGGCCGATATGAATCATCCACTTGTCACTTCTGGCTGAAGATGGTTGCAAACGCTTCAGCCTTGTCTTTTGCATTCACGTGCTGGGCTCCACCATCACGGAGGATGGGGATATTTATGGAGCCTCCTCTTCCCGTTAGTTGTTTAATTGTCCACTACCATTCACGACTGGATGTGGCAGGACTGCACAGCTTTGATCTGATCCGAAGGTTGTGGGATCACTTAGCTCTGTCTATAGCATGCTGCTTCCACTTTTTAACATTCATGTGGTCGTGTTGCAGCTTCCCCAGGTTGGCATCTCATTTTTAGGTATGCCTGGTGCTGCTTCTGGCATGCTCTTCTGCACTCCTCATTGAACCAGGGTTGGTCCCCTGGCTTGATGGTAATGGTAGAGTGAAGGATATGTAGACTATGAGGTTACAGATTGTGGTGGAATACAATTCTGCTGCTGCTGATAGTCCACAGCACCTCATGGATGCCCAGTTTTGAGCTGCTAGATCTGTTCTGAATCTATCCCATTTAGCATGGTGGTAGTGCCACACAACACGATGGAGGGTGTCCTCAGTGTGAAGGTGGAACTTCATCTCCACAAGGACTGTGCGGGGGTCACTGCTACCAATGCTGTCATGGACAGATGCATCTATGACTGGTAGATTGGTGAAGACGAGGTCAAGTAGGTTCTTCCCTAGGGTTGGTTCTCTCACCACCTGCCGCAGGCCCAGTCTGGCAGCTATGTCCTTCAGGACTCGGCCAGCTCAGTCAGTAGTGGTGCTACCGAACCACTCTTGGTGATGGACATTGAAGTCCCCCACCCAGAGTATATTCTGTGCCCTTGCTAACCTCAGTGCTTCTTCCAACTGGTGTTCAACATGGAGGAGTACTGATTCATCAGCTGAGGGAGGGCAGTAGGTGGTAATCAGCAGGAGGTTTCCTTGCCCATGCTTGACCTGAAGCCATGAGACTTCATGGGGTCTGGAGTCAATGTTGGAGGACTCCCAGGGCCCCTCCCTCCTGACTGTATACCACTGTGCCACCACCTCTGGTATGTCTGTCCTGCTGGTGGGACAGGACATGCCCAGGGATGGTGATGGAGGAGTCTGGGACATTGGCTGAAAGGTATGATTCTGTGAGTGTGACTATGTCAGACTGTTGCTTGACTAGTATGTGGGACAGCTCTCCCAATTTTGGCAGAAGTTCCCAGATGTTAGTGAGGAGGACTTTGCGGTGTCGACTGGGCTGGGTGTGCCGTTGTCGTGTTCGAAGCCGGTGCCTAGTTTGATGCCGGATGGTCCATCTGGTTTTATTCTTATTATTGTTTCGTAGCGGTTTGTTACAACTGAGTGGCTTGCTAGGCCATTTCAGAGGGCAGTTAAGAGTCAACCACATTGCTGTGGGTCTGGAGTCACATATAGGCCAGACCAGGTAAGGACGGCAGATTTCCTTCCCTAAAGGACGTTAGTGAACCAAATGGGTTTTTACGACAGTCCAGTAGTTTCATGGTTACCATTACTGATACTAGCTTTTTATTCCAAAATTATTTAATTAACTGAATTTAAATTCTCCAGCTGCCGTGGTGGGATTTGAACTTACATCTCTGGATCATTCGTCCAGGCCTCTGGATTACTAGTCCAGTAACATAACCACTATGCTACCATTCCCAGAAAATGGAAGTCTTATTGGTGACACAAGCTCTACTTTATTTAATCATTGTAAATAATGTTTATATAGGGTTAGATATTGTGCATTTAATCAGCACCTTGTATGGAATTCCAGGATCCATTATTGGTGTTTTTGGGTGTTACTTCCTCAGCCTTTCCACCATCTACAAGGCTAGGTATTCTGCAGTGAGTGTCTCACCTTCTGACTCCCCAAAGCCTTTCCACCATCTACAAGGCACAAGTCAGGAGTGTGATGGAATACTCTCCACTTGCCTGGATGAGTGCAGCTCCAACAACACTCAAGAAGCTCGACACCATCCAGGACAAAGCAGCTCGCTTGATTGGCACCCCATCCACCACCTTAAACATTCACTCTCTGTACCACCGGCGTACCGTGGCTGCAGTGTATACCATCTACAAGATGCACTGCAGCAACTCGCCAAGGATTCTTCGGCAGCACCTCCCAAACCTGCGACCTCTACCACCTGGAAGGACAAGGGCAGCAGGCGCATGGGAACACCATCACCTCCAAGTCACACACCATCCTGACTTAGAAGTATATCGACAATCCTTCATCGTTGCTGGGTCAAATTCCTGGAATTCCCTACCTAACAGCACTGTGGGAGTACCTTCACCACATGGACTGCAGCAATTCAAGAAGGTGGCTCACCACCACTTTCTCAAGGGCAATTAGGGATGGGCAATAAATGCTGGCCTTGCCAGCGACGCTCACATCCCATAAAACGAATTAAAAAAATAAAAGAAAAAGGTGAGGGAGTTTATATGAACCATAATGGACTGGGGTTACTTGTTGAACAGGCTGCTTTAAACTATTCCACCAAATCCTAAAATTGATTTCCCTTAGGTTGACACCTTGCTGAGAACTGAATGCTCTCAATTAATTATGTTTAAACTGTTTACTTTGTTTCTCAAGTTATTGACAAAGGACTGGTTTGCAGACTTTAAGTTCCTCTGCTGTTTAGTGACCACATCTTCAAAATGTTCAATGACCTACCCGGTCAGTACTACACACTTGAAAGATTCTTAGTGGAGTAGAGACACCAAGAATGGAATTGATCTGACTAATTAGATCATCTTAAAGAATTGCAGAGTAAGCGTAAATGAACAATAAGGTCAACATACGTAATTGCTTCAGGGGCTAGTTCAGGGATTGACTTTCTGATTGTACAAGTCTCCAAGTTTTAGTTTCAATTTTGTGAAAGTTTGATAATTGGTTCTTTATGCTAGAAACATTATTGTATTTATGACATGAACTTACGATCTCAATGCTACGTGTTACAGTTATTGTTTGTCTCTCACCAGTTTGGGTTACCATATTTACTGTATGAAGTTTTAACAAATTCATCTATCAATTCCTAATTTAAACATCTTTGTATGAGATACCTTGGTTCTGTGTTGATCTACCAATGTGCTGTGCCACAGACTGGTATGATGCAACCCACACAGTGAGGTGGGTAATGCACAAGGTGGCACGGAAGAACCTAAAGATGGTGATAAAATAATTTAAAAGTGCTTGTGGAAAAGAATAACATTTTAACAGACTTAACTTAAAGTAATTCTGTAAAAATACTGAACATATAAACACAGCATACACACACTTATACACAACAACAACTTGCATTCATATAGTGCCTTTAACGTAGTAAAATGTCCCAAGGCAATTACAGGAGCGTTATCAAACAAAATTTGACACCGAGCCATGTAAGGAGATAATAGGATAGGTGACCAAAAGGTTGGTCAAAGAGGTAGGTTTTACGGAGGGAATTCCAGAGCTTAGAGCCTAGACAGCTGAAGGCATGGCCACCAATGCTGAATGAGCTCAGGTTTATGGAGGGTGGAAGATGGGAGGCTGTCCAGGAGAGCGTTGGAATAGTCAAGTCTACTGGTAACAAAGGCATGGATGAGGGTTTCAGCAGTAGATGAGCTTAGGCAGGGACAGGAGATATCACTCAGGCCGACTTCATATGAACTGATGCAGAATCAAGTCAGAGTGTCTACACACTGGAGTGTGGAGCAATCGAAGATCACCCAAAGAGTAATATACTGAACTAAACATAGTCCTTTTCATTTAACTAATAGATGGCTTTTGTATATATGGGCTTTAAAGATCACATCGGTTTTTTTTTTAAGTGTGAAATGGAAAGAGAGGCTGCAGTCCGAATGTTAGCGGGCACAGTGACTAGCTATACGTGAGCAGATAATTACGGTGACAGACTGGCAGTCACAATCAATTGAAATACAAAAATCAGAAATCAACTTTGTGCTTCTTTCCCTATTTTTCTCCTCCTCTCCTGAGAATGGTACAGTTCCATAGCTCGTGGCAGCCCTGCCATATTTTGCTGAAGTAGTGAAAGAGCACGTCACAGAGTAAGCTAGTTACAGATGGAATGGGAACCAGGTGAGAACAAGGAGTTCTAACCTGGGAATTTGGTGAGAGTGGGAATTCAGTGGTGAGTAGCAGATTCAGTTGTGAGTAAATTGTACAGAACTTGTGTTTTTTATTGAACTAAAATTTCAGCTTAGTTTTTTTAACTTGTGTCTCTTTAGCCTAGGCCGATGGAGTGGCAGGAGCCTAATGCCACCAGGACAAAAACCAGTAACACGTGCCTCCCTGAAGAGGAAGTCAACACTAATACAGGTGCAACAAAAGCAAAGTACTGCGGATGCTGGAAATCTGAAATAAAAACAGAAAATGCTGGAAACACTCAGCAGGTCAGGCAGCATCTGTGGAGAGAGAAACAGCATTTCTGGTTGATGACTTTTCGTCAGAACTGGCGAAAGTTAGAGATGGAGCAGGTTTTAAGCAAGTACAGAGGCAGGGAAAGGGGGGAGGATAGGGTGGAGGGCAGGAGAGATTAAACGACAAAAGGGATGATGTTGCAAGGCAAAAGGGGGGTGGTAATGGGACGTGGGAAGAAACAAAAGATGGGTCTGTAAATGACAATAGCAGAATTATTACCAGCAGTTACTGACCGGAAAAATGGGAGCGGTGGTTATGATCTGAAATTGTTGAACAAAGTGTTGAGTCCGGAAGGCTGTAAAGTGCCTAATCGAAATATGAGCTGTTGTTCCCCGAGCTTCCGTTGAGCTTCATTAGAACAGTGTAGGCGGCCGAGGAAAGAGAAGATAGAGTGGGATTGGGGCAGATAATTAAAGTGATAGGTGACTGGAAGTTCGGGGTCACGCTTGCAGACTGAACGGAGGTGTTGCACAAAGCAATCACCCAATCTGCATTTGGTCTTCCCAATGTAGGGGAGACCACATCGTGAGCACTAAATACAGTATACTAAATTGAAAGAAGTACAAGTAAATCACCGTTTCACATGAAAGGAGTGTTTGGGGCCCTGGACAGTGGGAAGGGAGGAGGCAAAAGGGCAGGTGTTGCATCTCCTGCACTTGCATGGGAAGGTGTCATGTGAAAGGGAGGAGGTGTTGGGGGTGATAGAGGAGTGGACCAGGATGTCGCCGAGGGAATGGTCCCTTCGGAATGCTGAAAGGGGAGGGGAAGATGTGTTTGGTGGTGGCATCATGCTGGAGGTGGCGGAGGATGACCCGTTGAATGTGGAGGGTGGTGAGGTGGAAGGTGAGGACAAGAGGAACCCTATCGTGGTTCTGGGAGGGAGGGGAAGGGATGAGAGCAGAAGTGCGGGAAATGGAACAGACACCATGGAGGACCCTGTCAACCATGGTGGATGGGAATCCTTGGTTGAAGAAAAAGGAAGACATAGCGGAAGCACTGGTATGGAAGGTGGCATTGCCAGAACAGATGCAATGGGGATGGAGAAACTGGGAAAATGGAATAGAGTCCTTACAGGAAGCAGGGTGGGAGCAAGTGTAATCAAGGTAGCTGTGGGAGTCAGTGGGCTTATAGTAGAGACTAATACAGGTGGCCCAGCCAAACTAAAAATGTGTGTAACTGCAAGTCAGTTGGTATTTAACAGTCAACTGTAAGTCGGTCACTGACCAGGTGTTAATTAGATGTGTAGTTGGGGGCTGACTGACCAGTTGAAACTGCCTTGTGACTGAAAGGTATGTAAAAGGAGGTAATGGCGAGAATTCCAGCTCAAGCTAAGAGCACATGAAGGAGTGAAATGGTAATGCAGTGAGATAAGAGTAAGAACTTCTAAAAAGGAATTTGGTGAGAGTGGGAACTGGGTACAGAGGGGGACAGAGGAGATAAACTGATATTATTTGCAAGTAAAAATAACTTTAAAGTAAAACAAACCACCTAAACTGGCAGAACAGGATGGGACAACAATGTGTCATTCTGGCAAGGTATGGGAGTTTCGAGCAATGGGTGTTGACTCAAACATGCCTGTGCGAAGTGTCACCAACTTGCATTGCCCAAGCTCAAAATTTCAGAATTGGAGACAATCTGACACATTAAAGAGAAAAGCTGGGTGACTAACTGAGGGGTGAGGAAAGGCAGGAAGGACAGATTAAAACAGGATTGACCGGAGCAACTTGTGCTCTCAAAAAAGATTTGAAGCTCTAGCTTCCTGTGGGGACAAGGAGGACTCTGGGCAGGACCATCAAATAAATATCAATGGCATAAACAAATAAGAAATGCCTGAAGGAATTAGATTAACAGCACAGATAGAAATACAGTAGTAATAGGACATTCAATAGTTAGAGGTGCTGACATGATCTTTTGCAGTGCAGACGAGTAGTCCCAGATGTTTGGTTCCACCCAAGGGCATATCACATAGACTAGAAAAGATTTTACAAGGGGAGGGAGAGCAACCAGGTATCATGGTCCATGTGGGAGCCAATGAAGTAGGTAAAGAAAGATCTGAAGTCCTGAAAAATGAATATAAGGGAATAGGAAACAATGCTCCATGAGCAGGACTTCATAAGTGATTATCTCAGGATTACTTACATGTGATAGAATAGGGAAGAACAGAAAGATTAGTGAAGCCAATACATGGCTAAAGGTGTGGTGTCAGGAAGAGGGATTCCACTTTGTTGGGTATTGGCACCAGTTCTGAGACAGATGGGAGCTATTCTGCAAGGATGGGCTACATCTGAACAGGGAGGGTGCTATTGTACTCGCAAAATAGTTAAATATAGAAGTATCGAGGTATTTAAACTAGGAAGGAGAGCAGGTGGGAAAATAAAACCAACCAAGATCAGTTAATATTGAAGAGAGAAATAGATGAGATTATTATTTATGCAGGAAACACTTTAGCAAGAGGGATATGGCATAGAGGATTAAAATCAAATGGACTACATATAAACAGGATATAAACTGAAGTAAAGGTAGCTCAGACAAAAAGAAAATGGGAAAAATAGCAAAAATATATGTATTGCAATGTGCAGAGTGTGGGAAACAAACTGGGGAACTGGAAGCAATTATTTTACAGGAAGATCTAGACTTAATAGAATGAACAAAATCCTGGCTGAAAGCTGGACAAGAATGGAAAATACATTATCAGCATATAATATATTTAGGAGGAATAGAAAATATAAGAAAGAAGACGGAGTGACAATATTGGTAAAAGAGGAACTACATGCTGCAGAGAGGGTTGATGCAGACAAGGATGGGGTACAGAGTCAATATGGTTGGAGCTGAAAGATAAAAAAGGCATGTTATATTCGTAAAGGTGTATTACAAATCACTAAATTGTGGAAAGATCATAAGAATTAGGGGCAGGAGTAGGCCATATGGCCCTTCGAGCTTACTCCGCCATTCAGTAAGATCATGGCTGATCTTCGACCTCAACTCCACTTTCCCGCCTGATCCCATATCCCTTGATTCCCTTAGAGTCCAAAAATCTATCTCAGCCTTGAAAATACTCAATGACTCAGCATCCACAGCCCTTTGGGATAGAGAATTCCAAAGATTCACAACCCTCTGGGTGAAGAAATTCCTGCTCATCTCAGTCTTAAATGGCCGACCCCTTATCCTGAGACTATGCCCCCTAGTTCTAGACTCTCTAGCCAGGGCAAACAACCTCTCAGCATCTACCCTGTCAATCCCCCTCAGAATCCTATATGTTTCAATGAGATCACCTCTCATTCTTCAAAACTCCAGAGAGTATATCAATCTCTCCTCCCAGGGATCAATCTAGTGAACCTTCGTTGCACCGCCTCTAAGGCATGTATGTCCTTTCTCAGATAAGGAATGGAAGAGGCAATCTGCAGTCAGATTAGAGAGATGAATAGGAATAACAAAATTATTGTTCTGGGAGATTTTACTTATCCACTTATTGATTGAGACCAAGAGGTGGTAAATGGAGAAAACTGAATGGAATTGCTGAAATGGGTGCAGGACTCTTTCCTCAAGCAGTATGTTCGGCCTACAAAGGTGGAGGTATTGCTAAAACTGATAACGAGTAACGAAATAGATCAGGTAGATTAATTAAATATGCGTGAGCATCTTGAAAGTTGTGACCACAATATAATAAGTTTAAGATCCAATTGGAAGGGGAAACAGTTGATAAAAACACTAGAACTCAAGATTGGATCTGGGTAGATTTTCAAAAGATGTGGACCAAGCTGGCTGAGTTGGGAGGGCAACTTGCCACACAGGATCGTAGAGCAGTGGGATGTTTCCAGAAAAGAGATTGCAAAGATGCAGAATACCATTAAAATAGAAGGAAACTGCTAGTAATTTTAGAATGCCATGGATAAATAAAGAGGTTAGAAGCCAATTAAAACTGAAGCGGGCTGATAAGGACTGTAAGAATAATAATGATGAAAAAACTAAAGGATAATATGAGAAAATAAGAAAATAGGTTAAAAGTGGGATAAGGAAAGCTAAGAGGGGACAAAAAATATCAAAAAACATCAAACGGAATTGTAAATTATTTTACAATTGTATCAGTGAAAAGAGAATTGTTGAAAGTGAGGTAAGACCCCAGAGGAGAGGATTATCAATTTGTAAATGATGACCAAAAATGGCAGAGGTATTTAATAAGTCTGACTAAAGAGAAGGATAAAGATGAGACAAATCCTAAAGCGATTGAGTGCAAGGTGACTGATATTATGACGTATAAAAGGAACATTTCAGATAAATTAGGCTAAAGAAAGACAAACATCAAGCCCCATGATGTTGCTCATCCTGCTTTGTGGTAGAAGTTGCAGGCCTGGAAGGTGCTGTTGAAGTAAGCTTGGTGAGTTACGGCAGTGCATCCTGCAGATAGTACGTACTGCAACCACAGTGCACCAGTGGGAGGGAGTGGATATTGAGTTCAGTGGCCAGGTGCCAATCAGGTGGATTACTCTTTCCTAGATGGCATCAGACTTCTTGACTATTGTTGCAGCTGCATCCATCCAGGCAAGTGGTGAGCATTCTATCACTCTTGACTTGAACCTAATAGATGGTGCAGAGGTGTTTAGGGATCAGGAGGTGAGCTACTCATCACAGAATACCCAGCCTCTGTCCAGCTTTTGTAGCCATGTTGATATGGCTGGTTCAGCTTCTGATCAATGGTGACCGCCCCCCGCACCACACAAAAGATGTTGATGGTGGGGGAAACTCAGCAATGGCAAGATGTTGAAGGTCAGGGGACTGGCTAGGCATTGTCTTGTTGGAGGTGGTCATTACCTGGTGCCTATGTTCCCGAGAATGTTACCTAGCATTTGTCAGTCAAAGCCTGGATGTTGGCTAGGCCCTATTGTATTCTGCCATGGCTGCTTCATTATTGGAGAAATTGTGAATGGGGCTGTACAGTATAGAATTGTCAGCAAACAGCCCCAGTCCTGACCTTATGACTGAATTTAGTTGTTATAAGTATTATTTAAGCATAATCAAAATCAAGTCATAGTAATTATGCTTTTTTCACACCAAGAGGCCAGAGTGACCTCCTAGGGCCATTGCAAAGGAATGCCAAGGGTAGCACAAGCACTGCGGAACACCTGGCTCCATTACTAAATGATATAGTCAGATAAGTACTGTCTCATGCTGATACAATGGGTGTTGCAAATCACCTTGTGTACCACAGTGCGGTTCTGCACATTTTGTTTTCACTGTACACCATGTTCTATTGTGTATCACCATGTGAAATCAGGGCCTCATACTTTTGTTTGTTGGACTGTGAACATACCTGACACGCCAAGTCGAGTGGCACCAAAGGATTCGTTTACAATTTGAACCTGAGGCAATGTGATTATAGTTAGCAGCTGAACTGCAGTGTTAAAATGCCATGGGAAATGAAAACATTGTGGTCTCGCTGCTATTAGACAGAAGCGACTATCAGCAGCTTTATTCTTTGTACCTGCATTCTATTATTATTATTATTATCACTCTAATTGCCTGATCACTACAGATAGGTGATCTCTAAAGCAATAGGGTCATCTGAAGGCAAGTACTGGTATTCAATGGAGGTTTCCAACTTTTTCTAACTTGAAATATTCACATTTAGTGTTACTTCTGTGGAGCTCTCTGCATTTTTTTCATTACCACAATCTTGCTTGCTGACATAACTAAGAGAACCAAGGGATATGAGGATAGTGCGGGAAGGTGGAGTTGAGGTAGAAGATCAGACATGATCTTATTGAATGACGGAGCAGGCTCGAAGGGCCGAATAGCCTACTCCTATTTCTTATGTTCTTATTACATCATGTTGGGCTACAGTACATGCACCCTCTGAGTGCAGTGAGACGAATGCCTGCAGTCTAGACCAACTGAGGGACTTTGTTGATGAGTATTCAGCAATGATTGACAGAAATGGGAAAAAAAATCTTCCTCCCTCTCTCTCTCTCTCATACAAAATGGCCTCAATTTCAACCCCCCCACCGATGGGCGGGAGAGGGTGGGTGGGGTTAAAATATCAGGATCGGGCAACCCGACCTCATTCCCACCGCTTTAAATTTTAAAGTGCAGGAATCAGGCCACGGACAAGGCTCCCGCAAAAGGCAGGCAGAGGTCTAATTAACATATCAAAGTCACAGCCTGATGGCATCAACGGCGCCACAAATTAAATGTAATAGTCAGTGAGGGCGAGGCCTCACCTCGGGGTTTCCCAGCCTCTGATCCTCGGCCGGAGCTTCCGGCTCCCCCAAGCTAAGTGACTCTTTTAGCACTCCTTGTGGGCTGGAAGGAGCAGAGTGCTCCCCACAGGGCCCTCATGGAAGCCTTCTGCCTCTCCCAGCCCTGATCACCAACCTCCACCTAGCCCTGATCACTAGCCTCTCTCAGCCCTCCCGATAGCTGACCTGTGGCAACACGGTGGCATAGTGGTTAGCACTGTTGCCTCACAGCGCCAGGGACCCGGGTTCGAATCCGGCCTCAGGTGACTGTCTGTGTGGAGTTTGCACATTCTCCCCGTGTCTGCGTGGGTTTCCTCCGGGTGCTCTGGTTTCCTCCCACAGTCCAAAGATGTGCGGGTTAGGTTGATTTGGCTATGATAAATTGACCCTTAGTGTTAGGGGGGATTAAATACGTGGGGTTACTGGGATAGGGTGGAATATGTGTCGGTGCAGGCTCGATGGGCCGAAATGGCCTCTATCTGCACTGTGGGGATTCTGTGATTCTCTCACTGATTGCCAACCTCCCCCCGCCCCTCCCAGTCACCGACCTCCCGCCCTCCTATTCCCTTCCCAGTGCTGGGGACCGTCCCCAAGGGTCCTCGACTGTGGCCTCCTGTCGCTAGTGTTCCCTCCCGCTTGCCCAACAGGCCATCCATTTGGCCGGCTTCTGGGCGGAAGGCAGCCGTACAATATGTCATTAAGATCAGCAGGGCCTCCACGTCCCGGGCTCTTCGGCCAATTTTGGCCTCCCCGCATCCTCACCGACTCCCCATTAATATCAGGGCCTCCACGTCCAGCTATGGCTCTGCAGAAAGACTGCAAACATACTGATGTCAAAATGAATAAATGTACAGCTCCAGAAAGATGCCTCCAATTGTGGATATGTAGAAAGTAAATTGATCAGAATAAAGATTTGGGGAGTAATTAAGCTAACCTGCGCGGTGGGAAACTGCCCATTTAAACCCCGCCTAACTTTATTTTCCAGGTTTCCACCAGGCGGGTTAGCTTAAAATTACCCTCTAGAATTGGCATAGTTGCCGAAAATTTCCTTGGAGCTCCTCCCGCTCTACTGCCACAGCTTTGCACACGTAAACGCGGCTTCTGCCAAATGTCGCTGAAGGTACAGCGGCAGAGTGGGAGGAGCCCCAAAGAAATTCCCGGTGAGTTAGTTTATCCAGTGAGTATTTGAGCCATAAAGGCCAGGAAGGTCCCAGGCTCAACTCTGGCCTATACGGAGTTAGCTAACCTCAGCTGGGGCAGCAATACAGGCACTGCAGTTTCTCCCAGTACCCCAGCATTGAGAAGAGGAAAGTCAGCCTTCCTGCTGAGGGTTCTATCCATGGGACGCTCTGCTGGAGTACATGTGTGGATGTCAGTTGAAGACAGGAGCAGCCTGGGGTGTGATGTCTCCACAGTCAAATAACTTGCTGACAGTCACTCTCAGGGCTCACACTTGAATATTGGACATTTGGGCAAGGCACTGGAAGGCAACTAGTGCCCATGAAAAAGAACTTAAGATCCTCAGAGGAGCAAGAAAGGGTAGATATTTGGCATAACATTTTCTTTAAAATAATTTTTAACCATTTGGCCATGACCAAGGGCAAGTAATACTGTGCTTATCCTTAAATCATCATCATAGAATTACAGAAATTTACAGCACAGAAGGAGACCATTCAGCTCATCTTGTCCGTGCCGGCCGACAAAGAGCTATCCACCCTAATCCCACTTTCTAGCACTTGGTCCGTAGCCTTTAGGTTACGGCACTTCAAGTACATATCCAAGTACTTTTTAAATGTGATGAGGGTCTCTGCCTCTACCACCCTTTCAGGCAGTGAGTTCCAGACCCCCACCACCCTCTGGGTGAAAAAAATTCTCCTCAAATCCCCTCTAAACCTCCAACCAATTACTTTAAATCTATGCCCCCTGGTTATTGACCCTTCTGCTAAGGGAAATAGGTCCTTCTATCCACTCTATCTAGGTCCCTCATAATTTTATACACCTCAATTAGATCCCCCCTCAGCCTCCTCTGTTCCAAAGAAAACAACCCCAGCCTATCCAATCTTTCCTCATAGCTAAAATTCCCCAGCCCAGGCAACATCCTCGTAAATCTCCTCTGCACCCCCTCTAGTGCAATCACATCCTTCCTGTAATGTGGTGACCAGAACTGCATGCAGTATTCTAGCTGAGGCCTAACTAGTGTTTTATACAGTTCAAGCATAACCTCCCTGCTCTTATATTCTATGCCTTGGCTAATAAAGGCAAATATCCCGTATGCCTTCTTAACCACCTTATCTACCTGTCCTGCTACCTTCAGGGATCTGTGGACATACACTCCAAGGTCCCTCTGATCTTCTGCACTTCTCAGTGTCCTACCATTTATAGTGTATTCCCTTGCCTTGTTAGCCCTCCCCAAATGCATTACCTCACACTTCTCCAGATTGAATTCCATTTGCCACTGTTCTGCCCACCTGACCAGTACATTGATATCTTCCTGCAGTCTGCAGCTTTCTTCTTCATTATCAACCACATGGCCAATTTTTGTATCATCTGCAAACTTCTTAATCATACTTCCTACATTGAAGTCCAAATCATTGATATATACCACAAAAAGCAAAGGACCCAGTACTGAGCCCTGCGGAACCCCACTGGAAACAGCCTTCCAGTCACAAAAACACCCTTCGACTATTACCCTTTGTTTCCTGCCTCTGAGCAAATTTTGGATCCAACTTGCCCTTTGCCTTGGATCCCATGGGCTTTTACCTTTGTGACCAGTCTGCCATGCGGGACCTTATCAAAAGCCTTGCTAAAATCCACATAGACTACATCAAACTCACTACCCTCATCGACCCTCCTTGTTACCTCCTCAAAAAATTCAATCAAGTTAGTCAGACACGACCTTCCCTTAACAAATCCATGCTGACTATCCCTGATTAATCCGTGTCTTTCTACATGATCCTACTCCTTAGAATGATTTCACTGCAATTGAAATAATAGGATTAAAGTTACTAAGAAGGCAGCATGATACTAACAGGAGAATTGGTTTTACCCCTATTGTTAATTATTTTCTATTTTACAATTGAGTACACAAGAATTTTAAAAAATGTTTAAATTGGTCTTATTTGTGCTTTATTGATTGTAGTTTATTAATGGGCTTTTAACCTGTGAGACTGCTATGCTCACATCAATCTGACGGCTTTGCACATACAGCATAACAATAATAATAATTACAGCTGCCTTCTTAACGTGTCACGCTGTCTGCTGTTCTCTGGTTTACAGTAGTTCAGTTGTGGTATTAAATCAATGAAAGGCAAAGGTTAAAAGATTTCCTTCCCTTTCCCAAGGAGGATATATGTGTAAGATAACTGCATGTATTCACTTACATATGAAGAAGGTATTGCTAGCTCTACCGACAATTGTAGATTGAATTCAGATAAACTCCATTAACAGTAAAATCTCTAAAATGGACAGTATGTGTTCTATATAGTATAAGAGGCATAAACATGGACTAGACTATTACAAATTGAGTCAGAGAGGCAGTGAATTACTAGCGCCACCCAGGGGGCTGACTAGTTCACACAGGCAGTATCTATTTGGAAATGAAGATCAATCACGTCTACTCCAGCATTCTTCATTACAGCGCACACACAGCCTTCTATGATAATACACCAGAAAGTGGTACCCACTGCTGACATTATGCAAAGATTTACTATTCTACACAGCAATGTGACGGTATATTTTATATTACCAAGTCTGCAAGAACAATCCAATTAAGAAAAGGGTATGGCTGGCTCATTATGTCCCTACTAAAATTCAGCATTGGTAATCTATTACAGTCCCTGTTTTCCAACATAGACAAGCAGATAAACAAAAATGCTGCCTGAAAAGTCACCCTTAGATCACACAATGGTGGAATCCTTGACTCTGCAATCATTATAAATGACATATGAAAAGAACACACATGCTTCCATTATTCATGTAAAAATCATTCCTGCTCACACTGAGCACTTTGTGAATGACACAGTAAATCTTGACACCTTATAAAAACGTTGTCCCATTGGGGCTGCTTGGTACGAGCTAACAGATATCCAGTAAGTTTTCATAATCAAAGCTGAGAAACACACCCTGATAAACAGTAATGCTAATGTGATGGTTCCTATGGAAATTTTACATTGACGCTATCACGGTTGTCATTTCAGAAATATTTTTGACAAAATATAATTATTTAAAAGGATCATGTTAAAATATTGTTAATATTAACAACACTTATCCTTTTCTATAACTGAATCAGGATCAGTAGCATTTACAATGTAATGTGCTTTGACAATCTGGTGACTGTAGCTTTACGAAGGATAGCCAAAAACAGTTGTTAAGAAATATATTACGATTAGCATCATTATTTCTATCCTTTTCAAATTGTTTATAAAGGAGGCCATTCAGCCCATTGTTGGTGTGCTGGCTCTGTGAAACACTAATTCACTTTGTCCCCATCCTTTCCTCGTACCCTTTAAAATGTTTATTTTGCAAATACTTATCCACTTAATTTTTCAAAGCTATAATGGAAAATGAATTTCAAATTTATACATTCAAAATTAAGCAGCTGTTTAATTTGTATATACTCTGGAGTATCTTTATCAGCTCAATCAGCAAATATTTTGTTTAAATAAAAATATATTTTTCATCAAAAAGATAAATAAATAACCACATTAATTTCAAAAGATGACAGTGTGCTTTTATTTTTGACAGCAATAGGAAGGATGCTGAGGTGACAGTGACAGAAGAGACCTCATACAATTATTGAGAGCAAGGAAGAAGCAGTAACAGATACTGTAAGCAAAGGTGTTGTACATGTTACCAAGAATAATACACAAACATTCTTGTGTATACAGACTCATGGTGAATCTTCAGCACATAAACATCTTCATACTGTATGTTCTACAGAGAGAGCTTCTTTATAATTCTGTTTGTGGGGGCAATGTAAGTTGCCGTTATAAAATGGGGTGTGTTATGGAGAGTACATTTTATTACAGAGGAAGCCATGGGCAATGTGTGATGTACTGAGGTCAAAGACTGTTATAGTGTGAGATCACTGCATATGGGGAGCGGACATATCCCATGGGTTGATTAGATATAACAATTACTGTGTGGATCCTGTCGACAAACATATGAGCAATCAGGGTACAGTATAAATATTGTTTTCAGTATGTTTGAGAATTTCTGTCAGCCAGCAGCGTGCCACCGAGAAGCTGCAAAACAGGATGCTGGAGGAAGCCATAAGTATGGAGCATGCAAAGGAGGAGGATGAGTGACATTGTGCATGAAAGGGAAAGTCTTAAATTTTGAAAGGCTTCTGAGTTTGATGTAGAGAAGGTGACAGGAGAAGGTTTGTGGTGGCTATACCCTGGACAGATTGTTGAGTGTTTGAAGCAGGACATTTTATCCAAGCTTAAGTTATTAAGTTTGTTTACGGTTTTCTTTCCCAACCTTTTGGTGGCTACTTTTCCCACCATCCCAGAAATGCTGATCCAAAATGTAACACCCTAAAACTGCCCCAATCAAGATCAGCTGAGCAGAGACAAATTAAACCTGGGTCCTACTGGTTTCAGATTTGGCTCGTCCACGACAAGCGTTGCCATACCTTGCTCCCCTCAGCAAAATCCTCCCATTACTCCAGGATCATCCTGGAAGCCAAGGATAATTCAAGGCTCATTTTCTCTGTGACTAACCACCTCCTCAAACACCTATCCTCCATCCTTTCAATCCTGACCTGGAATATCAAGTGCAAAGAGCTCATAGATTTTGTTGTCGCTAAGAATGTGATCATCCGTGTAGCTGCTTCTTCTGCTCTGTCCTATTCCTCCCCTTCCTTCCTCCCAGCTCCTGACCTCTCCCATGTCTCCCACATACCCCAGCAGCAACCCCTGTCAGAGAGAGAGAGAGAGAGAGAGAGAGAGAAGAGAAGAAATAAGAGAGAGAGGTCAGGGCTGCAGTAAGGAGGAAATAAAAACAGAAACTGCTGGAAATACTCAGCAGGTCAGGCAGCATCTGTGGAGAGAGAAACAGAGTTAGCGTTTCAGGTCAATGACCTTTCGTCAGAACTGGAAAAAGTTGGAGATATAACAGATTTTAAGCAAGTGCAGGAACAGGGAAGGGGGGGAGGAAAAAACAAAAAGGGAAGGTCTGTGATAGGGTGGAAGGCAGGACTGATTAGATGACAAAAGGTATGATTGTACAAAGCAAAAGGCGATGGCAATGGGACAAGTAACGAAACAAAAGATGGGTCTAGAAGAGGTGTAAATGGGAATGGCAGAATCATCAACAGCTGCCATGTGAAAAAATGGGGGCAGAGGTTATAGTCTGCAATTGTTGAACTCGATGTTGAGTCCAGAAGGTTGTAAAGTGCCTAATAGAAAGATGAGGTGCTGTTCCTCAAGCTTACATTGAGCTTCATTGGAACAGTGTAAGAGGCCAAGGACAGAGAGGTCAGAGTGGGAGTGGAGTGGAGAATTAAAGTGACAGGCGACCAGAAGCTCGGGGTCACACTTGCAGACTGAATGGAGGTGTTCCGCAAAGCAGTCACCCAATCTGCGTTTGGTCTCCCCAATGTGGAGGACATTGCATCGTGAGCAGCGAATACAGTATACTAAATTGCAACAAGTACAACCGTTGTGTCACCTGGAAGGAGTGTTTGGGGCCCTGGACAGTGGGAAGGGAGGAGGTAAAAGGGCAGGTGTTGCATCTCCTGCACTTGCACGGGAAGGTGGCGTGGGAAGGGGAGGGGGTGTTGAAGAGTGGACCAGGGTGTCACGGAGGGAACAGTCCCTTCGGAATGCTGAAAGGGATGGGGAGGGAAAAACGTGTTTGGTGGTGGGATCACACTGGAGGTGGCGGAAGATCATCCATTGAATGTCAAGGCTGGTGAGGTGAAAGGTGAGGACAAGGGGAACCCTATCGTGGTTCTGGGAGGGAGTGGAAGGGGGGAGAGCAGAAGTGCGGGAAATGGAACGGACATGGTCAAGGACCCTGTCAACGACGGTAGAGGGGAATCCTCGGTTGAGGAAAAAGGAAGACATGTCGGAAGCAATGGTATGGAAGGTGGCATCGTCAGAACAGATGCGACGGAGATGGAGAAACTGGGAGAAGGGCATAGAGTCCTTACAGGAAGCTTCCTCCTACCTCCCCCTGGACCATCACCCCACTAGCGAACATCAAGCCATCATTTCCAAGACTGTCACTGACCTCATCTTCTCTGGACCTCTTCCCTCCACAGCCGCCAACCTCATAGACCCCCAACCCCCGCTTTTACCTCCTTCCCAAGATCCACAAACAGGACTGCCCTGGTAAACCCATTGTTTCAGCCTGTTCTTGCCCCACAGAACTGATTTCTTCCTATCGCGACTCTATTTTTTCTCTTCTTGTCCAGTCCCTCCCACCTACATCCACGACTCTTCTGACGCCCTCTGCCACATTAACAGTTTCCAGTTTCCTGGCCCCAACCGTCTTCTTTTCACCATGGACGTCCAATCCTTCTATACCTCCATCCCCCGCCAGGATGGCCTGAGGGTGCTCCGCTTCTTCCTTGAACAGAGGCCCAACCACTTCCCTTCCACCACCACCCTCCTCTGCCTGGCTGAACTTGTTCTCACATTGAACAACTTCTGCTTTGACTCCACTCACTTCCTCCAAATAAAAGGTGTTGCTATGGGTACCCACATGGGTCCTAGCTATGCCTGCCTTTTCGTGGGATATGTGGAACATTCTTTGTTCCAGTTCTACTCAGGTCCCCTCCCTCACCTCTTTTTCCGGTACATTGATGACTGCCATTTCCTGCTCTTGCCCTGAACTGCAAAACTTCATTCACTTTGCTTCCAATTTCCACACTTCCCTCACCATCACATGGTCAATCTCCAACTCTTCTCTTCCCTTCCTCCACTTTTCTGTCTCCATTTCTGGGGATAGGCTATTGACAAACATTCACTATAAGCCCAATGATTCCCACAGCTACCTGGACTACACTTCCTCCCACCCCGCTTCCTGTAAGGACTCTATTCCATTCGCCCAGTTTCTCCGTCTCCGTCGCATCTGTTCTGACGATGCAACCTTCCATACCAGTGCTTCTGATATGTCTTCCTTTTTCCTCAACCAAGGATTCCTCTCTACCATGGTTGACACGGCCCTCGACCGTGTCCGTTCTATCTCCCGCACTTCTGCTCTCACCCCTTCCCCTCCCTCCCAGATCCACGATAGGTTTCCTCTTGTCCTCACCTTTCACCCTACCAGCCTCCACATTTAACAGATCATCCTCCGACATTTCCGCCATCACTAGCGTGATCCCACCACCAAACATATTTTCCCTCCCCTCCTCTTTCAGCATTCCGAAAGGACTGCTCCTTCCGTGACACTCTGGTCCACTCCTCAATCACCCCCAACACCCCCTCCCCTTCCCACGGCACCTTCCCATGCAAGTGCAGGAGATGCAACACCTGTCTTTTTACCTCTTCCCTTCCCACCGGCCAGGGCCCCAAACACGCCTTCCAGGTGAAATAGCGATTTACTTGTATTTCTTGCAATTTAGTATACTGTATTCGCTGCTCACGATGCAATGTCCTCCACATTGGGGAGACCAAACGCAGATTGGGTGACCGCTTTGTGGAACACCTCCATTCAGTCTGCAAGTATGACCCCGAGCTTCCAGTCGCCTGTCACTTTAATTCTCCACCCCACTCCTACTCTGACCTCTCTGTCCTCGGCCTCTTACACTGTTCCAATGAAGCTTAATGTAAGTTCGAGGAACAGCACCTCATCTTTCTTTTCGGCACTTTACAGCCTTCTGGACTCAAAATCGAGTTTAACAATTTCAGACCATAACCTCTGGCTCTATTTTTTCAGATGGCAGCTGTTGATGATTCTGCTATTCCCATTTACACCTCTTCTAGATTCATCTTTTGTTGCTTTACTTGTCCCATTGCCATCTCTTTTTGCTTTGTACAATTATACCTTTTGTCATCTAATCAGTCCTGCCTTCCACCCTATCACAGACCTTCCCTTTTGTTCTTTCCTCCCCTCCCCCTTTCCCTGCCCCTGCACTTGCTTAAAATCTGTTACATTTCTAACTTTTTCCAGTTCTGACAAAAGGTCATTGACCTGAAACGCTAACTCTGTTTCTCTCTCCACAGATGCTGCCTGACCTGCTGAGTATTTCCAGCAGTTTCTGTTTATATTTCAGATTTCCAGCCTCCGCAGTATTTTGCTGTTGCTGTAGTAAGGAGGATTTAGGGGAGGCTTGGCTTGATGGGCAAGAGGAGGAGGAGAAAGCAGCAGAGGTAGCTGAACAATTGGTCTCTATCTATCTTTATGACAAAGAAGTCCATGAGCTCCTTGCACTTGTAGTTAGAAGTGAGGTTGTAGGGGGTGGGGTTGATAGGTTTAAGGAAATGATTGGTATTGGAGTAAAGAAGCCAGGGATTATTTCATTTTCAGAATGATCCTAGAATAATGAGCAGTTTTGATAGAGGAGAGTGAGGCCTGGTGGAGCTTGATGTGGTCCAGCCAGATCTGGCAGTGGATTTTCTGCACCAGATATGCTCAGGTTTGAGTCCCTTGGACAAGGGAAGCCCAAAGTCATTGTTATTGACTCCACTCCCTTGCTATTGACTCCATCCCACTCATGGACACTTGGTGAGGCAGAACCAGAATGTGTGAAACCATGGTATCATGTGCTTCAAACACAACATCCTATCTATCACCTAGATCATTTACTTCTTTCTTCAGTGAAGTACTGAAGGAATGCTGCACTATCAGAGGTGCCATCTTTTGGATGAAATGTGAAACTGAGGCCCTTTCTGCCCTCTCAGATGTACTTTTTGAAGAAGAGCAGGGGTGTCCTGGGAAACATTTATCCCTCATCCAACACCACCAAAACCAGATTATATGGTCACTTATCTCATTGCTGTTAGTTGGACCTTGCTGTGCACAAATTGACTGCCACATTTCCCTACATTACAACAGTGACTACACTTCAAAAGTACTTAATTGGCTGTGAAGCACTTTGGGATGTCACAGGCTCTCTCTCTCTCTCTTTCTTCACAATATTGCCCGCCTCTTCCCCTACCTCAGCTCTACTGTCCCTGAATCCCATATCCATGTTTTTGTCACCTCTAAACTTGACTCATCCAATGTTTGTCTTGCTGATGGCCCATCCTCCATTAAGTGCATTTTTTCCAAAATGCAGCTGCCTATATAGTGTCTCACACTAAGTCCTGCTCACCTTCTACCCTTTGCTGACTTACATTGGCTTCCTGTCCTCCAAATCGTTGAATTAGAAATCTTTGTCCTCGCTTTCAAATCCCTGCACAACCACGTCCCACTGTAACTTTACAACTTCCTCCAGCCTTATATTTCCTCCCGCTAACTCTTACAAGTCTCCCTCCCTCCATTCACGATTGCTGATAGAGCCTTCAGCTACTTCAGCCCTACTCTTTGGAGTTCCATCCCTTCTCTCTCCACTTCGAGTCATAGTCAGAGACGTCTGCAAAATCTTTTCAAAACGCATATTTCTGATCAAACCTTCAGTTACTTCTCTTAACGGCTTGGCATCTGTTCCTTTATTTTACTTTTCTTCCTCTAGAAAATGCCTTGAGACATTTTCTAATGTTAACAGTGCTTCCTATTTATCAGTCTTGAGCAGTACCACCACAAGCATCCCCATCCCAAGGAGAACTTTTCAGTAGCAGTTGGTAATTGAATTGCCAGCTCAAAGTGATCAGCAGTAAAGGGCTGCCGAATCCTCCCTCTGCAAATAGCTATCTGTTTATTATCATTAAAGTCCATCAGCCAACCAAGAAAAGCCCTTGAGCGTCTTCTGCACCTGTTCGACATATAAGACATAATGAATAGTCTTGTTATCTACCGTGAAAAGAGTCTCGCCTGTTTCACTTGCCCCATACCATTAACAGCAGCTGTATCACTTTGCAGAGTTAAAGGGTCATAAAGCTCAGACCATGAGAAAACGGTCAGTTTAAATCTATTAAAAACAGTGGGAGTATATTAAGAAAGAAAACATTAACTTTAAATCATGGTGCAAGGCTGTGGAGTTTAAGGTTTAAATGATTGTAAACCACTGAAGTTGCCAGCCACTGGAAACAATCACAATGTCCCCGATCATAATCCCCTATCATAATCTTCAAGACCTTTACTAGGTCACACCTGAGCCTAATAAAAGGTCTTCAAGATTATGATAGGGTTTTTTTTCACAATTTACCCGAATGCCAAGTCTCTCTTCAGAACTGTAACTGCTTATCACCGGTAAGATCCTGGTGAATCTATACTGCACCTTTTCTATTGCTTGGGACCGCGGCAGCAGCCTGCTACTCTGGCTCCCGTCCACCGGCCTCCACGTCATTCCCGCTGAGTTCGGGCAGGAGTTGGGCACGGTCTGTGGTAATGAGGCCTGGGAGTTAAAATGGCCTAGGCCTCACCTTGGTGAGTCGGAGCAAGCCTGTCGCATACCCTGCCGCCCCTACGCTGAACTCTCCCCAGAGTTAAAACCGGGCTATAGTTTTGGATTTTAGTTCAGCAGCTGTGGCAAGATTCCAAATATTATCTATTCACACAAACACTGGAAAATTACCAGTTCATGTTGCCACATTGTTCCACAAAGTATTTCAAAGCTCCCCCAATAGTTCAACGAGTTCATCCAGTGAACAATTGAGCCATCCAGCCCAGGAGAGGCGCCAGGTTCAGTTCCGAGTCTGAGCTGAATTATCTCAGGTGAAGTAGGGGTAGGGGTAGTACAAGTTTTCCCAATGCCAATGGGGCAGGGGTAAAACCTACTCCTGATCACCCTTGTAAGTGTTGACACCTGGTGAGGAGATGATTGGGGTTGGCTGCGATGGCCCCCATAGCTGAATAATCTCTGGATACTCACTGTTAAGTACAAAATATGAATAAAGACTACTTGGGGGTAATTTTGACTTTGTGCGATAGTGTAAAACAGATGACAGCAAATTTGCAGCATTGATTGCAATGGAAATAAAAATCGGGAAAGATGTAAAACGGGCTGCCGATTCGCTATCACCTGTTTTACACTATCGCACAACGTCAAAATCTATCCCCATTGTGTGATGTACAAGCATTCACATAAATCAGAACTTTAGTAAAAATATACTGCCTACATAATGCAAAATATTGTGTTTTAAGACATGAATTATTAATATCAATGCCTACCAGCGTAATATTAAATTGTTACATGAATTTAAAGTCATTCTATACAATACAATTGCTCAGTATCTTGCTGCACCTGCCACCACTCACTTCAAATCATATAAAAATGTAAATAAGGTTCACTTTTTGTAGCTGTAGGAACATGTAAGTTACACTGTAAAATACAAAAGGTTACCAATGTTAATTAATTTTGTTGCTTTCTCTTCGATAAGTCTGTAATTCATTACTGATTTTCTCCATTAGCATTCACATGCAATGTACCATATATCTTGATGTGTAATGTGTGCAGTCCTAGTGGCTAATTAAGATCAAACAAGTTTTTAAACTACTACTAAACTTAATGCAATTAATAAACTTAAACTTTTTATTAAGCAACCTTGGTGAAGGCCCACAGTACAGGATATTGCCACAGTGTAAAGGTGTGGGAAAGAAGATGAGATAAGTCAAGTGGTTAGATAACAGCAAGCCTGCATGCAGTCTATACAATAAATGATATGGGGAAGGGAAGCCTGAGGGAAGCAAGAGGTTCCACAGTTTTGAAGTCCTGGAAAGGAATGAGTTAGAGTAGGAGATTGTGCAATGAGACTTGATTTCAACAAGTGAGAGTGTAGGGAGGAGGAAGATTGGAGAATGGCATCGTTGTAGGAAAGAAACAGGTGAGCTCTTTATGTAAATTCACATCACACCCAAAGCATTCAATTAGTATTTTCAAGGTCATAGGGGGAGAAATTCAGTATCGCCCCATTTGGGCGCAATTATCGGCCGGGCGCAAAGATTAGGGCCTGGCGCTAATTATCGCCTCTGACTGCAAACTTGGCTTTTATCGCCCCTGGAGATGATCGGAGCGCTAAATCAGGCGCTACACACCTGTCTTAAAGCGCAAAGGCCGAGGAGCGAGGCGCTACCACAGAGCGCTGGCGAAGCTCATGTGATGTCAGTCAGCAATGGAACACACACACAATGGCATGGGCCAGTTCTTAAAGGGGAGGGTCGATCTTGCTCTCCATCCACACCCTGCTCATTGCAGCCTTGAATCTCGGCCTGGAGAGACCTGTACATCAAATCTGTTGGAAAGAACAATGGAGAGGCCCAGGGAAAGAGCTCAGAGTGCAGCCCCCATATTCTCTTCTAAATCGATGCAAGGAAGATCAAATCAGAAAGAACCTGCAAAGTGCTGCTCAGTACCCAAAACTCCTCAACACAGCTTTGAATATCTCCTGCAGTCTCTCTCTCTCACTCAGAATGCGTGGTGAAAAAATTTCGCCAACAAAAAAAGGCAGGAAGCGGTCGCCTTTAAATAGCGCTCCCCCAGTCCCTTCCCGACTGCAAAACACTCCCCTCAACCTGTCGTTGCTAGCGGCAGGCGGTAAGACAGGGGGCGCCACTCAATATCCAGTCCGGGGCGCTACCGGGGCGTTGCACTCTCTACTGACATCATGATCTGCCGGCGCAGGAGATCGTGGCGGTAGTGTTTAGCACCACCGCAAAATGTCTAGTTAATTTCGTGAGCGGCACAAACATCGCCGCGCACGGGCGCTAGTTGCTTTGTGCCGCATTAGCGCCCTCTTAAGGCGCTAACGGGAGGCGCAAACCAACCGAATTTTTCCCCCATAGAACCTTGTTTGCTCTGCCAGCAAAAAAATCATCCAGGACATTGTTCTAACCAACAGTTTCCAAATCCAGATGCTTCATTACAAAATGTCATCTCAGTGAGCCTGACCTTTCTCTCAATGTATTCTTCAATTCAGATTAAATGATAACATTAATCATTCATAAAATATGCATCCCCAACCGTACAGAAATGGCATGATCTTTGATGGAAATACTGGGGGGGGTGGCGGGGCGGTAAATCGGGGGGAGCTGACTGGCGGAGCGTGCTGGCCTACCAGCCAATCCTGCCAGCGGGAGGCCTTGTCCATTTCGCGGGCTGGCCCTCATTACCATGCCACTGGCGAGTTGCGGGCACCTTACTGCAGCTCGCTGGCACCAGGCAATATTGGATGGCCCAAGAGACTGATCCATCCAGCAAGAAGGTAGCTCCGGGCGGGTCCGTGCACCTCCTTGTACACAAAAATAATTTTAAATGTGCTTTTCTGATGCTTCTTTTGTTGTACTGTCCATCAAAACTGCAATCAGGGTCCTATGTACATAATAAGATCCCACTTTGCATGTTAAAGTTCCCACTGTCTGAAATAGGTACTACTCTAGCTGCCCAGTAAAAGGCTTCTTTGAGGATGGTGGTCACTGGAGCGGTGTAAATGGGGCGTTAAGCCATTTTCGGGCTGCTACCACCCTGTTTATGCCGGATGGCCCAAGTTAAAATTTACTCCCGAGTCTCTTCAATAATTTAAAAAGGATACCATGGCAATTCTAAGGTCATCATTTTGAAGGGTTTCTTCTGAATTCCCTATTTGATTTCTTGGTGACTATCTTATATTGATGGCCTCTAGTTTTACTCTTCCCCACAAGTGGAAACTCTCTCTGTGTCAACTCTATCAAAACCTTTCATAATTTTAAAGACCTCTATTAGGTCACCCCTAAGCCTTCTCTTTTCAAGAGAAAGGAGACCCAGCCTGTTCATCCTTTCCTGATAGGCATAACCTGGCAATTCTGGTATCATCCTTGTAAATCTTTTTTGCACCTTCTCCAGTGCCTCTATATCCTTTTTATAATATGGCGACCAGAATTGTACGCAGTACTCCAAGTGTGCTCTAACCAAAGTTCAATACAAGTTTAGCACAACTTCTCTATTTGGCCACAATTAATTAAACTTCTGGTGCATACCGTCACAAAAATAAAGACCATGGGCTGGATTTTAATAACGGAGGCGGGTTGAGGGCGGGCCCGCTGCTCGGCAGCTTTCAGACCCGCACCCGGCTGCCACCTCCCAGAACTTCCGATTTTGGCTTCATTGGTCTCGTTACGGCCGACGTGCGGGTCCCTCCGGGCAATTGCTTGGAAGATGTCAGTTTCTCGCGTCTGATGAAGCGTTGTTTGTTTGAAAGTTTAAAGGGGCCATGTCGCTTTTGCGTACAAATATCATTGGGATGGCTTGGTGCTGTATTATATAGAAAGGGGAGTTGACAGCGTCTGTTCTGAGCAAATTTAATGAATGATATTGCTGGTCATATTATTCCAGAAAGAGATTCATGATTTTTTGATATATGACTTTATTATCTGACTATGAAATGAAAAAGATGCCAGATGTGTTCCAAATATTTGCTTTTTTCTCTTAAAGGTGCTGGGAGCTACAGGAATGGCAGCCCCAAAAACTAAGGCTGCACCCAGGTTCAATGAGGGCTCTCTCCATGCTCTTGTTGAGGGAGTTCGAGGACGTCAGGAGCTCCTCTTCCCTGGAAATGGAAGGAGGAGGCCTCCTCAGCAAACCAAGGCAGCTTGGCTGCAAATTGCTGAGGAGGTGAGCTCAAGGTCTGTGTGCAGACGCACATGGGTTCAGTGTCAAAAAGGTTTAATGATCTGCTGAGATCACCTAAAGTGTGGCCTCTGTGTTCTGGGAAATGGAAGTTCAAGAGTGAGGGCTCAGGGTGATTTCCATGTAGAATGTTGGTGGTGACACAGAGCGCAAACCACCGTTAATTGGACAGATGATACCTGGGGTTTGAGACTGTCGGACACGTGTTTGCGTGGGTTTCCTCCGGGTGCTCCGGTTTCCTCCCACAGTCCAAAAATGTGCGGGTTAGGTTGATTTGGCTATGATAAATTGACCCTTAGTGTTAGGGGGGGATTAAATATGTGGGGTTATGGGGATAGGATGGGATATGTTAGGGGGAATTAAATACGTGGGGTTACGGGGATAGGGTGGGATAGGTGCAGGCTCGATGTGGGGATTCTGTGTGAGAAAGCAGGGACAGGGTACTGGATTTGGATGATCAGCCATGATCGTATTGAATGGTGGAGCAGGCTCGACGGGCCGAATGGCCTACTCCTGCTCCTAGTTTCTATGTTTCTATGTTTCTATTCATCTCCATGTGCCAGCCACCTGTGGTTGAAGCATTAGCTTACGCGAATCTGGCATGGATGAGTGCATCCCTTGCCTGACGGCCATCAATGTGGTCGCCTGCTGCTGGATTGGCCACATCCGGCCCCGCAAGGCATCACTCCCCATCCTCCTACTCATCCTCCTCCTCTTCCTCTTCATCTTCCTTCAAGAAGGCTGTGTGCTGAGCCACTTTTTCATCCGGCGCTGCTCTTCCTCCAAATCTGGCGACCAGGATGAGAGGATGTAAATGGTTCCCATCCCGTTGTTATAGATTTCAGTTGAGGCAAGAAGCTTGCAAGCGCACACTCAAACTGGCCTGAAATTATTCCAATCAGTTCAAACAGCAGATGTGTGTCAGCTTGAACAGTCACAAGGTCAGTAGATTTGCAAAATCTTATCCCAAACCTCCAACAACAAAGTTGTTGCATTTGAATGCCAGCCATGTTACAGGAGCACTTTTAAAGTTCTGCACCAATAATGACTACATAGAAACATAGAATCTAGGAGCAGGAGTAGGCCATTCGGCCCGTCGAGCCTGCTCCACCATTCAATACGATCATGGCTGATCATTCAAATCCAGTACCCTGTCCCTGCTTTAATCTCCACAGTACACATATCCCACCCTACCCCCGTAACCCCACATATTTAATTCCCCCTAACATATCCCATCCTATCCCCATAACCCCACATATTTAATCCCCCCCTAACACTAAGGGTCAATTTATCATAGCCAAATCAACCTAACCCGCACATTTTTGGACTGTGGGAGGAAACCGGAGCACCCGGAGGAAACCCACGCAGACACGGGGAGAATGTGCAAACTCCACACAGACAGTCACCCGAGGTCAGATTTGAACCCAGGTCCCTGGCGCTGTGAGGCACCAGTGCTAACCACTATGCCACCGTGTCCTCCACCAACTCGTCGCCTTGCAGCTGGACTGTTTCTGACAAGACGGGAAACAGGAGCCAGAGGCACGAAAATGGGAAACCTCTGTCAAAATAGGATTATCGAGGCAGTTAACGGGCTCTTAACTGCCTTAACTACCTGTCGGAGTCGGGTCAGTTTGGGAGCGGCTAAACAGACACTCAGGAAAATCGGGTGGGGGCGGGATGGAGGCGGGTTGGGTGTCTGAAGCCATTTTTCCCGATTTTCCCAACAGACCCGCCTCCTCAGGGCTATTAAAATCGAGCCCCAAGCGTTTGCCAACCCACTTCAGTGGGCCCTTTAACTTAACATAAACCACAAAGGCTGGAATTTCCACCGTGTGATTTACACTGCTGTTGCACCTTCAAAAAAGAATGCTACATCCAGCACTGGCCTCCAGAGGAAGATACACAGATATTTTCTGGGTATGTTCACTTGCATACGCACTGGTGCAAGCATTGGTGTGAAACTGGAGCGCAACCAGTGCAAGCAGCTGAACCAGGAGGAAACTTTTGTGCAGCCTTTTAAATGCCCAGTTCAACCTGATCTATTCAGCAGCAGACAGGGGGACAGGAAGATGAGCGAGGAATACTGCTTGTCTCTTTCATTTTTTTCTCCAATTACTTAATTGTGTCTGTTACCAATATTCTTATTACACTTGGACAGAATTATGAATATTCAAGTGCCATTACACTCAAAGGGCAGCAGGAAATGGCAACGAGCCAGAGGAGAAGAACACACAACTTCACTTTCAAACCTCCAGGCCACCCTGAGGGGTATTGAAGGCAGGATGAACAGGGGCCTGGGTAAGGGTGCCACCAAGTCACCCAGAATTAGCTGAGGGAGGTGGCACTGTTACTGACTGCCAACTCCCTCACCCCCGGCCTGCAGAAAAGTGCCGCAGGAAGTTCCACATCCTGAGCTGGGCAGGCAAGGTAACACACTGCTCACCTTTCCCTTTTCTTCCTTGTCCACCCTGGGCACCAGCACACTCTTCACCCTCTTAAAGCAACACTTCCACTTGCCCCGGGCGCAGCATCTGTGTAAAGTCTGGAAACAGAGGGTTCCTTCGCCACCGGATCTCACTTTGATGTATGCAAATCGGGCCAGTTGCAACTTGGTGGGCAGATCAACTTGCACCATCATCCCTTTTGACATTTAATCACTCCTGCCCCTTCCGCTTTGTTCTTTCCTGCCTTCCCACCTCACCTCACCCCCCACCTTTTCCCTGGCTCCGTGCTTGCTCAAAAACTGATTGGGGTTGAGTTCCCACTATTTCGCATTGGTTTTACCAGCACAATTCACCCAAAATTGATCAAGCCAGTGTAAATATATGGTAGCATAGTGGTTATGTTACTGGACTAGTAATCCGGTAGTTGCGGAATTTGAATTCAGTTAATTAAATAAATCTGGAATAAAAAGCTAGTATCAGTAATGGTGACCATGGAACTACCGGATTGTTGTAAAAACCCATCTGGTTCATCTGTCCTTTAGGGAAGGAAATCTGCCGTCCTTACCTGGTCTTGGCTATGTGTGACTCCAGACCCACAGCAATGTGGTTGACTCTTAACTGTCCTCTGCCACTCAGTTGTATTCAAGGCCAATTAGGGATGGACCTGATGGCCTCGGGTTTTGAAAGAGGTGGCTATAGAGATAGTGGATGCATTGGTTGTCATCTTCCAAAATTCCATTGATTCTAGAACAGTTGGAAGGTAGCAAGGTAGCAAATGTAGCCTCACTATTTAAGAAAGGAGGGAGAGAAAAATCGGGGAACTACAGACTACAATAGTAGGGAAAATGCTAGAATCTATTATTAAGGATGTGGCAACAGGGCACTTAGAAAATAATAATAGGATTGGGCAGAGTCAACACAGATTTGTGAAAGGGAAATCATGTTTGACGAATCTGTTAAGAGTTTTTTGAGGTTGTAAAGAGCAGAATAGATAAGAGGGAACCAGTGGATGTGGTGTATTTGGATTTTCAGAAGGCATTCGATAAGGTGCCACACAAGAGGATATTAAACAAAATTAGGGCTCGTGGGATTGGGGGTAATATACTAGCATGGATTGAGGATAAAAAAAGAGAAATTTCAAGCGAAAATCGAGTTTCCGCGATCTTTTATGCTGGTTTAAAAACCGTTGCGCTGGAAGCCGGCCCTGCCCACAATACTGGTTATGCCCCCAGATTGAATTAATCACCATGTCGAGTTTCCGCCAATTGTGCCTGTTTGAGGCCCTTTGAGGAGGCTCTTCACATTAAGCTGGGGGGGGGTTTAGGCGCAACGGCATTAGTAGGTACTTTTCAAAAGTTTTTAAATATTAAAAAATATTTAATTTACTAAGAAACTGACTACTGTACACCAATGAAACTAGTAAATGATTCTGTATAGTTTTTTTTAAGTAATTTTCAGTGATTTAGAATCAGATTACTCACAGGTGGTGGATTAGACACTGATTTAAAAGTGCTTATTTTTTATGATAAATCCATTTTCAGCTGTATTAATAAAACTGCACCAGGTTACCACTCTGAAATATATCAAGTAATATATTTTATGCAAGGGAAAGAAAAACAATTACATTCTAAAACGCTGCCCGATTGCACTGATTCATGGAAGATTTTATGTTTGTGATTACGCAAATGTGTATAAGCGGAAACTTGAACCAGAACTTCACTTCGGAAAACTAGTGCAATTTTGAGCGCAATTTGCGCCCGGATTGCTGATTGCGCCAAAAGCGGGAACTCTACCCCTTAATCTCTAACATCTTCCTGTTCTGACGAAAGGTCATCGACCTGAAATGTTAATTCTGTTTCTCTTTCAACAGATGCTGCCTGACCTGCTGGGTGTTTGCAGCATTTTCTGTTTTTATTTCTACCCTTGCGTTTTGTTGAAATAGCTGACAGTTACAATTAGTTGCTCTTCAAATCGATCTGATAGAGCATATCTAAATTCAACTGTTGGCTAGATGTGAAACAGTGGGATGACGTGTTTCTGTTTCTCCCCATCAATATTCTCAATAAATCCAGAACAGACACAAAGGGCTGGATTTTCTGAATGGGAAGCTTTTGGAGGCGGGACTGCTGCTTGTCGGTTCTCAGTCCCGCCTCCATCAGCTTCTGGCCAACCAGCGGGAATTTCCCCTGATTGACCTTATTAAACCCGCCCGGCGGGCTCAGCAGGCCAATTAGGGGGAAGTCAGTGACAGAGCATGTCAACGTATGACGTGTTATCTGTCAAGAACTTTTGAAAGAAGAAATGTCATCGTTTGACAACTCTGTGAAGCTGTCAAACACTGACATTCTATGTAGTTTGATGAAACCTTGTGTTCAGGACTCATCAAACCTTTCTACTTTGCAGAAATCAGCTGGCTGTTGTATCGGAGGATGCAACAGCCAGTCTGTGATCTCTACAATGGAGATGTCGGGACTCTGGCTCCACAGTGGCTGAAGGCTGTAGGTCGAAACAAAGATAAGTTAACATTTTCTAACACTTTACACTCACCTCACATACTTACCACTCCACACTTGCACCCATCACTCACCTCTACATCGCACTTTCAGACCCCTCCGACCCCCGCAGACCTCCGACTCACCTCCTACATCCCGGCGGGGTTCCCCCAGGTCGGGAAGCCCGCACTTCAGCACGAAAAAAGGGGATAATCCTATTTTCTGCCTGTTAACTATCCTGTTAACAGGAAGTTAATAGGCTTTAATCCCTTCCCACCTCCAAGGAGACGGGACCCGAGGCAGGACGGCTTCCTATCCCCTGGCAAGAGGGCACGGAGGCGGGTTGGGGGCGGGTTTGCCACCCGCCCCCAAATTCTGCAACTTTTCCCGGCAGTCCCGCCTCCATACCCGCCTCCTCGGGGCTGAGAAAATCCAGCCCAAAGATCTTGGTGTAGAAATTGGTATCCATTGTGCCCATTGTTCGGGTGTAAAATGGGCACAAAGCATACCAATTTAATAGGGAGATGGCCTGCACCCGATCTGCACAGGCATTGGTCCCACTGCTAAATTTGTCAGGCCCATTTTTGAAGTGTCTCGGGCGGATACCTAAAACTCACAGCCAGTTAAAGGCAAAAGCTACCCCTGTTCTTCCCGAACAACGTGCATTAAGTGCCCCCTGCTGTCTGAGTGTGGTATCCCTGAATGTGTTAATGAGAGGCCTAACGCCTGTTGAAGGACCACTTTACAAAATTAGTTATCAATGAGCAGGGCAGACATCGGGCCTACTCTGCTCAGGTTCTTCTGAAGGCAAGTTTAAAAACATTTTTTTTTTTAAATCCTTCCTGTGGAGTTAAGAGGAGCAGGTGTGCACCCCGACTCCACAGGATTCATAATTGTTCTCCCCCCCACCGCCTATTCCCCAGAGCCCACTCCAAACCCCTCCCAGGAATTACCTGAGGGCTGCAGCCGACGAGGCAGGTGGGCCAAAATAGTTTTGTTCTTGTCGAGCGAGCAGAGTGTGGAGGCCGACCAGCACCAGCAGCTCGCTCCAAGAATGGAGGTGAGGCCCGAGGATCAATCCCTATCGCTCCTCTGGCCTTTTGTTTTAGGAGCGCGCTGCTCGCGCACAAAAAGGCCCAGACTAATTTCTACCCTTTTGATTCCCACACAATAAACTGTTGCAATCTCAAAATATTGTTCTTTTTTTTTTACAAAATACTAGTAAGTTGCTTTTAGTTCATCGAGGTGTGCAATGTCAGTGCTGGAGAGGGTTTTTACATTTTTGTCACTTCTAGCAGAAAACACTTCCAGGTCAGATCTGTCACAGCCAGTTAAAGGCAAAAGCTACCCCTGTTCTTCCCGAACAACGTGCATTAAGTGCCCCCTGCTGTCTGAGTGTGGATTTTTCCATTTTCCACACTAGCCAGTCTATGTAAGATTGCTAATTGAGTGTTAAATTATAGGCAGGTTCCCAGGTTCATTAGAAACTGAATTGAAACTGTCCAAATTCATTTTATTTAGGACCCTCAAAGCAAGAAAAGGAGAGGAGACTTTTATCCCATTACTCTGGGCTGGATTTGAATCTAAACCTCAGAACAGAAAGGATAGTGTTTTAACCAACAACACCACTCAGCCAATAGAATGATATTACCATATGTATTATTTCACATTTTTCATGCATATTATTATTTCAAGATTTAAAAACATCTACATTTTTACACCTCCAAACAATTAAAATGTAGGAATGTAAATGTGTCTCCTTTTTCAGTCAAGTTACAGGGGTGGAAGATTGCCTGGGCCCAGTTTCAGGCCCAGAATCTACTGTGCAGGCAGCCCCAAAATTGGGCCTCGGCCTCATTTCAATGAGTTTGGTTCGCTTCTGGCGCCTGTACATTCCACAGGGATCTTGTCCATTTCAGCTTTTTGAATTTTGGGCTACTTGCCTTGATGACAGCAGCCCTAAGGTAACTCTCGGGGCGGGGGGAGCGGTGATTATGATATTGTAGAGTCGAGGGGAGCACTCCTGCTCCTCCTGATTCCACACAAATGATTTTATTTTTAAAGTTTTTTTAAATAACAACTTACCTTTTGTTGGAAGCCGCAGTGGCCCGTAAAACAGGCACAACAAGGTCCTATTTCTACCACACAGTGAGAGAGCTGTCCTGCTGTTGTTGGTAATAATGTCACCAGTATCATTGTCAATAGACTGGGTGTACATATAGAAACTCCTGACAATGTTTTAATTCTCTATTTTATATTGTATTCAGAAATACTCCTGAATTAATGTATTTTGCTTTCTAATAGCTGTAGTAAGACTATAACTCTCTATGTTAGTGATTACTTTTTCAATGTACGTGCCAAAAATATTGTTTCCTGGTTTGAGCCTTGGGAACTGAGGACCTTTTGAACAAAAGAAAAACAGACAAAGGTTTCCCTGAAAGATTTGATGTGAAAACAGCAAACATTTCAGTACAGTGACCTTCGAGCAGGCTCTTGAGGAAGTGGAGCAGTAGAGGAAAAGGAAGCTAATTCGTCACCCAGGTCACCACTGCCCAAATGAGGTCAATGTCCCTCATGGTGTATTAGAGCACATGGCGGAAGCTGTCACCCTCACACAGCACTTCTGGCACTGGATCTTAATAACCAAACTCTAATGGGAGTTTCTATCCAACTGGGAAGCATGTGGAAATACGAAGCACACAATGATCAAATGAGAGACTTGCGTAACATGAAAGATATATCCTGTATTATGAAATTATGAATAGGAAAGAAACTTTGAATGTACATGCTTTTAAAGGAACCACATCCCTTTTGTCACCCGACCTATATTTAAATGTTTCAAGAAATTCAGTTCACACAGTGTACGGCTTTCACAAAAACATCCCTCACACTTTCTCAAAGCTCTCAACTTAACCATTTAACAACTGGAAATTTGTTTCTTTCTCAATTCTTCATTTGCTGCATGTTTGTGACACATTTCCTTAACACCTTTGTGAGTCTGTCCAGTATGACCTACTGTTCCAGATTATGCATATTTAAAGTGTAAACAACATTTTATAAATGTTGTAATTTCAAGGGCCCTGCGATATGTTTCTGAATGAAATGATGTGAAGTTGGAATTTATTTTACAAAAATGTGTTGTTTGGTATCAAACATTTACAGTGTGATTATGAAGAAGAAGCAGTGATGAAATAATACTAATAAATTTAACAAAAATCAGTAGTTAAATGCCATTTTTAAGACATAATTTTGCTTTAGCTGATTACAGAATAAAATATGAATTCAAGTGCAATCTTCTACTTATATATTTGTCTATTAGATTCGCAACGGAACGGATGGGATTTGTAGAAAAATATATTGGACACCATTTTAAGGCAAGACTCTGGAAGAATATATAAAGTTGATCATGTGCATTGATTGAGCCGCTAATGGCACCACATAATGTAGTCATTTCTGTTCATGGTAAAGATTTAATTTAACTTTAACAGCATCATTCCGGGAGTGAAGAAGCCAGCACCATTTTTGGGCCCGGGCCTCATTTGAATGGAGTCAGTGAGCTGCATCAGGATGCTCGTTTGATATTTCACACCTGAAAAATTTCAGCCAGCTCCCAGCGCAGGTAGGTCCTGGGTGGGGGGTGGAGGCAAAGCCGAGGGGGCTGAGCCCAGGCCAATAGCTACAAGCAGAATTTTATTTGGAGCCAGGAGCATTCCTTCTATCTCCACGAAAATATAACTTTGAAAAAGTTTTAGGGCCATTTTGGAGCAGCCACCAGTGGTCCTTTTAAGGACTGCTGCTTTTGCTGCTCAACACCAGGATACATAGGCGGACCATGCACGAGGCACGTTCCACCAAGGTGTCCCGTAAGATTACAATCGGGGTTCTAACTATGTAACAGGACGCCGATTTTCATAATCAAGAGTCCTACCACCAGAAACAGGTGGGTGTTCTGACCACCCGAGGGAAGGCCCCTTTTAAAATGACAGCGGCCAGAGCATCAGCGTGAACCCCATTTTGAGGTCATTTCCTCCCCATTAATGCCAATTTCAGAGAGTTAAAATTGGTCCGGAAGCCATAGCCACAGTTTCGCTGCTGAATGGTTGGTCAAGTAGGTTTCTAGTGTAATTCTTTTTATTACGAGATACAGTGGCAGAGGGTGATTTAACTGCTATTCAATGACCAAGATCAGTAAAACTTAAAAAATCTTAGCAAAGTCCAAACACTACATGACAGAACCACCTGTATTTTGAATTTTCTCAAAAATGATAACTTCTAGCTATTTTGACTTACAAAACTATCAACTAGTTTTAACAAATTGTCCTACACAAGTTAAAATTCATTCATCAAAAAATGGCTGCTTGTACTTACAGGGTGTCAACAAAGTCTTGCAAACTAAATCAACAGATTTGTCTTTGACACATACTAGTCTCTAGAGTTTCTGATTTTATGTAAACACCAAAAGGTAAGAAAATTCCAGAATTATTTGCTATTCTAAGATTTGTTAACAAATCTGTGTTAACCTTTTTGTTGACTAAATTCAAACTTTATCAAAGACAGTAACATTACTGGCTTTGCATACTCCGTCACATCAGGCCTACTGGACAGCATACGATATATTTATCTTATATTAACTTATATTATCTTATATTAAATAAATCTGTTGGACTATAACCTGGTGTTGTGCGACTTCTCATTTTTATATTAACAAGGGTTTGAAAAAGATTACAGAAAAAAAACTCCCAGCTTTTTCCGAACTAACAATGAAGTGTTTCATTTTCATAGGGAACAGCCAGCAATGATGCAACAAATTCCAAAACACCGTTTTACCATCTCATAACCCACTGGGCTTCTATGGAATCATAAATAAGATTCTAGCATTTTCTTTAAGTTTCCAAATGTTATTGCACAAAGTGTTTTCAATCTGATAAATTTGAAACAGGAATGTCTCAAACTCTCCACAATGAAAAACCCAGGAAACCAAATACTTTCTGCTTCTGAGTCCCTTTCTCTTTCATCCAGAGGGAGAACTAGTTCAGCTGCAATAATTCATAGCCTGAACTGTTTTGTGTGCCCCCCTATGGTCAAGGAATCTGAAAATGAAAAAGACCTAACTACAGCTTTGAGAAAAGCAACTATTTATTACTAGACATCTTTCAGCTGCACAGCCTACTAAGCAAATGCATTGAAGTGATTTGATGAAGGCAGTAGCAAATAGCTTGACACACTCTGCACCAAATACTTAGTCACAAAATGTTAAACAATAAGATCCATAATTGCTCTGCTAAACACATTAGTTTAATCCAGGATCCACATAATATCATTAATCAAATACTATTTAATGTTGTGTTTCACCTTAAGTATTAAATATTTGTTTATATTCTAATGTGTAGCCTTAATGATTCTAACACACTAAATGCCTTTTAAAATAGCAAAAGATAATACAGTACCAGTGTCTCTGATCTGTACTTGCAAACAAAAAGGCTCAGTTGTTCAAAGTTGTTTGGTTAATCTTTGTCCTCTGCACAGCATTGATTGAAGTCAGCAATTGCTTGGTTGGAGTGCAAGGTTGTTGTTATAATGATAGCACCAGTTTGAGACCAATACCTGTTTGGAACAATGTGAGGCCTGTAGGCCCAAGTTATACTGCCAGCTCTTGCATCTACCAGTTAAATTTTAGTCATAACAGAGAGCCTATTGTCATTTCAGCTTCCGCTAACATTAGAAGACTAAAGACAAAATATACGGCCACGTTCGCGCCTGGGTGGCCCTGGAGATGGAGCACGCGGTGTCTGCCGGCACGCTCGAGGCCTTCCGCGACCGGTGGGCGCCGCGGGGACTGGAGTGCATCATCACCCCGGCCAACACAATTTTAATTTAATTTGTTAAAAAGAAAAAAAAAGACAAAATATAAAAACTTTTTAAAGTAGTTATATCATAGCCAGTGCAAAGCCAAAAATGGCATGAGATTCCCACCTGGAAGTAATCCTACTCTGATTCCTTAAGTTGGATTCAGGTGATTTTACAGCTGACTGCCATATTGATACAAATTGTATAGTGCAGCTACTCAATAAGTTTACATCTGAAGAGTCTGCTATCTTTACATAATGCTTAAAAGAAAGACAAATTAAACAATGGGTTGTGTTTGATAAACCAGAGGGTATATTTTCTTCCTTTTGCTAATATTAATGAAAAAGTAAGTGTGCATACTTTTTAACTAATATTAATAACTGGAAGAAAATATACTTCAAGATGTTATCCTGCATCTCTTAGATAAGACAAATTTCTTTCTGCCATTCAGTGTTTTTATCTCTCTATAGCGTACATTAGAGACTCACTCGTGTTTTGAAAATGAGTGCCACTGTACACTGTAAACATAGAGGAAATATTCTCCAGACATACACACAACTTCTTTTATATTATCACAGTCCAGCTTTTTTTGCTACCTTTCTGCTCTAAACAAGTTAATAATTAAAAATACACCATTTTGATTACAGCAAATATGCAAGAATGCGCACAACAGGATATTCTGGTGGAGCAACAAGTCGGTATGTCAAAACTCTGTGCCATGGCAACTTTCCCAACTCATTTTCCATGCATGTCAATTTTCCCCAATCTTTGGAAAATGTGGAGAATGAAGGGTGAGTCACATATACTACTCTTACGAATTTCTTAGAGGCCAGTTACTCAGCAGCATTTAGCACAGGCTTGGGAAACGGTTGCCTTCCTGCTCTCTCAATTGGTCAATGGTGCATAAAGCTGGAGAAGGAAGCCTAAATAGGGGAAAGCAAGTCAAAAGAGAAGTTAAGGATTATAAAAGCACATTCTATTGCTTCCAGTTTGTCTTCATTTGCAGTCTGATTGCTGTTGACATTCCTGTAATGTCTTATTCTATTGAATTGCTTGTACTTGAATTATTGTTATTTTATAGAATTTGGGGATAATCTTAACCCCTCAAAACAGGTGGGTTCAGGTTGTCGTAGAAATTAAAATTGTGAAACAGCAACCCATCCCGCCTCAAACCCACACACTTCTGGTTTTAACAGAGGCGGGACAAGGGGCAGGCGACCAATCCGCTCGCAGGAGGCGGGTCGGTTGCTGAAACCTTTTAAAGAGTCTGCGTGCCTTCATTTTAACAGTGTTTCTATTTTTCACACTTGCTGGCTGGGTTTCCTGGGCCTCGGGAAGCCCGGAAGGTGAAAGGAGGCAAGAACTCCTTGTGGGCCAGGAGGAGCAAGAGTGTTTCCCTCCGGCCCAACAAACTACCCTGTAAACCCACCCACCGCGATCGGACCCCCCTTGACCATTATCTACCCCCTCCCCCCAGACCACGATCTACCCCTCAACCACCATCTACTCCCCCAGACAACAATCTACCCCTCAACCACCATCTTCCCCACCCCCCCGACCACCATCTTCCCCACCCCCAGACCACCATCTTCCCCCCCCCGACTACCATCTTCCCCCCCCCGACCACCATCTTCCCCACCCCCCCGATCACCATCTTCCCCACCCCCCCGACCACCATCTTCCCCAACCCCCCGACCACCATCTTCCCCATCCCCCGACCACCATCTTCCCCACCCCCCCGACCACCGTCTTCCCCACCCCCCCAACCACCATCTTCCCCACCCCCTTGACCACCGTCTTCCCCACCCCCCTGACCACCGTCTTACCCACCCCCCCGACCACCAGCTTCCACAACCCCCGACCACCATCTCCCCCACCCCCCGACAACCATCTTCCCCCCCGACCACCATCTTCCCCAACCCCCGACTACAGTCTTCCCCACCCCCCCCGACCACCATCTTCCCCACCACCCCAACCACCATCTTCTCCACCACCCCCGACCACCATCTTCCCCACTCCCCCGACAACCATCTTCCCCCCCAACTACCATCTTCCCCACCCCCCCGACCACCATCTTCCCCACCCCCCCGACCTCCCTTTCCCACCCCCGCACCATCTTCCCAACCCGACACATTACCCCCCCCAAGACCACATCTTCCCACCCCCCACGACAACCAATCTTCCCCCGAACACCATTTCCCCCACCCCCCCCCGACCACCATCTTCCCCCGACACATCTTCCCCCACCCCCCGACCACCATCTTCCCCCACCCACCAGACACCATCTCCCCCCCCCCACATCGACCACATCTTCCCTTCCCCCGGACCACATCTTCCCCCATCCCCCCGCGGCCACATCGTCCACCCTGACCACCATCTTCCCCCACCCCCCCGACCACCATTCTTCCCACCTCCGCACCATTCTTCCCCCACCCCCCCGACCTCCCATCTTCCCCCACCCCCCGACACCATCTTCCCACCCCCCGACCACCATCTTCCCACTTCCCAGTCCACCATCTTCCCCCACCCCCGAACCTATTCCCCCCCCCCCCCCGACCACCATCTTCCCACCCCCCCGACCACAATCTTCCCCACCCCCCCGACCACCATCTTCCCCACCCCCCCGACCACCACCTTCCCCCCGACCACCATCTTCCCCACCCCCCCTGACCACCATCTTCCCCACCCCCCCCGACAACCATTCTCCCCCACTCCCTGACCACCATCTTCCCCACCCCCCCGACCACCATCTTCCCCACTCCCCAACCACCATCTTCCCCCCCGCGACCACCATCTTCCCCAAGCCCCTGACCACCATCTTTCCCACCCCCCCGACTACCATCTTCCCCACCCCTCCAACCACCATCTCCCCCACCCCCGACACCATCTTCCCCCCCGACCACCATCTTCCCCAACCCCCGACTACAGTCTTCCCCACCCCCCCCGACCACCATCTCCCCACCACCCAACCACCATCTTCTCCACCCCCCCGACCTCCATCTTACCCCCCGACCACAATCTTCCCCCCCCCCCCGACCTCCATCTTCCCCCCGACCACAATCTTCCCCACCCCCCCGACCACCGTCTTACCCACCCCCCCGACCACCATCTTCCCCACCCCCCCGACCACCATCTTCCCCCCGACCACCATCTTCCCCACCCCCCCGACCACCATCTCCCCCACCCCCTGACCACCATCTTCACCACCCCCCCCGACAACCATTCTTCCCCACCCCCCCAACCAGCATCTTCCCCACCCCCCCCAACCACCATCTTCCCCACCCCCCCCGACCACCATCTCCCCCACCCCCTGACCACCATCTTCCCCACCCCCCCGACCACCATCTTCCCCACCCCCCCGACTACCATCTTCCCCCCCCCGACCACCATCTTCCCCCCCCGACCACCATCTCCCCCACCCACCCGACCACCATCTTCCCCACACCCTCCAACCACCATCTTCCACCTGCGACGACCTTCTTCCCCACTCCCCCCGACCACCAACTTCCCCCCCCGACCACCATCTTCCCACACCCCCGACCACCATCTTCCCCACCCCCTCGACCACCATCTTCCCCCCCCGACCACCATCTTCCCCACCCCCCCGACCACCATCTTCCCCCCCCCGACCACCATCTTCCCCAACCCCCGACCACCATCTTCCCCCCGACCACCATCTTCCCCACCCCCTGACCACCATCTTCCCCACCCCCTCAACCACCATCTTCCCCCCCCAACCACCATCTTCCCCCCGACCACCATCTTCCCCCCCCGACCACCATCTTCCCCCCCGACCACCATCTTTCCCCCCCCGACCACCATCTTCCCCCCCCCGACCACCATCTTCCCCCCCCCGACCACCATCTTCCCCCCCCGACCACCATCTTCCCCCCCCGACCACCATCTTCCCCCCCCCGACCACCATCTTCCCCCCCCCCCCGACCACCATCTTCCCCCCCGACCACCATCTTTCCCCCCGACCACCATCTTCCCCCCCGACCACCATCTACCCCACCCCCCGACCACCATCTCCCCCCCCCCGACCACCATCTCCCCCGTGCTATTTCTCTTCCCTCCCCCCCACCCCTCGAGACCCCACCCCCACCGCAATCTCTCTATACCTCCCTCCTTGCTTTTTGCTCGATGGGTCCTTGAGCTGCAGGCTTTCCCACCCGACAGGCAATCAACCTGTCAATCAACCTGTCAATCAACCTGTCAATCAACCTGTCAATCAGGCTGGCAGTCGGGTAGGAAACCTGGAGAAAACATTTAAAAGACGTCCTGCAGCTAAAAACTGCAGAACGCTTGGGAAACCAGTACTTGCAGGTTTCCTGTCCATAACCCCTAGCCCCGCTCCAAACGCGCAGCCCTATAAATATCGGGGCCTTTGTTTCCAGCTTTTTATTCTATAGCATCAGCTTGTGGTGGTAGATGTTGCTGTTGATCAGTCTGGAGAGAGAAAATAACTTTTAAAGTAAAAGATTATCTCCTGACTCTAGACAGATCTGCAGCAACATCAACCACCACAACAAGATGCTTTCCTCCTTATTTTCTTTTCTTTCTCTCGCAGCTGATTCTGCTTTTACTGTTAGCCCTCACGATGGCCAATGTTGCCTATAGATGCGTAGATTTGTCTTCAAATATTTGGCCCAGAATTTGCAGTCCGGCTGAAGGCAAACTGTCAGCGTTCACCGCCGTTCCACCTTTGAAACTGACCACAACTTTGGGATTTGCCGCATGTTGCCCTCCAAGTCACACACCATCCCGACTTGGACATATAATTGCCGTTTTTTTCATCATCGCTGGGTTAAAATCATGGAACTCCCTACCTCGCCGTGTTATGGGAGCACCTTCGCCAGATGGACTGCAGTTGTTCAAGAAGAGGGCCCACCAACATCTTCTCAAGAGCAACTAGGGATGAGCAATAAATTTCAGCCTTGCCAGTGACACCCACATCCCGAGAATGAATTAAAAACAGCAAAACAGCCAAAGATAATTTTCAAGTGTATGCATTCAATAATACATAAGAACATAAGAAATAGGAGCAGGAGTAGGCCAGACGGCCCTTCAAGCCTGCTCCGCCATTCAATAACATCATGGCTGTTCTTCTACCTCAATTCTACCTTCCTGCACTAGCCCCATATCCCTTGGTTCCCTTAGATCCAAAAATCTATCGATCTCTGTCTTGAATATACTCAACGACTGAGCCTCCACAGCCCTCTGTGGTAGAGAATTCCAAAGATTCACCACCCTCTGAGTGAAGAAATTTCTCCTCATCTCAGCTCTAAATGGCCGACCCCTTATTCTGAGACTGTGACCCCTGGTTCTAGACTCCCCAGCCAGGGGAAACATCCTCCCTGCATCTACCCTGTCAAGCCCTGTAAGAATTTTATACATTTCAATGAGATCACCTCTCATTCTTCGAAACTCTAGGGCATATAGGCCTAGTCTACTCAATCACTCCTCATAGGACAATTCCCCCATCCCGGGAATACAAATCTGTGACATTTAATTAGAATACAACAGTAGCAGAATCTCATGGCTAACTTCTTACAGTTTCTTGCCATCAAAACTTGTTACTTGTCCTTTGGTTAAAACAAAAGGAAAATCCTTCTAACTGAAGTAGTTGATGATTTATGGCTGTGTAAGTGCAGTCCCTCATGTGTACTCTAGTGCAGCTCTGCTCTGTTGATTCAACTATTCAGGAGATGGAGATTTCCTCTGCAATGCAGTCAAGTCTGCTGGACAGTTCACATGTTGTATTCTATGCACTTCATTTAAAAAAGGAATTTGATCATTAGAAGTGAAATAGTTTTTTTTTACTGACAATTCATAAAGTAACGCATAGAATGGAACAAAATACATTTCACCAATAATGTTAAGGAAAAGCCTTCAGTTTTATCGGCTCAACTGGATACGTGAGCATCTCTAAAATTCCATACAAATTGGACATGGCTCAGAAACCAGTTTGTTTTGGTGTGCAGCATCCAACATTATACAACCTAAAAGAACACTGATGTCAAGTCAGAATAGCCTACAAATAACCATAGAGGTAATTGAGGATATTTAAAATGGCAGCAACAATGTGCGTCCGCTGTCATTTTCACAATAGTAAAGTAGAATCAATGATACACTGTAACTGTGTTAGCATTTGTGTTTTAAACCCTCCCCTATCAAAATATTCCACTGGATTATTACATCAGCAACATAAACTATTAAAACATTGGCACTTTATTCCACTGAAATAGAATACATTTCAAAGAAAGATTCATTTTACTTCTAAATGACGGAAGTGCTGTTGGACATCCTGTTGAAATGTCACTGAATTACACATATATTAGAATGTGTATGTTAGACCTTGCGGATGTGTGGATTTTAATCCTCACGGATGCTTAAAACATTCATATCAAAGGCCCTTGTTAGTTATTTTCAAGGAGGAGTTAACCTGTTTAGCCATAATTCATGTATCTCCCTACAAATCTCACACATCTCTGAACAATTTCCATACATTTTTCTACAAATTGCATATATTCCCTCAAAAACATCGCATACAGATCCCTGGAGACACCACACCTGCAAAAGCTCCACATCTCTTCTGCAAATGTTTTATGTCTTCTTACAAATGACACATCTATCCCATCTATACGCATGCCACAAGTGTAGTTGTGTAGGTAAACTTTCCTTCCTTGTCCTTCTCAACCTGTCTGCAGCCTTTGACACGGTTGACCACACCATCCTCCTCCAACGCCTCTCCACCGTCATCCAACTGGGTGAGATTGCACTCGCCTAGTTCCATTCTTCTCCATCCAGTCGTAGCCAGGGAATCATCTGCAATGGCTTCTCTTCCCCTTCCCGCACCATTACCTCTGGTGTCCCCCAAGGATCTATCCTTGGCCCCCTTCTATTTCTCATTTACATGCTGCCCCTCGGTGACATCATCCAAAAACACAGCATCAGTTTCCACATACACGACACTCAACTCTACCTCACCACCATCTCTCTCGATCCCTCTACTGTATTTAAATTGTCAGACTGCTTGTCCGACATCCAGTACTGGATGAGCAGAAATTTCCTCCAACTAAATGTTGAGAAGACTGAAGCTATTGTCTTTGGTCCCCGCCATAAACTCCGTTCCCTAGCCACTGACTCCATCCCTCTCCCTGGCAACTGTCTGAGGCTGAACCAGACTGTTCGCAACCTTGCTATCATATTTGACCCTGAGATGAGCTTCTGACCACATATCCGCACCATCACTAAGGCCGCCTATTTCCACCTCCAGAACATCGCCCAATGATGTCCCTGCCTCAGCTCATCTGCTGCTGAAATCTTCATCCATGCCTTTGTTACCTCTAGATTTGACTATTCCAACGCACTCCTGGCCGGCCTTCCACATTCTACCCTCTGTAAACTTGAGGTCATCCAGGACTCTGCTGCCTGTGTCCTAACTCACACCAAGTCCTGTTCACCCATCACCACTGTGCTCGCTGACCTACATTGACCCCCGGCTAAGCAATGGCTCGATTTTAAAATTCTCATCCTTGTTTTCAAATCGCTCCATGGCCTCGACCCTCCCTATCTGTGTAATTTCCTTCAGCCCCACAACCCTCCGAGATATCTGCGCTCTTCTAATTATGCCATCTTGAGCATCCCCGATTTCAATCGCTCCAGCATTGGTGGCCGTGCCTTCAGCTGCCAAGGCCCTAAGCTCTGGAATTCCCTTCCTAAACCTCTCTACCTCTCTTTCCTCCTTTAAGACGCTCCTTAAAACCTACCTCTTTGACCAAGCTTTTGGTCATCTGCCCTAATTATCTCCTTATGTGCCTCGGTGTCAAATTTTGTTTGATAACGTTCCTGTGAAGCGCCTTGGGATGTTTTACTACCTTAAAGGCGCTATATAAATACAAGTTGTTGTTGTTGTTACATTCAACTCAAACATACTGTAGAGTCACGGGGGTGAAGTTGGTCAATGGCAGTAGTGCAAAACGGGCTGATAGCGAATCGGGATCCCCTTTGACACTGCGCCTAATTTTCTTTTCCATTGACTTCAATGGCCCAATTTGCGCTACTGGCATTGACGAATTTCATGCCCACAATATTTCAGTCTACTTTGAATTATATTTACTATTGCATTGTTACACATTTCAGGCCTACTTTAGATATTCTTTTGGGTTCAGCGTCAATGGTCACTCCTGTAAGCAGACACTGCATCCTTTTCAATCAAGAGTCCACCCATTTAGTCCACTATCTAGTTATACAATAGTGTGACCTGTGGACAATGAGACTCCCTTATTATACAAACTGGCTGTTGTGATCCTTGCATATGTCCTCATTGACAGGCGGATTGATTGACTGGTGAGACGAAACCAGATTCAAATCATTATGCTGCTTTATTTTCCAGTCAGCAAGTGAATGTATAGAGTAACTAGTACAGCAAATATCACCTTTAGCTTAATCTCCTCGTAACAAAGCCATAAGCATAACAAGAAGACAAGACCGCCGAGGAGAGAGAGAAATTGTTTGCAAAATGAACTGCACAGTCTGTCTGAGACATCAGGCAGGGTTTAATCAACCTAAACTATAATTAATTTCCTTATTTCGCGATGTGCAACAGCAGTCCTCACAGATGCCCAATCCCCATGCCAAATAAAGTTTTGCATCTAATCGGGCACTTCCACACATAAATATCTATGTATCTCAGTGTAGAATCATAGGGGGAGAAATTCGGTAGGTTAGCACCTCCCGTTAGCGCCTGCAGAGGGCAGTAACGAGGTGCTGATGCAGTAGCACCGGGGCGAGGCGAATGCAGTGCCGCACGGCAAATCTGGCCCCCAGTTGCGCTGCCAGACAGATTGTGACGTAAGTGAGCATGCAATGCTCACTGCATGCCCGATCTGGAAAATTCATTGTCACCACTTACCTTTGCGCCTCGACCAGACAGTGACAGGGAGAGCAGGCGCACAGCTGCTGGAAGCCGGCTCCAGTGACGTTATTTAAAGGCATCAGCTGTCAGGGCAGGTTAGTTTCAGTGGTTACTTGTCAGATTCACCCAGTGGCTCAGTTTGTATGAGTAATTTCAAGCTTCTTTTTTATCAGCAGCCTTCTGGCAAGTGCAAAGTGACTACATTTATTGTTCAAAGATTCAAACTGCTACACTTGGCAACATTAATGGAGGCTGTACTGGCATGCCACCTCGCCCTCCAGGATCTATGGTGGAGGGAGCGTGGACAGCCAGAAATATGGGAACATGTGCGCAGAGAGATGAGGAGGGACATCTGGGCTCTCACCAGGAGGCCTTACCCTCCGAGGGTATTCCGACAGCACCTCTCCTACCTTCAATTAAGCGAGGAGCAGTGTATTAGATGGCTCCGCATCACCAAGGTGGTGGTCACAGAACTCTGCCACCTCCTCCAAACAGACCTCCAGCCTCACAGCAGGATGACTTAAACCCCAGATCCCTTTTGCTCATCACATGCCCATCATACCATCCCTGTGTCATGCCATATCACAGCATCCTCCTGGGTGCAAAGGTGAAATGAGAGAGACCACAAAATATTGCAAACTCCATTAATAAATTTATGCATAAACATATCACACTCATTCTACTAACTAATGACCCTTCTGCCTGCCATAGTTGAATAGCCATTGTGTGCAAGGCATGAGATGTGGGTATGAGTGTTGGTAGGTAGAGATTGTTGGTGGGTGAGTGCTGGGGGTCTGGTGCTTTGGGCAGTGTGTGAATCTTGTGGTACAGATGGTGGTATGTAGCATTTGTTGAAGCATTCAATCACCCTGACCACCCGACTGAGGTGGATCTGCCATGAGCACACCTGCTTCAGTCCTCCAGCTCCTTCTCCTTGTTGTGCTTCTCCTTGCTGAGGCAGTTGCACAGACAGCAATGCTGAGAATGAGGTGCTGCAGTATCAGTGAACCTCCCCCTTAAGTACTGGGAAAAGCCTGTGGCAATGATGAGTTGAGATTAAACTGCACCCGATATTGGTCCACCCTTTGAGTGTACCGCCACTGAGCTAGGCCTTTAAGACTTGATTTAGCGCCCCAATCATTTCTTTGAGCAGTGAGAATGAATTTTGTGTGCAGTCTAAACCATTAGCGTCTGGCGCTAATTCTCAAACTTTTCTAAAGATACCGCCCATTCCTGGGCTATAATGAATTTCTAGCCTATAGAATGTTACAAGCAAGAAACAGGCCATTTAGCCCATCAAGGCTGCATCTGTGTTTTTCTTCACTTGAGTAACCTAGTCTATTCCCACTTTCATAATCTTTAATATTCCTCTGCTTCAAGCAACTAATTCTCTTTCAAATCATTTGTAGACTCTGCTTCAACAACAGTTTGTGGCAAAAGATTCCATATTCTGCTCTGTAAAGTAATTTTTCTAACGTCTCCTTTGATCTTTTGATGATTATCTTAAATATGTACCCTCTTGTTACTGTCTTGTCACCTATTTACATTATCATAACTTTTTATAATCTTGCAGACTTCTATCAAGTCACTCTTAGCCTTCTGACCTCTAGTTAAATAATGCTGGCACCTTTGACTGGCACACTCCAGGGATGGCTGTTGGGAGGCCCAAAGATATGCACTGCAGCTGTTGCTCGTGACACTACTGGATCGCCCACAAGCAAGAGCTGACCTCTCATGTCTCTATACTTGTAACCCCTCACCCCAGGTAACAGTCCAGCAAACCTACACTGCACCTTTTTCCTTGTTTTGTATCCTTATAATGAAGTGCTCAAAACTGTGCACAATTCAACTGCAGCCTAACTAAGGTCCCGTTCAAGTTCAATCATACCTCCTTGCCATTGTATTCTATGCCTCTATGCAAATCCAAGGATTCCATTTGCCTTTTATATGGCCTTATCTACTTCCACTACCACCTGACTTCCAAAATGTATAACTTTACAATTTTCCAAATTGTACTGCATTTCCACCTAGCTTCCCATGCCATCTATGACCTCTTGTAAATCTTTCACAATCCTCGTCAAAATTTGATACATCCCTACTTTACTGTCATCAGGAAATTTCAATATTATTCTCTCAATTCCTATGTCCTGCTCATTTTTCTATATAGCAAATAACAGCAACCTCAACACAGACCCTGTGGAGCACCGTTCAACACAGACCCTGTGGAGCACCGTTCAACACAGACCCTGTGGAGCACCGTTCAACACAGACCCTGTGGAACACCATTCAACACAGACCCTGTGGAACACCATTCAACACAGACCCTGTGGAACACCGTTCAACACAGACCCTGTGGAACACCGTTCAACACAGACCCTGTGGAACACCGTTCAACACAGACCCTGTGGAACACCGTTCAACACAGACCCTGTGGAACACCGTTCAACACAGACCCTGTGGAACACCGTTCAACACAGACCCTGTGGAACACCGTTCAACACAGACCCTGTGGAACACCGTTCAACACAGACCCTGTGGAACACCGTTCAACACAGACCCTGTGGAACACCGTTCAACACAGACCCTGTGGAGCACCATTCGACACATCTTCCCAGTCCGAGAAACTTATTTCTACTCATCGTTTGTTTTCTGTCCTACAACCATCTCTCTCTTGAAGTGGCAATAATTCCATGTGCCCTTATCATTGCTACAAGTCTCTTAGACTATCTTATAAAGTAATTTTGAAAATACATATAAACCACATCCACTGCATTACCTTTACTTCTTCAAAGAATTCTGAAATTGGTCAACTACCTTTTAGAAATTGCTGCTGACTGTCCTGATTAATTCATGTTTCTCTGAGTGCTTAGTAATTTTGTCCCATAATATAGAACCTAGGGGTCAATTTTCCTTCCTCCTCATCCCAGTGTAACTCAGGTGGTGCATGTTTCTCATGTGCCCAACTTCACCTTCACTGAACCTGCCCTAATTTCCCAGTTCAGGTAATTAGTATGTTGTAGGAAAGTGCTGGGTGAGACTACTGCTTTGGGTTGATTGCTCACTCACTAGAGGGCAGGAATTTATGTGCTGTTGCAGGCCTCCAAGGTCTTCAGCAGCTTAAAGATGATTACTGTTTTGAACATTGGCTGCAAAAAAAAAGCTAGCAAAGAGCACTATGTAGTAAGCAATTCAGTGACCTCACTAGGCACTCGGGGTTTAAACAACACATCGCATTCCTCCACTCTCCATCCTATTAAGTTACGCAATCACTGGCACAAAGGCTTGCATTAACCAGCAGCTCTGTACCCAAAGGCTGCTTGGCAACAGGTTGTGGGGAGGATGTGTTGCTAATGCTTTTCCTCTTTCCGTGTCTGCAGATAGGCAAAAGAAACCGTCTCAGTGTCTCTATATGAATTTAGGCCTGGCCAGCGTTGGGCAGGTGGCTTAACCACCTGTCCAGAAGCATCCGGTAAAGCTGGAAACATCAGGATCGGGGTAGCTTTCCAGTGGGTAAGTAACCTGGGGTATTTAACTGCCCACCCGCACGGTTTCCACTAGACGGGTAGAGTTAACATCACCCCCCTCCCCCACTCTATGTCCAACTCAGACAAAACTCCCAGTTAGAAGTAATAGTGAACTTGATGACTATTATCCCTCTTGAACTCCTGACTCTTCAGAACTAAAAGTGCTTTATTTCTTATTAAAACTTTATTAGGAAAGGTGTAAAAAAAAGTATAAATGTGCTAACAACTCCCATATATTATTCAAACTAGATCACTCCACATGCATGTTGTACTTCATGGGACATTGAGCTTGAACACAGACACCCATGACGTGAGTTTTCAGTGTCTGAGCAACGTTGGAACATTTTAGAGTAAATAAAAGGCATCTTATCGGTTGGTTTTGTATATCCTATCAAAGACGATGATAGTTATTACCCATTGTAACTTTTATCAGCGTGAACCAAATTAAATTAAAGCGCTTCCCTCCAAGAGCACCCATCAAAGACAAGAAATCTATTTATTCTATGTGTGTGAAGTTTCTCACTCTAATGAAATGATGAAGAATCGTTTTCCTTTTTGTATTTTGGGGATAATTATACTCAATATTGGATTTGGTATTGATTGTAAAAAAAAATATTATTTGCGCACAAGCTGAATTTCAAATGTTGCTAAGAGTCTTGTGATTTTCAGAGAACTTGAAGTCAGAGGTTCTTTACAACAGCAACCCACTGCTGAACTTCTCTAATGCCACAAACTTTAAAAGCAATTCAGTGCCTTCCAAAGCTGCATGGGTGAGAATGGGTAATGTATGCACAGTACAAGCCTGTTTGGAAGGCCGACCTCTTTATAAATTCAAAGCAGATTTCCAGTTGGTGAACTCCCTGTATGATGACAAAATTAAATGCTATTATCCAGGTTCCAACATTCCCTCTAACACAGCTCAGTGAAATGAAGAGAATGACTTGCTCTTCACTATGAAAATATTATAAAATATTATGAAGTAAAATAAATATTAGATATTTCCTACACAAATTGTCTCTCACTGCACATCTGCAGCAAAAAATTAAGTGAACCCAAGGAATGATTATTTTTAATTAGCCAGCTCATAGAGTAATGGAGTGTGTTGTATGACAGATGGTGATGGGATTGCTTTTTCTCAAAAACCTGTGCAGTTAGGAAATTTACAGACTTCACTAATAAACACTGTGTGGAAGATTTAATCAGCGGTTAAAAAAAAGGAAAGCATCATCAACAATCCCGTTGATTTATTTTTTTCCTAAACTATTAAAAGTCATGTAATAATACCAATTTGAACTAATATTAAGAGCGCAAAGTATTTTTGCTGGTGAAAATCTAGCGATGTAATCTATTCGAGTGCTTTGGGCTGACATATCTCTCAGTGTGCCATACAGAATAGAGTTGCCTGCAGCATCTTAGCTTTTTATTGGTTTCTCCTTAAAGCAGAGAAAATCAAACACTCTGGCAGGATCATAATGATAAATTATAGTCCATCGTTAAATTGTCTAAACTACTCACTGATATTGTGTGATGATTCTTTAGAATATATCATGATAATACATAATAAGGCCAACATATTTCAATGTGTACTGTACATGGATAAACAAAGCAGAAAAGTGCATAAAGTGTGACATACAATTGCGTATTATTTCATCTTTTATAGGCTTTCATGTACAAACTGTGCGTTATATTTTATTGGGCAAATGTACTTGGTAATATCAGAACCTACCTCAGAGTACTCTTAAAAACAATTTCAGGCCATGTATGCATTGGTATTCATAATACAGCCCAGGGGCATTTACCTCTCTCTTGGCAAACTTGCCGTTGTATATGTTTGTGGGCCTCTGTTTGTGGCTCACTTTGCTTTGGCATGTTACTGAAGCTGGAATTTAATACTTTGCCCTTATCTTTTCTACAATAAAAGAAAGTGAGAGAACGCTATTAGGAAGCATAGGCTATGCCAGCATCCTTAGTATAAGTAGAAGGATCACTCAGGAACTGCTCACTATAGCAAAATTAAAATGGAGCTCACTATGCGAGGAATTACAGGCAGAATCCTGCATGCCATTACTTCATAGTACCGTATACTGGAGCATTCCTGAATCCCCCGCAAGGCAAACCAGTCAAAAAAAAACAACATTCATTTATACAGTGTCGTTAACGTAGAAAAATGCCCAAACACACTTCACAGAAGCCTAATCAAATTGACATTGAACCAAAGATATGAGATAGTAGGAGCAGTGACTAAAAGCTAGGTCACAGATGTAGGTTTGAAGGAGGTCTTTAAAGGAGGACAGGGATGTGGCAAGGTGGAAAAGTTTAGGGAAAGAATTTCAGATGTGGGGCCTACACGGCTAAAGGAGCGGGCGCCAATGTTGTGTCGAAGGAAGGGGAGGATGCACAGGAGGCTGGAGTCAGAGGGCGGAGAGTTCAGAGAGTGGGGGGGGGGAGCGTTTGAGGACATGGAGGGATTTAAACCCGAGGATTCGAATTTTAGGTTTGAGGCATTGGGGACCCAACGGTGAATGTAGGTCAGCAAGGACAAGGGCAATGGGGGAGTGGGACTTAGTGCAGGATAGGATACGGACAGCAGAGTTTTGGATGTGCTGAATTTTATGAAGGGTGGCGTATGGGAGCCTAGCATGAGAACACTTAAATAGTTGAGTCTGGAGGTGAAAAAGGTAAACAGAAAGTCAGGAGTACACTGATGTATGCGGGGAGAAATTATTGTTGGTGATGTTTGGATATGTTAATGTATCAGCTAAAATAGCAGAGCAAAGAATTTGGTATGTGAGTTAAATGTTTGTATATTAACCTTGCACTGGCAATTTCTACCCAATAGTGACAGTTGTTTTGCCATTGAATTATGGAGCCATACCCAAACTGGTAATGTTTGTTGGTGGCAATGGGAGAAGAATATGAAAAAATTAAATAGTGAAATTATACTATTTATGAATGCAAAAAACGAATTAAAAATATTTAAGAAATCAAATTTCCTGCCCTGCTCAAACATACATTTATCAAATCATATAGCTAGAGATCAAGGTTTATTAGTGCTTCAAATAATTTGACTTTAGTAAAACAAAAGTGCTGACTAGTATTTTTTAATATTTATGTGGAATAAATTCCCTCTTTATTTTTATTATTCCAGCAAACATTTGGAGGAGATGTTAAGTCCAAATCACAAATAAGATCAACTTCTGCTTTCACAATCAAGAAGTAACCAAGCAGCTCAAAGTTTAAAGATTCCCCTTTCACCATCAGGGGATCCTTTGTCTTTTTAGGGGACCCTTTACTGAAATGTAGATTCAGAGGATAATCTCTAAGTGTAGACAGTGTTAAGATAACAAACTATTATTATGATTCTAAGGAGGAAAAATTCAGCTGCTTGCGCCTCCCGTTAGCGCCTTAAGAGGGCGCTAATGGGGCGTAAAGCAGCTAACGCCCGGGCGCAGCGCCGGCCACGCCTCCCGAAAAATTTAGTGGGAGGTTAGCGGCGGCGGCAGCCGGTAGCGCCCTGTGGCGCTGCGCCGCGGGCGATGACGTCATCGCCGTGCGCAGCACCCCGCTCGCGCCCCGGCCGTGATCTTCAGTCGCGCCCCCTGATTTACCGCCAGACGCTATGTCCGACGGGTTCAGGGAGGCGTACGTGCGGCCGGGGCGGCGATATTTAAAGGGGAGGTGGCAGGCGGCCATTTTTGTTGCTGGCCGCCTGCCAGCACCTGCCCCCGTTGCTGTCCCCGGCCCCCGTGAAGCCCCCCCACCGTGAAGTGCCGGCTGCGCTCCAAGAGCCCGGCACTTCTCTTGAGTGCCGGGCTCTTTTGCCGGCACTCCCGATCCCTGGGGGCCCAGCTGGGCCCCGGTTCGCGCTGCGCAGGGTCCCTCCCCTTTAAGAAGGGGAGGAAGGCCTGCAATACCGCGGCACGTAGCGCCAGGATATTCACTCACAGCGCCCCAAGAGGGATGCGGGGTGCTTCCAGTGGCGCCCCGCTTCCCTCTTGGGGCGCAACCACTGAAGTTCCGGCGCGGGGCTGCTAATTTTTTCGGGGCGCTAAAAGTCGCGCCCCGGCGAGGTTAGCGCCCCAAATGGGGCGCGACTCAATTTTTACCCCTAAGTCTTTTTCACAGGTCTTGTCTGAAGCAAATACATAGACCGAAATCATGGCCTAGAAATTCAAGTATGCTGGAGACCCGCCGGTAACAGGGCCGGCCAAGGCTATTGGTTGCCCGCAGAGAGAGCACAGGCAGCACCAGTATTTTGGTGCTGCCTGCTAGTTAACATCAGCGGTGTGGAGAATTTGTGGTGTAACGCGCTCTTTCCAGCGCTAAGCTCAGCAGGAGGCCGAAGGTCGCGTCTGTGTCCCGCTCGCAGTGAAGGAGAACAGGGAAGAAATGAGCGAACCTGTAGGCCATGTACGGAACAATTGCCGTACTTGTTACAACAATATTACCGGCCACCCGATTGTTAACGATGTTTGTTGACTTTTTTAATAGCTCATGAAATGAATGCATCTGCGTTCTCTGTAACACTAATCTTTCCCCAATGGTTACTCGTGAAAGTGTTTAAATGTGTAGTAATCGTGCCAGCTTTTAGTGGGTCTTGCATACGCGACACAAAATAATTATTTGATAAATAATTGGTTATGGAATTTTGAATAAATTAATTATAATTCCTTAAAATCTTAAGCAGTTGAGTCCAGATTTGTTAGGGGGTGACGTTCTGGTGATGCGATCATAAAGATAAAAGAGATCTTATCAGAGGTGATCTTCAAACATTGCAATGGAGTTCTAGGCAATCTGATGCTCTTTAGGAATTCCGGTTTTTTTAATTTGCTGTGAATCTGCCAAGGGATGTTAAGTTTTGTGCAGGTGTTCAGTTCCAAACTAAAAGCTTGTTCCACAAGGTTTCACCCATTGATTTACTGACCCACAAACACTGTAGGCCTCCCGGAAACCTGCCAGAAAATGCAACCCCCCCGCCCCGCCCACCCCCACTGATGGGCAAAAAATGAAAGTATAAAAGAAGAACCTTGGCAAAGGAGGCGTTTGAAATTCCGACATCCATCTGAGGTATTTTCCACTTGTCAGCCTCCATCTTCGTCTAAAATCTGCTAAGTCCTGCCAGTCCTGGCTGTCTTACATTTGTTAGTTGAAGCGTTCTTAAGCCTGTTAAAGCTGTTGAAGCGCTTTTAGCGACTGCACGCATGGGCGTGCTTTAGAGAGGGCGGCAAGAGGAGCGGCGGTATCCAAAATAGATGAGCGGGTGTCAACTTCAATATATTGACCAAACCAGATCTCTCTGCCACTTATATTTAGTAGTCCATGTGGCGCGAATACATGAACTCATTTCTCTTATTTGGAAGGAGGAGAGCATGCCAGGGATCTCAGAGATGCCATAATCGTGACCAACTTCAAGAAAGGTGACAAGTCCGATTGCGGTAATTACAGAGGAGTCTCCCTGCTGTCTGCCACAGGGAACGTCATCGCAAGAATCCTCCTCAATCACCTTCTCCCAGAGGCTGAAGAGCTCCTCCCAGAGTCGCAATGCGGATTCCGCCCACTAAGGGGCACAATGGACATGATCTTCACCGCGCATCAACTACAAGAGAAATGCAGGGAACAGCACCAACCGCTGTACATGACCTTCTTTGACCTCACAAAGGCCTTCGACACCGTCAACCATGAGGGATTATGGAGGGTCCTCCTCAAATTCAGCTGCCCTCAAAAGTTTTTCACCATCCTCTGCCTGCTTCACGACGACATGCAAGCTGTGATCCTGACCAACGGATCCACCACAGACCCAATTCACGTATGGACCGGGGTCAAGCAAGGCTGTGTCATCGCACCAACGCTCTTCTCGATCTTCCTTGCTGCAATGCTCCATCTCACCCTCAGTAAGCTCCCCGCTGGAGTGGAGCTAATTTACAGAACAAACGGGAAACTGTTCAACCACCGTCGCCTCCAGTCCAGATCCAAGGTTGTCCCATCCTCTATCATCAAATTACAGTATGTAGATGACGCTTGCGTCTGCGCACACTCTGAGGTCGAACTCCAAACTATCGTCAACACCTTCACTGACACGTACGAGAGCGTGGGCCTTACACTAAACATCCGTAAGACAAAGGTCCTCTACAAACCTGCCCCCGCCACACAGTAGTGCTCCCCGATTATCAAAATCCTTGACGAGGCCTTGGACAACGTGGACCACTTTCCATACCTTGGGAGCCTACTGTCAACAAGGGCAGACGTCGAAGACGAAGTCCAACACTGCCTTCAGTGTGCCAGTGCAGCCTTCGGTCACCTGAGGAAGAGAGTGTTTGAAGACCAGGACCTCAAACCCAGCACCAAGCTCATGGTCTACAGAGCAGTAGTGATATCCACCCTCCTGTATGCTTCAGAGACATGGACCATGTACAGCAGGCACCTCAAAGCACTGGAGAGGTACCACCAATGCTGCCTCCGCAAGATCCTGCAAATCTATTGGCAGGATAGGCGCACCAACGTCAGTGTTCTCGCTCAGGCCAACATTCCCAGCATCGAAGCTTTGACCACGCTCGATCAGCTCCGATGGACGGATCACATCGTCCGCATGCCCGATACGAGACTCCCAAAACAAGCGCTCTACTCGGAGCTCCGACATGGCAAGAGAGCCCCAGATGGGCAGAGGAAATACTTCAAGGACACCCTCAAAGCCTCCTTGAAAAAGTGCAACATCCCCACCGACACCTCGGAATCCCTGGCCCAAGTGGAGGAGAAGCATCCGGGAAGGCGCCGAACACCTCGAGTCTCTTCGCCGGGAGCAAGCGGAAGCCAAGCACAAACAGCGGAAGGAGTACATGTCAACCCAAGCACCCCACCCACCCGCCCCTTCAACCACTGTCTGCCCCACCTCTGACAGAGACTGTAGGTCCCGCATTGGACTCATCAGTCACCTGAGAACTAATTTTTAGTGTGGAAGCAAGTCATCCTCGGTTCCGAGGGACTGCCTAAGAAGAAGGATTGAGTTTAAAGACAGTCACATAAGAATTCAGTATCTGAACAGGGTAAGAACATAAGATTAAATAAGAGGTGCTTTAACAAGTTGGTTTTGTACACAACAGAAGAGCTCAAACACCTAATAACAAGAACTAGATCACTGGCCTCCACCAGTTTATAACTGGTTAAACTGTAAGGGAAATCCAAATAAAATTACACCATAAATTTGTGTTCGGAACTTTCACAGATTACCTGTTCAACGTTAATAAACAAATAGTCCAATGTGCATCTTAAATCAACTAATAAAATAAGTTGTTAATAGTTGAAATAAATAAGGCTATGCAATAAATATATTACAATTGTTCTTTCAGGTGTGCATCTTGCAGGACACTGAACTGTATATTTGTTCCAATCCTTCATGGTGTTTGGCATGCAACAGGGATGATGCACAGGTACAATGTTTATAAACTATCTGATTTATACTCAACATATAGTGCTAGTAAAACTCCTATGATAGTCACTTCAGGAGCTACAAACTTTTACTTCTTTATTGGGACTGTTAGCTGTCACTAATTTTCACTAATTCAATACTTTTAATAGACCCAGTATGTTTCGCAATAATATTCCCTCCCTGGCCTCCATGCTAGCTGACAATGTAAATGGTTCCCTCTCCTTCCTTTCAAAGCTGCTGTCATCAACTCCTCCTCAAAAAAATCATTCTCGACTCCTCTATCCTTGCAAACTACTGACACATCTCCAACCTTCCCTTCTTCTCCAAAGTCCTTGAATGTGTTATCACCGCCCAAATCCGTGCTCATCTTTTCCACAATTCCATGTTTGAATCTTACCAATCAGCTTTCCGCCCCTGCCACAACACTGAAAATCAAAGTCACAAATGGCATCCTCTGTGATCGTAGTTCATTATCCTTCCTCGACCTCTCTGCAGTCTTTGACAAAGTCGACCGCACCACCCTCCTCCAAGGTCTTTCCTCCGTTGTCTAACTCAGTGGTACTGCCTTCACTTGGTTCCATTCTTACCTACCCAATCATAGCCAGAGCATCTCCAGCAATTACTTCTCTTCCCATCTCGGCATCATTACCTCTGAAGTTCCCCCAAGGATTTATCCTTAGCTTCCTTCTCTTCCTCATCCACATGCTGCCTCTTGGTGATATCATCCAAAGACATGGGGTCAGGTTCCACCTCTCTCGACCCTCTACTGCTTTATGCTGTTAAACTGCTTGTCCAACATACAGTCCTGGATGAGCCAAAATTTCCTCCAATTAAACATTGGGTAGGCCTTGGGCCCCCGCCACAAACTCTGTTAACTGGACACTGATTCCACCTCACTCCCGACCACTGCCTCAGGTTGAACCAGACTGTTTGCAACTTCAACATCCTATTTGACCCTGAGCTGAGCTTCCAACCCCATATCCTCTCCATCACAAAGGCTGCCTACTTCCATCTCCGTAACATCGCCACCCTCTACCCTCGCCTCAGTCCATTTGCTGCTGAAACCTTCATCCATGCAGTTATCACCTCCAGACCAATGTTCCCTGTAATTGTTTTGGGGGGCCGCGCGGCCCATTCAAAATTCCGCACATGTGCAGTTTTTCTATTTAAAAGCTGGCTCACCAACTGTGCGGGACCTTCAGCTGCACAGCTTAAAGAGAAGATTGCTCCAGACTGGACTATTCCAATGCTCACCTGGCCCACCTTCCATCATCCACCCTCCATAAACTTCAGCTCATCCAAAACTCTATTGCCTGTATTCTATCCCACACCAAGTCCCACTTGCCCATCAATCCTGTTCTTGTTGACCTACAGCGACTCGTCTCTTAAAGCCACAAATTTAAAATTCTCATCCTCATGTTTAAATCTCTTCATAGCCTTGCCCCTCCCTATCTCAATAACCTCCTCTAGCCCTACAACCCTCCAAGAACTCTGTGTTCTTGTGACTCTGGATTCTTGTGCATCCCCCCCTCCATTTGCTCCTCCACTAGTGGCCGTGCCTTCAACCATCTAAGTCCTACGCTCTGGAATTCCCTCTTTGAACCTCTCTACCTCTCCACTTCCCTCTTCTCCTTTAAGATCCTCCTCAAAACCGATCTTTTTGACCAAGCTTTTTGGTCACCCCTCCTAATATTTCCTTCTTTGCTTGATTTCCATTTTTGTCTCATTATACTTCTGTGAAGAGCCTTGTGACGTTTTTCTACATTATAGGCACACCATGGAAAAGAACTTGTAGTTTATAACTCTTTATCTCAACAAAGTCCAGCTTTTCAAAAAATAAAATGTGGTCTGGTAAATAATTTCTGTCACAGTGTAATAGAATATATTAATGGAATTTATTGTTGTAAATTGACTGTGTCATGAGATCTGTTGTAATCTTTTAAAAATAGGCAGCTTCCACCATCTTGTGGAGATGCAATGCTATGACACAACCAAAGACCAGCTCTGTTCATTAAATGTGGTGTACAGTATTAACTATTGACACACTCCATGTAGCTCAACGCTGCTTTAGACATGAGCACTTCGATCAGAATAGCTTAAATTATTCTTGGATTTTTTTTTCTCAACAATTTTTCTCCGCCAGTTTTCTGCATTGTTTCTCCTCTGCTAATGACATTGATTCCTTACTCAGGTACGACTCCTCGGATGTCTATTACTCTCTGATACCCTGGCCACATGGCCCTTATTCATGTGGGAGTCTTGATGGTGACCATTTGCAGGCTATTTGACTGTGGAGGCGTCGTAGCCAAACTTCATCCCGTCTTCACATGGGCAATTTCCTCTGTGCATTAGATGCAGCAAAATGGTTATTTTCAAAACAGGAAATATCAGCTACTGAGGAAGTGCTTTATAGATGTAGAGGAGATGCTGTCACAGTGCTGTTGGGAGCATTGCACTTCATATGCACAGCACATTAGTAGCATAATGACCTGACCTCACATAATTTCACATGTTCATGTCATTTAAATGATTAGAACACACTCCCTGCACATATTGGCTGACATTCAGGGACCGTGCAGATGCAAGAGGAAGGAAATCTTGAGCTACCGAGCATTCAAATATTGTTGTACGGGCTGCTTGGAAAATTTAAAGGAAGTGGACACTCAAAGGTAAGTGGTTGCACAGGGAGGAAAATTCTTCCAGTGTTTTGAAAGCCTAAAAATAGTTTTAAAATATTTGACAGCTTTTGCAAAGGCTGTAAAAGGGGAAAGAAGTGGAAAGCCAAAAATAAAGTAAGGCGATCTCAATAAACAGGCATGAAATATGGTGTGTGTGGCAAGTGACAGAGTGGCACAGAACCTGTTTGGTAGATGATGAAGTAGACATCTGCTGCACAGGATGGGTATATGGTGAGTTTGGCATTCAGAACGCCTTCTTCATGATGTATCAGTGCACCATGCTTGGCAGGAGGTGGTGGCCAGGCTCAACACTGTGTATCATACCTACAGGTCCCAGGAACAGATGCAGGACAAGACGGAACACTTTAAGAAATCTGGCAAGGTAAGGGTACCCAACAGTACCATATGCCAGGCAAATGTCCCAAGATTGCACATTACAAAATATTACCTGTCAACCTGCTCCACATTTACTACTTGCCTGTGCCAAGCCATCTCACAATCTGACTGCTCTTTCATTGCATATCATGAGAACCATACTTAAATAAGGCACACAATCAAACTGTAACTTAAAATTAAAGGCCTTACTACATTCAGATCTTCCAAGGCACTTTTTTAATTACTTGATTTGGTGGTACAATGCATTATATATATATATAAGCCTAGAAATTACAGTTGACACTACTAAGCCCATGAACATTTAGGGGTAAATTTTATAATTTAGTGCCCCTGCTGCAAGCTTTATGCAACAGAAATGTATATCAGGAATTGGGAGGTGGAGGTCAGTACACTCAACTAGTTGCCTGCACAATTTTCCATCCATTCATTTAGCTCTACACTAGGAGCACAAAATCGTAAAATTTACCTGTTCATGCATTCATATGCCATTCCTCTGTCCACGGAAGCATTATCCTATTTAAAATAAACAGTGTAACACCTTTGTTAACATAGCAAACAATGGAATCTCATACAAACATGTTAAGCAACCACCCGCTAATATTGCCAAAACTAATTTCTGGACTGTAAAAATCAGCTAATTCAAGTAAATTTCTGTTGAATGTTCGTGGTAGGGCACTAGGGTTCCAGAAAGATATTCAGAAGGCAATAGACATGAATGCTGCATGCTGCAGCCAATGCCTCTTTCCAAGTAAGAAATGGAAAGCACCTTGTATATTGACCCATCAGAAGCAGGTTTGTGTGAGTTTTTATCAAATTAAAAAGAAATGATATATTGAAAGATCCACTGCCAGTATTCCACAGGACAGTGGGGTATTATCCAGCACAGAAATCATGGCAGATCCACCACATTAACAGAAATAAAATAGCTTTCTCAGGTCCCGGGCACTGCACCAATCAGTCTCTGCTTAGAATCAAAGAATCATAGAATAAACATAGAACATAGAACAGTACAGGCCCTTCGGCCCTCGATGTTGTGCCGAGCATTGTCCGAAACCAAGATCAAGCTATCCCACTCCCTATCATTCTGGTGTGCTCCATGTGCTTGTCCAATAACCGCTTGAAAGTTCCTAAAGTGTCCGACTCCACTATCACAGCAGGCAGTCCATTCCAGACCCCAACCACTCTCTGAGTAAAGAATCTACCTCGGACATCCCTTCTATATCTCCCCCCATGCACCTTATAGTTATGCCCCCTTGTAACAGCTACATCCACCCGAGGAAATAGTCTCTGAACATCCACTCCATCTATCCCCCTCATCATCTTATAAACCTCTATTAAGTCGCCTCTCATCCTCCTCCACTCTAAAGAGAAAAGCCCTAGCTCCCTCAATCTTTTCTCATAAGACCTCCCCCTCAAACCAGGCAGCATCCTGGTAAATCTCCTTTGCACTCTTTCCAATGCTTCCACGTCCTTCCTATAGTGAGGTGACCAGAACTGCACACAATATTCCAAATGTGGTCTCACCAAGGTCCTGTACAGTTGCAGCATAACCTCACGGTTCTTAAACTCAAACCCCTTGTTAATAAACGCTAACACACTATAGGCCTTCTTTACTGCTCTATCCACTTGAGTGGCAACCTTCAGAGATCTGTGGATATGAACCCCCAGATCCCTCTGTTCCTCCACGTTCCTCAGAACCCTGCCGTTGACCCTGTAATCCTTATTCAAATTTGCCCTACCAAAATGAATCACCTCGCACTTATCAGGGTTAAATTCCATCTGCCATTTTTCGGCCCAGCTCTGCATCCTATCAATGTCTCTTTGCAGCCTACAACAGCCCTCCACCTCATCCACTACTCCACCAATCTTGGTGTCATCAGCAAATTTACTGATCCACCCTTCAGTCCCCTCCTCCAAGTCATTGATAAAAATCACAAACAGCAGAGGACCCAGCACCGACCCCTGTGGCACACCGCTGGTAACTGGTCTCCAGTCCGAAAATTTTCCATCCACCACCACCCTCTGCCTTCTATGAGATAGCCAGTTACTTATCCAATCGGCCAAATTTCCCTCTATCCCACAACTCCTTACTTTCTTCATGAGACGACCATGGGGAACCTTATCAAACGCCTTACTAAAATCCATGTATACGACATCAACTGCTCTACCTTCATCTACACACTTAGTTACCTCCTCAAAGAATTCAATCAAATTTGTTCGGCAAGACTTACCCTTCACGAATCCGTGTTGACTATCCCGGATTAAGTTGCCTCTTTCCAAATGGTCATAAATCCTATCCCTCAGGACCTTTTCCATTATCTTACCAACCACCGAAGTAAGACTAACCGGCCTATAATTACCAGGGTCATTCCTATTTCCTTTCTTGAAGAGAGGAACAACATTCGCCACTCTCCAGTCCTCTGGCACCATCCCCGTGGACAGTGAGGACCCAAAGATCAAAGCCAAAGGCTCTGCAATCTCCTCCCTTGCCTCCCAAAGAATCCTAGGATATATCCCATCTGGCCCAGGGGACTTATCGACCCTCAGGTTCTTCAAAATTGCTAAAACATCTTCCCTCAGAACATCTACCTCCTCCAGCCTATCCACCTTTATCACACTCTCATCCTCAAAAACATAAATACTTACAGCACAGAAGGAGGCCATTCGGCCCGTCGAGCCCGGCCGGCTCTCTGCAAGAGCACTTCAGCTAGTCCCACTCCCCCGCCCTTTCCCTGTAGCCTAGCAAATTTTTTCCATCAGGTACTTATCCAACTCCCTTTTGAAAGCCACGATTGAGTCTGCCTCCAGCACTCTTTCAGGCAGTACATTCCAGATCCTAACCACTCGCTGAGTAAAAAAGTTTTTCCTCATGTCGCCTTTGGTTCTTTTGCCAATCACCTTAAATCTGTGTCCATTGGTTCACGACCCTTCCGCCAATGGGAACAGTTTCTCTCTATCTACACTGTCTAGACCTCTCATGATTTTGAACACCTCTATCAAATCTCCTCTCAACCTTCTCTGCTCCAAAGAGAACAACCCCAGCTTCTCTAGTCTATCCATGTAACTGAAGTCCCTCATCCCTGGAACCATTCTCATAAATCTTTTCTGCACCGTCTCTAAGGCCTTCACATCCTTCCTAAAGTGCGGTGCCCAGAATTGGACACAATACTCCAGTTGAGGCCGAACCAGTGTTTTATAAAGGTTCATCATAACTTTCTTGCTTTTGTACTCTGTGCCTTTATTTATGAAGCCCAGGATCCTGTATGCTTTTTTAACCGCTTTATTAAAGGCGGCAGCGACCAGGTAGGCTTTCACCAAGCCGAGAGCAGGAGAGAGGTAAAAAATAATCGAAGTGTGACGTCACCAGAAAGCAGGTAAGTGATTGGTTGGTGAGTATTTCTCTTTTTTTTTATACAAAACTTCAATTTTATTGTTTCTCGGGTATCTGTGGTGTAGCAGAGACTGCTGGCATAAATTAACTGAAGGGTAAATAATACATTTTTAATTAATTACATAGAATGGGAGAGCAGGTGATGTGTTACTGCTGCAATATGTGGGAGCTGGTGGACACCATTGATGTTCACGGTGAACACATTTGCAGTAAGTGTTGGCTGCTCGAGGAACTCCGGCTCCGTGTTGATGAGCTGGAGTCCGAGCTTCAAACACTGCGACACATCAGGGAGGGGGAGAGTTACCTGGACTCCGTGTTTCAGGAGGTAGTCACACCAATTAGAGTAACTAATTCAGAAGTAGCCCGTGGTCAGGGACAGGAAGGTGTGACTACGAGTGAGGCAGGTACAGGGATCCAGGAGGTAGTGTTGGAGGAGCCGCAGCCCTTGCTCTTGTCCAACAGGTTCGAGGCTCTTACTCCCTGTGTGGATAGGAGCGGGGACTGCAGGGAGGATGAGCAACCTGGCCACAGCACCGTGGTAAGGGGGGCCATTCAAGTGGGGGGAGTAAAAAGAAATGTTGTAGTGGTAGGGGATAGTATCATTAGGGGGATAGATAGGGTTCTTTGCAGCCAAGAGCGAGAGTCCCGAAGGCTGTGTTGCCTGCCCGGTGCCAGGGTTAAGGACATCTCCTCTGGGCTGGAGAGAAACTTGGAGTGGGAGGGGGAGGATCCAGTTGTCGTGGTCCATGTTGGTACCAATGACATAGATAGGACAAGGAAAGAGGTTCTGCTGAGGGAGTTTGAGCAGCTAGGGGCCAAATTAAAAAGCAGAACCTCGAGGGTAATAATCTCTGGATTACTACCTGAGCCACGAGCAAATTTGGCTCGGGTAAATAAAATCAGGGAGTTGAATGCGTGGCTCAAAGACTGGTGTGGGAAAAATGGGTTTTGCTTCTTGGGACACTGGCACCAGTACTGGGGCAGGAGAGAGCTGTTCCGTTGGGACGGACTTCACTTGGCCAGTGCTGGGACTAGTGTCCTGGCGAATCGAATAACTAGGGCTGTGGAGAGGGCTTTAAACTAATTAGTGGGGGGGAGGTTTCAAGAGAGCAAAAAATAAAAATGACAACAGAGAGGGTCATAGACATAGGTAGCAGTAGGGGAATCACAAATCAGAGCGTGGCAGGAAGGGACAGAGTGTGTGGAGTAAAAGGTAAACTGGTAAAAAGTGAAAAAGCAGGAACTAAGTGCCACAAAGCATATTTGAAAGTTCTCTATCTGAATGCACGTAGCATTCGTAACAAAATAGACGAGTTAATGGCACAAATAACTACATATGGTTATGATATTGTGGCCATTACAGAAACATGGCTGCAGGGTGACAATGCCTGGGAATTAAACATACCAGGTTATTTAACGATCAGGAAGGACAGGCAGGAAGGAAGGGGAGGTGGGGTGGCTATGTTAATAAAGGAAGGAATCACTGTAATACAGAGTAATGATATTGGGTCAAAAAATCATGATAATGAAACAGTTTGGGTGGAGATAAGGAATAATAAGGGGAAAAAAACATTAGTGGGCGTAGTCTATAGGCCTCCGAACAGTTGCAACTCTATTGGACGGAGTATCAATCAGGAAATAGTTGAGGCATGTAATAAGGGAACATCTATAATTATGGGGGATTTTAACTATCATATTAATTGGACAAATCAAATGGGGCAGGGCTGCCTTGAGGATGAGTTCATTGAGTGTATTAGGGATGGGTTTCTTGAGCAGTATGTAACTGAACCGACCAGGGGGCAAGCAACCTTAGATCTGGTCCTGTGTAACGAGACAGGATTAATTAAAAATGTCCTAGTAAAGGATCCCCTTGGAATGAGTGACCATAACATGGTTGAATTCCATATTCAATTAGAGGGTGAGAAGGTTGGATCTCAAACAAGCGTGCTAAGCTTGAATAAAGGAGACTATGAAGGTATGCGAGCGGAATTGAGTAGAGTGGATTGGGAAAATAGATTAAAGGGTAAGACGACACATGATCAGTGGTGTACATTCAAGGAGTTATTTTACAACTTCCAAAAAAAATATATTCCACTGAAAAGAAAAGGGTGTAAAAGAAAGGACAGTCATCCGTGGCTAAGTAAAGAAATTAAGGATAGTATTCGACTAAAAACAAGGGCATATAAGGTAGCGAAATCTAGTGGGAGGACAGAGGATTGGGAAAACTTTAAAAGGCAGCAAAAAATAACAAAAAGATTGATTAAGAAAGGGAAGATAGATTATGAAAGTAAATTAGCAAAAAATATAAAAACAGATAGTAAGAGTTTTTATAGTTATATAAAAAGAAAAAGGGTGGCTAAAGTAAATGTTGGTCCCTTAGAGGATGAGACCGGGAAATTAATGGTGGGAAATATGGAGATGGCAAAAACACTGAATGAATATTTTGTATCAGTCTTTACAGTAGAGGACACTAAGAATATCCCAACACTGGACAAACAGGGGGCTATAGGGGGAGAGGAGCTAAACACGATCAAATCACTAAGGAAGTGGTACTCGGTAAAATAATGGGACTCAAGGCGGATAAATCACCTGGACCTGATGGCTTACATCCTAGAGTCTTGAAGGAAGTGGCGGTAGGGATTGTAGATGCATTGGTAATAATTTTTCAAAACTCCCTGGATTCCGCTAAGGTCCCGGCAGACTGGAAAACTGCTAATGTAACACCCTTATTTAAAAAGGGCAGTAGACAGAAGGCTGGTAACTATAGACCGGTTAGCCTAACATCTGTGGTAGGTAAAATTTTGGAGTCCATTATTAAGGAAACAGTAACAGGACATTTGGATAATTATAATTTAATCGGACAAAGTCAGCATGGTTTTACGAAGGGGAAGTCATGTTTGACAAATTTGCTGGAGTTCTTTGAGGAAGTAACATATAGAGTGGATAAAGGGGAACCAGTGGACGTAGTGTATTTAGACTTCCAAAAGGCATTTGACAAGGTGCCACACAAAAGATTATTGCTTAAGGTAAAAAATCACGGGATTGGGGGTAATATTCTGGCATGGATAGAGGATTGGCTATCTAACAGAAAGCAAAGAGTTGGGATAAATGGTTCATTCTCAGACTGGCAATCAGTAACTAGTGGTGTTCCACAGGGGTCAGTGCTGGGTCCCCAACTCTTCACAATCTATATTAACGATTTGGAGGAAGGGACCAAGTGTAACATATCAAAATTTGCAGATGATACAAAGATGGGAGGGAAAGTAGTGAGTGAGGAGGACATAAAAAACCTGCAAGGGGACATAGACAGGCTAAGTAAGTGGGCAGAGATTTGGCAGATGGAATACAACACTGGAAAGTGTGAGGTGATGCACTTTGGCAGGAAAAATCCTAGAGCAATTTATTATCTTAATGGCAAGAAACTGGAGAGTACTGAAGTGCAAAGGGGTCTGGGGGTCCTGGTGCACGAAACTCAAAAGGTTAGTATGCAGGTGCAGCAAGTGATTAAGAAGGCAAATGGAATGTTGGCTTTCATTGCTAGGGGGATAGAATATAAAAATAGGGAGGTATTGCTTCAGTTGTACAAGGTATTGGTGAGACCGCACCTGGAATACTGCATACAGTTTTGGTGTCCTTACTTAAGGAAAGACATCCTTGCTCTCGAGGCAGTGCAAAAAAGGTTCACTCGGTTAATCCCGGGGATGAGGGGGTGGTCATATGAGGAGAGGTTGGGCAGATTGGGACTCTACTCATTGGAGTTCAGAAGAATGAGAGGCGATCTTATTGAAACATATAAGATTGTGAAGGGGTTGGATCGGGTGGATGCGGGGAGGATGTTCCCGATGACGGGTGAGACGAGAACTAGGGGACATAGTCTTAGAATAAGGGGCTGCAACCTACCCTGCCACCTTCAACGATTTGTGCACATACCCCCAGGTCTCTCTGTTCATGCACCCTCTTTAGAAAATACTCTTTACTTTATATTGGCTCTCCTCATTCTTCCTACCAAAATGTATCACTTCGCACTTTTCTGCGTTAAATTTCATCTGCCACGTGTCCGCCTATTCCACCAGCCTGTTTATGTCCTCTTGAAGTCTATCTCTATCCTCTTCACTGTTCACTATATTTCTAACTTTAGTGTCATCGGCAAATTTTGAAATTGTGCCCTGTACACCCAAGTCTAGGTTATTAATATGTATCAAGAAAAGCAGTGGTCCTAGTATCGACCCCTGGGGAACACCACTGTATACCTTCCTCCAGTCCAAAAAACAACCGTTCACCACTACTCTCTGTTTCCTGTCACTTAGCCAATTTTGTATTCATGCTGCCACTGTCCCTTTTATTCCATGGGCTTCAACTTTGCTGGCAAGCCTATTATGAGGCACTTTATCAAACGCCTTTGGAAGTCAATGTACACCACATCAACCGCATTGTCCTCATCAACCCTCTCTGTTACCTCATCAAAAAACTCAATCAAGTTAGTCAAACACGATTTGCCTTTAACAAATCCGTGCTGGCTCTCCTTAATTAAGCCACACTTGTCCAAGTGACTGTTAATTTTGTCCCGGATTATTGTTTCTAAAAGCTTCCCCATTACCGAGGTTAAACGGCCTGGCCTGTAGTTGCTGGGTTTATCCTTACACCCTTTTTTGAACAAGGGTATAACATTTGCAATTCTCCAGTCCTCTGGCACCACCCCCGTATCCAAGGAGAATTGGAAGATTATGGCCAGTACCTCCGCAATTTCCACCTTTACTTCCCATCCAGTCCTGGTGACTTATCCACTTTAAGTACAGCCAGCCTTTCTAGTACCTCCTTTCTTTCCTTCCCTATCTTTCCTGAACACCTTATATCCAGGAATATTTAATACCCAATCCTGCCCTTTTTTGAGCCAGGTCTCTGTTATCACCACATCATATTCCCTTGTGGCTATTTGTGCCTGCAGCTCACCAACCTTATTTACCACACTTTGTGCATTTACACACATGCTCTGTAAACCTATCTTAGACCTTCTTGTATTCTTTCTTAGTCTGACCCCACCTAATACCGTACTATTTCTCACTCTAGTGCTATCTGTTTCTCCAAATCGTTTGTGCACTTTGTTTCTCCTTTCTAATGCTACATCCTGGTGCCCATCCCCCTGCCAAATTATTTAAACCCTCCCCAACAGCACAAGCAAACCTCCCCCCATGGTGAGGACATTGGTCCCAGCTCTGTTGAGGTGCAACCCGTCTGGCTTGTACAGGTCCCACCTCCCCCAGAACCGGTCCCAATGTCCCAGGAATCTGAAGCCCTCCCTCCTGCACCATCTCTCCAGCCATGCATTCATCTGTTCTATCCTCTTATTTCTATACTCACTAGCTCGTGGCACCGGGAGTAATCTGGAGATTACTAACTTTGAGGTCCTGCTTTTTAATCTCTTTCATAGCTCCCTAAAATCTGCCTGCAGGACCTCATCCCTCTTTCTACCTATGTCGTTGATACCGATATGGACCACGACCTCTGGCTGTTCACCCTCCCCCCTCAGAATGTTCCACAGCTGCTCAGTGACATCTTTGACCCTGGCACCAGGGAGGCAACATACCATCCTGGAATCACGTCTGTGGCCGCAGAAACGCCTGTCTGTTCCGCTAACTATCGAATCCCCTACCACTATTGCTTTCCCGATCTTCCTCTTCCCCCCTTGTACAGCTGAGCCACCCATGGTGCCGTGGACTTTGCTGTGGCTGTACTCCCCAGAGGAACCATCGCCCTCACCAGTATTCAGTACTTCCTTAATAGTGAGACAGAGATGAAGCACAGAAAACAGAAGAGGGAATGAAATAGGGAAAATTTTCAGTGCAATAAAATAAGGTTGCGTCACAAAATTCAGTTTTCCCACAATACAAAATGTAAAACAATTCAGTCCAGAGTCCGTAAATGTCATTGTTGCATCCTGAATGGATTTCTCACAATTCTATTATAGTTCCTCTCTCAAACTATACGAGCTATTTTCAACACACACAGACTTGAACATAATGGCTTAAGTCATGAGAGTAGATAAACGGATAACAGAACCCTGAAGGTCCTTTCGGGACTTAGTATATTGTGGCCCAGAATTTCCTGGAAGGTTTCGGTGTAATTCTGGTATAAGAGCGGAGTTGCACCATTTTGAAATTTGCATGTAAATGACTCTCACCTGTTTTACACCAAAACATCGCTACGTGCAAATTAGTGCTGCTCCTGAGTTACATTTGCCAAACCCTAGTTAACTGATTGCTATAGCTCCGCCCCCATCTAAAAGATCAAAGAGCGCGAGGTCTCTGCATTTCCGCCAGTTCTGAATGGGGGTAAATTTAAGGCCAAAATTTTAGGAACAGCAGGCCCCGAAGTCACTATTTCTGATGTTTTAAAGCTATTTTTTTTTTTAATTTCCCCTTATTGAGACCTGCATTGTATTTTTTTATATCTTTAAATGCTTTTTTATAGCATCAGAATGTGTTACATTAAAACAAGAAAAGCTTCCACAATTGCATTTTCTTAAATATGCTTTGCTTAAAGTACAATGGTTTGGTGGCTCCAAACTAGGGCTGTTAATTAATTGCAGTTAACTCCTGCGATTAATGCGCTAGATTTTTTGTTGATTCATTTTTTAAACGAGCTTTAATCGCAGCAGTTAACCTTACCCACATCCATTAAAACAAAATTCACCACTTCCAGCTTGGTAGCTCGCACAGCCCATGCAAGCCTTTCGTGTTTCCAGTCCCCGGGGCTGCCAGTTTCTTTGTATCAATTCTTAGAGGCTTCCTTACAATGTAACATGTATTGTCAGGTAACAATCATTATTGGGCCGTATCCTGCGGGGAAAATAACGGCATGTTAATGTGCAACTCGGCCAGCAAATTCAGGGGATTAAGGGATACGGCGTGAGTTGCAAATCTCCAGAACTTGCTGGTTGATTTACGCCGCTCCAGCATGTTACGCCGCAAAGACTTTTCGAGCTGAATTGTGCAGGAAAGAGTCTAACTAACGGCGCGAGCTGCCCTGCTCCAGCAAGATCCAGCCCATTATCTCTCGCTACCTCCCCCACCATGGTGATGCTGTCGATGATGTTAATGATGACTCGTGGAGAAAGTGCGAGGGAGAAGAGGCTTTAGCGGGTGAGGCAGGCGCGGGGATCCAGGCTGCCTTGCTGCCCGCTCAAGTCTCTTGCTCAATTGCCCTTTTTTTTTTAAAGGCTCTTGGTACACTACCGCGACCCCACCACCCCCCCCCCCCCCCCCGCCCCACACCACCCGCCTTCCCCCCACACTGAGCCTGACATAACTCCAGCAGGAGACTGGCAGAATCCTCAGTAAAACAGTGGAGGCCCAGTTGATTCTGCTGGGAAGGTGGTATGACAGGGAGGATTAGGAATGGTGGGAGTTGGTGGGGGGCGGGGAGGGGGGGAGTTCTAGGTGGAGTCTCCTGCGTCCCATGGCTGGGGTTGCTGGGCACGAGCCCCGTAGGCTTGTGCACTAATGCACCCCTGACTAACGTCAACTAATTGGTCAGGCAGGATTGAAACTTCCTGCACTGTCCTGTCCTGAGGCCCCCCCAGAACATGGCAGAGCAGAGCTCTTCTGTCCATATGCTGATCTTCAGTGCAATCGTGCCCACGTGATCAGGTCAATCTGACTCAGGAGCACATATTGGGCACTCAGCATATAAGTATAATATACTTAGACACGTTAAAAGTACAGAAGATTTGGATGAATCCAGAAATAGGAAAACAGGGTTTTTATGCAGGGTTGTTTTTTGGATGATAATAATATCATTAGTAATGAAAGAAACTTGAAAATTATGTCTGCAGTAATTGTATCAATTAAATATGTGATTAAAACCAAGATAAACTGAGATTAAAATTTTTAATCACGAGAGGAGATTGTAGCAAGTGGACAGAATATTTGCTATCCCTACTATACACAGATTCCTATAAACATCATGCTACACATTCCTATTACTGTTACCTGTTTATAACTGGTCAATTTGATCTTCCTCCTCTACTCTCTTTATTCCTTCTGATTGCTATCCCTTTTGCAAATTCTTATTTGTAAATTAACAGTATCTACTTCTACCTTCTCCATTTGTTCTTTCTGATTCCCATGCCCTTTTCTTTTCTCATTTAAATTACCACTTCCCAATTTATCCTGATTTACATTAGCTCCCTTACTGTTCAGATGTAGCCCATTCTTGCAGAATAGATTCCATCTTCCTCAGAACCGGTGCTAATGCCGCATAAAATGTTAAAACCTTCTTCCTGAAACAATCCCTTTAGCCATATGTGGAGCTCCCTAATCTGCCGATCCTTCCCTATTCCAGCACACGGCTTGGGGAGGAATCCAAAGATAACCAACCTTGAAATTCTGCTCCTAAACCTGCTCCCAAATCTCCTAAACTCCTTTTGCAGGACTTCGGGCCTGTCCTTTCCGATATCGTTGGCTCCCACATGGACCACAATGACTGGTAACTCTCTTTCCCTTTCCAGTCTTTCCAAAATGTCCCCTACCCTAGCACTTTTAAAAAGTACTTGGATATGCACTTGGGATGCAGGGCTACGGACCAAGAGCTGGGAAGTGGGATTAGGCTGGATAGCTCTTTGTTGGCCGGCGCGGACACGATGGGCCGAAATGGCCTCCTTCCGTGCTGTAACTTTCTATCATTCTATGATTCTATGATTCACTAGGGAGGAAACAAAACATCCAGAACTCTTGGTCTGGACTGAAAAAGATAGGCTGCGAACTTGCCGGCGCGCAGAGGGCGGGTTTGGAGGCGGGTCAGGAGTAAAAATCTCAATGATTGACAGCGGGTTGCGAACCCGCCGCCATCCCGCCTCCAAGCTATTTTGCAAAGTGTCGGGTCTGCAAGTCCCTATCAGACGTGACGCCAAACAGCGGGAGAGGCACTTAAGGCAGTTAACAGCTTGTTAACTGCCTTGCTAATCTTATTTTAACTGCCTGTTCCGATTTTTGAGGTTTTTCTGCATGTTGCCCATCGTCAGACAAACACGCCAGCTGCATTGTGCCGGGTTTAGCAAGTTGCTGAATTGTTGCAGCAGCTGGAGCAGCTTAAAAGTGGTCCTACACCATTGCTGAGTTTGAGATGGCACAAGTTAGTGCTTTGAGGTTTTGGCTAACATTTCGCAGTTCTACTGATCTGGTGAGTGTTCAAGCTGAGATCCATCTGCAGTTTGACCTCCTTGGAAGACCCTCTGGCCACTTTGACTGAGCGCTTGCAACCTCTATTGCTCAACTGAGATATCCACCAGCAGAATGGGAACCATTTATATCCACTCATCCTGGTCGTTAGATTCGGAGGAAGAGCAGCCGCGGCAGCAGCACAACCAGGCAGAACAGCAGGACCAGCACCAGGAGCGCCAACCTTCTCCTCAGCCATATCATGATGCACAGGACGGAGGGCGTCAGCGCAGGGCTGCACCTCGCCGCCGGAGATACCCCCACCACAGGGTTTACAGACCGAGGGTGAGCTTCCTCAGCATGAGCGAGCAGCAGTGCCAAAGGAGGCTGAGACTTTAGCGAGAGGTAGTCGCTGACATCTGCACAATGCTGCACCAACACCTGGAGCCCTCAGGAGCGGGTGGACACTCCTTACCAGTGGTTGTTAATCATCAATTCTTTGCAATCACTTTTGTTTAATAAAATGACAATCAGGATGACAATCGTTACTTTGTTACACAAGAAGACACCCAAGTGACTACCCTTGTGATTATTTGTGTGTTAACTTTCTCTTACGCGTGCTTCTACGTGATGCTTCCCTTGTGGCTTCAACAGATGTAGAGGCACCTTGCTCACTTTTATGCTGCGCCTGCTTAGACGCCTTTGGCGGGCGTCCTCTGGGTTTGGGAGCTTGGGAGGGCTCCTCAGCAGTCTCCTCTTCCTGCGGCTGTGCAGAGGCTGAGACGGCCATCTCAGTTGGGTGCAGAATCTGGGGCTCTGACCGAGGGCTCCGCAGTGGCATGGTCGTGTGAGCGCTTGGAGAGGAGTCCATACTCCCTTGTTAACGGCCACCAACATCCCTCTCATGAGTCACCTGCACTTCAGTGCTAGCAAGTGAACATCAGTGGGGCCATGAGGACCCGTCTCTGTACTGACAGTCCTCATAACAGGGACGTCCATATAGCTCTAGTGTCTCTCCTCAATAGATGCCCATCTATCCTCCATAGCAGACCATCTATTTAGAAGAGTCACCATGCTCTGTTGAGTCTGGTGAGTTATTTCCTCCATGGAGGTTGCCACCCTTTCCATAGCAGTACATTCATGCACCATTGCCTCCACCACCGCATTGCTCATGTTTGAGATGGACTCCTCCATTCTCTGCACACTCGCAGTTACCGTGGATGCAAACCCTGTCAGAGACTCCTGCACATGTTCCTGGAGTTCCAGCACCGCTCTCTTTCTGGATACCCCCAATGGCACAGCGTCTACATGCAGCTGAGCAGAGCTAGGTGCGTTCTGCGACCTCCGACGAGGACTCTCCACTGCTGTCGATGTCTCCACCATCTGTTGATGCTCACTTGTGAGCTGTGATACACCAGGTGACAACACTACTCTATGTCGTGCAGGACTCGCCGAGGTGTGCGTTTCTGCGCTGGTGCTGGGTGCGCTGAGTCCTGGTGACGCTGCTCCCTCAGAGGCTGCAGGTTCCTCTGAGGAGTCGTCCGGCTCTTCCTCCTGGACAGTGGGGAGGGGGGCTCTCGATGGTCCTGTGGGAGAGTAAAGGCATGAGTTAGACATCAGATATTTAGGTAGCACACACATCCTATTGTGCAGATGATCAAAAGTCAATCTCTATGAACATCATATGCCATTTCAGTCAATCATGAAATCTAAATGAGAGGGTTGAAAATCTATTCTGTTACCAGCTTCCTCTACTGTACCCGTCTCTCCATCCCCCATTTCCAGCTCCTCGCCAGCTCCCACGATGTCGTGAGCAACCTCCTCAGTGCTTGTCAATGTTGCCAGAGATGGTGTGCTTCCTCCTGTCGTCACTCTCTCCCTCTTATTGTGGGCTATCTTTTCCTGCAAGGAGGGACACAAGTGGAGTTTCAGCGAGATTGATGGAGTGACTGTGAAGAATCCATAACACAAAAGCTTAGAGGGAGACCAAAATGGAGTGAGGTGCCAAGAGGAAGGAGCCTCCCTGTGCATTGTTAGTTGTTGTCATTGCATAACAGTGAGAGCGAGTGTGAGGGGTGCATAGTAGGATGGTGAAGTGATTCAGTACAGAAAGAGAGATGGATAGGGAAGGGTGCAAGGGAAGTAAGGGTAAGGTGGGATGTGGAGGAGCAGGCTGACAATGCAGAGTGCTGGTGATGAGAAGAGAAGGGAAGCAGATTGAAGGAAAGTGTGATGTGATACTCACTTTTGATGTGCGCAGAAGATCATTGAACCGTTTTCGGCACTGGACCCAGGTGTGTGTGCACAAGGACCTTGCGCTGACCTCCTCAGCAATTTGCAGCCAGGCTGCCTTTGTTTGCTGAGGACGCTTCCTCCAACCATCGGGAGGGAACAGAATCTCCCGGCGCCCTCTTACTCCCTCCACAAGAGCTTGGAGGGAGTCATCATCAAAGCATGGGGCAACCTTGGCTTTGGCAGCAGTCATGGTCACCTGGGCCGATTTCCATAGCAGCACAAACAAAATGAGAAGCTAAGGCTACATGGGCCCCTTAAAAACAACTGAAGAAACCACGTCATCAGAGGCAAGCAGCAGACCCGCTCCCACTCATTGGGCCGGATAGTGCGCACGGCGGGCTTAATGAGCCCACTTAATTTTAAATCGTGAATTGGGAGCGGCTGAAACCAGCAGTGGGACCAAAACCCTCCCACCAGGCAACCTGGCTCCGCAAAGAAAATCGCGGCCATAGTGTCCACCTCTCTAACTATCAAGTCATTATGCAGCATTATTTGACAGTCCCCCCAGAGAATGAGCAGATGGCTATTGGGACACCAGAACTACCCTTTTGTAGCCATGACTAATGACTCCAATTAGAAACCGCCACATTGCAGCAGAGTGCAGATACAATGGGGCCCATGTCACCGCCCGAGTTACTGTCAAGTACATCATGGGGTGCTGAAGCAATGAAACCATTGCTTGGACCACTCAGACACAGCCAAAGTCTCCAAGATCGCTATACATTGTTGCATGCTGCATAATTTTACCATCCAAAGAGGAGTGAGCACGCAGCAGGACAATGAGGAGGGCCATGGGGTTACAGGGGCACAAGAAGAGAATGTGATAGAGGAGAGGTCGATATGGAGGGAACTGAGGTACAGATTTGTTTGGATCTCTGTGATCAGCACTATTTCCAGTAATGGGCACGTTCTGACATACTAACTTTGTTTCTGCAAAGAGCTCCTCCATGTTGTCACCCCAATAATATGTCACTGATTTCCTCCACTCAAGCTGAACTGCCATCATTCAGCCTCTCCTTGTATTATCTTTCCATTGCCCTAGACAACAAAATTGTCCATACTAGGGAGAAATAAAAAGATCAATACTTATTTTGGTGCCAGTGTCATGAAGAAGGTGCTCTAATTCCGACTCCTGTGCTTCCCATTGGTGACCGTATAAGATGTGCTTGTTCTACTCTGTAACCTAAGGCTGTGTCTAAGTGTTCCTGAGTGGGAGGCATCTGTGGTGACAGGTTTCTGTTGGGTAGTACAGCCCTGTTGGGATGGTGGCACCTCCATTCGTGAAGATTTCACCTGTGCTTTAACTGGTGGGTGGCCTTCATCACCAAAAAGCATCCTTCCATGCACCTCCAGTAGCAAGACATTTAAGGAGTCTATTAAATGTAGGAGTCTCCCCCATTGCTATCATTGCAAATATTTTGCCTAAAATAACTATGTCATACCTCCTCTTAGCTACAAATTCCTCCCCAGTGCAGAACTCTCTTTTGCTAGTGAGTTGCAGCTTTTTAAGAACTTTCCATGCACATTGATAATAAGGAAATGAAAAGAAGCGGCTTGTCTAGTAAAATTCAGCAAGGCCAGATTTACCCCCTGCCAGTGTGGGTGCACCTATGCTATGAGTGAGCACAGCCAAGACCTGGACGGCATTCAGTCTTGGGCTGATAAGTGGCAGGTAACATTTGTGCCACACAAGTGCCAGGCAATGACTATCTCCAACAAGCGAGAGTCTAACCACCGCCCCTTGACATTCAACGGCATTACCATCGCCAAATACCCCACCATCAACATCCTAGGGTCACCATTGGCCAGAAACTTAACTGGACCAGCCACACAAATACTGTGGCAACAAGAGCAGGTCAGAGGCTCGGGGGGCTAAATTCGATTGATTTGCGCCTCCTAAGAGGGCGCTAACGGGGCGCAAATTAAATAGCGCCTGCTCGCGGCGCCTGCTAACGCCTCCCGCAAAATTCAGCGGGAGGTTAGCGGCGTCACTAACCGTTACCACCATGTGGCGCTGCGCCGCCAGCGATGACGTCATCACCATGCGCAGCGCCCCGGCTGTAATATTGGGTGGCACCCCCCAACTTACCACCGGACGCTATGTCCGCCAGGGTCAGGGAGGCCTACCTGCGGCCAGGGCGGCACTAGTTAAAGGGGAGGTGGTGGGCGGCCATTTTTGTTGCTGGCCACCTGCCAGCACCTGCCCCCGTTGCTGTCCCCGGCCCCCGTGAAGCCCCCCCGCAGGGTGTCGGCTGCTCTCTGTGAGCCCGGCACTCCTCTTGAGTGCCAGGCTCGTTTGCCGGCACTCCCGATCCCTGGTGGCCAGCTGGGCACCGGGACGTGCTGCGCCAGGCCCCTCCCCTTTAATAAGGGGAGGAAGGTCTGCAGTACCGGGGCGCGATGTGCCGCGATATTGGCTTGCAGCGCCGCAAGAGGGACGCGGGGCACTTCCAGTAGTGCCCCTCCTCCATCTCGGGGCGCTACCTGGGAAAATCGACCGCGGGGGCGCTAACTTTTTTGGGGCACTAAAATTAGTGCCCCGGCGAAGGTAGCGCCCCAATTTTTACCCCTAGGTATTCTGCAGCGAATGCCTCACCTCCTTACTCCCCAAAGCCTTTCCACCATCTACAAGGCACAAGTAAGGAGTGTGATGGAATACTCTCCACTTGCCTGGATGAGTGCAGCTCCCACAACACTCAAGAAGCTCAACACCATCCAGGACAAAGTAGCCCGCTTGATTGGCACCCCATCCACCAACTTAAACATTCACTCCCTCCACCACCGGCATGAACGAATAAAAAAAAAAGCCTTGACTATGCTGGTCCTGCAAAATTGGGTCTTATAAGCAAAGGAAACATCAGACCATTGGCTACCAAACAAAATGTTACAATCTCCTTGGTATGTTAGCATGACCATTGTGGGGAATGGATACACTAAGGAGGAGCATCACAAAGCACACACAGCAAGGCCCCTTTGAAAAGTATTCTAGAATATCTATTGATATCCTTTATAGAGACATACCCCAGGCATTGAGCTATCTAATGCTCTGTTTGCATGCAAAACTTTCATGTAATTGAAAGTTGGATTTAATTCTACCCAGTTTGTAAAAAAGTTTGAATTCTAATAGTATTTGCTTTCTAAGAAATAAAGTTAATCAGTTAATGGCCCAGATTTTGCGGTCAGCAACGAACAGAATTTCTGTGGGCTTTTACATTGGGATTTGAGGTGGAATTCATTGGTCACAGTCTGTGATTCATAATTTATAATACAATAAATTTACATATTTCAAAGCAGTGCGGTGCCCTCTACAGGGGATCTGGGACTGGGCAAGCAACAGCGTGTCTCTTCAACCAATCAGATTGAAGAATCCTTACTGACACACGCAAAGTCTAAACTAGGAAGTGTAAGTTAGAATATTTAATTCAATGTAAAAAATTGTACAGAAAGCTAAATAAAGAGAGAGAAAGAAAGATGGGATTAAGAGAGATAAAAGAGACAAAGAAAAATTAATTAAACAATGTTTGCATTTTAATTTTAAATTTAAAAAAAAATCTCCAACAATAATTAAAATCTGAAGGAATGAGACGCCACACTTGTAAAAGTAAATTTTCAGTGCCAGAGAGGTTGTTTGGCAATAATTAAGACTTATCACCAACGTTTCTCTAAGCTGTGTGGCTGCGCATCTGTCTGCTGGTCCCGCGCAGCCTGGGACCAGCTTTTCAAATGTGAAATTTCGCGCATGCACGAAACTTTGAATGGGTCACACAGCCTGTTAAAGGGATCGCACACCCAAAAAAGATTAGGGGGAACATTGCTTATCACGCCTTTTAAAAATTCACTTATACTTGAGTGGACAAGCTCTAACTTTTTCTGGTGTGTTTAGTGGGTCTGAATGCCGAGTCTCTCAGCGAGGTACTAGTATAGCGCAGCTTGTGGAGGAGCAGGGCAACTCGGACAACAACTTCCTGATTTCCACGTTTAACTGTGCATGTGTGATCGCTGGAAGTTGCTGTCCAATTTACTCCTTAATAACGGGGAGCTCTGATAGCCACACCGCTATTCTTACTGCAAAACCCGGGCCTATATGTACATGAATTCTGCTTAAGGTTGGAAATGGGTGCGAGTAATAGTAAGACTAGGGTTAATCCACTAGCTCAGGGGAAATGTTGACTGAGTTATTTTCTTCACCAACAAATGGAATCCATTGAAGCTTCACCACTGGTATCTTAATTAAAAGTATGCACTGATGCATGGAAATTGTTATAGATTTAAAATCTCATTATTAGGTTAATTTTAAAATAAATGTTCTGGAACTCCTACACGGAGTGCAGGTGGAATTCATTGGTCACAGTCTGTGATTCATAATTTATAATACAATAAATTTACATATTTCATCTTCTACTAGAAAGGACACCATGGCAACCAACCCTCCTTCTACACGATAAGACCTATTATATCTAGTTCAATAATACAATGCAATCCAAACAGGAAAAATGTAAATTAGTGAATTTAATAAGTGGAACAATTGAATAAGCAAAAAGTCATTTGTTACTATTTGCCTTCTATTCCTTTCTAACTGAGCTGTAATTAATTTTTTTAACATGTATTATTGATTAAACACTGCTCCAGATGAAAAGGAGCACTTGTGTGTTTATATGCATAACACTGCCTCCCTCCAGCCCAATCTGTTAAATATCTATTATGTTACATGTGAATTAGCCTAGGGTTGATTTTCATAGGCCCCCTCCACCCAGTCACTAAACAGAAGCAGTACAACCCAGAGGTCACGAGTTCAAATCCCACCAGGGCAACTTAATGGCCCAAAAATTAGTGCCTCTACGCGAGAGTACGCACTGTGTACTCTCGCGTATTCTGTCTCCAATTGCCGGTTTTCTGCATGCACTGCGCATGCGCTGAAAACCGGCACTTGGTGATTTCAAAAGGGGGCGGTTCCTAGGTGAACCGCGTGCGCGCTACAGGCTGCGCGCACGCAGTGCACTTAGTGCTTTGAACGCGCAGGTAAGCATGGAAGATTTTGCACATAAAGAAAGGAGGCGTAAGACCCTCTTTTAACAAGGTAAGTAGTTAATTAAGTATTATTTTGAATTTTTTTCAACAGGTATATCATTTTTAGAGACTTTAAAGAAAGGTAAGTTTATTTTTATAACTTTTAAAAAGATTTTAAATTTTTTCAAAAATTTAATTTTTTGTTTAAAGTGGTTAATTTATTTAACTATACTTATTTTATTAATGTGATGGTTTTTTTTTAAATTTAATTGAGGTTTAGCTGTTCTTTTGGGGGGGTATAGATTCATAGCTTTCACAGCACTTGATGTGAAAACTATGAATGAAAGATGGTGTGCTGCCATTGGCTCTAACTGAATCACGTGATCCCACAGCTCGCACGAATTAACTGCGCCTGTGGGATACGCACACACTGCACAGCTGCTGTCTAGAAAATCAAGTTTGTGCGAGCTGGGAATGAAAAAGCCGGCGCGCAGTGAGATATCGCGGGGAAGCCTTACCCCCGCACGAAGGCTCCCTCACTAATTTTTGGGCCAATAAATCTGGTAATTTGTGGGTTGCCAGATTGTTGTAAAAACCCAACTGGTTCACTGATGGTGGGGTACAGAGTGGCTCATTAGTACCACCACTGACTAAGCTGGATAAATCTTAAAGGACATAGCTACCAGACTGGGCCTGCCACCCCTACCTAGCCTGCACATGACTCTTAACTGTTCTCTGAAGTGGCCTAGCAAGCCAATGAGTTATAAGTGCTAAGTTCAGAATAAAGAAAAAATTAGACGGACCTATTGGCAATGACCCAGGCATTGTGTCGCGACAAGCCTTAGGTAATCTCAACCCAGTCGGCCTTACAAAGCCTTTATGATTAACATCTGAGGAATGGTGCCCAAGTTAGCAGAGCTGTCCCACAGACTAGTCAACCAATAGCCTGACATAGTCACACTCACAGAGTCATATCGATCTGCCAACATTACAGACCCCTCCATCACCATCGCTTACTATGAACTATCCCACCAGAAGTTTAGACCCACCAGAGGTGGGGCATAGTGGTATACAGTCAGGTGGGCATGGCCCTGGGAGCATTGATTCCAGACAGCATGAAGTCTCCTGCTGATCACCACCTACTGCCACCTCTCAAATGATGAATGAGTACTCCTCCATGTTGAACATCGCTTGGAGAAAGTTCTGAGGGAAACAAAGGCACAGAATGCACTCTGGTGGGGTGCAGAGTGGCTCATTAGTACCACCACTGACTGAACTGGATAAATCCTAAAGGACATAGCTACGAGACTGGGTCTGCATCAGGTGGTGAAGAAATCAACACCGAAGTAACCTTTTTGACCTTATCCTCACAAACCTACTTGTCGCAGACATGTCTGTCCATGATAGCACTGGTAGGAGTGACCAGTTACACAATCTAGTTAAGACAATGAAATGTCTCCACAGTGAGGTCACCCTCCATCATGTAGTGTGGCACTACCTAGCTGCTAAGTGGGACAAACTAAGGGCATTTCAGCAGCACAAAACTGGGTATCCATGAGGTGCTGTAGGTCATCAGCAGCAGAATTGTATAGCATCACAATCTGTTTGCTCAAGGCCCGGCACATCCCTCATTCCTCCATCACCATCAATCCAGGAGCCTAATCCTAGTTTAATTGGAAGTATAGAAGGGCATGCTAGAAGCAGTGCCAGGGAAGCCTTAGAATGAGGTATGAACCTAGTGAAGTTGCTACACATGACTACTAACACCAAAAGCAGCAAGCGATAGACAGAGCTAAGCGGTTCCACAAACAATGGATCAGAGCAAAGCTCTGTAGCCAAGCTCTGCAGCCCAATCACATCCAGTCGAGAATTGTAGTGGACAACCAGGCAACTAATGGGAGGGGGCTCCCTGAAGCCCAGCACATGAGTGCAAAGACAAGGCTGCAATATTAGCAAGCAAATTCAACCAAAAGCGCCGAATGGGCAATCTCAATCGGCCTCCTCCTGAGGTTCAGCCAATTTTGATAATTCCATGTGACAATAAGAAGCGACTGAATGCTATGGGTCCTGACAACATCCCAGCTGCAGTGCTGAAGTCCTTCACACCAGAGCTAGCTGCTCCCCTAGCCAATCTATTCCAGTACAGCTACGCCACTGGCATCTACCTGACAATGTGGAACTTGTCCAAATATATACTATCCTCAAAAAAATAGGATCATTCTAACCCCACGAATTACCACCCTATCAGAATCCTCCAAACCATCAGTAAAGTGATGGAAGAAAACATCAACACTGCCATCAAGCAACATCTACTCACCAATAACCTGCTCGCTGATGCTTAGTTCGGGTTCCGTCAAAATCAGTCGGCTCCAGAGCTCGTCACAACTGTGATCCAGACATGGACGCAAGGGCTGAATGCCAGCGGAGAGGTGAAAGTAGCTGCTCTCGACATTAAGGTAGCAGTTGACCTAGTATGGCACCAATGAGCCCCAGAAAAACTGAGGTCAAAGACAAAACCCTCCAATGGCTGGAGTCATACCTGAGATAAAAGCTGTTTGTGCTTGTTGTCGATCAATCATCACAGCCCCAGGATATCACTGCAGGAGTTTTTTTTTTCATTCGTTCATGGGATGTGGGTGTCATTGGCAAGGCAGCATTTATTGTCCATCCTGAGCTGCCCTTGAGAAGGTGGTGGTGAGCCACCTTCTTGAAATGCTGCAGTCCGTGTGGTGAAGGTACTCCCACAGTGCTGTTAGGGAGGGAGTTCCAGGATTTTGACCCAGCGACGATGAAGGAACGGCAATATACTTCCATGTCAGGATGGTGTGTGACTTGGAGGGGAACTTGGAGGTGGTGGTGTTCCCATGCGCCTGCTACCCTTGTCCTTCTAAGTGGAAGAGTCGCGGGTTTGGGAGGTGCTGCCGAAGTAGCCTTGGCAAGTTGCTGCTGTACATCTTGAAGATGGTACACACTGCAGCCACGGTACGCTGGTGGGGGAAGGAGTGAATGGTTAAGGTGCTGGATGGGGTGCCAATCAATCGGGCTGCTTTGTCCTGGATGGTGTCGAGCTTCTTAAGTGTTGTTGGAGCTGCATTCATCCGGGCAAGTGGAGAGTATTCCATCACACTCCTGACTTGTACCTTGTAGATGGTGAAAAGGCTTTGGGGAGTCAGAAGGTGAGACACTTGCCACAGAATACCTAGCCTCTGACCTGCTCTTGCTGCCACTGTATTTATGCGGCTGGTCCAGTTAAGTTTCTGGTCAATGGTGACCCCCAGGATATTGATGGTGGGGGATTCGGCGATGGTAATACCGTTAAATGTCAAGGGGCGGTGGTTAGACGCTCGCTTGTTGGAAATAGTCATTGCCTGGCATTTGTCTGCCACTTATCAGCCCAAGCCTGAATGTTGTCCAGGTCGTGCTGCATGCGGGCATGGACTGCTTCATTATCTGAGGAGCTGCGAATGGCACTGAACACTGTGCAGTCATCATAGAACATCCCCACTTCTGACCTTATGATGGAGAGAAGATCATTGATGAAGCAGCTGAAGATGGTTGGGCCTAGGACACTGCCCTGAGGAACTCCGGCAGCGATGTCCTGGGGCTGTGATGATTGACCTCCAACCACCACACCATCTTCCTTTGTGCTAGGTATGGCTCCAGCCAGTGGAGAGTTTTCCCCCGATTCCCATTGACTTCAGTTTTACTAGGGCTCCATGATGCCACACTCGGTCAAATGCTGCCTTGATGTCAAGGGCAGTCACTCTCACCTCACCTCACCTCTGGAATTCAGCTCTTTTGTCCATGTTTGAACCAAGGCTGCAATGAAGTCTGGAGCTGAGTGGTCTTGACGGAACCCAAACTGGGCATCAGTGAGCAGGTTATTGGTGAGTAAGTGCTGCTTGATATCACTGTCGATGACACCTTCCATCACTTTACTGATGATTGAGAGTAGACTGATGGGGCGGTAATTGGCCGGATTGGATTTGTCCTGCTTTTTGTGGACAGGACATACCTGGGCAGTTTTCCACATTGTTGGATAGATACCAGTGTTATAGCTGTACTGGAACAGCTTGGCTAGAGGTGCGGCTAGTTCTGGAGCACAAGTCTTCAGCACGACAGCTGGGATGTTGTCGGGGCCCACAACCTTTGCTGTATCCAGTGCGCTCAGCTGTTTCTTGATATCACGTGGAGTGAATCGAATTGGCTGAAGACTGGCTTCTGTGGTGGTGGGGACCTCAGAAGGAGGCCGATATGGATCATCCACTCGGCACTTCTGGCTGAAGATGGTTGCAAACGCTTCAGCTTTGTCTTTTGCACTCACGTGCTGGGTTCCACCATCATTGATGATGGGGATATTCATGGAACCTCCTCCTCCCGTTAGTTGTTTAATGGTCCACCACCATTCACGACTGGATGTGGCAGGACTGCAGAACTTTGATCTGATCCGTTGATTGTGAGATCGCTTAGCTCTGTCTATATCATGCTGCTTCCGCTTTTTAACATGCATATAGTCCTGTGTTGCAGCTTCCCCAGGTTGGCACCGCATTTTTAGGTATGCCTGATGCTGCTCCCGGCATGCTCTTCTACACTCCTTATTGAACCAGGGTTGGTCCCCTGGCTTGATGGTAATGGTAGAGTGAGGGATATGCCGGGCCATGAGGTTACAGATTGTGGTGGAATACAATTCTGCTGCTGCTGATAGCCCACAGCTCCTCATGGATGCCCAGTTTTGAGCTGCTAGATCTGTTCTGAATCTATCCCATTTAGCATGGTGGTAGTGCCACACAATAAGATGGAGTGTGTCCTCAGTGTGAAGACAGGACTTCGTCTCCACAATGACTGTGCTGTGGTCACTGCTACCAATGCTGTCATGGACAGATGCATCTGCGACAGGTAGATTGGTGAGGACGAGGTAAAGTAGGTTTTTCCCCCGTGTTGGTTCTCTCACCACCTGTCGGAGGCCCAGACCGGCAGCTATGTCCTTCAGGACTTGGCCAGCTCGGTCAGTAGTGGTGCTACCGAGCTACTCTTGGTGATGGACATTGAAGACCCCCACCCAGAGTACATTCTGTGCCCTTGCTACTCTCAGTGCTTCTTCCAAGTGGTGTTCAATATGGAGGAGTACTTATTCATCAGCTGAGGGAGGGCGGTAGGTGATAATCAGCAGGAGGTTTCCTGAGCAACACATGCCAGCCAACAGCAGAATCTGGATAACAACTAGATTTGTGCTGAAAATGGCAGGTAAGTTTCACTTCACCTAAGTATCAGATGATGACCATCCAAACAAGAGAAAACCCAGCCATCTTCCATGACCTTCAATGACACCACCAGCACTATGTTCCACACCATCAACATCCTGGGGGGGGGGGCGGGTGGTGGAGGTCACCATTCATCACAAGTTTTACTGGACCAGCCATTTCAACAAAGTGAGTACAAGAACCAGGCAGAGGCTGGGTACTCTGTGATGAGTGGGTCACCTCCTGACTCCTCAAAGCCCTTCCACCATCTACAAGGCTCAAGTCAGGAGTGTGATAACATGCTCACTACTCATTTGTATGAGTGCAACAACACTCTAGAAGCTCAGTACCATCTAGAAAAGAGCAGTCCAGTTGATTAGCGCTCCTGCCACTGAAATCAATATCCACCCCCTCCATCACTGGCACACTGTGGTTGTAGTCTGTATGATTTAAAAGGTGCACTGTAGCAATTCATCAAGGTTACTTTGAGAGCAGTCTGCTCCCCTGCGATCTCTACCACCGAGAAGGACAAGATCAGCAATGTTGTAGGAACACCATCACCTCCAAGTTCCTCTCCAAGTCACACAGCATCCTGATTTGGATATATAGAGATGTTCCTTTATCATCGCTGAGTCAATATCATGGCATTCCTTACCTAACACCATCATGGGTGCACCATGACAACAAAGACTGCAGCATTTCTTACAGAAGGCCCACCACCAACTTCTTAGGGCAACTAGGATGGGCAATAAATTTGGCCTTGCCTGCATTACCTACATCCCACAAACAAATTTTTAAAAACCTGTCCAGACCTGGGATCATCCCGAGCACTTGTGTGCTCCCAGCAGTCAGAAGGTCCTAATTGAAGTACAGTACAAGCTGCTGGGGAGGCAAAAAATAAAAATTGTGGTCTACCTGCAAATCTTTGGCCTACCCTCAGGACTCTGTGGTCAGCGGGAGTTCAGATGCAGGTCATAGCACCAACTTTATCTTGGCATCCCCACAATTGGGCATCCAGCAAGTGTTCCGAGAACAACCCCAACCACCTCATTTACATCACTCCATTCAAGTATTGGGATTGGAGCATTGACCTCACCAGTTAATTGATGCTTTTCAATCAAAAAATGCATCAAAAATGAATGAAACCAGTAGGTCTCTGAGAAGAAGAGTTGTTTATTGAGAACTGCAAGAGATTTAACACATGATGAGTGCCTGACCTAGAAATTAAATTCTCAGCACCACCTAGAGAGATGGGCCAGAAATTCGGCTCTCCGGCTTCCTACGGGTGCAAGCATCGCGCGCGTACTTACCTACCGCGCCTGCCGTTGTGCTTCGGGCCCGCGAGGAATTCGGATCCTGGGCCTCCTGCAGCTGCCAGCGCGCAGTGCTTGCGTATCCCAGGGGCGCAGTTAGTTCGAAGCATCCCCTGGGATCACGTGGGCCATGGAGAGCCAATCGTAGCAGGGAATTTTCATTCATAGATTTGACAGGAAGACCTGTCAAATCTATGAATAGAGATCGGCCCCAAAACCACACTAAAACTTCAAATAAATTTTTAAAAACCATCACATTTTTAAAATAACTATAAATTACATAAATTAACTACTTTAAACAAAAATTTAAATTTTTGAAAAAATTAATTACACTTTTTAACGGTGCTAAAAATAAACTTACCTTTCTTTAAAGTATGTAAAAAAGATAAACCTGTTGAAAAAATGTTTAAATTGTACTTAATTAACCACTTACCTTGTTAAAAACAGGCCTTGCGCCTCCTTTTTAAATGTGCAGCTTCTCCATATTTAGCCTCACGGAGAAACCTGAAAAAAAAAACGAAGTTCGCTGCGTGCGCGCTGCCTCTCCCGCGCACGCGTTCGACTTCTGAACCCCTCCCTTCAGGGGAACGGAAGTTCCGGTTTCCAGCGCATGTGCAGTGCATGCGTGAAACCGGCACTTCAGGTGGCCTTACGGGTGAGTACACAGCGCGTACTCACCCGTAGAGAGCCGAATTTCTGGCCCAATATGATTTTGTATCTCTCCAAGGTCATAAACAGTCTCTCCCCCAATTTGCATTCAAAGCATTGAATATGTAACTTACTGACTTTTCTAAGATTTCATGGGGGAAAAATTCAGTTGGTTGCCCCTCCCGTTAGCGCCTTAAGAGGGTGCTAATGGGGCGCAAAGCATCTAGCGCCCAGGCGCGGTGATGATTGCGCCGCTCGCGAAATTAACTAGACATTTTGCGGCGGCGCTAAACACTACCGCCACGATCTCCTGCGCAGGCAGATCGTGACGTCAGTCATAGAATCATAGAAGATAGGAGCAGGAGTAGGCCATTTGGCCCCTCTAGCCTGCTCTGCCATTCAATGCGATCATGGCTGATCATCCAAATTCAGTACCCTGTCCCTGCTTTCTCCCCATATCCCTTGATCCCTTTAGCCTTAAGAAATATATCCAATTCCTTCTTGAATCTATTTAATAAATTGGCCTCTACTGCCTTCTGTGGCAGAGAATTCCACAGGTTCACCACTCTCTGGGTGAAGAAATTCCTCCTCATTTCTGTCCTAAATGGCTTACCCCTTATCCTTAGACTGTGACCCCTGGTTCTGGACTCCCCGACCATCGGGAACATCCTTCCTGCATCTAGTTTGTCCTGTCCTGTCAGAATTTTATAAGTTTCAATGAGATCCCCTCTCATTCTTCTAAACTCCAGCGAGTATAAGCCCAATCGACCCAATCTCTCTTCATACGTCATTCCTGCCATCCCAGGTATCAGTCTGGTGAATCTTCGCTGAACTCCTTCCATGGCAAGATCATCCTTCCTCAGATAAGGCGACCAAAACTGCACACAGTACTCAAGGTGTGGTCTCACCAAGGCCCTGTACAACTGCAGCTAGACATCCTTGTTCCTGTACTCAAACCCTCTCGCTATGAAGGCCAACATACCATTTGCCTTCTTAACCGCCTGCTGCACCTGCATGCTTACCTTCAGCGACTGGTGCACAAGGACACCCAGGTCTCGTTGCACTTCCCCTTCTCCCAATCTATTGCCATTCAGATAATAATCTGCCTTTCTGTTTTTGACACCAAAGTGGATAACCTCGCATTTATCCACGTTATATTGCATCTGCCACGCTTCTGCCCAATCACCCAACCTGTCCAAATCATACAGGAGTTTCTCTGCATCCTCCTCGCAGCACACACGCCCACCCAGTTTTGTGTCGTCTGCAAACTTGGAGATATTACATCTAGTTCCCTTGTCGAGATCATTAATATATATTGTGAATAGCTGGGGTCCAAGGACCGATCCCTGTGGTACCCCACTAGTCACTGCCTGCCACTCGGAAAAAGACCCGTTTATTGCAACTCTTTGCTTCTGTCTGCCAACCAGTTCTCTATCCAAGTCAATACCTTGCCCCCAATCCCATGTGCCTTAATTTTACACGCTAATCTCTTATGCGGGACCTTATCAAAAGCCTTTTGGAAGTCCAAATACACCACAGTCATACAGTCGAGTGCGCAACGCCCCGGTATCGCCCCGGAGCGGATATTGAGTGGCGCCCCCTGCCTTACCGCCTGACGCTAGCAACGACAGGTTGAGGGGAGCGTTTTGCAGTCATGAAGGGACTGGGGGAGCGCTATTTAAAGGCGACCGCTTCCTGCCTTTTATTGTTGGTGCCATTTTTGAACCACGCATTCTGAGAGAGAGAGAGAGAGACTTCTGTAGAGATTCAACGCTGTGTGAAGGAGTTTTGGGTACTGAGCAGCACTTTGCAGGTTCATTTTGATTAGCCCTTCCTTGTATCGATTTAGAAGAGACTGTGGGGGCTGCACTCTGAGCTCGTTCCCTGGTACTCTCCATTGTTCTTCCCAGCAGATTTGATGTGTAGGTCTCTCCTGGCCGAGATTCAAGGCTGCAATGAGCAGGATGTGGATGGAAAGCAAGATCAACCATCCCCTTTAAGAACTGGCCCATGCCATTGTGTGTGTGTTCCATTGCTGACTGACATCACATGAGCTTCGCCAGCGCTCTGAGGTAGCGCCTCGCTCCTCGGCCTTTGCGCCTTAAGACAGGTGTGAAGCGCCTGATTTAGCGCTCCAATCATCTCCAGGGGCGATAAAAGTCAAGTTTGCAGTCGGTGGCGATAATTAGCGCCAGGCGCTAATCTTTGCGCCCGGCCGATAATTGCACCCCAAATGGGGTGATACTGAATTTCTCCCCCCATGTCTTGAAGTAAAAGTCCAGAGTAGTCATCAAGAAAATAAGGTTTTAATAGTTGTTCTCAACTATGGAACTGGGAAGAGGCACAGAATCCCTCCAACCTTCCCCACACCTCAAGAATCAGAGGTTCTCAACCTTGAACTGTTCAACTCTTACACTTGGCATGCCTTATATGACAGGAGAATCCTTATCTGAGCTACGTATTAAACACTAAATAATTTCTTCTGAAGGTTGGTGAAACCTACTAACTAATTAAATTTATGATTGATTTATTTAAAAAAGGAGACAAGCTTAAAAATGCAACTTAATTTTCTTAAGGGGCCAATAAAGCAAAAGTAGTGCGTTGAGTTGAGATTACGTATACTGTATAATAGATAAGGATAAGCAATTCAGATTTTAATTTTTAGATGTGTCTTTTCAGTTTGCACTGAAAATGTGTTCAAGAAAACTTTAAATGCCAGTGTTATACTCAGTTTAAATTGCATAATGTTAAGAAAAATGTAATTTTATATCGATTTTTGAGTTCTAAATTTACCTCCTAATTTTCATGTCATCTATCTATGTGCCTGTACTTTAAAATAGCTGCATCGAGCAAGTGTCCATTTCCATCGTACCTCAGGTGTCACACTTGCACATTTTTGTGTCTCATTTTAAAAATATATTAAAAAGAGAAAGTAATTGTGGAGATTTGCTAAGACCGATTGGCCACTAATTGACCTGAACATTGTACATAAAAAATCAGCAATTGACTTAAGGGCGTCTAAATTCCTTCACCATGCCTCCCCCACCCCCCACCACCCCCTCACCCCGCCCCCCCCCCCCAATTTGCATGAGCCAGTGAGAGCGCATCAGAAAAATGTAGCACCTGCCCAATTCAGCCATGCCCCAAAATTTGGTGTCCCAAGGCCATGAGTATGGTCTGGTGCACCCCGAGCACAGGCCCATCTCTTGGAAGGGCCTTACGATGTGAAGTGGAGGCAGAATCAGTGGCCCCGCTGCAGAACAGCAGCCTGGAGGTGCATGTCCCAAAGATCTGGTGGCCACCCGAACAGGAAATTTGCGGAACACCTCCGTTCAGTCCGTAAGGGGGACCCCGAGCTCCTGGTGGCCTGTCACTTTAATTCACCGCTCCATTCCCACTCAGTCCTCACCGTCCTCGGCCTCTTGCATTGTTCCATGGAAGCTCAGTGTAAGCTCGAGGAACAGCACCTCATCTTTCGATTAGGCACTTTACAGCCTTCTGGACTCAACATAGAGTTCAACAATTTCAGATCATAACCCCGGCCCCTATCACATATATATATATATTTTTATATTTTTATTTTATTTATCCACACGTTTGTTTGGCCTTTTTTCTTCCCTCCCACATGGCAGCTGTCTTTCACACTTCATCTAGAGCCATCCTTTGTTCCTCAACCTGTCCCATTTCCACCTCCTCTTGCCTTGAATATCTCTTAATGTCTCTCAATGTCTCTTAATCTCTCCTGCTTTCTATCCTATCACTTGACCTTCCCTTTTGTTCTTTCATCCCCTCCCCCTTTTCCCAGCCCTAACTTGCTTTAAAATCTATTTCATTTCCTGCTTTTTTCCAGTTCTGACGAAAGGTCTTCGACCTGAAACGTTAACTCTGTTTCTCTCTCCACGGATGCTGCTGAGTTTTTCCAGTGTTTTCTGTTGTTATTTAGGAAATGTTAGGGTCTTCTTTGCCTTGCTGCTTTAATTTTCCATCCCACTCCCACTCTGACCTCTCTGCCCTTGGCCTCCTACACTGTTCCAATGAAGCTCAACACAAGATCGAGGAACAGCACCTGATCTTTCGATTAGGCACTTTACAACCTTCCGGCCTTAACATTGAGTTCAACAACTTCAGATCATAACCACTGCTCCCATTTTCTCGGACAGCAGGTGCTGGTAATGGTTCTGCTATTACCATTTACACCTCCTCCTGACCCATCTTACATTTCTTTATTGTCCCATTACCACCTCCTTTTGCCTTGCACCATCATCGCTTTTGCCATTTAATCACTCCTGCCCTCCACCCTATCACAGACCTTTCCTTATGTTCTTTACTCCCCACCACCCCGCAACACTTTCTTACATGGCTCTGTACTTGCTTATAAACTGTTAAATTTCAAACAGTTCTGATGAAAGGTCATTGAGCTGAAATATTGATCCCGCTATTTATGGGCATGCAGGAGGGAGCAGGGGGGTGGGGTGGGGTGGTCATAGCAGCTGGAAAACCCGGAAATGCGGGTAATACAGGACTTCATTTGAATTTTTTCTTCTCCATTTCCTGGCCAGCAGCTGGCTAGATTGACAGGCTTGCAGGCTGTCGGGCGGGAAGGCCTGCGCTGGAAGGCTGCAGCCGGGGAGCGGAGAGGAGGGAGGAAGGGAGGGAGAGATTGAGGAGTGAGCGCGGGTCGGAGTGGGGGGAGATCGTGAGTCGGGGGGGGGAGATTGTGGATCTGGGGGGAGATTGGAACGTGGGTCAGGAAGCAGGCTTCCTTGAGAGGCCCTGGGAAAGCACACACCTCTAGGTTTGGTGTCATCGGCAAATTTTGCAATTTTACTCTGTATTCCAATATCCAAGTCATTTATATATATCAAAAAAGCAGTGGTCCTAGCACTGACCCTTGGGGAACACTACTATCTACCATCCTCCTGTCTGAAAAATATCCATTTACCACAACTTGCTGTTTTCTGTCCTTAAGCCAATTCCTTATCCAAGCTGCCACTGACCCACCTATTCCACGAGTCTCAATTTTGTTAACCAGCCTTCTATGTGGTACTTTGTCAAACGCCTTCCGAAAATCCATATAGACAACATCCATTGCATTCCCTTCATCAACCTTCTCTGTTACTTCAAAAAATTCAATTAGATTAGTCAACCACGATCTGCCTTTTACAAATCCATGCTGGCTCTCCTTAATTAATTTAAACCTCTCCAAGTGCCTGTTAATTTTTTCCCTGATTATTGTTTCTAAAACCTTACCCACCACTGATGTTAAACTGACCGGCCTGTAGTTACTAGGATTGTCCTTACACCCTTTCTTGAACAATGGTGTCACATTTGCCACTTTCCAATCCTCTGGCACCTCCCCCGTATCTAGGGAAGATTGGAAGATTATGGCAAGGCCTTCCGCTATCTCCACCCCCAGGTCCCTTAGCAACCTGGGATGCAAGCCATCCGGACCAGGAGACTTATCCACTCTAAGCATATCCAGCCTTTCCAGTACATCCTGCCTATCAATTTTCACCCCATCCATTACCTCTACCATCTCCGCTTCTACCAATATTTTGTCAGCATCCTCTTCCTTAGTAAACACCGATACAAAGTACTCATTAAGTATTCTAGCCTTGCCCTGCGCCTCTAAGCATATATCACCTTTGTCCCTAATAGGCCCCACCCCACCTCTTACTACCCGCTTACTATTTACATGCCGGCAGAAGATTTTTGGGTTCCCTTTTATGTTAACTGTCATTCTATTCTCATATTCTCTCTTTGCCAGTCTTATTTTCCTCTTCACTTCCCCTCTCAACTTATTTTATTTGACCTGGTTCTCACTTGAAGAATTCACCTGACATGCATCATACACCCTCTTTTTTTGTTTTATCATATTCTCTATCTCCCTCGTCATCCAAGGAGCCCTGGCTTTGGTTCCCCTACCTTTCTCTCTTGTTGGAATGTACCTAGCCTGTACCTGAAACATCTCCTCCTTAAAGATCACCCATTGTTCTGTTACAGTTTTTCCTGTCAATCTTTGGTTCCATTTTACCCTGGCTAGATCCCCTCTCACCCCATTGAAGTTAGCCCTCTTCCAATTTAGAAGTTCTACTTTAGATTATTCCTTGCTCTTCTCCATTACTAATCTAAACCTTATGATACGATGATCACTCTTACCCAAGTGTTCGTCCACTTGGCCCACCTCATTCCCCAGCACCAGATCCAGCAATGCCTGTTTTCTAGTTGGGCCGAGAACATACTGGTCAAGGAAGTTCTCCTGAACACATTTCAGAAATTCCTCCCCCTCCTTTCCCTTTACGCTAACATTATCCCAATCGATATTTGGGTAATTAAGGTCCCCCAAAATCACCGCTCTATAGCTCTTGCACATCTCTGTGATTTCCCTGCAGATTTGCTCCTCTATCTCTCTCTCACTATTTGGAGGCCTATAGAACACCCCCAATAGCGTGATCATACCCTTTTTGCTTCTCAACTCTAACCAAATGGATTCTGTCCTTGCCCCCTCAAGGACATCCCCTCTTTCCAACACTACAAGGTCTTCCCTAATCAGTACTGCCACCCCACCTCCCTTTTTTCCTTCCCTATCTTTTCTGAACACCTTGTATCCATGAATATTAAACACCCAGTCCTCACCATTTTTAAGCCATATTTCCGTTATTGCCACTACATCATATTCCCACATGGTTAATTGTGCTTGTAGCTCACCAACCTTATTCACTACACTTTGTGCGTTTACAGACATGCATTCCAAACCTGTTTTTGTATTCCTCGTAGTCCTTCTTAGTCTGTTCCTATCTAATATGGCACTGCTTCCTTCTCTAGTACTATCCAACACTCTCCCTCCTTTATGCACCTTATTCCTCTTTTCTACTTGTATATACTGGTGCCCACCCACCTGCCAATTTAGTTTAAACCTTCCCCAACCACACTAGCGAACCTCCCCGCGAGAACATTGGTCCCAGTCCTCTTGAGGTGCAACCCACCCCTTTTGAATAGGTGCCTCCTGCACCATGCCTCAAGCCACACATTGATCCTCCCTATCTTCCTATTTCTACTCTCGCTGGTGCGTGGCACTGGGAGTAATCCAGAGATTACTACCTATGAGGTCCTACTTTTTAACTTCCTCCCTAGCTCCTGAAAGTCTGACTGTAGGACCTCAATACCTGCCCTCTCCATGTCGTTGGTACCGACGTGTACCACAACTTCTGGCTCACTCCCTTCCCCCTGCAGAATATTCTGCACCCTCTCTGTAATGTCCTTTACCCTGGCACCAGGGAGGCAACACACCACGTGAGACTCACGGAGACGGTTACAGAAACGCCTGTCTGTCCCCCTAACTATGGAATCTCCTATAACGACTGCATTTCTACGCTTTGCTGTTCCCCCCTGTGCAGTCCCTTGCCCATTGGTACCCTGGTCTGGACTGCACTGCTTCAAGGTGTCGTCACTCCCAGCAGTCTCCAATGCTGCGTACCGGTTTTAGAGTGACACGCACCCCGAAGACTCCTGCACTTCCTGCCTCTTCCTACTCTTCCGGATGGCCACCCATTTACTATCCTGAACTCTCTCTGCCTGTGGGGTGGCCACCTCCTGGAACGTACGGCCCAGCAAACTCTCAGCCTCCCTGATGCTCCGCAGTGACTCCAGCTGCCCCTCAAACTCGGAAACCCTGAGCTCGAGCTCAAGCAGCTGGAAACACTTCCTACACACATGGTCCCCCAAGACACATGAAGTGTCCTGAAGTTCCCACATGGCGCAGGAATTGAAAGCAACAGATATCAGCTGCCCATTCATGATCTAAAAAATGTCTATTCCCTCTTTCAGAAGCTAATTAGTATCTTGTTTAAACTATTAATTTTAATTAATGTCTCTAGACCTCAGCTCTTAGGTATCGCTGTCTCACGCTCCCTCTCTCAGACCACTCCTTGTTTTTTAAAATACCAGAACAGCACCACTTCCCTCAATGCACCGATTCCTTCACTCACCAAATTCCGAGTTTAGTACACTGTAGAAGCAGTACTCCGTCAAACTGGACTCCATGCTACATATTCCGTACTCCTTACATCCGCTGCTGAAACCCTCATCCATGCCTTTGTTACCACTAGGCTTGACTATTCCAAAGCACTCCTGGCTGGCCTCCCACGTTAAGCAATGCCTCGATTTTAAAATTCTCGTCCTTGTTTTCAAATCCCACCATCAGCCTCGCTCCTCTCTATCTCTGTAATCTCCTCCAGCCCCACAACCCGCCCGAGATATCTGCGCTCCTCTAATTCTGCCCTCTTGAGCATCCCTGATTTTAATCGCTCAACCATTGGCGGCCGTGCCTTCAGCTGCCTAGGCCCTAAGCTCTGGAATTCCATCCCTAAACCTTCCTGCCTCTCTTCCTCATTTTCTTCCTTTAAGACGCTCCTTAAAAGCTACCTTTTTTACAAAGCTTTTGGACATTTGCCCTAACTTCTCCTTATGTGGCTTGGTGTCAATTTTTTTGTTTGATAACACTCCTCTGAAGCACCTTGGGACGTTTTACTACGTTAAAGGCGCTATACAAATACAAGTTGTTGTTGCTGTTGTTGAAATGGGAGAAAAAAGGCGGTTTGACTTGATGAGGCAGTTGGAGGTCATGTGAAGAAAACTCCAGGAATACATTCAACCAGAGTTGGCAACCCTACGAAGAAGGGGCCCCACCCAAAATGTGCTTGCCTGTTCCCTCCACAGATGCTGACTATGTGTCTCCAGCATTTTTTTTTTTCAGTCAAACATTGGTAATGGGTAAGCTTATAAAGGCCATAATACAGGATAAAATTAATACCCACTTAGAAAGACCTGGGTTAAATTAAGGGCAGCCAACACAGATTTGTAAATAGTAAGTTGAGTCTGACAAACTTTGAAGAAATAATTGACAAAGGAAATGCAGTGATATGTTTTTATTTCTCTATATCCTTATGTAAAGCAACTTTGAATGGTTTCTGTATTAAAGTGTTAGCTCAGCTCATTGGTAGCATGCTTGCTTTTAAAGATTGTGGCTTTAAACTCTATTGTAGGACTTGAGAACATAATCTAGGCTGAAACTTCAGTTGAGTACTGAGGGCGTACACCATTATTGGAGGTACTTTCTGTCAGGTGAGATGTTAAAACTAAGGCTCCACACGCCTGTTCAAGTAGACATAAAGCAGCTGGAGTTTTACTGGCATCCTTGCCAACATTTATCTCTCAACCAACTCAACCAAAATATGTATCTTATTGCTTTTAGTGGGACCCTGCTGTGCCCAAATTACCTGTCATTTTTGCCTAATTAATAATAATGACAATACTTCAAAAAATAATTAATTGGCTGTGGAACTTTGTGAACGTGGCTATACAAATTACATAGAATTACATAAAATATACAGTGCAGGATCAGGCCATTCAGCCCAATAGGTTTATGCTGGTGTTTATGCTCCACATGAGCCTCCTTCCACCTTACTTCATCTCACCCTGTCAACATTACCTTCTATTCATTTCACCCTCATGTACTTAGCTAAATTCCCCTTAAATGTATTTATATAGCGCCTTTAACATAGTAAAATTCCATTAGGCATTCGATAAGGTGCTACATAAAAGGTTATTACACAAGATTAGGGCTCATGGGGTTGGGGGTAATATAGTAGCATGGATAGAGGATTGGTTAACGGACAGAAAACAGAGAGTAGGGATAAATGGATCTTTTTCAGGTTGGCAGGTTGTAACTAGTTGGGTGCCGCAAGGATCAGTGTTGGGGCCTCAGCTATTTACAATCTATATTAATGACCTAGATGAAGGGACCGAGTGTAATGTATCCAAGTTTGCTGATGATACAAAGCTAAGTGGGTCAGTAAGCTGTGAGGAGAACACAAAGGCCGCGATTTTCTCAGCGGTGTCGGGATGGGGGCGGGTCAGCTGGTTTCCGGGTTCCAGTCCCGCCCCCAGCTGCCTCCGCTCTGCAGACGTGATTTTCCCTTGATTGGCCTTGTTAAGCCCACCCTGCGGGATTCCCGGCCAATTAACAGGAAGCGGATCTGATGACGTCTTTTGATGACACATCATCTGCCGGTTTCCTTAAAGGGACCATGCACAATTTTATTTTGACAGTTGATTTTTCAGTGTTTGACAGCATTGAGGTGCTGAAAACACTGACAATCACTGCACAAAGGTGAACTCTTGCACCCAGGCTCTCCAATGACTCCCTCCATATGCTTATGGAGGGAGTCACAGTACCCATGGAGGTTCTCTTCCCTTCCAAGGGCGGAAGAGACCTCCCCAGGACACCAACTTACCTTGCACCTCCACCCAACCCTCTCTATCTACTTTATCACTTCCCCATCTCACTAGCCACACCTCACACTCACCCTCATTCTACTGCAAGCATACCAACTAACAACACACAAGGGTGGGCACTTGAGAGGTTTAGCCAATGTCCATGTGAAGTTTCTGGTAATGTGTTGTCATACAATGAAATCTCTTTTTCAAAAAGTGCCCCTTATTGGACAGATCTGAGCGCACATTGAGAAGTGTCTTACTGAGTTCCAGTGATTGTTCAGTCATAACTCCCCCACTGCCCCCACCCCGCCCCCCGTCCCCCCCCCCGCCCCGCTATAGTGATGTGTGTGCATGGAATGGCTTGGACATTAAAGGGATGCTTCACGGTGCTGGTGTGGGATGGTGTCAACCTGGCACATTATGTGGCAGCCAGGGTTTACAGCATGGAAAGTCTGGCCATGGTGATGCTATCGCTGGCCTCCCAGCCAGCAATGTTGTCAGGGGCTGATGCCCTGTGTCCAGTGCAGCATCAGGTGATGGCGGCGAAGGTTGGTGATGAGGTTGGTGATGTTGGTGTTGGGGATGGTTGTGGAAGGATTCGGAGGACCAAGGTCTGATTGTTTCATTGGCTCCGATGTTGCTGGAATTGATGGCAGCTGCAGGTGAGATGACAGAAGCGATCTGTCACTGGTGAGAGAGGTTCTCCCAATGAGGTAGCACTGGACATACAGTTGGATTTAAAAACTTGTAAGCTAAAGAAATCTGTATATGTATTAAAAATGCAGTAACCAACATTTTCTTTGCTCTGAAACTCACTATGTGCAACATGGCATCCTTGACACCACTTCTGCAGCTGTCATCTTTTCACAAAGACCAGACTCACAACACGCCAGGTTGAGCTGGCGTGTTCCCCGAACAGCGGTTAACCAGTGGGGGAGAAGGTTAAATTACAAGTAAGCCTCAAAAGACTCTTAAATTATCTCTTAACAAGCCATTTAAGTACCAGAATTGTCTCCCCCGCCAATTGGTATCGGGTCAGTTCTACGCTAACAGACCCGACACCTGGGATTTTGCAATTTTGACAGCGGTCCCGCCTCCAAACCCGCACTCTGAGCGCCGGCAAAATTCCGGCCAAAGAGTCTGCAAAGGGATGTAGATAGACTAAATGAGTGGGCAGTAAGGTGGCAGATGGAGTATAATGTAGGGAAATGTGAGGTTATTCACTTTGGTAGGAAGAATAGAAAAACAGAATATTTTTTAAATGGTGAGAAATTTTCAAATGTTGGTGTACAGAGAGATTTGGGTGTCCTCGTGCAAGAAACACAGAAAGCTAGCATGCAGGTACAGCAAGCAATAAGGAAGGCAAATGGCATGTTGGCCTTTATTGCAAGTGGGTTGGAGTATAAGAGTAAGGAAGTCTTGCTACAATTGTACAGGGCCTTGGTGAGACCACACCTGGAGCACTGTGCACAGTTTTGGTCTCCTTATCTAAGGAAGGATATACTTGCCTTGGAGGCGGTGCAATGAAGGTTCACTAGATTGATTACTGGGATAAGAGGGATGTCCTATGATGAGAGATTGTGTAGAATGGGCCTATGCTCTCTGGAGTTTAGAAGAATGAGAGGTGATCTCATTGAAACATACAAGATTCTGAAGGGGATTGACAGGGTAGATGCTGAGAGGTTGTTTCCCCTGGCTGGAGTGTCTAGAACTAGGGGGCATAGTCTCAGGATAAGGGTTAGGCCATTTAAGACCGAGATGAGGAGGAATTTATTCACTCAGAGGGTTGTGAATCTTTGGAATTCTCTGCCCCAGAGGGCTGTGAATGCTGAGTCTTTGAGTATATTCAAGGCTGAGATAGATAGATTTTTGGACTCTCGGGGAATCAAAGGATATGGAGATCGGGCGGGAAAGTGGAGTTGAGGTCGATGATCAGCCATGATCTTATTGAATGGAGGAGCAGGCTCGAAGGGCCATAAGGCCTACTCCTGCTCTTATTTCTTATGTTCTTATGTTCTTAAAACATCCCAAGGCACTTCACAGGACCGTTATCATACAAATTGTGACACCAAACCACATAAGGAGATATGAGGACTGGTGACCAAAAGCTTGGTCAAAGAGGTAGGTTTTAAGGAGCATCTTAAAGGAGGAAAGAGAGGTAGAGAGGTGAAGAGGTTTAGGGAGGGAATTCCAGAGCTTAGGGCCTAAGCAGCTGAAGGCACGGTCAACAATGGTGGAGAGAGGAAAATCGGGGATGCCCAAGAGGCCAGAATTGGAGGAGCGCAGAGATCTCAGAGAGTTGAAGGGCTGGAAGGGGTTACAGAGATAGTGAGGGGGCGAGGCCATGGAGGGATATGAAAACAAGGATGAGAATTTTAAAATTGAGGGATTGCCGGACTGAACATAAGAACATAAGAAATAGAGCTGGAGTAGGTCATTTGACCCTTCAAGCCTGCTCCGCCATTCAACAAGGTCATGGCTGATCTTTTACCTCAACTCCACCTTCCCGCACTATCCCCATATCCCTTACTTCCCTTCGTTCCCAAAAAATTATCGACCTCTGTCTTGAATATACTCAATGACTGAGCATCCACAGCCCTCTGGGGTAGAGAATTTCAAAGATTCACAACCCTTTGAGTGAAGAAATTTCTCCTCATCTGAGTCCTAAATGGCCGACCCCTTATTCTGTGACTGTGACCCTATGTTCTAGATTCCCCAGCCAGGGAAAACATCCTCCCTGCATTTACCCTGTCAAGCCCTGTAAGAATTTTATATGTTTCAATTAGATCACCTCTCATTCTTCTAAACTCTAAGGAATATAAGCCTAGTCTACTCAATCTCTCCTCATAGGGCAGTCCCCTCATCCCAGGAACCAGTCTAGTGAACCTTCGTTGCACTCCCTCTAAGACTAGTATGTCTTTCCTTAGGTAAGGAGACCAAAACTGTACACAGGTGTGGCCTCACCAATGCGCTGTATAATTATAGTAAGGCTTCTTTACTCTTATACTCTAATCCCTTTGTAACAAAAGCTAACATAACATTTGCTTTCTTAATTGCTTGCTGTACCTGTATGTTAACTTTCTGTGATTCATGTACAAGGACACCCAGGTCCCTCTGAGTGCAAACATTTCCCAGTCTCTCACCATTCAAAAAATATTCTGCTTTTTTGTTTTTTCTAACAAAGTGGATAACTTCACACTTCCCCACATTGTATTCCATTTGCCATGTTCTTGCCCACTCAGTCAACCTGTCTATATCTCTCTGCAGCCTGTTTGTGTCCTCCTTACAGCTTACTTTCCCACTTAACTTTGTATCATCAGCAAACTTGGATATGTTACACTCAATCCCTTCATCTAAGTCATTAACATAGATTGTAAATAGCTGAGGCCCAAGCACTGATCCTTGTGGTACCCGGTTAGTTACAGCCTGCCAACCCGAAAAAGTCTAGTTTATTCCTACTGTTTTCTGTCCATTAACCAGTCCTCAATCCATACTAATATATTACCCCCAATACCATGAGTCCTAATTTTCTGTAATAACCTCTTGTGTGGCACCTTATCGAATGCTTTTTGAAAATCCAAATACACTACGTCAACTGGTTCCCCCTTATCCATCCTATTAGTTACATCTTCAAAAAACTCGAACAGATTTGTCAAACACGATTTCCCTTTCATAAAACCATGTTGACTCTGCCTAATCATATTATGATTTTCTAAGTGCCCTGTTACCACGTCCCTAATAATAGATTTTAGCATTTTGCCTACTACTGATGTCAGGCTAACTGGCCTATAGTTCCCCATTTTTTCTCTTCCTCCTTTCTTAAATAGTGGGGTGATGTTAGCTACCTTCCAATCCTTGGGGACTGTTCTAGAATCTAGGGAATTCTGGAAGATTAATACCAGTGCATCCACTATCTGAGGTCGTCAGGTCCAGGGGATTTGTCGACACTTAATGCCATTAATTTCTCCAGTACTATGTCTTTACTTATACTGATTTCTTTAAGTTCCTCATTCTCTCTAGACATAGAAAACATAGAAACATAGAAACTAGGAGCAGGAGTAGGCCATTCGGCCCGTCGAGCCTGCTCCACCATTCAATACGATCATGGCTGATCATCCAAATCCAGTACCCTGTCCCTGCTTTCTCACACAGAATCCCCACATCGAGCCTGCACCTATCCCACCCTATCCCCGTAACCCCACGTATTTAATTCCCCCTAACATATCCCATCCTATCCCCATAACCCCACATATTTAATCCCCCCCTAACACTAAGGGTCAATTTATCATAGCCAAATCAACCTAACCCGCACATTTTTGGACCCTTGGTTCCCCATTATTTCCGGAATGTTTTTTTTGTCTTCTACCGTGAAGACAGATACAAAATATTTGTTTAATGTCTCTGCCATTTCCTTATTGCCCATTATAATTTCTCCTGTTTCTGCCTCTAATGGGCCCACGTTTACTTTCACTAATCTCTTCCTATTTACATACCTATAGAAATGTTTACAATCTGTTTTTATGTTTCTTGCTAATTTACTCTCATATTCTTTTTTCTCTTTCTTGATCAATTTCTTGGTCCTCCTTTGCTGAATTCTAAACTCCTCCCAATCCTCAGGCTTACTACTCTTTTTGGCAACATTATAAGCCTCTTCCTTTGATCTAATACTATCTTTAATTTCTCTTGTTAGCCACGGTTGGACCACTTTTCCTGGGAGCCAACGTAGGTCAGAGAGCACAGGGGTGATGGGTGAATGAAACTAGTGCGAGTTATGATATGGGCAGCAGATTTTGGATGAGCTCAAGCTTATAGTGAGTGTAAGATTATGGTTATGCAAGGACAGGAGTTATGGGCGAGTGGGATTGGTGCAGGATAGGATATAGGCAAAAAGTTACTGAAGAGCTGAAGTTTAAGGAGGGTAGAGGATGGAACAGGACAACATTGAAATATTCTTGTCTGAAGGTGAGAAATGCATGGATGAGGGTTTCAGCGGCAGATGGGCTGAGGTGGGGCAATGTTACGATGGTGGAAGTAGGAAGTGTTTGTGATGGAAAGGATATGGGGTTGGAAGCTGAATTTGAGGTCGAATAACACACTGTGTTATACATGTCTGTCATCTCCTGATTTAATTACTCTTAATGTTTTCTTGTTGGCCTCCCACCCTCCATAAACTCCTATTTGTACAAAACTCTGCCACATATATCCAGGCATACATTAAGTTCCACCCGCCCAGCACTCCTGACCTATCCTGGCTCTCCATTTTCCAATACATTAAGTTCAAAATCCATGTCATCTATGTGGAACTTGCTACCACAGGGAGTGGTTGAAGTGAATAGTATAGATGCATTTAAGGGGCGGTTAGATAAGCATCTGAGGGAAAAGGGAATAGATGGTTATGCTGATAGAGTTAGATGAGGAAAGACAGGAGGAGGCTCAAGTGGTGCATAAATGCTGGCATGGGCTGGTTGGGCCAAATGGCCTATTTCTGTGCCGTATATTGTATGTAATCCTTCCATGGTCTTGTCATGTCCAATCGCCACAATTTCCTCCAGTACCATATCCCACCACTCATCTCCTCTGCTGCTGCCCTAATGTTCATGCCTCTTTCTGCATCCCACCATAGGTTACTGAGCCTCAGTCTTACTTTCAGGAATTCTCTCTGTAAAGCTCTCCGCCTCCCCACCTTGTTGTGAAGCACAGCGGCACATTTATTTACACTAAAGGTGCAATATAAATGCAAGCAGCTGTTGACAGGGCAGAAAAATGGGAATTAGAGGATAGCTCGGCAGGTGCTATGGGCCAAATGAGCTCCTCCTGTGTTGTGAAATTCGACACGCAGTTCCAGGTGCTGGAATGCATTTTTGCCTCACTCTTCATTTCCCGTTCTCTGCACATTTCATTCGCGGGGAGAATGACCTTGAGCATCTGCGTGGCCAGGCGAGGGGCGGGGCCAGTGTGAGTGACGCTCCGTTGGGGGGGGGGGGCAGGGCCAGTGTGATTGACGCCACTGTGTGGGGGCGGGGCCAGTGTGATTGACGCCACTGTGTGGGGCGGGGCCAGTGTGTGTGACGCTACTGTGGGGTAGTGTGTGTGTGACGCTGCTGTGGGGGCGGGGCCTGCGTGAGGGACTCTACTGTGGGGGCGGGGCCTCTGTGGTGCAGCGTCTGTGATAAAAGAGTCCACAGTGCTTGTCCTTCGCGCTCTCTCTCGATCCGCAAACAGGTCAGCGCACAGAATGGAGGTAAAGAATCGAGCCTCTGCGTTTTACCGTTTATTTGGTTGGGTGGTCTCAGCTTATCCCCGTCGAAAGTGCTGAGGCAAGCGGGCTGTCGCCGGCGACCCCGGGCTTTGTGCCCGTCCCTTTAGCGCAAGTTTCCATAACATGGACTCCTGGCCGACGTTAAAATGGCGGCCTGGCTGGTTAACTATTAATTGGCGTTTTGTGTTTGCAGAGTGTCAGGCCGGGCTTGAGGGAGCCGAGGCAGGGTGCCAAGAGTGAAGCCGAGGCCCATGTTGAACGGCCGTCCGCACGGTTATTGGCGGGAGGTCGCTTGGCACTGGCGCAGTGCCCGCACTCGGTGGAACCGGTTCTACTCTTGTACCAAAAAGAAAATGCTGGAAATACTCAGCAGGTCAGGCAGCATCTGTGTTTCTCTCTCCACTCATGCTGCCTGACCTGCTGAGTGTTTCCAGCATTTTCCTTTTTTTTTATTTCAGATTTCCAGCACCCGCAGTATTTTGCTTTTTCTACTCTTGTACCCTGCGGACTACCGCAGAATTGCTGACCATCTGCGGCTTTCCGATTTTTTAAGGGTAAACCTGGAAATGCAAACGGCGGCAGCCTGTAGCTCTGATGTGATGCCTCCAGCCGCTTTCGCTGTTGTCTCTCCATAGGTGGTGTGCGCATCGATCTTCAGTCGCCTGCGTCATGTACCTTTGCTTTTAACATTATACTTTGCAGGACCATCTGGAGTCTTTTCTTTGGTTCATCATTGTGCACAGTATACCAGCCAGGATCAGCTGCTATTATATGGCTCCCTCCGTTGTCCACAATTTAATGCATCCTGGCTCCGATTATCCTGGGCTTCCTGGTAAAGGTCTTGCGTTATCAGCAGCAGACGTTGGTCACCTTGTTGCCTACTTTTGTGCACACGATACTTCGTTCACATTTGTACTGAAAATGATCTTGGTTTGTCACTACTGTCACCTTATTTCAACCAGAACCACCATTGGACTTGGTGCAATTCTGGGTTAAGTAGAGGAAGAATGGGCATAGCTTTATATTTGATTTGTGCAGTGCTTGATGCTGACACTCAACCAAAATAGAAGTATGCTAGTATTGGCCAACACAATTTTGCCCAAGGGCAGGACAATAAAATAGTATGAGAGTTACAGCTCTACATAATTACCCATTATTGCTCAATATATGGGCTGTACTTGGTACTTTCTATAATTAAAATATGTGCGAGCTAGAAGAGCTTTCCCATGAAGGTACAGAAGTTTAAAAATAAAAAATAGTTGATGTAGCCTTGGTGCACTCGTGACATGATTGTTCATAGCATTGTTCATAATACAGAAGTAATTCAGTAGCCCAATGTTATGTGATACAGTTGTAGATTCTAGTTTCCTCTTGCACTTGGCAAAACTAAGGAATTTCATAATAACAGAAAACGCTGGAAAAACTCGACAGGCCAGGCAGCATCCGTGGAGAGAGAAACAGAGTTAACGTTTCAGGTTGAAGACCTTTCGTCAGACGAAAGGTCGTCGACCTGAAACGTTAACTCTGTTTCTCTCTCCACGGATGCTGCCTGGCCTGCTGAGTTTTTCCAGCGTTTTCTGTTGTTATTTCGGATTTCCAGCATCCGCAGTATTTTGCTATCGTATAAGGAATTTCATATGTCTTTTAAAAATCTTGTCCTGCTGAATATCAATTTATATACACAGGAATCTAAGGAACAGCATAAAGGTTGAGATTCTAGTTATCCCCCTTCATTCACTGGAGGTCATGATCAGTAGCTGTTTGTTTGCATATTACATACTATACATTTTTGTTTTGCAGAGTCAAGAACCTAAAGAACCAGAGCAATTGCGCAAGCTGTTCATTGGTGGATTGAGTTTTGAAACTAATGAAGAGAGTTTAAAGGAGCACTTTGAGCAATGGGGACAGCTGACAGATTGTGTGGTAAGGTTTACTACTTGGATATGCTTTTAACTTGAGGCTTTCTGCATGCAAGATTGCTGTTTAAGATTCCTTGAATGTATCAAGTTTTTATACTTGATATCCATCCTTTGCCAATGAAAAGCCTCAACTATTCTTGCTTCCATAAAAACCATGAGCTAACTTTTTTCGTTCTCGAGGTGGGTGACCTGGGTAAGGCTGCATTTATGGCGCACCGCTAGCTGTTTTGAGGAGGTGTTGGTGGGCTTTCTTGAACCACTGCAGTCCTTGTGGTGATGGTGCTCCCACAATTAGTGTTGGGTAGGGAATTCCAAGATTCTGACTAGTGGCTATATATATCCAAGTCAGGATGGTGCATGGCTTGGACCTTGGAAGCAATTGTTGCTCTTATTCTGTGCTAGAAGTCACAGGAGAAGGTAATTCTGTTAAGTAACGTTGGTGAGATTGTACATACTGCAGCCACAGTGCACTAGTGGCGTAGAGGAGCGCATATTTAGTTCAATAACTGGGGTCCATGCTCTCTTGGATGGTATTTAACCCTTAAGTGTTGTGGCTGGGCTGCAGAGCAAGTGGAGAGTATGTCATCACACTCCTCACTTTGACTTTCTAGATTGTGGAGAAGCTTTAAGGATCAGGAGGTAAGACCCTCGTCACAATGTACCTAATCCCTCTCTTGCTCTTGTAGCCATGATGTTGATATGGTTGGTCAGTTCAACTTTTCATTAACGGTGATACTTCTCCTCCTCCTCCCCCCCCCCCCCCGATGTTGTTGATGGGGGAGAACAGTGGTGCTTTTGGGGGTGAAGTGGAGGTGGCTGCACTTTGTCTTTGTTTGAGATGGTAACTACCTGCCACTTGTGTGGTGTGAATGTTGCCTTCCACTTGCCAGCCCAGGTCGGGATGTTGTCCCGATCCAATTGGGATAGGCTGTTTCACTCACGGAGGAATTGTGAATGGAGCTGAACTGTCAGCAAACAGCCCCACCCCTATCCTAATGATGGAGGGAGGGTCATTAATGAAGATCGTTGGGGTAAGGGCATTTCCCTGAAAGCTGCTGCAGAGATTGGCTGTGATGACAGGCCCCTGACAATCACAGCTGCCAATTTTTTGTGTTGGGTATAATTCCAGCTTTTGGAGGGTCTTCCTGTTCACCCCCCAACAATTTGACCAGTTTTGCCACAGCTCATTGGTGTCATACTTGGCCAAATACTGCCTTGATGTTGAGGGTACCTACTGCCGCATCTCCTCTGGCATTGTGTTTATTGCTGAGTAGATGTTAGTTGACTCCTTTTGCCACTTCACTGGGAGGTTGCTGATATGGCAGTTATTAGATGTTAGATTTGTCCTGTATTTTGTCTATAGGACATGCATGGCACTCTTCCATATTTACATTTTATATAGTCAAATTAAAATGGTTGATCAGCCATGATCTCATCGAATGGCGGGGCAGGCTCGAGGGGCCGAATGGCCTACTCCTGCTCCTATCTTCTATGTTTCTATGTCAAGTAATTTCCACATACTTGGTCTTTGCACATAGCGAATACTAACCTGTAAATGCACAAGCTTTCCATTTCATAAGGGAAGATAACTCGTGAACAAGGAAACTGGTAATGAAAGACCACATGTGCCTGTTTCTACTTGGTTTAATATGAAGGAATGTGTAGGCACCTTGTTCTAAATTGTTTATCTTTCTGCTTTTTAGGTGATGAGAGAGCCACAGACAAAACGTTCAAGAGGTTTTGGGTTTGTGACTTATTCCTCTGTATTGGAAGTGGATGCTGCCATGTCTGCTCGGCCACACAAAGTCGATGGTCGTGTTGTAGAACCAAAAAGAGCAGTGTCAAGAGAGGCAAGTTGTAATTTATGCAAGTGTATACAGTGCTTAAAAATAGAGAACAGAACTAACTTGTAGCTTATTTTGCAGGATTCTACAAAACCCGGTGCCCATTTAACAGTGAAGAAGATATTTGTTGGTGGTATCAAAGAAGATACTGAGGAGTATCACCTGAGAGATTATTTTGAGAAGTATGGCAAGATTGAAAATATTGAAGTTATGACTGATCGTGGAAGTGGGAAAAAACGAGGGTTTGCCTTCGTCACATTTGATGATCATGACTCCGTTGACAAAATTGTTGGTGTGTGGTTCTTATATAAAAGGGCTTAGTATGAATGTTTGGCGGGGAGGGGGGAGCTATTTCTTCTGGGCAGCTAATAGATTTAGTAAATGGATGTATTAAGGTAAATTATAAATGAGGTGGGACTCTGGTAATGTCGAAAAAGATAGCATATTTGGCAATGCACCACTCATCTACTGCACTTGATAAACATAGCCAAAACACGTACAAATAAGTGGCCCCTAAAAAATGCTTGGGTGTGATCCCAGCTAGACCCTTGAGCACTGAATCTGCTCAAGTTTATGGAGTCAGTGGAAGGGCACTTCTCATGCATGTGGCAGACGGGTGCAAGTGTCACTTTGCCATCAGGGGGTGAGGCCATTGTCTAGCCAGACTGTGGCACTGCTCCATCAGCCCCCAAGTAAGCTGGCTGATCCAGGAATTTATCCTTTTAAACAGTGCAGCATTTTATGCCTGTTTGGGGTACAAGCTGCTTATTGGGCTTGGGCCTGGGCCTGTATTTTGTGGGGTGGGGGGGACAGTATGCTTCGCTTCAACTCACACTGTGTACCAACCACAAGGGATTTCAGGCTCAGTATCCCTGATATCTGAGGCTTAAACAGAAACTATCCTGTTGCATTTTACACTGAATTTCCTTGTGATTTGATTAGAGAAGCGTGCAATAAGAGCACAGCTGTCATCATAGGTGACTTTAACTTACATATAGATTGGACTAGCCTTATCAGTAAAAATAATGAGGAGGAGGAATTCCTTGAGTGTTTAAGGGATGGTTATCTGGATCAATATGTCGAGGAACCAACTCGGGAACAGGCTATATTGGACTGGGTACTGTGCAATGAGAAGGGACTAATTAGTAATCTTGTTGTACGGGGACCCTTGGGTCAGAGCGATCATAACATGATCGATTTCTCACTCGAAATGGAGAGCGAAGAAATTGACTCAGAGACTAAGGTCCTGAATTTAAACAAGGGGAATTATGATGCCATTAGACGGGAACTGAGTAGGTCTGATTGGACAACGATCCTGGGAGGACTGGAGGTAGATAAACAATGGCAAGCATTTAAAGATAGAATGAAAAAATTGCAAAAATTGTTTATACCAATCTGGCATAAAAGGAAATCTAAAAAGGTGACTCAACCGTGGATAACAGGGGAAATTAGAGAAAGCATAAAATCCAAAGATAGGGCGTATAAAATAGCCAAAAAAAGCGCCAGAGCGGAAGATTGGGAACAGTTTAAGATAGAGCAAAGGAGGACAAAGGGCTTAATCAAGAGGGGCAAAATAGCTTACGAAAGCAAGCTGGCGGAAAATATAAAAACTAACTCCAAAAGCTTTTATAAGTATATCAAGAGGAAAAGACTGGTGAAAACCAAAGTTGGTCCATTGCAGTCAGATACGGGGGAATATATAATGGGAAATAAGGAAATGGCAGACCAACTAAATGCATACTTTGGGTCAGTCTTTACGAAGGAAGACACAAAAAACCTCCCTGGGATATCGGGAAAAATAGGGACATTGGCAAAGGAGGAACTGATGCAAATCAATATCTCTAAGGATATGGTGTTAAGGAAGCTAAAGGGATTGAAGGCGGACAAATCCCCAGGGCCTGATAACATGCATCCTAGGGTACTGAAGGAGGTGGCACTAGAGATAGCGGATGCACTAAGTATGATTTTTCAGAATTCATTAGACTCGGGAACAGTGCCCATGGATTGGAGGGTAGCTAACGTTACCCCACTATTCAAAAAGGGGGGTAGGGAAAAAGCAGGTAATTACAGACCTGTAAGCCTTACATCAGTTGTGGGCAAAATGCTGGAGTCCATCATTAAGGATGAAATAGCGGAGCACTTAGCAAATGGGGACAGGATAGGACAGAGTCAACATGGATTTACAAAGGGTAAATCGTGCTTGACTAACCTATTGGAATTTTTTGATGGAGTAACTGGTAAAATAGATGAGGGAGAGCCAGTAGATGTGGTGTACCTGGACTTCCAAAAGGCCTTCGATAAGGTCCCACATAAAAGATTAGCATGGAAAATTGAAGCTCATGGGATAAAGGGGAAAGTATTGACGTGGATAGAGAACTGGCTGTCAGATAGAAAACAGAGAGTTGGAATAAACGGCTCATTTTCTGAATGGCAGGCAGTAACAAGTGGGGTACCACAGGGATCTGTCCTGGGTCCCCAGCTGTTCACAATTTACATTAATGACCTGGATCAGGGAGTCGGATGCAGCATTTCCAAATTTGCAGACGACACCAAACTAGGAGGGGGGGTGGGCTCAGAGGAGGAGATCAGGAAGCTCCAGAGCGATTTGGACAGACTGGGTGATTGGGCGGATAAATGGCAGATGCACTATAATGTGGACAAGTGCGAAGTTATCCACCTTGGGTGCAGGAACGGGAGGGCAAATTATTATTTAAATGGCAATAAATTGGGAGAGGGGGAAGTACAGAGAGACCTGGGTGTTCTTGTACACCAGTCACTGAAGGCAAGCATGCAGGTGCAACAGGCGGTCAAGAAGGCAAACGGTATGCTGGCCTTCATAGCAAAAGGGTTGGAATACAGGAACAGGGATACCTTGCTGCAGCTGTACAGGGCACTGGTGAGACCACACCTCGAGTACTGTGTACAGTTTTGGTCGCCTCATCTGAGGAAAGATGTTCTTGCCATGGAGGGGGTGCAGCGGCGATTCACCAGGCTGATACCAGGAATGGCGGGATTGACCTATGAGGAGAGACTATGTAGTTTAGGGATGTACACACTGGAGTTTAGAAGATTGAGAGGGGACCTCATAGAAGTGTATAAAATTCTGACAGGTCTAGACAGACTAGATGCAGAAGGAATGTTTCCCTTGGCGGGTGAGAACAGAACTAGAGGACATAATTTAAGGATAAGGGCTAAACCATTTAGGACAGAAATGAGGGGAAATTTCTTCACTCAGAGAGTGGTGAACCTGTGGAACTCATTGCCACAGAGGGCAGTGTACGCCAGCTCATTAAATATATTTAAGAGGGAATTAGATATATTTCTACAGGCAAAAGGGGTTAAGGGTTACGGAGAGAAGGCGGGGACGGGATACTGAATTGGAGGATCAGCCATGATCACATTAAATGGCGGAGCAGGCTCGAAGGGCCGGATGGCCTACTCCTGCTCCTATCTTCTATGTATCTATGTATCTATGATTGTTGCCAAAAGAATTAAAATGTGCTAGTAATGGAAAAGGCTGGTGTGGTGCATCTTGGAGATTTAGGATTTTTAGCTGGCAACTTTCCTACCAATGGGAATTGCAGGAAGTAGTCTTTCTATGGCTACATTGAGTTCAATAATGTGAACGATGTCCACTCCAGTAAAAGAAAATAAACATTTGGGACTTCTTTTGAATTTAATCTTAATATGTGCACGGGAACATTTCTTTTCCTGAGATGCTGTACTTGAGATGTGCTGTATAAATACAAGTTTTAAACATGTATCCATCAAAACAACTTGCTGTGAAAAACTCTTTTTCTGCTAAACTGATTTTAAACATGGTAATGTTACCATGACAGGCCTTCAAGGCGGAGATAGTTCAGGTACAAACCAAGCGTATTCCCATAAGGAAGAAACAGAAAAATTAGATTTATGGCAAATGTCAGGTACAGAATACAGTAGAAAATCAGAGTGTGGGGGGGAATTGAGAAAGATATGGGCAAAGAGAGTATGAGAATATTAGCAGGTAACATAAAGGAACCAAAAATCCTTTATTAAAAGGATAGTTACAGGAATGGTGGGGCTGATCAGGGACAAAGAAAATCTTCTTGCAAAGGTCAGGGCTGAAGTACTGAATGAGTACTTTGCATCTGTCTTCATAAAAGAGGATGAAGTTAATATCTTAGTAGAGGAGGGGGAGGAGAGATGTTGGATAGGATAAAAATAGATAGAAAGGAGCTGCTAAATAGTTTGGCGTCACTCAAAGCACCCGGTCCGGATGGGATGCATTGTAAGTTGCTGAGGGAAGCAAGGGTGCAGATAGTAGAAGCTCTGACCACCATCTTCAATCCTCCTTGGACATTGGAGTGGTGCCAGAGGACTGAATGATTGCAAATGGTGTACCCCTGTTCAAAAAAAGGAGGGGGATAAACCTGGTAACTACAGGTCAATCAGTGGTGGGAAAACTACTAGAGACCATTGTCGGGGACAATTAATTCTCTGGTTAGAGAAACATAGGTTAGCCAGCACAGATTTGTTAAAGGCAAATCGTGTCTGACTAATGTTATTTGAAGTAATAGAGGATTGGTGAAAGCATTGCAGTAGATTTGTGTGTGTATATGGACTTTCAAAAGGCACTTGATAAGTACCACATAACCAATTTATTACGAAAATAGTACATGGGATTAACGGGATGGTAGTAATTTGGGTATGTAATTGGCTAAGGGATAGGAGGCAAAGAGTAGTGGTGAATGGATTTTTTCTGACTAGAGAAGTATGCAGTGGGGTCCCCCAGGAGCTGGTCTGCTTTTCTTGTTGGATATAACTGACCTGAACTTTGGTGTAGGAGTACAATTTCAAAGTTCGTGGATGATACAAAATTTGACAATATAGTAATTTGAGATTCTGGGAGCCTGCTGCCTGAGAAAACCTTGATTTTTGACTCCTTGTTCAGGCCTTTTTGAGCTTGCTGTAATTCTGCCTTTCAAGCCAAAAATAATTTCTCCTGGAAGGGTTACAGGTACTTCAAATAACATCAACTTCAATATAGAAGGGTGCAAAGGAGTATGCAGTGGGGTCTCCCAGGAGTCTGCATTCAGACCATTGTTTTGCTTGTCATATATAAATGACCTGGACTTTGGTATAGGGAGTACAATTTCAAAGTTTGCGTTCGTAGTTATTGCCCCTTTGAAACTGACTGCAACTTCAGGATTTAGCACATGCACATTCTAATGTGGAAATCCGAAAGTTGTGGTTAGTCATTCACCGGCTGCGCTGTGCAATCCCCCTCCTTTCTCTCTTCCGCCCCCATAGCCCCATGATGATAAATTACAATTTTTACAAAACTTTAGAAAAATTTGTTTTTTAAAGTTTGTTCATATTTATTTCAGGTTTACCATTTTCCCATGTGAGAGCCCCAATCTTTGTTTTGCTCTCTAACATTTTTTAAAAGTCAGAATGAAAGGAGCATCTTCACTTCCTAGTTCCCTGTCTGAGAGAATTCTGCATTGTGATTGGCTGCTTAGACAACTTGTTGACTTCAACAGTTCGGGCTACGGAATTTCCACTACACTGCACTGTTCTCAGTTGCATGTCGCAAAAGCCAAACTTCTCGCCACAGAGATCGAGATCTTTGTGGGCAGCTTTCTTCGGGGCCTGCGACAAACGCCTTTGCTTCACCACTGACCGCAAATTACGGGCCATTGGAGAAGCTGGGATTGTTATCCTTTAGAGCAGTGAAGGTGTAAGGGGTAAGCTTGTATTCAAAATTATGGGGTTTTGATAGAGCAAGCAGGGAGAAACTGTTTCCTCTAGCAAGTGAGTTGGTAACCAGAGGGTTTAGATCTGGAACGCACTACCTGAACGAGTGGTGGAAGTAAATTCCATGGAATCTTTCAAAAGGCAATTGGACATGTACTTGAAGAGGACTAATTTGCAGGGTTTGGGGGGGTGGGGGGAGCTGATGAAGGACTAAATTGGACAGCTCTTTCAAAAGATGGACCGAATGGTCTCCACCTGTGCTGTTAGGATTTTATGTAGTGATTCCTTGTGCCAGGTAGTGTCACTTCAAAACTTGTTTGAGTATTGTGGCATTTAGGAAGAAAACTAATTTAACTTTTTTTTTGTTTCTAGTTCAAAAATACCACACATTGAATGGACACAACTGCGAAGTGAGAAAAGCACTTTCACGACAGGAGATGCAGGGGCTGGGCTCTAGTCAGAGAGGTAATTGGAAGGAATAAAATGGAGGGAGGAAGAGAGAATGTGGAATGAATATTCAGTGAACTATTTACATTGTCTGTCTTGGTTTTTAAGGACGTGGTAGTTCTGGAGGTGGCAGTAGCCCTGGCAATTTCATGGGCCGTGGCAGTGGAAATTTTGGAAGTGGAAATGGAGGAGGCAACTTTAACAGAGGAGGAAATTTCAGTGGCAGAGGTAAAATTAGGTTTGACTAGTATACCAATCAAATTGAGCTTCGATTTGCCAAAGTCCTAATATAGAATTAATGTGGTAAACTTGGCACTACCTCTAATACTATTTAAAAAGCTTAAGACAATTACATTTTAAGTGTATACATTTTAATAAAACCGAATTAAGCATTATCCCATGATGTTGAGTTCATCAGAATAGGTGTTTTTTGTCAGTGCAGTGGTGATCGCTTGTATATCTTCAGATAATTAGTTTCTGTGCAGTTTTGTGCTCCACATGTCTACTTTCCATCCATATGTGCCTGTTATCTCCTATGATAATTTTGACTCCTGTTGACTGTCCTCTTGTGAATTGGGTGGGGGAGATGGGATGAAGGTTATAAAATTAGTTTGTGAATGTACTGTATTCAGCTTTTTTTCTTCTCTCTCCTTCTCCTCCCTACCCCACCCCCCCCCCCCCCCCCCCACCCCCAAGGAATGGCAAATTTTGGAGGTGGCAGGGATGATTATGGAAGCAGCGGTGGTGGCAGTGGATATAATGGATTTGGGGATGGTAAGTCAAGGTTTGAAATCTGTGTTTTTGATGCTGTTAATCTTCCAGTGTAAGCAAATTTCTGAAGTTCACATTTTTCAACTTGCTGTGGTTCTGGCATGATTTACTTTTCTGTAAGCTGGGTATTTTGACTTCTCAACTTTGTTTACAATAGCAAATGGGAACCAAATATCCTGTATCTGTCTATTAACTACAACAAAAAGCTGTCACATATGAATTTGCATTTTAAAGAACAACTTGAATTACTTTTTAACCCTGGTTGAGATCAGAATATTAAGGTGTCCCCTATAAAAGAATTAATACCGAGTTACTCCCAGCCCTGTGCCAATTATTGCCAGTTGTTTGGGGTAATAAGGGAAAAAAAAATGCAATAAGGAACTGCTAAATTGTGTTGGCAAAAGTTGTAAGACTAGTAGTGAAACCTGGACCAGATAAAACTTTGGAATCGCTTTAAAATTAGAATATGTAATTAAAATAAAGATCATCTGAATTTTACTAAATTGTAGGATAAGAGTACACTTATCAAGATTGTTCTGGTCACATCCGAGGTTAAAAGCAGCTTTTGAGTTTTTTGTGACTATTTAAAAAAAAAAACTCAACTATGTATCAGCCATGCTAATAATCTGTTTGAAGGATCTAAAGAAAATGTATTTTATACAAAAAGGTATATTTTATACAGAATAAAACTAAAGTATATGACAAGCTTTACATTGACGTAAAATTCTTCACAGGTTCTCAAATTAGCTTCCACCACCCCCACCAAATTTCCTCGAAGTCAAACCAGTTCAAAACCAGTGGTTCCAAGTATTTGTGTACTAACTCCTAGTATGACGCAGAGCAACTAAAATCCTGATTTTTTTTTTTTTGGTTGGGTTGGCACTGAGCACAGAATGGGTATGGGGAAATTGGAGCACATGTAATGGCAACCATTTGTGATTCACTTACTGTTTGGAACAGGTTATTAGCCATGACCTGGGAAGGATTCATCAGACCAATCCTTGGGTGGAAGGATGATGCAGATGGGCTGGGTAAAGGAGAACATCAGTTCTTGGGTTTTTAATATAAATACCTACTAATGTTCTTCAGGTGGCAATTTTGGAGGTGGCCAAGGTTACTGTGGTAGAGGAGGAGGAGGATATGGCGGTGGTGGCCCAGGTTTTGGCAACCATGGTGGTGGTGGAGGAGGAGGAGGATATGGTGGTGGTGGCTACGACAACTACAATGAAGGTGGAAACTTTGGTGGAGGTAAGATTTTGACTGATACACAGATTGAAGGAAAAGATGTACACGAAAAGTAAATTAACCTGTAACCTTTGACTTTTAGGAAATTTTAGTAGTGGTAGTGGAGGAGGTGGGAGCTACAATGACTTTGGAAACTATCCTAACCAATCGTCAAATTACGGACCCATGAAGAATAGCAATTATGGGCGGAACTCCAGTCCCTATGGTGGTGAGTATAAGTACTGTATATAGAAAGGGAGCACCTTTTGGAAACATTTGTATTTATTAAATTTGAGGCTGCATTTGAGCTTTTCTCATTTAGGGCACTAAATGTGGAATTTTTTTAAGCACACTTGGCAGAGGAAAGCATAGCACTATTTAGTATTTTTGTGGCATTGTATGAGGTATGCACTAGAGTGGGAAAGAGAGTTGAGAGAATCTCTTCTGCCTAACTCACTTGGGAAAAATTCACTTGTGTATATCCTCTTCTAATCGCTGGTGGATATACTATTCCCTAGGTCTCTTCCAGATTTTACCTGCTCTTGAAAAACCTGAATGTATGTTTTGGATTGAAAAGCACCGTTCCAAAACTATTGTCTTAAATTTGAACCTACATGTGTAATATTGTCATTACTCACCTTAAGGTGTTTTGTTTAAAGGTGGTTCTGGTTCTGGTTCTGGTTCTGGTAGTGGAGGAGGTGGTGGCTATGGTAGAAGATACTGAACACATTTACTGAAAGGTAAGTTAAGCTTCAACACCAAATCCATGAAAATGCAGTATCTATAATTCACAGAACAATAAGTAACTATCTTATCCTGTATCATTCAACAGGCAACAGTTCTTAGCAGGAGAGGATGAGCCAGGAGTTGTCAGGAAAGCTGCAGGTTACTTTGAGACAGAATATCGACCAAGTTCATTGTAAAGGCTGCCCACAGGAAGAACGATGGTCCAGTAGTCAGAAAAGTCACTGCAGCATTAACATGAGATCATTTCTTGTTCAGGACTGTTTCCTATAGAGAGATTGCAAAAAGTGCAGTTGTTTGTTGCAATGTAGTTGCTGTTAGATGTACATTCCTGAGGTTTTTTAAAACTATGTTCTAGTAATGTCTTTATTTTCCTCATTGCCATAGCTGTTGAGCCATGTAATTTGTGGTAGTAGAATTGGGAATAAAAAGGATGAGAACTTTTTAACTAAATGATCTGTGTAGTCAGTTTTTCTCAATTGTTAATCCAGAAAGGTACTCTATTTAATTTTTAGGCTTCGCAACACTGCTAGAGCTTACTGGAAGTCCAAAAGTTAAATTGACATGTTAGGTCCACCCAACTGCAGTCCTAAGGAAGAAATAACCTATTAAGTTGATAGACATGACAGAATAGATCTTAAAATTTCAAATTATTTTGAGGCACTCCTGACTAGTTATTGAATGTCTGAGCACAGTGTGGTGTTGGTGTGATTTTAAAGTAGGCTAGTAAATGCTCTTCAATTTGAAATACATTTCATTCAATAAGCTATAACCTATGGGAAACTGCTGCACTGCAGAATGTATGCAAAATATTTCTGAATTGGGAGACATTAGTTGTCTGATTCTGTTCTAGATTTTCTCCCCCTATTCTTTGAGACTAACTGAACCTGAATTTGAACTTGGTGGAATGAAGGACCACAAGTCGTTCATATGTAGATTTTACTTGATCACCAGAAAGGATATGCATATGATTGGTTTTTAGGAGTGCAAAGTTACTTCTCTGAATTCTGGATAGGAATGCCTCCTTACCATAAATGTAAAATTTGCATGCTTTTGTTTAATGATGCAGGAAATGGCTGAATTAGCATGGAATATACTGTCACCCGAAATTAAATTTTTGCTCTTGTAACAAACCTGAGTGAGCTGCATTACATGACCAGAATATCTCTCTTCTAGCTTAATTGAGTTTCATAGTACAAGTAACAAATGAGTGTTTCCTACAAAATTGTTTTGTCTTTTTGTAATGTATAAATGGTTAAAGTATTTCCACATTTAGTTACAGGAAGCATCTTAAAGCCCCTCAAAAACCAGACCATTTGGTTCCATTCTGCAATTTTGTATGATCATATTTGGGATTGTGTACAGTAACCCAAGATATTGGGATTACCTTTTATGCAGTAATCAACATTTGGACAGGAATAATATTAATCTAATGGGTTTAAGGAACAGGGCATTTTTTTCCTTGGATTGATTCTGGTGGCACTGGTAAGCTACAATTTCCACTACACAATTTTTCTCAATTTATTTTGGTGGGAGCTGTTACTGCTTTGAAATTAGATGTAAAACCAGGTAGCATTTTGAGTGCATTAACTTAATTAAGATATAGAACCTAATGATTTCCATCATTTTGCGGATAGATTTTCAGATAGTGGATGTCATTGGCTGATCTTTTTCAACCTTGATGTGCCCAGGTAACAGTGAACAGAATTGCATGCATTTTTGAAATATTTAAGATTAAATCTGTAAATCATTTTCTAGAACTAGATTCACATGGTACTTAGATCGCTTCCCTAAGTTACAGATACCAAGCTTATTGTAAGAGGACTATGAAAAAGCTATGAAATTCTGCAGTCAAGCTACATTAGCACAGTGAATCATGGAGATCCACTAAGACAGAACTACTGCAGCCATATTGCATTTGGACAAGTCAGCATAATTAAAGAATGGCAAGGCAGGAGCAAGAGCCACATCTTCCAGAGGAAGGAAAAGCAGGAAATGCTGTGCTGTTAGGCAACTTCGTTATCTATGGCTAGCTTGGCCTTGAATGACAGCTGAAGTATGGAAGAGAGTCTAGCAAGAGTCTACAACCTATGGAACCATCTCAGCCATAGCTACTAAAAGGGACATCAGGGCAGCATAAACACTTGTAATAGGACTAGCAGTCAGACCTGAAAGGAAAGTGCTGAGTGTAGGTAAGGTTTGACTTTTATCTTATTTGGGTTAATAAAAGGAGAAATTCATTCTTTTGGATCAAGTCAAGAGAATAACTAATCTGCTTAATTTACAGATTGGATAAGAAGTCGGCTTCCATTTTTACTGTGGCAAGTTGCATACTACGTTAATGCTCAATTTCTGGAATGGTAAGATTGGAGAAAGATGTAGTGCATCAGTAACTTTAGTATGGTTGTAATATTTTTCTTCCCATAGATGGTAACTTCAAGATAATTAGTTTCATTGTTTCATTGCTCTACACAATAGTTGTACAATGTTAATGCATAATTTGTAACTAACAATGGTTATTGTGCATTTGGCTATAACTCCATTTCAGACAGGTCTAGTCCTAGAGTGCCATGAACCGTCGGCAAATCCAGTTCTGCTCTCCTCTCAACCTGTGAAACCTCAGCATTGCAGGTATATCATCGCAGCATAACCAAACACGGAGTGGTTAATTTACTCAAGATACTAAATAAAACTGGAACAAAGGTGATGGGATTTTTACTTGCAGTAGTTGCATGCTATTAAGTGCTCTTATCATTCATTGTTTATCCCTGAATTTAACTTGGGTTTCCCTACAGTGATTTTTTTTTAATATCTGCTTTTAATAAAGGTTTTTATGTTGTTTGTCTTCATGTTGATGCCATAGTGCAAAATATTCAGACTTCACTTTTGAAAGTAGTACTTCAGCTTCCAGAATTTGTTCATTTGTATAAAGTGTAAAATATTGCTCTATGTACTATGTCATTGTAGATGTATAGAAAATGGAACTAATTTTATTTGCAAAATTGTGGATGTTTTGAGTTGTGAAAATTATTTCTTGTATTTCATCTTCAGTGCAACTAGCATTTTTTTTCAACCTCCGATTACCATTTTAAAAGATTACATCCGTTCTTTCACTCTGGCTTGGTGTAATAAGTGTAAATCAAACACTTTCCATATTGCTGTGACAGAATAATTAAAGATCCTAGAAGCAAAGAGACCACCCTCTAGGGTGCCAGTGTATATGGCAGATCATTAATAAATACAACCTGAATATGTAGATGACTCTCCTGAATGGGAGAGGAGCTAGAATATGACTTGATGGTTGTTCCTTAACTGGTAGGATAAGGATTTGATGCTCTTCCATGTAGTTGGTGAAATGGTTTGTTCCTTTTAGAATTGCTTCTAGCTGTAACTGAATTTTGGAAAAAGCCATATAAATAATTTGCTTTTTTAAAAAAAAATGAATTGGGGGAAGTGATGCGGTATTCTGTGCAAGTACTCTTTCCACCATTAATTATCTTGGAAATAACCACTTCTCCACAAAATATCCCTTCAATGACACACTGGGATTTACTTGTAGCAGTTGCGATGAGCTGGTCCTGCAACATTCGCCTGTGTAAGTGTATTGTGATTGCATTGGTGTCATCACTAAAGTGTTGGTGGTAACGCCAGGATTCCTTTCAGAACTGGCACTGCTTTGTTTGAATGAAGGAAAGAACTTGCATTTGGACAGTGCCTTTCACATCCTCTGCCTGTTCCAAGCACTTCACAGCCAACGAATTACTATTGAAGTGTAGGTAATGTCAGCAAATTTGGACACCATAGTCAGTTGGCCCAGGATCTCTGAAGTTCCCTGCTCTTAGTGAAGTGATTTGGATCTTTAGCATCCAGCTGAGCAGTCAGATGGAGATTAAGGGCTGGATTTTCATTGACCCTTGGAGGCGTGTGGGGGGTTAAAATTGCGAAAACTGGCGGGCGGACACAAGCCCGCCTCCATCTCGCCTCCACGCAATTTTCATTAAATCGTGTCTGCTGGTCCCGACTCGTCCCGCCTTTAAGAGGCGGGATAGGTTAAGGCCCTTAACAAGCACTAAATTGGCTCTAATGCCATTTTGAAAGGCCTTTGTGATTTTAACCCTTGTTATACGTGAAGCACGCCTGTTCTGAACCACGATTATGAAACCTGGCGGGAGCACATTTGGATATGGATAGTTGACGCTGGCTGGCTGGATATGGATGGAGAGGCGACATATCTGGGACTGGTGGTGTCAAAATATCTGGGCGCAGACTTAGGACTGCTGCTGCTCAATTTGCAGGTCCTCTCACAGCAAAGGCCAGGCAGTGTTTGAAGACTTTCAATGCAGCAGCAATGATGACCTAATAAGAGGTGACTTTCAGACTGAAAACACTAATTGGTTCATGGGTTCCCACATGCTGGAACTCAATTGCCCAATTAGGTGAAAATTGCATCAATCTCCCACATCAAATTGCAGTCGGGTGGATAACACGAAAAGTGGATGACGCAACCCCAACCCGCCCCGTATCAAAATCCAGCCCTAAGTCTCCAGAAAGAGTGAAGTTTGAACCCACATCCTTCTGAGTCAAGATGTGAGTGCTACCACCTGAGCCAAATTATAAATTGTAGATTTGTATTATCTGCAAGAAGTTGTTTGAACATGAGATTTGAATATGGTTTGTAAATCATCAATTCCATTCCTTCCACAGATCATATAATCTATCCAGTTAAGCACTCTACCCATTTATAATCTTTTGATGGAAAGCTCTGACTTCCAGACAAAAGCAAAATTAAATTTAATAGACAGAATTCCCATCACCATTTCAGCTTCCATAAATGAAACCTGGGACCTAGGAGTACTAAGTAGTAGTTGATGCATTTCCCTATGACTTGCATCCCTTTGCCAAGCAGGTGGATGCCAAAGGTAGGTGGGCAGCGACTAAAATCTTGACCATCTAATGCAGGGACATTCCTTGCAGTGACTTGTTACATAGAACTTGCAGTACAGAAACAGGCCATTCGGCCCAATTGGTCTATGCTGGCATATATGCTCTGCAGGAGCCGCCTTCTACCCATCTTGGCTCTGGGTGCTTTTTTTGCCTCACCTAGGAGCTTGTGTGTCTAAGGCAGGAGAGGAAGTATCTAGTCACGATGTTCCAGTGTGGGACAAGCTTGATGGACCAGCTGGTCTTTTTCTGCTTCATATGTTTTGCATGAGCCAGACCGCAAGATCCTAAGCTCAGTATCCAATCTGTTGATTCAACTAATTACAGCGAGGGGAGACAATTGGAATGTACCACCAATACTTGTATGGTTAAAAAAATCAGTTGCAAGCAGTGTAGACAAATTAGGCTCAGTACTGATGCCCCATGGTTGCACAATTTTTGAAGAGTGTGAGGTACCAAAAGGATACTCATGGGACCTCAGCCCACTGGTCACCTTGGATGCAGTTTTTGTTGCTACCTCAAAGATGGTGTCTATGCCTCTGCTTAGTGGTCTTGCTCCTTTTCCACTCTAGATGAGTAACCATACCAGTCTGCAGAATTTTTTTAATTCATTTATTGCCTGTCCCTAATTGCCTTTTGAGGGTGTTGAACCGCTGCAGTTTTTCGTAGCAGACAACTGAGGGCAGTCGAGTCAACAACGTTGGACATTAGTGAACCAGATGGGTTTTCACGACAATCCTGTAGTTTCATGCCTTTTTATTCCAGATTTATTTAACTGAATTTAAATTCCCCACTTGCACTGGTGGGATTTGAACTCGTGTCCCTGGATTATTAGTCCAGGCCTCCGGATTACTAGTCCAGTAACATCAATGTGCTACTGTTCCTGTAATCACTTTTGTACCTCTTAAATTGACAGCCACCAGACTTGAGCTGATAAGTTGGCCATATTCCTTGGGCTGGGGGAGTGAGAAGGGGAAAGGGGTGCATAACTCGCATTCAGAAGTGCATGTGAAATGCTCATCTCCCCCTACTGTTAAGTGGTTAATTGTAACTTCCCCTATGTTTGTATCCTACTTGTGTTGGAGTAACCGAAATGAGTGTAAAATTGGAGAAAGGCAGATAAACTGCAGATGTTGGAAACCCGAAACAAACATGTTGGATACTCCGGTGTGTCAACATCTGTGGAGAGAACAGATAGAATTAGTATTCAATAAAGCTCAATGTTCCCCTTTCTTCCACTATAACTGAGCTGTTGCCCATGAAGATAGCTTTCCTTTCAAAAGGAAAATCAGGTTTTGTATTCTGGGCAAATACCACATGTTAATAAACCCAAAAGCATGGTACCTGGTGAGGGTGTAACGTGGTCATAGATATCACAGATGCTTTCTGTTCATGTTTTAAATTCATTGTAATTGGGCCAATCCTCTGACCCATGGAACTGTTTCTTTTGTAGGTACACTGATCATTCTGGAGGAGCTCAAAGTTCTATTAAGTTTAGTATGGGGAGGAGAACATAATCCAACTATAATGGCTAGGCCTTGGCTTGTCTGAGGCATCTTGTAAGCATGTTGGTATAGCTTATTAATTGTTTTATTTTGAGGGTCCCCACAATTATGTCATACTTCAAGGCTACCTTCTAGAGTAAGCCCAACCACATTCTGCTTCAAGAGCATGTAGATTCTGCAACGATTTAACACCATGTTGCTAAGTATATAAATGCACAAAGGAAAGTAACAGCAGTCATTTATTACAAATATATGCAAAGGAAAACACCAGCTGGTCCATGAAGCCTGCCCCATACCACAATGCCTGAACCATGACTATTAAAGACAACTATAACCATGAACTATAATTGCAATCCACCATTAATTCAGCCATTAGTGTAATCAAGTATTGTTGGCTTAAAATGCAAGTTGCACCAAAGTAAATTGGGCTGCCCTTCCACCAGTTTTTGCAATTTTAACCCCCCACACGCCTCCAAGGAATACTAATGTTCAGGTGCTTTTGTCTCTAATTTTGAGTTGCTTGACTAGAATATTTTATCCTGGGATAGTGTTTCTTCTGCAGGAGGAGAATTAAAGATCTTTGCTTCATTAATCTACTTTTACTATGGCTGCTCTTTTTTTTAAGATTAGTGCATTATTGGCCAATATGTGGCTAACTGGGAATTCAAATGTGGTTCATTGCATTTTTCAGTTAGTAAACAAAAAAGACAACTGCTGGGCATGCGGACTAAATACACTCATTTGTATGGCGTATGCATGTGTACTTTATCCTTTTTGTACATTTATTCGTAAAATGGCAAGATGAAAAGCAAAGTTTAGTGTTTGAGCATGTGGTTCACTTGCTTGGTTACTTATTGGTCATCTGTTAAAATGCTGTGTAACATGGTTGAAAATGCTGGACTTCAGGGCCGTGGGAACATCAGCAACATGGTATGGGGAGAGGAGCGGAATAGCTACTCCAGGCCAGCAGAACAAAGCAAACCTAACCACTAACTAGCAAATCCAACAGGGCAGGTTGTGGCAAAGTGTGAAGTCCTTTTTAATTTACATAACTTTGGTTGTATTTTCTACAGAACTTGTTTTCTGTTCAATCCATAACAAAGCTTTCCTTGAGTTCTCTCAAGGACCTTTTCATTCCATCAAGGTGAGCTGGATTTAAAGCGGAGAGAGTAATTTTTTTTTTTAATTTAGTCTTACAACCAGTTTGGAGCTAAGCTGTCAAGAACATAAATAGGAGGTGTAGGCCTTTGAGCCTGCTCTCCCATTCAGTAAGATCATGGCTGATCTACCTCAACTCCACCTTCCCACATTATCCCCATATCCTTGATTCTTTTAATATCTAAAAAATCTATCTCTATCATGAATATATTCAACAACTGAGCATTCACAGCCCTCTGGGGTAGAGAATTCACAACTGACTGAAGTCCCATCTTCACACTGAGGACACCCCATTACAGCCTTGGTCCAAACATGAACAAAGGAACTGAATTCCAGAGGTGAAGTGAGAGTGGCCGCCCTTGACATCAAGGCAGCATTTGACCGAGTGTGGCATGAAGGAGCCCTAGTAAAACTAAAGTCAATGTGAATTGAGGGGAAAACTACACTGGCTGGAGTCATACCTAGCACAAAGGAAGATGGTTGTGATGAGTGAAGGTCAATCATCACAGCCCCAGGACATTGTTTCAGGAGTTCCTCAGGGCAGTGTCCTAGGCCCAACCATCTTCAGCTGCTTCATCAATGACCTTCCCTCCAACATAAGGTCAGAAATGGGGATGTTCGCTGATGACTGCACAGTGTTCAGTGCCATTCACAACTCCTCAGCTAATGAAGCAGTCCATGCCCGTGTGCAACAAGATCTGGACGACGTTCAGGCTTGGGCTGATAAGTGGCAGGTAATGACTATCTCCAACAAGCGAGTGTCTAACCACTGCTCCTTGACATTCAACAGCATTACTATTGCCCACCATCAACATCTTGGGGGTCACCATTAACTAGAAACTTAACTGGACCAGCCACATAAATACTGTGGCGACAACAGCAGGTCAGAGGCTAGGTATTCTGTGTCGAGTGTCTCACATCCTGACTCCCCAGAGCCTTTCCACCATCTAAAAGGCACAAGTAAGGAGTGTGATGGAATACTTTCCACTTGCCTGGATGAGTGCAGCTCCAACAACACTCAAGCTTGACACCATCCAGGACAAAGCAGCCTGCTTGATTGTCTCTCCTCCCACCGTACCACCTTAAATATACACTCCCTCCACCACTGGCGTACCATGGCTGCAGTGTGTACCATCTACAAGATGCACTGCAGCAACTCGCCAAGGCTTCTTCAGCAGCACATTCCAAACCCGTGACCTCTTCCACCTAAAAGGACAAGGTCAACAGACACATGGGAACACCACCACCTCCAAATTCCCCTCCAATTTACACATCATCCTGACTTAGAAGTGTATCACCGATCCTTCATCGTCGCTGGGTCAAAATCCTGGAACTCCCTACCTAGCCGCACTATGGGAGTACCTTCACCACACGGACTGCAGCGGTTCAAGAAGGCGGCTCACCGCCACCTTCTCGAGGGCAATTAGGGATGGGGCAATAAATGCTGGCCTTGCCAGCGACGCCCACATCCCATAAAAACTAATTTAAAAAAAATTCTCATCTCCGTCCTAAATGGCTGACTCCTTATTCTGAGATTGTGACCCCTAGTTTTAGACTCCTCAGCCAGGGGAAACATCCCAGCATCTACCCTGTCGAGCCCTGTAAGAATTTAATGTTTCAATGAGAGCACCTCTCATTCTTCTAAATTCCAGGGAATATAAGCCTATTCTACTCAATCTCTCCTCATAGGACAACTCCCCCCACCCGCCAATCATCCCAGGAATCGGGCTAGTGAATCGTTGTTGCATTCCTTCTATGGCAAGTTTATCCTGCCTTGGGTAAGGAGACCAAAACTGTACATCGTATTCCAGGTGTGGTCTCACCAAGGTCCTGTTTAATTGCAATAAGACTTCTTTACTCTTGTACTCCAAGTAATAAAGGCTAACGTGCCATTTGGTTTTCTAATGCTTGCTGTACCTGCATGTTAACTTTCAGTGATTCGTGTACAAGGTCACTCTGGTCCCTCTGAACACCAATATTTCCCAATCTCATTTAAAAAAAAATATTCTTTTATATTTTTACTACCAAAGATGGATAACTTCACATTTCTCCATTATATTCCTTCTGCCATGTTCTTGCCCACTCACTTAACCTGTATATATCTCTTTGCAGCTTCTACATCTTCCTCACAACTTTCCCACCTAGTTTTGTATTGTCAGCAAACTTGGATACATTATACTCTGCCCCCTCATCTAAGTCATTGATATAGATTGTAACTAGCTGAGGCTCAAGCACTGATCCTTGCGGTACCCCACTAGTTACAGCCTGCCAACCAGAAAATGACCCATTTATTCCTACTCTCTTTTCTGTGCGTTAACCAATCCTCAATCCATGCTAATATATTAACCCCCCGCCCCCCCCCCCCCCCATCCCATGAGCCCTAATTTTGTGTAATAACCTCTTCTGTGGCATCTTATTGAATGATTTTTGAAAATTCAAATACACTACCTCTACTGGTTCCCCCTTATCTACCCCTGCGAGTTACAGCCTCAAAAAACTCTTAGATTTGTGAAACACTATTTCCCTTCCATAAAGCCATGTTGATGCTGCCCAATCATATTATGATTTTCTAAGTGCCCTGTTACCATGTCCCTAATAATAGATTCTAGCATTTTCCCTACTACTGATGTCAGGCTAACTGGTCCATATTTGCCTGTTTTCTCTCTCCATCCTATCTTGAATAGCGGGGTTACATTTGCTATCTTCCAATCTGCGGGGACCGTTCTAGAATCTAGGGAATTCTGGGAGATCGAAACCAATGCATCCACTATCTCTGTAGCCACCTCTTTCAAAACCCTAGGATGTAGGCCATCAAGCCCAGGGGATTTGTCGGCTTTTAGTTCCATTAATTTCTCCAGTACTATTTCTTTACCAATACTTATTTCTTAAGTTTCTCATTCTCACTAGACCTTTGGTTCCATACTATTTCCGGAATTTTTTTTGTGTCTTCCATGAAGACAGATACAAAGTATTTGTTTAATGTCTGCCATTTCCTTATTCCCATTGTAATTTCTCCTATCTCTGCCTGTAAGGGACCCACATTTACTTTTGCAGTCTCTTTTTACATGCCTACAGAAACTTTTACAATCTGTTTTAATGTTTCTTGCTAGTTTACTCTGGTATTCTATTTTCTCTTTCTTTATCAATTTCTTTGAATTCTAAAATCCTCCCAATCCTCAGTCTTGCTACTCACTTTGGCAACCTTTAATCTAATACTATCTTTAACTAATAAAAGGGACTTTTAAACTTGGCCACCATTTATGAATCAGCTCATTTTGCACTTGGACCACCAGATGGAGTACTTCCAACTCTACAGGAGATTTATGTTTGTAATCAGGTAGTCAGTAACCAAAATCCTCGTGATGTCATGCCCACACAACAGTTGCTTCAAGATTGTTTTATGGTTGATAATGAATCTCTTTAAACAATGATGTGCATTCTTATAGTTGTCTGAATAAATTAATTTGTAGGATGAGATCTTCAGATCTCCTGGTATATTCCTTTCATTGTTCCCTAATCTGCCAGTTAATCAACTATTTGATTTTTTTAAAAACTTGTAACTGAACAATTATACCTGTAATGACCTCATCCTAGAAATACATGGTTAGAGCAATGGTCTTCTGTTTAATAGACACAGCCTTGAAGCAGCTGATACTGAGATGGTAATCAAGCTGTCTGTGAATGCTAGAAGCTGGTGTGGCAAAAGGGCAACCTGGTAGAAATATCAGAAATGTGATTAAGATTAGAAGGCTGCAATGAATATTACAAACAACAGTATAGAATGTTCAAGACCGAATAGGCAAGAAAGGTGGTCTAGTTTTAAATCTAGGGAACCTGGGAAGGTAAGGAAATAAATGCTATCTAATTAATTACTTTGATTAGACATTTTAACATGGGAAGAATAAAGTAGGGATATGTTACAGAAAGCTAGTACAGAAGGGAGGCAGTTTACTTTATGAACAGATGAGGGGCACCCGAGACCAGGAAGGTAATTGGAACTATCCTGACATAAATTAGATGGTAATGTTGGAGTTAGTAAATTTAATGCATGATTGCTTCATGACCCAGTGTAACACGGAAGCCACATATTGGGTACTGTCAAGTTATCCAGCAGGCAGAAGTCAAGGCACCCTAGATGGTAGTAACACAATGGCCCGGATTTTCCGGTTGGCGGCATAACTAAGGATTATGCCACTGGCATCTGAACCGAATGTGCACTTACCTGCTGGGAACCGTGCTCTGAAAAGTTGCTGTCAGGCGCTGCCGAGTAGAGGGCAGCGTAGTGGCCCAAGGATCCCAGGGGCACACAGTGAGCGTAAGCGTATCTGGGATCACGTGGGCTGGTGCTCCAATCAGCAATCTAACAGAAGGACTCATTAATACCATTAGCGATTGTAGGCTTATTCTCCATTTAACCTTCAGTACTTCAAAAATATACTTAAATTTGTGATTTTTGTGGTACGGGTGTATGCAGAATGCATTGTTATTTTGTAAGTCATCTACATTTTCATTTTGTTCCTCCCAGCAAACCATTTTAGAAACCTGAGATTAATGCTTTCTTCAAAAATCTATTGGAAGACAGTTCTTTACTTTTCATGGACAATAAATATAACTCTAATAATCCTGTGGGTCATATGTAAATGCTTCCATTTACGGCCTCAGAATCTCAAAGATAGCAGCCTCACTCAGAACACCACCCACCTGATGGTAAGTTTGAAAGACTGGCTTTCAGTTTAAGCTTTTAAAATTAAATATATACTTGGATTTGTCAGGAGATATCCCCTTGCGCTGTGCAAACAGGTCCTGCGCCAGCTGTAAAATTTTCATATGTAATTGCTGGGCAGTTGGGCAATTAGCCCAACTCTGCGGCAGCAATTGGGATTTCAATGTCCGAGTGGATCATCTGTCAAGTCAGAACTTTACAGATCGCAAGTTCAGGATTTAGTGCAAGCCCATGCGGAAATCTTGAACTTGCTGTCCATTTCAAAGGCGCTATGACAGCGCAAATTCTAACCCAATATGATTGATAGAGAAATTGATAACACCTTGATTAAGGAACAAACTGAATACCTGTAACAGGATACTGCTAAATGTGAGAAGTCGCACAACACCAGGTTATAGTCCAACAGCTTTATTTGAAATCACAAGCTTTCGGAGTGCTGCTCCTTCGTCAGGTGACCTGACGAAGGAGCAGTGCTCCGAAAGCTTGTGATTTCAAATAAAGCTGTTGGGCTATAACCTGGTGTTGTGCGACTTCTCACATTTGTCCACCCCAGTCCAACACCGGCATCTCCACATCAAGGATACTGCTAGATATGCAGCATAAATATGTACCTATAATTAGCATTTTCATATTGAACAAAGTGGGGAAAAAAGAAAGAAAAACGAAACTCTTCAGCTTGTGAAGGGAGAAAACTAACGGGAATAATGAGATTAAAAACAAATTCCTGTTGAAAGAATCAGCAAGTTGAAGAGAAATCTGGAAGTGATCACAGCTACCAGCATTAAACACAATGCTAACAAAAAGTTCCAGTGCTATAAATGGGCAGAGTGAATGAGAAGAATGAATCATAATGGCCCAGAAATTAAAGACTGAGTGTTGACGCGGGGGTAAGGCTTCCCCGCGATATCTCACTCCGCGCCTTCCTTTTTCCTCCGGGCCCACACGAACTTTAGTTTCAAGGCTGCAGCTGTGCAGTGCTTGCGTGACCCAGAGACGGAGTTAGTTCGTGCGAGCTCTGGGATCACGTGATTCAGTTAGAGCCAATGACAGCACACCATCTTTCATTCATAGTTTTGACAGCAAGGGCTGTCAAAGCTATGAATAATATACCCCCCCAAAAGAACAGCTAAACCTCAATTAATTTTTTTAAAAAGCCATCACATTAATAAAATAAGTATAGTTAAATAAATTAACCACTTTAAACAAAAAATTTAATTTTTGAAAAAATTTAAAATCTTTTTAAAAGTTATAAAAATAAACTTACCTTTCTTTAAAGTCTCTAAAAAAGATAAACCTGTTGAAAATTTTTTAAAATAATACTTAATTAACTACTTACCTTGTTAAAAGAGGGTCTTACACCTCCTTTCTTTGTGTAAAATCTTCCATGCTTACCTGCGCATTCAAAGCACTAAGTGCACTGCGTGCGCGCAGCCTGTAGCGCGCACGCGGTTCACCTAGGAACCGCCCCCTTTTGAATTCACGAAGTGCCGGTTTCCCGCGCATGCGCAGTGCATGCTGGAAACCGGCAGTTGGAGACCTAAAATGCGAGAGTACACAGTGCGTACTCTCGCGTATTAGGTCTAATTTTTCGGGCCAATATACTTGATTATTTAAGTATTGAAGATCCTTGTAACATGTCCTCCATAGTTGTAGGCTTTACATTGCCATCAAGATAGAAGTCTTAAAAATCGCAGGTACTAAGAAAAATATAGGTGGGATTTGTAAAGTGTTAATTGCCATCATGATAGTGACTGAATTCTGAGAGTTCCTGTTGCATTGTGTTGCTATTCAAACATGAATAGACTAGTAATTAATCATCAATAACTGCTACAATGTACTTGATTAGGGCAAACTCGATTGCCTGTGCATTAGTAATCTGGTAAACCGTAGGTTTGAGGCAACAAAGTGGACTATGAAAGCCTTGTGCTCTGGTGTATCTAGGTTTTTAAGTAATCACCGATCAAGTTCCGTACAAAAGATTGCAACATTATCTTAGTCAAGGTAAAACAATTTGTATTTATAGTGTCGTTAATGTAAGAAAAAAAGTCCCATAGTGTTCCACAAAATTTGACACGCCTAGAGGAGCTATGATGAGGGTTGACTAAAAGCTTGGTCAAAGGGGTGGGTTTTAAGGAAAATTGAATTGAAGCAACAAGAACTGGAGTGTGATGTATGGGAATTATTGAATACAGCCCAGGGATCAATGGTAAGACCCCTATTATTACTAACATTGACATCAATGACAGATTCAAAAACTCAATGCAAAGTGGTCAAATTAGCAGACAACATTAAACAGACATACACACAAACAAAAATCCAATGAGGTACCCAAGGGTGCCAGCTGAAGATTAATAGAACACGTGTGTAGCATTGTAAAGGGGAAGGAGGATGAACAGCAAATAGAATGCTGAACCATCTTGCTAACTGACTGGAGTGCAAGGCAGAGGATGTCATGTAAATCTGCACAGTGCTCTGGTCACTGAGACAAGGGAGATATTCAAGCCCTGTACGTGGTACTGAGAAGAGCTGCAAGATTGATCTTTAGTGCCAGAGCTGCATTACAAGGAAAGACAAAAGTCTTGGAAGGAGGTGACCTAGCAGGGACCTAGAGAGGTGAGTAAGATGATAAACAGTACAGAAAAGAGAAATTTGGAACAGTAATTTGCAAAAGGGAGATCAATAGGCTTCTACGTAGGGAAATTGAGACAAAAATCTTCTTTAAGAAACAGTAGGTGGACTCTAGTATTGTAAATCCGATTAGTCCCTGACATTCTACTTACAGAATCCATTGTTGAGCAAAAATAACTTAATTTGCCCACAATCAACAAGAAATTTGCTAGTGTGAATGGAGTGACTGTTGTGACCCTGAAATGGTTTAAAAGTACTATCTGAATGGTGTGAATACAGTTCCTAGTGGTAGATTAGTTGAGGTAGAACTATTGGGCATGTTTGTACCAACAATTGCTCCACACACAGTTCCTGTTAGGTTAGAGGAATAGACCTTTAGCAGAGGGTTCTCCGCACTGGGAAGGCAAAAGAATTCAAAGGCCTAATCAAGCTAGAGTATTGAATAATGCACATGGTACTCTAACTTGAGTAGAATTACTAGAAGCCCAAAGCAGGAATAGTGTATGCAAGGAGATCAAAGTGATGGAGTACAAGTCATATTATTAGATGAACACTAAATTCCTCAATTTATGAAATATTGTATTGGAAATCTACATTAAATCAGAGTATCAAATGCCCCTTTCTTTTCTAACACAGGAAAATTGGATTGTGATCTACCATTCATGTAGAAGGTTGCTAAAATGCCTAATTTAGCATATCGTTATTTCCACATAATCCCGTTCAAATTATATCCATAGTTACGCCAAAAGAAACACAGGACCTCAGTATAACATGGAGCGAAGGGTCATTTTCTTTCACTTGCCAGCAAAGGTTCGACATGTTTCTAATGAGCAGAGGGATATCCTACTCATAGGATAAGGAATTGGCTTAAGGACAGAAAACAGCGAGTTGTGGTAAATGGCTGTTTTTCAGACTGGAGGATGGTAGACAGTGGTGTTCCTCAAGGGTCAGTGCTGGGGCCACTGCTTTTTTTGATGTATATAAATGACCTGGATATTGGAATACAGAGTAGAATTTCTAAATTTGCCGATGACACCAAACTTGGGAGTGTGGCAAATAGTGATGATGATACCAATCGACTGCAACAGGACATAGAAAGGCTAGCAGAATGGGCAGACAAGTGGCAGATGGAATTTAATACAGAGAAGTGTGAGGTGATGCATTTTGGCAGAAGGAACAGGGAGGGGCAATATACACTTAATGGCACAGTTTTAAAGAGTGTGCAGGGACAGAGGGACCTGGGCGTTAATGTGCATTGGGACCTGGGAGTTAATGTGCATAGGTCCCTGAAGGTGGCAGGACGTATTGAGAGAGTGGTTAGCAAAGCATATGGGATCTTGGGCTTCATAAATAGAGGTATTGAGTACAAAAGTAGAGAAGTTATGCTGAATCTTTATAAAGCGCTGGTTAGGCCACAACTGGAGTATTGCATCCAGTTCTGGTCACCACATTTTAGGAAGGTTGTGAAGGCCCTTGAGAGGATGCAGAGGAGATTTACCAGAATGGTTCCGGGGATGGGGGATCTTAGCTACAAGGACAGGTTGGAGAAGCTGGATTTGTTTTCGTTAGAGCAAAGGAGGTTGAGGGGTGATTTGATAGAGGTGTACAAGATTATGACGGGTTTGGATAGGCTAGACGGGGAAAGGCTGTTCCCACTAGTCAATGGCACAAGGACTAGGGGACACAGATTTAAGGTTTTGGGCAAGAGATACAGGGGGGACGTGAGGAAATACTTTTTTACACAGCGAGTGGTGATGACCTGGAATTCGCTGCCGACAGACGTGGTGGAAGCGGAGACACTCAATGTTTTCAAGGGGAGACTGGATAGGCACTTGAGGGAAATAAACTTGCAGGGCTACGGGGATAGAGCGGGGGAATGGGACTGACTGGATTGCTCTGCAGAGAGCCGGCACGGACTCAATGGGCCGAATGGCCTCCTTCTGTGCCGTTATGACTATGACTATGACTATGACTCATACCTCCACCCACCCCCCCCCCAATTCTGACAATGAGTAAATAAAATGGAAAAAAGTGCTGGATACACTCAGCAGCAGGCCAGGCAGCATCTGTGGAGAGAGAAACCTAGTTAATGTTTCAGGTTGATGATCTTGCATCAGAACTGGAAAATTATGAAATGGTTTTAAGCAAGTGCAGAGCTGAGGGAAAGGTCTGTAACAGAGTGGAGGGCAGGAGTGATTAAATGACGAGGGATTATGGTCCAAGGCAAAAGGAGGTAGCAGTGGGACAAGTAGAGAGATGGGTCCAGAGGAGGTGTAAATGATTACAGAATGTCCTAGAGAACATGGGAGCGGTGGTTAAGATCTATAGTTGTTACATTCTCCTCTCTGCGGTCTGCACAGAGCGGAATTAAACGGAGTGAACTTGAACAGAGTGCTTTGGTTGGAAATTTGGAAAGAGTGGGAATTTCTGAGAAGAGAGGGAAGGAGTTTTTGCTTTTTGCCTACAGTACTTGTAGTGCTTTGTGTTACAGGTAGATATTTAATTTCAGTACCCTTAACTTAATCTAGATCAAGTAAGTAGTCAGGAAACTACACTGTAAACTAAGTTACCTAATTACAAATTTAATTCAATTTACTTAAATAAATCAAGGTCATATAGGGATGGCAGTGCAGTGCCGCAACTGCAGCATGTGGGAGTTTGTGGAGAGCATTGTGATCCTGGACAACCATGTTTGCAGTAGGTGCCTGCATCTTGAGGAACTTCAGCTCAGAGTTTTTGAGCTGGAGTCTGATGTGCAGACATTGCAGGGCATCAGAGATGGGGTGAGTTACCTGGACACTTTGATCCAGGAGGTAGTGGTACAGGTCTGGTTAGTGGTCAGGGACAGGACAGTGTGACTGCAACTCAGGCAGCTAAGGGGACGCCAGGTGCAGTGCTGGAGGAGCCTTAGCCTTTGCCCTTGTCCAACAGGTATGAGGTTCTTGCTGCCTGTGTGGATGAGGGAAAAGTCTGTAGGATGGATGAGCAGGCTGACCATGGCACCATGGTGCAGGAGGCCATTCAAGTGGGGGGGAGTGAAAGGGAATGTAGTTGGGGTAGGGGACAATATAGTCAGGGGGATAGATACTGTTCTCTGCAGCTGCGACCGAGAGTTCCAAAGGTTGTGTTGCCTGCCCGGTGCCAGGGTTAAAGACATCTCCTCGCGGCTGGAGAAGAACTTGGAGTGGGAGGGGGAGGATCCAGTTGTCGTGGTCCATGTAGGAACCAACGACATAGGTAGAACTAGGAATGAGGTTCTACTGAGGGAGTTTGAGGAGCTAGCATCCAAATTAAAAAGCAGAACCTCAAAGGTAATAATCTCTGGATTGTTACGTGAGCCACGTGCAAATTGGCATAGGGACAAACAGATTAGAGGTTTAAATGCGTGGCTCAAAGAGTGGTGTTGGAGGAAAGGGTTTCGGTTCATGGGGCACTGACCTCAGTACTGGGGAAAGAGGGACGGGCTGCACTTAAACCGGGCTGGAACCAGTGTCCTGGCACACCAAATAACTAGGGCAGTAGACAGAGCTTTATACTAATGAGGGGGGGGGGCGGGAGGATTCAGGCAAGAGTAAATTTAAAAGCAGCGAGAGAAATGTCAAGGCTCTAGAGCAGAGTAGAGTTTTGGGTAAAAATAAGCAGAGTGGGTCAGGAAGGGACAGAGAGAGTAACAAAGGTAATAAGGCATCAGTGACTAAGGTAACAAGGGTAATACAGTAATCATGGGGGACTTTAATCTAAATATAAACTGGGCAAATCAAATTTGCAGTAATAGTGTGGAGGACGAATTCATGGAATGTATGCAAGATAGTTCTCTAGATCAGTATGTTGAGGAACCAACTAGGGAACAGGCTATTTTAGATCTAGTATTGTGCAACGAGAAAGGGTTAATTAATAACCTTGTAGTAAAGGGGCCTTTAGGGAAGACTGACCATAATATAATAGCATGTTTCTAGAGGTGGTCACCCCGCAGTTTAAGAGTATGCAGGCAGAGAGGGAATGGGTGACCGCCAGACAGAAGAGTAGGACCAGGCAGGTAGTGCAGGAGTCCCCGGAGTGCATTGCGCTCTCCAACCAGTATTCTGTTCTGAGTACTAGTGAGGGCGATGGTTCCTCTGGGGAGTGCAGCCAGAGTCAAGTCCATGGCACCACAGGTGGCTCAGCTGCATGGGGGGAGGAAAGAGTGGAAGAGCAATAGTGGTTGGGGATTCAATAGTTAGGGGAGCAGACGGGCGTTTCTGCGGCCGTAGACGTGACTCCAGGATGGTATGTTGCTTCCCTGGTGCCAGGGTCAAGGATGTCACTGAGCGACTGCAGGACACTCTGAGGGGGGAGGGTGATCAGCCAGAGGTCGTTGTCCATATCGGTACCAACGATATAGGCAGAAAGAGGGATGAGGTCCTGCAGGCAGAGTTTAGGGAGCTAGGAGAGAGATTAAAAAGCAGGACCTCAAAGGTAGTAATCTCTGGATTACTCCCGGTGCCACGTGCTAGTGCGTACAGGAATAGGAGGATAGAACAGATGAATGCGTGGCTGGAGAGATGGTGTAGGAGGGAGGGTTTTAGATTCCTGAGGCATTGGGACCATTTCTGGGGAAGGTGGGACCTGTACAAGCCGGACGGGTTACACCTCAACAGAGCCGGGACCAATATTCTTGCGAGGAGGTTTGTTAGTGCTGTTGGGGAGGGTTTAAACTAGCTTGGCAGGGGGATGGGCACCAGCATATAGGAGTAGAAAAGAGGAATAAGGTGCATAAAAGAGTGATTGTGTTGGATAGTACTAGAGAAGATAGTACTAGAGGCGGTAGTAGTACCATATTAGATGGGAGCAGACTAAGAAAGACTACGAAAAATTCAAAAACGGGTTTAGAATGCATGTATGTAAACACACAAAGTGTGGTGAGTAAGGTTGGTGAGCTACAAGCATAATTAGCCGTGCGGCAATATGATTTTGTGGCAATAATGGAAATGTGGCTTAAAAATGGTGAGGACTGAGCACTTAATATTCAAGGGTACAAGGTGTTCAGAAAAGATAGAGAAGGAAAAAAGGGAGGTGGGGTGGTAGTGCTGATTAAGGAAAACATTGTAGTGTTGGAAAGGGAGGATGTTCTTGAGGGGACAAGGACAGAATCCATTTGGTTAGAGTTGAGGAGCAAAAAGGGTATGATCACGCTATTGGGGGTATTCTCTAGGCCTCCAAATAGTGAGAGGGAGGTAGAGGAGCAAATCTGCAGGGAAATTGCAGAGATATGCAAGAGCTATAGAGTGGTGATACTGGGGGACTTTAATTACCCAAATATCGATTGGGATAATGCTAGGGTAAAGGGAAAGGAGGGGGAGGAATTTCTGAAATGTGTTCAGGAGAATTTCCTTGACCAATATGTTCTTGGCCCAACTAGGAAGCAGGCATTGTTGGATCTGGTGCTGAGGAATGAGGTGGGCCAGGTCGACCAACTGTCTGTGGGAGAATACTTGGGTACGAGTGATCATCGTATCATAAGATTTAGATTAGCAATGGAGAGGAGCAAGGAACAATCTAGAGTGGAACTTCTAAACTGGAATAGGGCTAACTTCAATGGGTTGCGAAAGGATCTAGCCAGGGTAAAATGGAACCAAAGACTGACAGGAAAAACTGTAACAGAACAATGGGTGATCTTTAAGGAGGAGATGTTCCAAGTACAGGCTAGGTACATTCCAACAAGAGGGAAGTAGAATAGATTGGGAAACTGCATTAAAAGGTATGACAGTGGACGAGCAATGGCTAGCATTTAAAGAATTAATACATCATTTACAACAAATATACATTCCTTTAAGGCACAAAAACCCCACAGGAAAAGTGGTCCAACTGTGGCTAACAAGAGAAGTTAAAGATAGTATTAGATCAAAGGAAGAGGCTTATAATGCTGCCAAAAAGAGTAGTAAGCCTGAGGATTGGGAGGATTTTAGAATTCAGCAATAGAGGACCAAGAAATTGATAAAGAAAGGGAATATAGAATATGAGAGTAAACTAGCGAGAGATGTAAAAACAGACTGTAAAAGCTTCTATAGGTATGTAAAAAGGAAAAGATTAGTGAAAGTAAATGTGGGTCCCTTACAGGCTGAGACAGGAGAAATTATAATGGGGAATAAGGAAATGGCAGAGAAATGAAACAAATACATTGGGCTGGATTTTGATACTGGGGCGGGTTGGGGTCGTGTCATCCACTTTTCGTGTTATCCACCCGACTGCAATTGGATGTGGGAGATTGATGCAATTTTCACCTAATTGGGCAATTGAGTTTCAGCATATGGGAACCCATGAACCAATTAGTGTTTTCAGTCTGAAAGTCGCCTCTGATGATGTCATCATTGCTGCTGCATTGAAGGTCTGCAAAGACTGCCTGGCCTTTGCTGTGAGAGGACCTGGATGCAAAATGAGCAGTAGCAGCCCTAAGTCTGCTCCCAGATATTTTTACACCACCACTCCCAGATATGTCTCCTCCCCATCCATATATGCATCCATCCACATAGCCATCCATATATGCATCCACATAGCCAGCCAGATGTGCTCCCGCCAGGTTTCACATTCGTGGTTCAGAACAGGCGTGCTTCACGTAGAAAAAGGGTTAAATCACAAAAGCCTTTCAAAATTACATTATAGAGGCAATTTAGTGCTTGTTAAGGGCCTTAACAGCCTATCCCGCTTCTAAGAGGCGGGACGGAGTCGGGACCAGCAGACACGATTTAATGAGAATTGCATGGAGGCGGGCTTGTGGCCGCCCACCAGTTTTCGCAATTTTAACCCCCCACACGCCTCCAAACCCACCTCCACGGGTCAATGAAAATCCAGCCCATTGTGTCTGTCTTCACGGAAGAAGACGCAAAAAACTTCCCGGAAATATTGGAGAACCAAGGCTCTAGCGAGAATGAGGAACTGAAAGAAATTAGTATTAGTAAAAAAGTAGTACTGGAGAAATTAATGGGACTGAAAGCCAATAAATCCCCTGGACCTGATGGCCTACATCCTAGGGTTTTGAAAGAGTTGGCTATAGAGATAGTGGATGCATTGGTTGTCATTTTCCAAAATTCCATAGATTCTAAGAACGGTTCCCGCAGATTGGAAGGTAGCAAATGTAACCCCACTATTTAAGAAAGGAGGGAGAGAGAAAACGGGGAACTACAGACTAGTTAGCCTGACATCAGTAGTAGGGAAAATGCTAGAATCTATTAAGGACGTGGTAACAGGGCACTTAGAAAATAATAATAGGATTGGGCAGTCAACACGGATTTGTGAAAGGGAAATCGTGTTTGACAAATCTGTTGGAATTTTTTGAGGTTGTAACTAGCAGAATAGATAAGGGGGAACTAGTGGATGTGGTGTATTTGGATTTTCAGAAGGCATTTGATAAGGTGCCACACAAGAGGTTATTAAACAAAATTAGGGCTCATGGGATTGGGGGTAATATACTAGCATGGATTGAGGATTGGTTAACGGACAGAAAACAGAGAGTAGGAATAAACGGGTTATTTTTGGGTTGGTAGGCTGTAGCTAGTGGGGTACCGCAAGGATCAGTGCTTGGGCCTCAGCTATTCACAATCTACATCAATGATTTGGATGAGGGGACCAAATGTAATATATCCAAGTTTGCTGATGATACAAAGCTGGGTGGGAATGTAAGTTGTGAGGAGGATGCAAGGAGGCTTCAAGGGGATATAGACAGGCTAAGTGAGTGGGCAAGAACATGGCAAATGGAATATAATGTGGCGAAATGTGAAGTTATCCACTTTGGTAGGAAAAATAGAAAAGCAGAGTATTTTTTAAATGGTGAGAGATTGGGAAATGTTGGTGTTCAGAGGGACCAAGGTGCCCTTGTACACAAATCACTGAAAGTTAACATGCAGGTACAGCAAGCAATTAAGAAAGCAAATGCTATGTTGGCCTTCATTACAAGAGGATTTGAGTATAAGAGTAAAGACTTCTTACTGCAATTATATAGATCCCTGGTGAGACCACATCTGGAGTATTGTGTACAGTTTTGGTCTCCTTACCTAAGGAAGGATATACTTGCCATAGAGGGAGTGCAACGAAGGTTCACCAGACTGGTTCCTGGGATGGGGGGATTGTCCTATGAGGAGAGATTGAGTAGACTAGGCCTATATTCTCTAGAGTTTAGAAGAATGAGAGGTGATCTCATTGAAACATACAAAATTCTTACAGGGCTTGACAGAGTAGATGCAGGGAGGATGTTTGCCCTGGCTGGGGAGTCTAGAACCAGGGGTCACAGTCTCAGAATAAGGGGTTGGCCATTTAGGACTGAGATGAGGAGAAATTTCTTCACTCAGAGGGTGGTGAATCTTTGGAATTCTCTACCCCAGAGGGTTGTGGAGGTTCAGTCATTGAGTATATTCAAGACAGAGATCGTAGATTTTTGAATATTATGGGAATAGTTCAGGAAAGTGGTGATGAGGTAGAAGATCAGCCATGATCTTATTGAATGGCGGAGCAGGCTCGAAGGGCCAAATGGCCTACTCCTGCTCCTAGTTCTTATGTTCTTATCCATATTCATGTCTACCACCTCAATGCCCTGTCTACATCTGTGTTCTCTATCACAGACTCTGTCTCCGAACACTTCCTTGTATTCCTCACCTTCTTCCACCCCACTTCCTTCTGCATCTGCCCTGAAACAACTCCCCAAATCACTTACAACTGCCTAATCGTTGGCCCTCTATTTGTCACAATACTTCTGCAGTCTTCAATTTGCTCAACCAATCCTTCACCTATATCTTTGCCCTTCCCCCAGCAAAGTCTTTACTCCCATCTTGGTCATTCCCCCTTGTATGGCCTGCATCTTTTCTCCCTCACGTCCAAGGGGTGCATATTTGAGTGCGTCTGCTGCACAACTGATTTAGCCATCCATCATCTGATCTGGCTAGACCACGTCGGGTGCTATTGGGCCTCACTCAATTGCCAAAACTGCCTACCACCCGAGGATCATCCTGAAGAGCAAAGATAACCCCTAGCTTATTTTCTCCACTACCAATCATTCCCTTAAACCCTTCCAGTCTCATCTCCAATAAGTGTGAGGAGCTCATGGACTCCTTTGTCACGAGATGATTCATTCGGATTCTCTGCTGCTGCACTCCCTTCCAAACCTGCCTCAGCCTTGAACCCGCATCTCTCTAGTTTTTCTCCTAGCTCAACTCATGCCACTCCAAGCTCATCTTGTCCATGAGACCCATCACCTGCTCCCCTTATCCCATTCTCATTAAAGTACTGACCACCCAATATCCCTTTTTGGCCCTTATGCTAGCTGAAATTGTAACTGGTGCCCTGTCCTCCGGTACTGTCCATTTTCCTTTCAAAATCACTGTTGTAGCCCCCTCCACAAAAACCACCCTCAACCCCTTTATCCTTGTAAATTACCATTCTATTTCCAACCTGCATTTCCTTTCCAAATACCTTGAATGTTCTGTCACCTCTCAAATCTCTGCACATCTTTCCATGTTTGAATCTCTCCAATCAAGTTTCATCCCCTGGCATAGCACTGAAACGGCCCTAACCAAAGTCAGAAGTGACATCATCTTTTACTGTGATGCTGGTGCATTATAGCTCCTTTTCCTTCTCAACCTCTCTGCAGCCGTTGAATTGGTCGACTACACCATCCTTCTCCCATGCCTTTCCACCATCTGTCCTTGGCTTCCTCCTCTTCCTCATCTACATTATGCCTCTTGCTGACATCATCTGCAAACATAAGGTCAGCTTCCATATGTATGCTGACGACAAACAACTGTGCCTCTCCACCACCTCTCTTGACCACCCCCCCCCAACTGCTTCTGTGTTATCTAACTCTTTGACATCCAGTCTTTGAGCCTCAATTTCTTCCTATTAAACATTGGGAAGACTGAAACCATTACAACTCTACAAACTCCATACCATTGCCACTAATTCCAACCCCCTCTCCAGCCACAGTTTTAGGCTGAACCAGATGACTCACAACCTCGCTGTCCAATGTTCCCTGTAGGCGGCCACGCAGCACTCCAGGAAACCCGCACAGCCGGCTTTTCAATGTAAAAACCGTGCATCCATTGTCACTGTCTTATTTGACCCAAGCTGAGCTTACGACTTGTATTCTCTCCATCACATAGACATCTGACTTCAACCTCTAACGTCGCTCATCTCTGATACTTCAGCCCATTTCCTGCTGAAACCTTCATCTGTGCCTTTTCACCTCTGGACTCTACTATTTCAATGCTTTTCTAGCCGATCTCCCATCTCTGTAAGCTTTAGCTCATCCAATACTCTGCTGCCCGTGTCCTTTTGCGCACTAAGTTCTGCTCATCATCTATGACCTACATTAGCTCCCAATCACCCAACCACTCAAATTTAAAATTGCCATCCTCATGTTGAAATCCCTTCATGACCTCGCCCTTCCCTATCTCTGTAACCTCCTGCAGTCTTACTTTCTCTCCCGAAATCTCCATTCCTCTGACCAGTGCATCCCACCCCATCATTAGCAGCATACCTTCAGCCATCTTGGCCTCATTCTCTAGAATTTCCCCCAAATCCCTCCGCCTCATAATCTCTCTCTCTCCCCTCCTTAAAGCCTACCTCTTTGTACAAAATTTTTGGTCACTCTTCCTAATGTCTCCTTTAGTTTGGTGTCCATGTTTCTTTTGCTTAGGCCTCTGTGAAGTGTCTTGGAATTTTTTTATATGTTTTCTATCTTAAAGGCACTAGATAAATTCAAGTTGATGTTCATCTGAGGGAGACAGGCAACAAGGACTTGGAGGGCCCTAAAAGGGAACTGTATCCTTTTTTTCAGACTGTGCACCAGAGCTTTGGGGCTGGAGGCCTTCATGCTGCTGTTTTTCGAGAGCAGCTAGAAGGCCCTGGAGCTGGCAGATATTACTCCTATTGCAGGCCTGAAAGTGTTATAGCAGTGGCTGCCTTCCCTCCACCCCATCTGGGCACTGCCAGGGGACAGGTATGTGCTGGGGAACCTGCATCCCATTAAAATGTGCTGAGCCTGGATTCAGGTCATGTCAGATAAAATGTACTCTGAGTACACACATGTCCAGGTGAAGGGTAGGGGTGAAAAAATGGGCCCCATTATATTTTGAGTTGTGGTTGTTTTGTCATTTTGTAGAACTTACTATTGGATCAGCTGTGGCATTGGTCCTAGTAAGCTGAAGTATATGTTTTAAAATAGTAGCTCACAAAGATTACGAATAAATTCTCTTTTCATGTAACTATCTCTCCATTTGTCTCCCACTCTCTCTTTCTATTTTACTCTCTTTGTCTTCACTTTTTATAGCTCTCGCATGTTTTCATTGTCATCTCAGCCTTTGTCTCCAATAACATTGTCACTCTCCTTTTGGTTAAGTCTTTGGCTGGAATTTCCTCGGGAGTTCCCCTATTCCACTGCCATAACTTTGGCAGAAGTTCGATGGTGGAAACCCTGAGGAAATTGCCGGCCTTTTTCTCTTCTATATACTGTCAGTTTTAATCTTTCACTCTTATCTCTCTCCCTGTATTTTTGTATCCCTGAAGGGCAGGGAAGCCACAAATACTATGTACACTTTCCATTGGAAAGAGGGAGCAAAGGACTGTGCACTTACCTTGACACTCTATATTTGTTCTTGGATCTCCTGGATCTGCAAAACCATGTTTATCTCCTTCGTAAAACTGTCCTTATTTATTTCCTACACCATGCTTCCTTCTATGGAGCTTGAGCTGTTACCTTTTTGGAGGAGGATGGCCCTTAAAGAGCTATCACCCTCCTTTGCTGTACCTCCCTTCAGCGCTATATCCAGGGCTTCATTACTGAATGGAGCTATTTTATCCACGCTGTAGCTTGACAGTTGACACACCTAAAAAGTGACTATTTAAGGTTGAACATCCTCCTTTAAATACAGCTAACGGCCTCAATTTTGTGATTGGAAGATAGTCAGCTTGCCAGCCTGACTTCCGGGGGATATTTTCCGTGTGTAGAGAACCCAGGCAAATGCGAGGCTGACTTAAATTGCCAAATTGCGTGCAACAACCCCCACCATTCAATGGACACAGGAGCACCTGCTCTACGTGCAAGTGCAAATTCAATTTTTCATGTCTCACAAAAGAGAGGGAACCTTCCTCCCATTGACATTAGATATTTTGGGACTCTCACAGTATATCTCTAGAAATAGGAGAGAATGTATTACAGTTTAATTGGTTAGTTACTATTGGTATTAGAATTACATAAGCTACATTTGTGCTTTTTTACTTGCCAAGTTTCTCTGCTCTCCTTGCTTAGCTATCCACTCACATTTTGTGGAACTCATTCCTTAATTTTCAAACTGCCTCCTTCGATTCCACTGCCCCTCCTGGCATTGGCCACCCTCTTATGTTGCCTAAGTCTTTGAGAATTCTTCAGGGTAAATCATGGTACTTCCAAGGTAGATCTTGGGAATTGGTAATAAATTGGCTGAAGGGTAGAAAGCATGAGGTACATTTTTAAAGGAGTTACTGAATACTGGTGAGGGCGATGGTTCCGCTGGGGAGTACAGCCAGAGCCAAGTCCACGGCACCACGGGTGGCTCAGCTGCACAGGGAGGAAGGAGGAAGATTGGGCAAGCAATAGTGATGGGCGATTCAATAGTTAGCGGAACAGACGGGCGTTTCTGCGGCCGCAGACGTGATTTTAGGATGGTATGTTGCTTCCCTGGTGCCAGGGTCAAGGATGTCACTGAGCGGCTGCAGAACATTCTGAGGGGGGAGGGTGAGCAGCCAGAGGTCGTGTTCCATATCGGTATCAACGACCGGTAGAATGAGGGAAGAGGTCCTGCAGGCAGATTTTAGGGAGCTAGGAAAGAGATTAAAATGCAGGACCTCAAAGGTAGTAATTTCCAGATTACTCCCGGTGCCACGAGCTAGTGAGTCTAGAAATAGGAGGATAGAACAGATGAATGTGTGGCTGGAGAGATGGTGCAAGAGGGAGAGCTTTAGATTCCTGGGACATTGGTACCGGTTCTGGGGGAGGTGGGACCTGTACAGGCCAGATGGGTTGCACCTCAACAGAGCCGGGACCAATGTCCTCGCCGCGGGGGGGGGTGGGGGGTGGAGAGGTGTTGCTAGTACTGTTGGGGAGGGTTTAAACTAGTTAGGCATGGGGATGGGCACCAGGATGTAGCATTAGAAAGGAGAAACAAGCTGTACAAAGGATTGGGAGGGACAGATACCGCTAGAGTAAGAAATAGTACGCTATTAGGTGGAGTCAGACTAAGAGAATACAAGAAGGTCTAAGATAGGTTTACAGTACATGTGTGTAAATGCACAAAGCGTGGTAAATAAGGTTGGTGAGCTGTAGGTGCAAATAGCCACATGGGAATATGATGAGGTGGCAATAATTGAAACCTGGCTCAAAAAAGGGCAGGATTGGGTACTAAATATTCCTGGAAATAAGCTGTTCAGAAAAGATAGGGAAGGAAAGAAAGGAGGTGGGATGGCAGTATTGATTAAGGAGAATATTACAGTGCTGGAGAGAGATGATGTCCTGGAAGGGTCAAGGACAGAATCTATTTGGTTAGAGCTAAGAAACAATAGAGGTGCCATTACACTACTAGGTGTAGTCTATAGGCCACCAACTATTGGGAATGACATAGAGGAGCAAATTTGCAGGGAAATTACAGAGGTGCAAGAACTATAGAGTAAAAAGGCTGGCTGTACTTAAAAAGTAGATAAGTCACCAGGACCAGATGGGCTGCATAGAAGCATAGAAGATAGGAGCAGGAGTAGGCCATTCGGCCCCTCGAGCCTGCTCCGCCATTTAATGAGATCATGGCTGATCATCCAAATTCAGAACCCTGTCCCTGCTTTCTCCCCATATCCCTTGATCCCTTTAGCCTTAAGAAATATATCTATCTCCTTCTTGAATATATTTAATGAATTGGCCTCAACTGCCTTCTGTGGTAGAGAATTCCACAGGTTCACCACTCTCTGGGTGAAGAAATTCCTCCTCATCTCAGTCCTAAATGGCTTACCCCTTATCCTTAGACTGTGACCTCTGGTTCTGCACTCCCCCGCCATCGGGAACATCCTTCCTGCATCTAGTCTGTCTAGTCCTGTTAGAATTTTATAAGTTTCAATGAGATCCCCTCTCATTCTTCTAAACTCTAGCGAATATAAGCCTAATCGACTCAATCTCTCTTCATACGTCATTCCTGTCATCCCAGGTATCAGTCTGGTAAATCTTCGCTGCACTCCCTCCATGGCAAGAACATCCTTCCTCAGATAAGGCGACCAAAACTGCACACAATACTCAAGGTGTGGTCTCACCAAGGCCTTGTACAACTGCAGCAAGACATCCTTGCTCCTGTACTCGAATCCTCTCACTATGAAGGCCAACATACCATTTGCCGCCTTAACCGCCTGCTGCACCTGCATGCTTACCTTCAGCGACTGGTGCACAAGGACTCCCAGATCTCGTTGCACTTCCCCTTTTCCCAATCTATTGCCATTCAGATAATAATCTGTCTTCCTGTTTTTGCCACCAAAGTGGATAACCTCGCATTTATCCACATTATACTGCATCTGCCATGCATCTGCCCAATCACCCAACCTGTCCAAATCATACTGGAGTTTCTCTGCATCCTCCTCACAGCACACACGCCCACCCAGCTTTGTGTCGTCTGCAAACTTGGAGATATTACATCTAGTTCCCTCGTCTAGATCATTGATATATATTGTGAATAGCTGGGGTCCTAGCACCGATCCCTGCGGTACCCCACTAGTCACTGCCTGCCACTCGGAAAAAGAACGGTTTATTCCAACTCTTTGCTTCCTGTCTGCCAACCAGTTCTCTATCCAAATCAGTACCTCACCCCCAATCCCATGTGCTTTAACTTTGCACGCTAATCTCTTATGCGGGACCTTATCGAAAGCCTTCTGAAAGTCCAAATACACCACATCCACTGTTTCTCCCTTATCTATTCTACCAGTTACATCCTCAAAAAATTCCAGTAGACTAGTCAGGCATGATTTCCCTTTTGTAAATCCATGTTGACTTTGTCGGATCCTGTCACTGTTTTCCAAGTGCTCTGCTATTACATCTTTTATAATGGACTCTAGCATTTTTCCCACTACCGATGTCAGGCTTACCGGTCTATAATTCCCCGTTTTTTCTCTACCACCTTTTTTAAATAGTGGGGTTACATTAGCTATCCTCCAATCCATGGGAACTGTTCCAGAGTCTATAGATTCTATAGACTCTGGATGCTGAGGGAAGTAAAGGTGGAAATTGCAGATGTACTGGCCATAATCTTCCAATCCTCCTTAGATACAGGGGTGGTGCCAGAGGACTGGAGAATTGCAAATGTTGCACCCTTGTTCAAAAAAGGGTGTAAGGATAAACCCAGCAACTACAGGCCAGTCACTTTGACCTCAGTAGTGGGGAATCTTTTAGCAACAATAATCCGGGACAAAATTAACAGTCACTTGGACATGTGTGGATTAATTAAGGAAAGCCAGCACGGATTTGTTAAAGGCAAATCGTGTTTAACTAACTTGATTGAGTTTTTTGATGAGGGAACAGAGAGAGTTGATGAGGGCAATGTGGTTGATGAGGGCAATGTGGTTGATGTGGTGCACATGGATTTCCAAAAGGTGTTTGATAAAGTGCCGCATAACAGGCTTGCCAGCAAAATTGAAGCCCATGGAATAAAAGGGACAGTGGCAGCATGGATACGGAATTAGCTAAGTGACAGGAAACAGAGTAGTTGTGACCGGTTGTTTTTTGGACTGGATGAAGCTTTACAGTGGTGTTCCCCAGGGGTCGGTATTAGGAACACTGCTTTTCTTGATATATATTAATGACTTGGACTTAGGTGTACAGGGTACAATTTCAAAATTTGCACATGACACAAAACTTGGAAGTATAGTGAACAGTGAGGAGGATAGTGATAGACTTCAAGAGGATATAGACAGGCTGGTGGAATGGGCAGACATGTGGCAGACGAAATTTAATGCAGAAAAGTGCAAAGTGATACATTTTGGTAGGAAGAATGAGGATAGGCAATATAAACTAAATGGTACAATTCTAAAGGGGGTGCATGAACGGGGCGACCTGGGAGTGTATGTGCACAAATCGTTGACGGTGGCAGGGCAGGTCCGACCTCAACTGGAGTATTGTGTCCAATTCTGGGCACCGCGCTTTAGGAAGAATGTGAAGGCCTTAGAGAGGGTGCAGAAAAGATTTACAAGAATGATTCCAGGGATGAGGAACTTCAGTTACATGGATAGACTGAAGAAGCTGAAGTTGTTCTCCTTCAAGCAGAGAAGGTTGAGGGGAGATTTGATAGAGGTATTCAAAATCATGAGAGGTCTAGACAGAGTAGATAAAGAGAAACTGTTCCCATTGGCGGAACAGTTGAGAACCAGAGGACACAGATTTAAGGTGATTGGCAGAAGAACCAAAGGCGACACGAGGAAAAAATGTTTTACTCAGCGAGTGGTTAGGATTTGGAATGCACTGCCTGAAAGGGTGGTGGAGGCAGATTCAATCTTGGCTTTCAAAAGGGAATTGGATAAGTACCTGAAGGGAAAAAATTTGTAGGGCTACGGGGAAAGGGCGGGGGAGTGGGACTAGCTGAAGTGCTCTTGCAGAGAGCCGGCATGGGCTCGACGGGCTGAATGACCTCCTTCTCTGCTGTAACCATTCTATGATTCTAGGATGGGGGAAAGTGCTGAGCGGGGTGCCCCAGAGCTCAGTGTTGGGATCATTATTATTTCTAATTTATATTGATTTGAATTCAGAAACTCCATGCAAATTAGTGAAATTTACTGATGAATGATGCCAAATTAGATGGGGCAGTGGAATCGAAGAAGGCAGTTTGGAAATTACATAATGAGTTGGACAAAATGTGAGCGAACAGAAAAATGGCAGAGAAAATTTAAGAAAGATAAAATTTAATGCAGGCAAGTGTAAAGTACTGCACATAGGAAGGAAAAATGGGTGACAGATGTACTCCAAGGATAATATTGAAATAGTTATGGATGAGGTTGAAAGAGATCTTGAAGTCTTAGTAGCATTAATGCTTACGATGTCCAGAGCAACAATCAACAAAGCTAATACAATGTTGAACTACTTAGCTAAAACAGAATACAAGTCATAGAAACATATAGAAACATAGAAGATAGGAGCAGGAGTAGGCCATTCGGCCCCTCGAGCCTGCTCCGCCATTCGATGAGATCATGGCTGATCATCCAAATTCAGTACCCTGTACCTGCCTTCTCCCCAGATCCCTTGATACCTTTAGCTTTAAGAAATATATCTAACTCATTCTTGAATATATTTAATGAATTGGCCTCAACTACCTTCTGTGGTAGAGTATTCCACAGGTTCACCACTCTCTGGGTGAAGAAATTCTTCCTCATTTCTGTCCTAAATGGCTTACCCGTTATCCTTGGATTATGACCCCTGGTTCTGGACTCTCCGACCATCGGGAACATTCTTCCTGCATCTAGTTTGTCCAGACCTGTCAGAATTTTATATGTTTCGATGAGCTCCCCTCTCATTCTTCTATACTCCAGCGAGTATAAGCCCAATCGACCCAATCTCTCCTCATATGTCATTCCTGCCATCCCAGGTATCAGCCTTGTGAATCTTCGCTGAACTTCTTCCATGGCAAGAACATCCTTCCTCAGATAAGGCGACCAAAACTGCACACAGTACTCAAGGTGTGGTCTCACCAAGGCCCTGTACAACTACAGCAGGACATCGCTGTTCCTATACTCAAACCCTTTCGCTATGAAGGCCAACATACCATTTGCCTTCTTCACCGCCTGCTGCACCTGCATGCTTACTTTCAGCGACTGGTGCACAAGGACACCCAGGTCTCATTGCACTTCCCCTTCTCCCAATCTATTGTCATTCAGATAATAGTCTGCCTTTCTGTTTTTGACACCAAAGTGGATAACCTCGCATTTATCCACGTTATATTGCATCTGCCACGCTTCTGCCCACTCACCCAACCTGTCCAAATCATCCTGGAGTTTCTCGGTATCCTCCTCCAGCACACACTCCCACCCAGCTTTGTGTCATCTGCAAACTTGGAGATATTACATTTAGTTCCCTTATCTAGATCATTAATGTATATTGTGAATAGCTGGGGTCCAAGGACCGATCCCTGTGGTACCCCACTAGTCACTGCTTGCCACTCGGAAAAAGACCCATTAATTCCTACTCTCTGTTTTCTGTCTGCCAACCAGTTCTCTATCCAAGTCAATAACTTGCCCCCAATCCCATGTGCCTTAACTTTACATGCTAATCTCTTATGCGGGACCTTATCGAAAGCCTTTTGAAAGTCCAAATACACCACATCTACTGGTTCTCCCTGATCTATTTTCCCAGTTACATCCTCAAAAAATTCCAGTAGATTAGTCAAGCACGATTTACCTTTTGTAAATCCATGTTGACTTTGTCCGATCCTGTCACTGTTTTTCAAGTGCTCAGCTATTACATCCTTTATAATGGACTCTAGCATTTTCCCCACTACCGATGTCAGGCTTACCGGTCTGTAATTCCCCGCTTTCTCTCTACCACCCTTTTTGAATAGTGGGGTAACATTAGCTACCCTCCAATCCATGGGTACAGTTCCAGATTCCATCGAATGTTGGAAGATGATCAGCAATGCATCTACTATTTCTAGGGCCACTTCCTTAAGTACCCTAGGATGTAGATTATCAGGCCCTGGGGATTTATCGGCCTTCAATCCCGTCAATTTCCCTAACACCATTTCCCTGCAAATACTGATTTCTTTCAGTTCCTCCCTTTCATCAGACCGTATGTTCTCCAACATCTCTAGGAGGTTATTTGTGTCCTCCTTTGTGAAGACAGAGCCAAAATATGCATTTAATTGGTCTGCCATTTCTTTGTTCCCCATTATAACTTCCCCCGCTTCTGACTGCAAGGGACTTACACATGATTTCACTAATCTTTTTCTCTTCACATATCTATAAAAGCTCTTACAGTCAGTTTTTATGTTCCCAGCAAGCTTACTTTCATATTCTATTTTCCCCTTCTTAATTAATCCCTTTGTCCTCCTTTGTTGAATCCTAAACTACTCCCAATCCTCAGGGTTACCACTTTTTCTGGCCAATTTATATGCCCTCTCCTTGAATCTTATGCTATCCCTAATTTCCCTTGTTAGCCACGGTTGAGTCACCCTTTTTGTTTTATTCTTATGCCACACTGGGATGAACAAATTCTGTAGTTCATCCATGCAGTCTTTGAATGTTTGCCATTGCCTATCCACCGTCAACCCCTTGAGTGACATTCCCCAATCAATCCTACCCAATTCGCGCCTCATACCATTGTAGTTTCCTTTATTTAAATTCAGGACCCTAGTCTCTGATTCAACTACTTCACTCTCCATCCTAATGAAGAATTCTATCATATTATGATCACTCTGACCCAAGGGGCCTCGTACAACAAGATTGCTAATTAATCCTTTCTCGTTACATAATACCCAGTCTAAGATGGTCTGATCTCTGGTTGGTTCCTCGACATATTGTTCCAGAAAACCATCCCGTAAACATTCTAGGAGTGGAGGCCCTGATCAAACTGTACAGTGGCTTTAGCGTAAAGCGCTTTACAGGATCGTTATCAGACAAATTTTGACACTGAGTCACATAAAGGGGATATTAGAACAGGTGACCAAAAGTATGGTCAAAGAGGTAGGTTTTAAGGAGTGTCTTGAATAAGAATAGAGAAGCGGAGAGTGCCTTGAGTACTGTCAAGTTCTGGTCACCAAGATGTATTCAAGCGCTGGAGGCAGTGCAGAGAAATGTTAGGAGGTTGATCCTTTGTGTAAAAGGTCTGAGTTATGAGGAGAGAATGAGGCTTTACAGGCTAGAAAGGATGTGCCTGAGAGGTGATCTTATAGAGGTATATAAGATAGTTAAGGGTATGGAAATGGTAAATCCGGACTATTACTTTAAGTTAAATTGCAAGAGTAGGACAAGGGGACATGGATTCAAACTAGTAAAAGTTAAATTTAGCACTGATATCTGGAAGTTTTTCTTAACACCAAGAGTGATCAACACATGGAGTGAAAATGTGGAGGTGAAAACCCTTGAATCATTTAAGAAACAATTAGATGCTGCAGTGGGTCAAATATAGGGGGTAGACATTGGACCTTGTTCCCTTTTTACGGGTGTAAACTGTGAGCAATGAGAGCCAATTGCAGAGACCAACATCCTGCACCCCATGGACATCTGAAAGTTGGCCAGCCCGATAGTGGGTCTGTCCATTATTCAGGTGTCCAGGGCTGCCACCTAAAATAGGTGTTAGGCCCCTTGCAAAAACTAACGAGGAGCCTAATGCCGGTTTTAGGCCCTCATTAGTAAATTGGGCTGCCCTGAGTGGAGCAGGCCCGGCACCTGTTCTGGATGCAACTAAGCAAGTGGCTGCCATCAAATAGATTATGTATATCTTAAAAAATTTTGATGTGGAGCCAGGAGGAGCAAGAGTGCCACTTCCAGCCTGTGATTAGAACCCCTCCTGTTGTCCATTTACACCACCCCCCCCACCGCGCCCTCCCTAGGATTTACATGAGGGCCACTGTCGGCAAAGCAAGGAGAAGAAATTGATCCATTGGCAACATGGAAGCTGCCTCTGGGGGTGTGACGGGCGCTAGCAGCTCGACCAAACTATTGAAATGAGGCCAAGGCCCAATTTCGGGTGAGTCTCGCACCTTTCAGTTGGGACGCTCGTTGTTTGCATACTGTTAATTATGTGCCTGAGAACAGGCTATAACCAAGTTCTTCCCCATACAATTTTCCTGGCTAGATGAACTAAGATGGGCTAAATGTTTTGTCTTCTTTGTAATTATCTTCTGGCCTTGTGACCTAAGTGGCCATTATTCCTGTATGAATCTTGATAGTGAATGTTGGTAGACTACACAGTTGTAAGGACATGGCAGCTGAGCCTTATCCTGTCCTCATCCAATGTTCACACACTTTCACTTCCAGCCTGAGTCATGGATAGTGTTCAGGAGTGAGCTGTTTTTTTTTTGTCAAACCAAAGGCACTAAGGCCAACTGTGCTGCCCCCACATCCACCACAGCTGAAATCAGCTAACTCCGGATGGATCAGAGGTTGAACCTGGGACCTTTCTGCTCTGAAATAAAAACAAAAAATGCTGGAAACACTCAGCAGGTTAGGCAGCATCTGTGGAGAAAGGAAGGCAGGGATAACGTTTCAGGTTGATGGGGCTAAAAATTCATGTACTTACTGCCAGTCCGTAGCGCCATGAAATGGCGAAAAAATGGCGGCCACTGCTCTTTCGCCAGCTGGTGGTGGGTCCCGCGGCGGCCGCCATTTTCCTCCTCTTTGCACTGCCGGTAACTGACATCGCCCTGGAATAAGAAATGGTGACTTCAATTGGTGTGCAACGCCGACTTAACATCACCACTCCAAACTTTGACGCTAGCGCTGAATTCAGCGCTGGGTCTTAAGCACGCCAGGTAAACCTGGTATACAAGCAGGCTGACGGTGGTGATGTCAGCACCTTTTAAAGGGACACACACATCTTTCAGGTAAGTTTGGATTTAAGCTTTTGGACTTTTTATTTTATTGCAGTAGTGGCTTGCTGCAATAGATGTTAAAAGTTTTTTTTTTAAGTGTGTAGGGAGTGCAGCTGGATGCTTGCAAGGCCTCGGATGATAAAGGAAGACCTCTGAGAAGACAGAAAATGCTGCAAATACTCAGCAGATCAGGCAACATCCAGAGAGAAACAGAGCTCACGTCTCTGGTCGAGATCCTGACTGACCAGCTGAGTATTTCCAGCATTTTATGCTGTCATTTCAAATTTACAGCATCCGCTCGCAGAGGGAAGAGGAAGACACAGAAAAGGAAGAAGCCGAAGAGGAGGAAGCAGAAGGAAGATTGCTACCCAGAAAGCCCCTTTCTGGCAGAATATCTGGGATGGAATCATCTACCTGCCGTACCAGTGACCACAACCCCAATTCCCCTTTCCACATTTGTCCCATACCTTACCTACCTTCTGTTACTGACCATCACAGCGTCCTCTTGGCCACATTGCTGAAATTCTTCTTCTTCCTCCTCCCTCCTCCTTGTGTGAAATGAGGAATGCACAAAGGTGGCGTTGTGGTGATGGGAGGGCGGGAAAGCAAGAGGTGCATGCGAGAAGGAGGATATTGTATGAGGATACCAGCATCTTTTATCCTTTCAGCCCTGCTGCTGGCCAAGGGCTCAGCCATGCCCCTGCCAAGAATGGCCTGCACTGTCTCCTCCAAGGGGGTGAGGTGAGGTGAGGCTAGGAATGGGAAATGTGCCTTGTGATTGGTGCAGATTGTTGGTAAGGTGAGTGATTGGGGGTGGGGGTTGTGCATTGAGCAGTGTATGAGACTAGTGGTGCAGTTGGTAGGAGACGGCTTTTGAAGATACATTCACTCACCTTGACCAGTGGTCTGAGTCATGAATCTTCTTTGGGCACTGGAGCCAGGTGGTGGGGCGACACTGCTGGCAGTGACTGCCTCATGATGTAGTCCCACATCATTCTTTCTGGAGGGCCTCCTGGCCCCTGTGGGTAGAGGACCTCTCTTGCAGTGTTGACCCCTGCACAAAGCTGGAGTGCTGCGTGCGAGACCCTGGGTGCCCCTGATCTGGCTTGTTGAGCCAATATTGCTAGTGCTGAAGCAGTTCTCCCATTTTTTTGAGGTTCGGAAGGAAATTCAGCGTTGAGCTGAATGATCACATTTGGGACTTTTTAATGTTAATTTTTTTTGAAAGGCAGTAAGGGCTGGAAACTGCATTTTTTTTCACTGCCTTTTATTTTGTATTAGTTCTGAGTGCATTGCCCCTTTAAATCCTAGTCCTTTTAATTGCCCATAAGTCCTTGCGAGCTCCACAGCCTCGCTCTGAGACTGTGCGAAGCTCGAACTCCACTTCGAGGCGAAGTTCCCGTCCTGGAGGTCTCCACTAATGTCACCAGGAGGGCGTTGCATGGAAGGTTAGCGCTGCGCCACCAATCTTCAGCCCCGCAGATGAATTTATTCTCCTTAGCGTTGTGGCCATTTTCAGCCGGCAACTTACGTGGCGAATACGAATTTCTAGACCATGATCTTTTGTCAGTATTCTGACAAAGGGTCATCGACCTGGAACATGACCCCTACTTTCCTCTCTCCACAGACGCGGAGTCTTTCCAACATTTTCTGTTTTACTTCAGATTTCCAGCATCTGCAGTAATTTATTTTTTGTTTTGATTTTTCTGGTCTGGGTGGGTCAGCTACTCACTGTGTAAACCCACTGACCAAGTAGGGGAGCTGTCTTGTACTTTCATTTCAGCTGCATTTCCATGCAGACTGGTGCAATACAAATTCATTTTGTGCTTAAAATATCTCATTTCAATATGAGGTCAGTGAAACTTTTCATCCTATGCATTTTTTTTTTGCCTACCCACTCTTCTGTTTTTCTAGTGTTTACTTTTAGTTCTGACATTAAAACTTACATAAGTAAGCCTTATGGCAATGTATTGACATTAATAAACAAGAGAAAATAAAATAAAGAAAAATAAAAGCTGAGTAAATATGGAAAGTTTGCTTTTTAAGTTTACTGATTAATTAGATAAAATATGAAAATATTTATTATCAATAGTCAAAGTTCAATTCTATTGCAGTTATAATATGTTTTATTTGGTACAATTATGTGCTAAGAAAAGATATACTGGAATTATATTTAAAATAGCTGCTTACAATTTTAAAGTATTAAGGCCCAGAAATGTCTTGGTTCTGCCAGTCTCTTGCCTTAACACCTGGACAATACTGTCAGAAACCCCAGGACAAAAGCAGAGACCCAGTTGTGAAAGGTCTGCACAAATCTCCACTGATAGCAGAGGTTTTCTGGTTTCTTTGCAAGGGGACAAACCTCTGTTTGCTCCTTACAAGGCAAATGATGGCCAGTGCCAAGGAATTCCTAAACAGGATTTCATGTTCCTCAGGCTGGAAGGGGGCTCAGTCTATCCGTGAAGGACAATACTTCAAATGAGTGGAGGTGTACTGGCCTCCAAAAGGGCTATTTGGGCCCCACCAGTGGGGTTCAGATCAGGCAAGTTGCCTGGACACCTAAAGTGATTTTTTTTCCTCACAAAAGCAGTGTGTCAAGGGACAATGGCTGGTATGGGGGGAATCTGGGCAACAGGCAGGTGGGCACTAGAGTTTCCAGTGGATATGTGCAGGCAGGCACCAAAGATGTGCTAAAAGTAGGACCTCGAAGGTAGTAATCTCTGGATTACTACCAGTGCCACGTGCTAGTAAGAGTACAGAGAACAGGATAGTTAGGCTAAATACGTGGCTTGAGCATTGGTGTAAGAGGGAGGGTTTTAAATTTTTGAGGCATTGGAACCAGTTTTGTGGTAGGTGTGACCTATACAAAAGGGACGGTCTACACCTGTGCAAAGATGGAACTGATGTTCTCGGGGTAATTTTTGATAAAGCAGTTCGGGAGCATTTAAACTAGTATGGCAGGGGGCTAGAAACCTATGTAGTGAAATAGAGGAAAGTGAAAGGCAGACAGAAATAAATGGTAAAAGGGTGAGGAACAAAAAACAAAGGGCCAAACTAATTCATAAAAAATGTGAGCATAAAAAAAGCCTGAGGGTTTTATACCTTAATGCGAGAAGCATCAGGAACAAGGTAGATGAATTAGCTGTGGAAATAGAGGTTAATAATTATGATCTAATTGGGATTACGGAAACATGGTTGCAGGGTGAGCAGGGCTGGGAGCTTAACATACAGGGGTATTCAGTATTTAGGAAGGATCGACAAAAAAGAAAGGGAGGAGGGGTAGCATTGCTGGTAAAAGAAGGGATAAATGCAATTGAAAGGAAGGATATTAACTCAGTTAATACAGAATCTATATGGGTGGAGCTAAGAAATAGCGAGGGGCGAAAAACATTAATAGGAGTGGTATATAGGCCTCCAAATAGTAAAATAGAGGTTGGGGAGGGCATCACGAGGGAAATTAGAGAAGCGTGCAATAAGAGCACAGCTGTCATCATAGGTGACTTTAACTTACATATAGATTGGAATAGCCTAATCAGTAAAAATAATGAGGAGGAGAAATTCCTTGAGTGTTTAAGGGATGGTTATCTGGATCAATATGTCGAGGAACCAACTCGGGAACAGGCTATATTGGACTGGGTACTGTGCAATGAGAAGGGACTAATTAGTAATCTTGTTGTACGGGGACCCTTGGGTCAGAGCGATCATAACATGATCGATTTCTCACTCGAAATGGAGAGCGAAGAAATTGACTCAGATACTAAGGTCCTGAATTTAAACAAGGGGAATTATGATGCCATTAGACGGGAACTGAGTAGGTCTGATTGGACAACGTTCCTGGGAGGACTGGAGGTAGATAAACAATGGCAAGCATTTAAAGATAGAATGACAAAATTGCAAAAATTGTTTATACCAATCTGGCATAAAAGGAAATCTAAAAAGGTGACTCAACCGTGGATAACAGGGGAAATTAGAGACAGCATAAAATCCAAAGATAGGGCGTATAAAATAGCCAAAAAAAGCGCCAGAGCGGAAGATTGGGAACAGTTTAAGATAGAGCAAAGGAGGACAAAGGGCTTAATCAAGAGGGGCAAAATAGCTTACGAAAGCAAGCTGGCGGAAAATATAAAAACTAACTCCAAAAGCTTTTATAAGTATATCAAGAGGAAAAGACTGGTGAAAACCAAAGTTGGCCCATTGCAGTCAGATACGGGGGAATATATAACGGGAAATAAGGAAATGGCAGACCAACTAAATGCATACTTTGGGTCAGTCTTTACGAAGGAAGACACAAAAAACCTCCCTGGGATATCGGGAAAAATAGGGACATTTGCAAAGGAGGAACTGACGCAAGTCAATATCTCTAAGGATATGGTGTTAAGGAAGCTAAAGGGATTGAAGGCGGACAAATCCCCAGGGCCTGATAACATGCATCCTAGGGTGCTGAAGGAGGTGGCCCTAGAGATAGCGGATGCACTAAGTATGATTTTTCAGAATTCATTAGACTCGGGAACAGTGCCCATGGATTGGAGGGTAGCTAACGTTACCCCACTATTCAAAAAGGGGGGTAGGGAAAAAGCAGGTAATTACAGACCTGTAAGCCTTACATCAGTTGTGGGCAAAATGCTGGAGTCCATCATTAAGGATGAAATAGCGGAGCACTTAGCAAATGGGGACAGGATAGGACAGAGTCAACATGGATTTACAAAGGGTAAATCGTGCTTGACTAATCTGTTGGAATTTTTTGAGGGAGTAACTGGTAAAATAGATGGGGGAGAGCCAGTAGATGTGGTGTACCTGGACTTCCAAAAGGCCTTCGATAAGGTCCCACATAAAAGATTAGCAGGGAAAATTGAAGCTCATGGGATAAAGGGGAAAGTATTGACGTGGATAGAGAACTGGCTGTCAGATAGAAAACAGAGAGTTGGAATAAACGGCTCATTTTCTGAATGGCAGGCAGTAACAAGTGGGGTACCGCAGGGATCTGTCCTGGGTCCCCAGCTGTTCACAATTTACATTAATGACCTGGATCAGGGAGTCGGATGCAGCATTTCCAAATTTGCAGACGACACTAAACTAGGAGGGGGGGTGGGCTCAGAGGAGGAGACCAGGAAGCTCCAGAGCGATTTGGACAGACTGGGTGATTGGGCGGATAAATGGCAGATGCACTATAATGTGGACAAGTGCGAAGTTATCCACCTTGGGTGCAGGAACGGGAGGGCAAATTATTATTTAAATGGCAATAAATTGGGAGAGGGGGAAGTACAGAGAGACCTGGGTGTTCTTGTACACCAGTCACTGAAGGCGAGCATGCAGGTGCAACAGGCGGTCAAGAAGGCAAACGGTATGCTGGCCTTCATAGCAAAAGGGTTGGAATACAGAACAGGGATACCTTGCTGCAGCTGTACAGGGCACTGGTGAGACCACACCTCGAGTACTGTGTACAGTTTTGGTCGCCTCATCTGAGGAAAGATGTTCTTGCCATGGAGGGGGTGCAGCGGCGATTCACCAGGCTGATACCAGGAATGGCGGGATTGACCTATGAGGAGAGACTATGTAGTTTAGGGATGTACACACTGGAGTTTAGAAGATTGAGAGGGGACCTCATAGAAGTGTATAAAATTCTGACAGGTCTAGACAGACTAGATGCAGAAGGAATGTTTCCCTTGGCGGGTGAGAACAGAACTAGAGGACATAATTTAAGGATAAGGGCTAAACCATTTAGGACAGAAATGAGGGGGAATTTCTTCACTCAGAGGGTGGTGAACCTGTGGAACTCATTGCCACAGAGGGCAGTGTACGCCAGCTCATTAAATATATTTAAGAGGGAATTAGATATATTTCTACAGGCAAAAGGGGTTAAGGGTTACGGAGAGAAGGCGGGGACGGGATACTGAATTGGAGGATCAGCCATGATCTCATTAAATGGCGGAGCAGGCTCGAAGGGCCGGATGGCCTACTCCTGCTCCTATCTTCTATGTATCTATGTATGTGCCCGAAGTGGCACTTGCACCTGCCTGGCCCATGTAAATGAGGGGTCCTTGCACTGACCCCATAGACCCTCGGTCGGCAGTAATTTCACCTGCCCCTTAGTTGTGCAGTGTCCCCGAACTTTTCTTGAAATTGGACACAAGTCTCTTTTTATGCACTGAGTTAGCATTATTAGCAGTTTGGAGGGGCAGAGAATGAGGTTGTATTATCTAGTGGGTAGGATCAGCAGTGATGGATTTGATGCCTGACCGGAGTGCTTTCAGCATTTTCCATTTTTATTTCAGATTTCCAGTATCCGCAGTATTTTGCTTTTGTTTAATGGATCTGATCTTTTCTTGCCTTTTTGCATGTTCATACAGCACAGGCAGATGCAGCAGAATATGGGACTAATAATGTGTTCTGTGGCACCCATTGCACTGCTCCAGTTTGGCAATAGGTGCCTGTATTATCAGGTGCTGAGGCCTACTCAGCGACAGATGCATATTGTGCATGAAAATGTGAACAGGAAGTGCTTTGAATGCCTAGAGTCTGTATGAAAGATTGTACACAAAGCTCATTAAGGGCATTAATTTTAATTCAATTAATGTAACACTATATAATGCATCTGGAGTGGCTGAACAGCTCTCCAGATGTTCAACATTAATTTCAAAGGTAGGCTCCTTCTGTTTTGTATAAGGTTCTTAAACTGCACTTTATTTTTTTTTAATTGCTGCCATTACCTGCTCATTATTTTTACTCATAATACTGTAGAGCTGAATAGTTGTTTGTCTGTATTACTGCTGTACACAAAGGAAGTTTAATCTGTACAATCAGCTGCTTAATTCTACACCATCTGATAGCTCAGCCTGTTGGCTCTGTGTCTATGCTTATGCTGTGCTGCCGATATGGGTATTCCTCTCGGCATTCCTCTCTGTTTCCGGTTTTGAAGGAGAATTAGAGGAGCCAAGCTAAACAGATATGTTGGCACTTTCTGTGTATTTAGAATCTGTCCTTACTTTGTACTCATTTGTATAAGGCCAGACATTTGTACATGGGCGTGCAATAAGACACCTGCATGGGCAGACTGATTGTTTATCCAAGGGAGCCATCACAGAATTGAGCATTTTCCTGCAACCACAATTAGAAATTACCTTCATGACAGAGATGGCTCTGTCTGTGGCAATCAAGATATGATGCGGAGAGGACATTCAGCCTCGGATCTGCAGGTAAGCGTTCTCCAAGGCAACCTTAGAAACACACGACAACGCAAAATCATCGAGCAGAAACTGATAGCCAAGTTCCGCACTCATGAAGACGGTCTCAATCGAGATCTTGGGTTTATGTCACGATACATGACGTGATCCGGACTCGAGTCATCGTTAGCTTGTTCACAGATGTGATTCCCAGTAAAAAAGTAAAAATTTTCCCAGTAAAAAAGTAAAAATTTTAAAGCTTTTCGTTTTACATACAGACGGCAGCTTTTGACAGAACCCCTGCGACTACACCTCATTGTCTCAGTTGTATCTTGCTATGTCTTTGATGTGGTACCTTCCTGGCTGACTTAATTAACTTTATCACACCTCGGCAGATAGTCAGGATGATTTAATTTAGTGGTCTGCAATTGTAAGGTACATATGCTTTGTTTTCTATCCATATATGCTTTGGCGATTCTGTATCTAATTTACTTCACCTGAGGAAGGAGCAATCGATAGCTCCGAAAGCTTGTGATTTCAAATAAAACTGTTGGACTATAACCTGGTGTTGTGCGACCTCTCAATGCAATCAAGATAGCCACTGCCTTTGACTTTGGCTCCATAGAGTCCTTCCAAGCAACAAACCTGCAGTGCACAGTTGCATCATGCAGTTCACAGATGCCTTATTTTTCATACAGGCTGAGGTCATACTTGACAACTTGTGGTTGTCAGCAGTCAATCATCACAGCTTAAGGACATTGTTGTAGGATTTCCTTAGGGAAGTGTCTTTGGCCCAACACTTAATCTGGCAGCACATTTGTAGACCTAGTTTTTCTTTGCAAATCCCACTGTTTATGCTTAGAAATAGAGAGTAGAAAGCTTGTATGTTGAGGAACCAATTAGGGAACAGGCTATTTTAGATCTGGCATTGTGCAACGAGAAAGGGTTAATTAATAACCTTGTAGTAAAAGGGCCCCGAGGGAAGAGTGACCATAATATGATAGAATTTTATATTGAGTTTAAAAGTGATTTAGTTAAATCCGAAACTAGGGTCTTAAATCTAAACAAAGCAAACTATGTAGGTATGAAGGGCGAGTTGGCTAAGGTAGATTGGGAAACTACATTGAAAGGTATGATGGTAGACAAGCAATGGCTAGCATTTAAAGAACTAATTTACAACAAATATACATTCCTTTAAGGCACAAAATCCCCACAGAAAAAGTGGTCCAACCGTGGCTAATGAGAAGTTAAAGATAGCATTAGATCAAAGGAAGAGGCTTATAATGTTGCCAAAAAGAGCAGTAAGCCTGAGGATTGGGAGGATTTTAGAATTCAGCAAAAGAGGACCAAGAAATTGATAAAGAAAGGGAAATAGAATATGAGAGTAAACTAGCAAGAGACATAAAAACAGACTGTAAAAGTTTCCATAGGTATGTAAAAAGGAAAAGATTAGTGAAAGTAAATGTGGGTCCCTTACAGGATAAGACAGCAGAAATTATAATGGGCAATAAGGAAATGGCAGGGAAATTAAACAAATACTTTGGGCTGGATTTTCATAGGGCCGTTGAGGCGGGATTGGAGGCGTGTGGGGGGTTAAAATTGCAGAAACTGGTGGGCGGGCCCAAACCCGCCTCCATCCCGCCTCCACACAATTTTGATGAAATCGTGTCTACTGGTCCCGTCTCCGTCCCGCCTCCAAGAGGTGGGAGAGGCCATTAATGCCCTTAACAAGCCCTAAATTGGCTCTGTAATGCCATTTTGATAGTTATTTGCTAGTTTAACCCTTTTCCCACATGAAGCACGCCTGATCTGAAACCTGGCGGGAGCACAAGTGGATTGCTGACTATCAGCTGCAGCTCAACCATTAAATAGGAGATTTGATCAGCCATCATTTGCAGGTGGCAGAACTTTGTCACAGGTCTGGGGGAACTTTTAGAAGGCATAACCACAGCTCTGGAAGTTTTGAGCCTGACACCCATCTCCAGTGTGACCTCCTGGGAAACCCCTCTCGCCACCTTCATTGAGCGCTTCCTCAACTGAGGCATATACCAGAAGCATGGGAGCCATTTATTTCCTTCCCTTCTGGGCATCAGATGAGGACGAACACCAGCTGCAGCACCAGCAGAACCATGAACAACAGCAGCACCAACAGCAGCAGCGCCAAGCTGCTGCTCACCTGCCTGCTTGAAGCTGCACAGGCTAGAAGGGGCCAGCGCATGGAAGGCTGTCGGCGCAGGAGATACCCCCCAAACAGGGTCTACAGACACAGGGTCAGCTATCACAACATGTCTGAGCAGCAGTGCCAAAGGCGGCTCCGACTTTCGCGAGAGGTAGTGGGTGACATCTGCGCAATGCTGCAACAAGACCTGGAGCCCAGAGGACCAGGTGGACACCCCTTACCAGTGGCAGTCAAAGTCACCACCGCACTCAACTTTTTTGCCTCAGGCTCATTCCAGGGATCAGCAGCAGACATCAGCGGCATCTCCCAGGCGGCCGCATACACCTGCATCACGCAGGTAACCGATGCCCTCTGCCATTGCGCACAATCACATCCATTTCACCAAGGATCGAGCAAGTGTCACGGCGCGTGCGGTTGGATTAGCTAATCTGGCAGTCTTTCCAAGGGTGCAGGGCGTCGTTGACTGCACACATGTGGCCCTTAAGGCACCCCATCGCAATCCAGGTATTTTTGTCAACCGCAAGGGCTTCCACTCCCTCAACGTTCAGCTGGTGTGTGACCACAAGGAGGTAGTTTTGCATGTTTGTGCCAAGTACCCCGGCAGTTGCCATGACTCCTTCATACTGCACCAGTCTAGTGTGCCTCCTCTATTCAGTCCGCCAGACCAACTTAACGGATGGCTACTTGGAGACAAGGGCTATCCCCTGAAGACGTGGCTAATGACGCCGTTGAGGAGCCCATCCAACGCAGCTGAGGAGAGCTACAACTCCAGCCACATTTCCACCAGAGCCATAATCGAGCAAACCATTGGAATGCTGAAGATGCGCTTCAGATGCCTGGATAGATCAGGTGGAGCCCTGCAATACTCAGCAGCCAGGGTCTCCAGAATCGTTGTGGTTTGCTGTGCACTTCACAACATGGCACAGCGTCGTGGCTTGCAGATGCCAGAGGACCAAGTGGCTCCTCACATAGCCTCCTCAGATGAGGAGGAGGAGAGAGAGAACGAACATCTTGCAGAGGCCCATCAACCAGCGGCAGCATTACGCGAGCCCATAGCTGCCTGGAATGCAAGGAATGCACTCATCTTGGCCAGATTTGCTTAGCTAGACAATCAAGCACTTTTGCCTCGCAGCTTCTTACCAGAGCTTCGACAGCGGATCCCTAACAATTTGACCACCATACTGACAATTGCAAGTTATCCCAAGGCCTCATTGTGGAAGTCCCATTAGCAAAATGACAGATGCCACAACTGCAGCAGTAGCCAGAGTTTTTATTTACACTGGCTTTTTTACATTAAACATCAAATTTCACCCAAGTGACTACCCTTGTGATTATTTGTGCAGTATCTTTCTCTTACGCGTGCTCCTACGTGGTGCTTCCCCTGTGGCTTCAGCAGAGGTGGAGGCCCCCTGCTCAGTTTGTTGCTGCTCCTGTCTCGACACCTTTGGTGGGCGTCCTCTGGGGTTGCGAACCTGTGAGGGCTCGCCAACAGTCTGCTGCTCCTGCGGCTGTGCAGGGGTTGAGACGCCAATCTCAGTTGGGTGCAGACTCGGGTGCGGACTCTGACCGAGGACTTGTCAGTGGCATGGAAGTGTGAGCGCTTGGAGAGGAGCCCCCACCTCCTTGTTCTCTGCCACCATCATCCCTCTCATGGGTCAGATTATGGCTCTGGTGGAAATGTGGCTGGAGTTGTAGCTCTCCTCAGCTGCGTTGGATGGGCTCCTCAACGGCGTCATTAGCCACGTCCACCTCAGCGCTTGCAAGTGGATTGAGAGCACCTTGCTGCACATCAGGGGGGCCATGGGGACCCGTATCTGCACTGGAAGTCCTACTCGGAAGGACTTCCATGAAGGTCTGGTTTCTGTGTTCAATAGATGACCATCGCTCCTCCAGAGATGTCATTCTATTCTGAACACTCACCATGTTTTCTGCACTCTGGCAACTTATCTCCTCCATGGCCGCAGCCATCCTCTCGTCTACTGTACCCATCCTTTTGCCGGAGGTTGCCATCCTTTCCATGGTGATGCGTTCATGCGCTAATGACTCCACAAAGGCTCTGCTCATGTTCGCAATGGACTCCTCCATTCGCTCCACACTCGCAGCGACGCTGGAGACAAAACCTGCCAGAGACTCCTGCATCTATTCCTGGAGTTCCAGCACCGCTGATCTTGTGGATGGACCCAGAGGCAGAGCCGAGCTAGGAGAGTCCTGCGCCCTCCGACTAGGACTCTCCACTGTCTCCACCATCTGCTGATGCTCACTTGTGAGCGGTGATGCACCAGGTGACAACACTACTCTATGTCCCGAGGGTCCCACCGAGGTGTGAATCTCTGCGCTGGTGCAGAGTGCGCTGAATTCTGATGACGCTGCGCCCTCAGAGGTTGCAGCTTCCTCTGAGGAGTCTGGATGCTCAGGCTCTTCCTCCTGGCTAGTGGGGATGGGTGCTTGCGATGGTCCTGTGGGGGAGTAAACGAAATAATCAGAGATGTGATGCCAAGGTTACATGCACATTGCATATTGCAGATGATCATAAATCCATCTGTTAGAGCTTCAGATTAATTATCAGCGACTCATGCAATGGCAATGAGAGAGATGGAACACTCTTCTGTCACCAGCTTGCTGTGATGCACCCGTCTGTCCGTCCCCCACTTGCGTATCGTCCTCCACTCCCACGATCTCCAGGACCGCATCCTCCCCAGGGGGTGAGCTGGGCTAATGAAGGTGGCCTTCCTCCTGTCCTGGCTCTTTCCCTTTTATTGTGAGCTCTCTTTTCCTGCAATGAGGGAGACAAGTGAAGTTTGAGTGAGATTGAAGGAGTGAGTGTAGAGAATCCATAGCATAGATGCTTAGAAGGAGACAAAGATGGAGTGAGGTGGCAAGACCAAGGGCCCTCCCTGTTATTTTCATAGCATGACAGTGATAGGTAGTGTGAGGGCTGCATAGTCGAATAGTAAGGTGAATGTGACCATAGAGGGAGAGGGAATGGGTAAGGGTGCATGGATGTCAGTGTCAAGTGGGATATGGAGGAAGAGGTTGCTAAAGCTGAGTGCTGGTGAGGAGAGGCAATGGGGATCAGATTGAGGGTGAAGGGAAAGTCATACTCACTTTTGCAGTGCGTAGAAGGTCATGAAACCTCTTCCTGCACTGAAGCCAGGTTCTGCGGGTTATAGACAAAGAGTTGACCTCCTGGGCGACCTGGACCCACACAGCCTTGGTCTGCTGGGGAGGCTTCTTCCTCCCTGAGGAAGGGAAGAGCACCTCTTTGTTGGCTCTTGCTCCCTCCACTAAAGCTTGCAGGGCAACGTCATCGAACCTGGGTCTTTGGCTGGCCATTCCTCCTGCAGTTGCCTCTAAGATACAAGTCCAAAAGGTTGGCAGTCTGCAGAAGAAGCAAGGCTTGTTGCAGACCTTAAATGCAGCAGCAATGATGAAGTCATCGGAGGCGACTTTCAGACTGGAATAACTCATTGGCCATGGGTTCCCACACGTTGGAACTCAATTGGCCAATTAAGTTAAAAATCGCATCATTCTCCCACATCGATCTAGATGCGGGTGGGCAACACGAAAAGCGGATAACACGACCCCAACCCACCCCAGTATCAAAATCCAGCCCTTTGTGTCTGTCTTCACAGAAGACGACGCAAAAAACCTTATGGAAATAGTGGAGAACCAAGGGTCTAGCGAAAATGAGGAATTGAAAGAAATAAGTATTAGTAAAAAAAAATAGTACTGGAGAAATTAATGGGACTGAAAGCCAATAAATCCCCTGGACCTGATGGCCTACATCCTAGGATTTTGAAAGAGCTGGCTACAGAGATAGTAGATGTACTGGTTGTCATCTTCCAGTTTGACCATTTGTGTAGTGATAGCTCTATTAACCTGGTTACTATCCATGATTGTTGAGGAGACTTTTGCTATATCTGCACCGTTCTCAGCAGTTTGTTTATGTATAAACTTGACCCGGTGAGCCTGTTAAGAACTTGCATTTATTTACATTGTGATTTTAACATCGTAAATGTCCAAAGGTACTTCTCAAAGCCAGAATGGATGAGAGCTGGTAAGATGGAAGGATTTAAGGAGAGTCCTAAAGTGCTACCTCTCTGTCCATGTTCAAAAGCCTCCTCACGACACACCTCTTGATCATGCCTTCAGTCACTTCCCCAGTTCTTTTACTACTATGTTCCATTCACAATGTAAATGCAAGTTGTTCTTCTTAACTGACTTACTGTTGAAATTGCAAACCTAATAGGCTAATTGATGGGTCAAAGTGCTGACATAAACAACAGGGAATAAACAGAGAAGCTTTAAGAAGACATTGGTGCAAGAAGATGTCTTTCTGGTCACCACTTTCGGTGGTGGAGAGCACAAAGATGTAGAAAACTTTTGGTCTATATCAAGATACCTGAAATTTGGCCTTCATACTCTCTGAAACATGTCTATTTCAATGACACCTTGGAAATGTTCCATGTGACAATGTATTAACTTGCTTGGTTAATAATACTTATGTCCAGCTAAGTAGGATTTGCTTTGTGAAAAATAAATATATAAAAATGTCATGTTTGTCTCACTGAAATCAGGAAGGTTTTTGAGAAAGAAAAGAAAAAAGTTCAGGCAGATGTTTTAAGAAGTTTTCTGAGGGACTATTTGGAGAACAATCTCCAAGCAGAAGAAGTGTTGAGGGAAAGTTGAAAGTTTATTAAAAAAAAAATTAGGCCCCAAATTTCCACAGTGAGTTGCATCGCTGTTATGCCAATGAAAAAAGATTTGTTTCCACTGGTGTTCTGGAGAGATAGTTACACAAGTGTTTCTGGGGTCATCTCATTTGCATGCCAATTGGAATAGTCAGTGTCATAAATCCAGGTAAAATGGGTGGAATTAGTTGGAGTGCATGAAAACGAGTGCAGCCTTTAAAAAGTCAGTCCAGCCAGCACACTTCAGCAGCAGAGTGGGCAATAACCAGGTAAGGAACAGTGTTTGGCTCACTCATTTGAGACTCAGCTAACTTTATTGCATGATTCAGGCGCAGTAACTTGTCTATATGGGAGCAGGAAGTTACAAAGGGACATAGACTAACTGAGTGGGCAAAATTATGACAGATAGCATTCAATATGGGGAAATGTGAGGTCACCCATTTTGGATCTGAGAAAGACAAATCAGAATATTTTCTTAATGGTGAGAGAATAAGAGTTGTGGAGGAGCAAAGGGATTTAGCAGTCTATGTACACAAATCACAAAGTTAGTGTACAGGTACAAAATGTAATCAAAAAGGCTAATGGAATATTGGCTTTTAGCTCAAGGGCATTGGAATACGAAAGAGAGGAAGTGATGCTTTAGTTGTACAGAGCCTAGTCAATATCTCTAAGGATATGGTGTTAAGGAAGCTAAAGGGATTGAAGGCGGACAAATCCCCAGGGCCTGATAACATGCATCCTAGGGTACTGAAGGAGGTGGCCCTAGAGATAGCGGATGCACTAAGTATGATTTTTCAGAATTCATTAGACTCGGGAACAGTGCCCATGGATTGGAGGGTAGCTAACGTTACCCCACTATTCAAAAAGGGGGGTAGGGAAAAAGCAGGTAATTACAGACCTGTAAGCCTTACATCAGTTGTGGGCAAAATGCTGGAGTCCATCATTAAGGATGAAATAGCGGAGCACTTAGCAAATGGGGACAGGATAGGACAGAGTCAACATGGATTTACAAAGGGTAAATCGTGCTTGACTAATCTATTGGAATTTTTTGAGGGAGTAACTGGTAAAATAGATGGGGGAGAGCCAGTAGATGTGGTGTACCTGGACTTCCAAAAGGCCTTCGATAAGGTCCCACATAAAAGATTAGCAGGGAAAATTGAAGCTCATGGGATAAAGGGGAAAGTATTGACGTGGATAGAGAACTGGCTGTCAGATAGAAAACAGAGTTGGAATAAACGGCTCATTTTCTGAATGGCAGGCAGTAACAAGTGGGGTACCACAGGGATCTGTCCTGGGTCCCCAGCTGTTCACAATTTACATTAATGACCTGGATCAGGGAGTCGGATGCAGCATTTCCAAATTTGCAGACGACACTAAACTAGGAGGGGGGGTGGGCTCAGAGGAGGAGACCAGGAAGCTCCAGAGCGATTTGGACAGACTGGGTGATTGGGCGGATAAATGGCAGATGCACTATAATGTGGACAAGTGCGAAGTTATCCACCTTGGGTGCAGGAACGGGAGGGCAAATTATTATTTAAATGGCAATAAATTGGGAGAGGGGGAAGTACAGAGAGACCTGGGTGTTCTTGTACACCAGTCACTGAAGGCGAGCATGCAGGTGCAACAGGCGATCAAGAAGGCAAACGGTATGCTGGCCTTCATAGCAAAAGGGTTGGAATACAGGAACAGGGATACCTTGCTGCAGCTGTACAGGGCACTGGTGAGACCACACCTCGAGTACTGTGTACAGTTTTGGTCGCCTCATCTGAGGAAAGATGTTCTTGCCATGGAGGGGGTGCAGCGGCGATTCACCAGGCTGATACCAGGAATGGCGGGATTGACCTATGAGGAGAGACTATGTAGTTTAGGGATGTACACACTGGAGTTTAGAAGATTGAGAGGGGACCTCATAGAAGTGTATAAAATTCTGACAGGTCTAGACAGACTAGATGCAGAAGGAATGTTTCCCTTGGCGGGTGAGAACAGAACTAGAGGACATAATTTAAGGATAAGGGCTAAACCATTTAGGACAGAAATGAGGGGGAATTTCTTCACTCAGAGGGTGGTGAACCTGTGGAACTCATTGCCACAGAGGGCTGTGTACGCCAGCTCATTAAATATATTTAAGAGGGAATTAGATATATTTCTACAGGCAAAAGGGGTTAAGGGTTACGGAGAGAAGGCGGGGACGAGATACTGAATTGGAGGATCAGCCATGATCTCATTAAATGGCGGAGCAGGCTCGAAGGGCCGGATGGCCTACTCCTGCTCCTATCTTCTATGTATCTATGTATCTATGTAGCCTAGGTTACACCCCGTCTGGAGTACTGCATTCAGTTTTGGACACTAAACCCCAGGAAAGATAGATTGGCCTTGGAGGGAGTACATTGCAGATTCATCAGAATGATGCTGGGCTTAAAAGGTTCAATTTATGAGGGGAAGTTGCATAAACCTGGTTTGTATGTCTTGGGCTTATAAGGTTGAGGGGTGATCTAATCAAGCTCTTTAAACTGATGCCCAACAAGGAGAAGGCAATGCAGCTTGTGGGAGGCACTCAGCTCTTGCCATGGGAGATGGCAAAGTTGATGACATATTACCAGCACCAGGCAGTGACAGAACACCTACACTGTTGCCCTTGATATCCCTGTGAAAATCCACAAGGGTGTAAAGCTCACACATTCTTAGCTTCTCCTTCCCTTTCCTGCAGATCCACCATAGCAATGGGGGGGCAGAGGAGGAGGAAGATGATGAGCAGCAGGACAGATATTTCTTCCTGGTCGATTATGATGACAACTATGGTGATAAAAAGGATAATGAGGGCCAGGTCAGCCAAGAATTCTTGCAGCATGATCCTTTCCAGCGTTCATCTGCCCCAACTCAGTCTCTCTAGCACTTCCTTCCTCACTCCCAGGCACCAGCTTAGATACTTTCACCTGGATTCACAGAACTGGAGGAGTGGGGTGAGGATGTGCCACCTTCCCTATGAAGCTGGAGAAAAAAGTTCCCCATGGCTTTGGAGTCATGGCACCCAGAAAATCATGGATACTCACTTGAAAAGATGTATGTTCAAGGAACATTGTATCTATGTGCAGGCTGCGAGGTAAATCTCGTAGCAGACACTAATGTAACGAATGACAGCTTGATTGGAATCTGAAGTAGATCCCCCATCTAAGAAGTGAGCAGGATCCAGTCAGTGCCTCCATCTCTATGGAAGCACAGACTACAGTGCTGGTGGCAATGGGGAAGGGAATAGAGCACAACCTGCATCATGTCTTCAAGACCATTGAGACTGCTGTGCCTCAGGCTTTCAGGATCTGATAGCTACCATTAGGCCATCTCTCCTGCCGATTAGTTGCGTCACAGATCCAGGGGCCAGTGGAACAGTGATGGCTGTCGTCTCTCAGGACTGCAGCATATGCCAGCCCTCCAGCCTTCTCCCATGTTCCACTGGCCTGGTGCTCTGAGGGAGATGAAGCCAGTCTGCCCAGAGCAAGCTCCAGAGCTGCAGCCAGCAGTGGCTCCCTGCCAGGAGCAAGCTGCCATGGGATGAGGGCCACTTCAGTCCCATGAGCCTTTTGTAGAGCATGAGCTGCCAACCGCCTCCCACAATCCTGGCGCTCAGGTGGCACCTAGAAGCACAAGGATAAAAAAAAAAGACATGTACAGGCACCCAGGGGAAGCACCGTGTTAAAGAGTAGGATGATTGTGTCTACTTTGTAAATCACTAATAAAATAGAATGTGCCCAGACATAGCACTTGGTTATTGATGGTTAGAGACTTGGTGCTGATGTCTTCATTCAGGAGATGATTATTGGCACACTCACTTATGTAGGGGCAAAAAGGGCTAATATGTTGTCATGTGGTAGATGGGTAATGGATTGAGGGAATACCTCTATTTGAAAGTGGGGGAGAAAGAGGTAAGCGGTGATATAAAAGGTAGAGTGCGTTACATGGAAGACTTCAGTGACGACTTGTGCTGTAATGCCTCTTGACGAAATAAGTCTCCTTTGATCCATCCTGTTCTGCTGCTCCTCCTCCATGATAACATACAAGGTTATGGCAATAGGAAATGCCACACCTGCTCCAAGGAAGCCCTCACTGTGGGTGGTAGTTCTAAAATCTGCTGGCAGTTTGACCCCAAGAAGCATCAAACAAATCCCAGGTTGGGCAGAAATGGCTTCCACCCGATTTCAGAATTTGCTCAGCAGCACCACTGAGTAATGAGAACCTGTAACTACATACAGACTCAAAGAAGTACTCTTCTAATTTAGTCATATTGTTTTGTGATACCGAAAATGCTACCTAGTCCAGAATAAGCAGTACATACAGGTGTCACAGGCAAAGGAGATGCATGCAAAACTCCAGCATGCTTATTGCCTAGCCTCAGCACTAGTCCAAATCCCACTCAAAAATCACTGATTTTTCCCAGCACTCAACTATTAACTGGAAATTGCTTATGCCATGGCACCTACCCATCTTCTCCCAGCTGAAATGAAAAAGCAATTAAAACAGAAAAGCAGGAGAGAATAGGAGGTAAAATAGAAGTCAAGAGGAGGAGGAAGGCACTAACAAAACAAGACATTGAGACTTGCTAACAGAAAGACAATAGGTAGACTGTTCTGCTAACTTTCCAACATGAGCTGCACTATGGGAGATTCACTAGTACGTAAAAAACTCATTTATGGTTATGCTCACAGACCAAAAAATAAATTAGTACATAAATAGTATTTTCCTCATCAATTGCAGGTAGTTAAATAACTGTGTCCCTCATCTACCAGAATTACATCTGTGTGTCTAATGTACTGTAGTTGCATAAATAAACAATTGTTTACATATAGTTAGTTGCATTATTCTTCCCCTCAGATTGAGTTAAAGTTTATGGTTTGTTTTATTTTGATGTTTTCATACAAAAGAAAAACAAATGCAGTTACCTTAAGTTTTGACCTTTCCTATTGACCAAGTTGGATACATTTTTGTTAGGCAAGGGTATCAAGAGATATGGAGCAAAGGCAGGTAAATAGAGTTGAGGTACAGGTCAGTCATGATCTAATTGAATGGCATCAAGGGGCTGAATGTTTTAAGCAGAAGGGTATGGTGAACAAAACATTTAAAAAAAACTTAGTGAAAATACACCAACTGGAATGAGAATTGCATATGAAACAGAAATGGTTAGTTACAGTAGCAGTGATGGGAAAAGGACAGATTCTCCTCTCCTCCCCCCCCCCCCCCAACATGATAGATCAGGAATATACTTGTCTCAGAATTCTGTAAGTTGATTTTACATTATTTTTTTTAATGATAGTGTTTCCACTTAAATGCTCAAAGATGCTTGAATGATTGCAGAAGATTAACCCTATTAGGTGACTAGATGTGTGCAAGCATAGATCAGATCAGTCAATACTCATACAAACAAAAATGTTCTAGACAGTCTGAAGTTAGTTTGGCGATTTGGTATATATTTTAAGAGGTTACTGTCGGAAACGGTCAAGTGACCAAGTAGTCAAGTGCTCGGGAGTTAAAACTATTTACCTACACAGATGGGAGTTTACATGCCATATTCTATCCATGGTCCTGGTCTTGAAAGCATAGGACTTATTTTCTTTCAGGTAGTTGCAGTGTTGATTTACAGCTCCTACAAACCAGGGCTAAAATTACATACAAATACCACTAATAAGTGAGTTAGATATTTCAAAAATAGGGCTTCTGAGATAGTAATTCACTGAAAAGTAAAAAAACGGGAATATAACCTATTCACAACTTTCAGTCAACCTCTCTTCTCCATGGAGAGAACAGGCTGTTGATCAGTGACTGGAAGAATCAGCAAAAAAACAACTCTGGAGAACTAGAGGGAACAGTGCAGAGAATGAATCATGCAAGAATCTCAAATGTGGCAGACCAGAGAAGGGGCTCAAGGAGATACAAGACTGTCTAGGATAAGCAAGTGACACGTGGGAGAGCACCATTTCAGCAATTAACCCAATAGATCCAAAGTGGAACCTATTTTTGGATTCTAATCATGTAAATACTGAAGTTGCAGAGGCCACACTTTCATGACACAAGTCAACACTCTTGTAGTGCATAAACAGTTACATTTTATTTAATTTTTTTCTATATAAAGCAAAGAAAATGAAAAAATCATAATAGATTTTCAATTTTTCCATTTTTATCTTTTTGAAATGTAATAAAGTTATAAAACAAGTACTTGCAACAGAAGAAATATTAGCTTACTAAAATACAATCTTTATAATTCTATGAAAGACCTTCAATTTAATAGCAAATGAGATATATATCTGCATATATAAATAAGATGTGCAGTATTTACAAAACTATACAGGAACACTAATAGAAAAAAAGGTGTGATAAGCAGTAGAGAAATAATCAAAATGAAAGCACTGGAGAAAAGAAGGCCATTTACAGTCAATTTGCAACCATCACTTCTGTTTCACCTCTAAGCCACCAGTAGCTGTAAAAAATAGCTTTAGTTAGTTCTTTTGCATAGGAGACTCAGTAACATATGAAAATGAAAGTCAAACTTGCATTTCACACGAGTCTCAGTTTTTTTTTTAAAAAAGGGTCCAATAAAACAAAGCCTTTGGAATTTCATTCTCTCTTTATCTCGACTTTCTTGCTCCTTGGAACGAGGAATACACTGCCATCGCTGGTCTGCTGCAGCGAGTATTCACTGGGAGAATACGGATTTCCATCTTCATCTCGTAGCATACTAAAAACCTCATGATACAGATTGTTCAGCTGCTGTTTGATCTGGTGAAGGTTTTTGGCATGCTCCCCCTTTTCTTGGAGGAGCTCCTCCTTCTCATCTTTAAGGTGATCCAGATCGTGTTCGAGTCCCATTATGCTTTCGAGTTTACGCTTGCGGCAATTCTGAGCCGCCACCTTGTTTTTGCCACGGCGACGGATATCACGAATGAGTGCAAGCTGGGCCTCACCAAGCTGGTACTTGGACACCATTTCATTGAAATCATCAACAGGAAGGTTAACAATCTTTCTGACAGAGAAAGGAACATTCAGTGCTTTAGCCCGCTGCTCATCCCTAGTAAGCCGAGCTTCCAACCGTTTGGAATGTTTGTCTTTGGTGAATGGGGCTTTACTGTGGCCAGGACTCACTGGCAGATCATCCTTTGGTCCTTCAGAGTAAAGGTTCAGGCTAGTATTTGACTGTGTAAGATCATGAAGAGAGGGTGCCCGATAGTGACCGTCATTTTCAAACTGCATTGGGTACAGCTCAGCAAATTCAGGTTGAACACTCCCAGGACTGCATTCCATGTCATCCATGTCAGAGTCACTGTAACCATTAGAAGCATCTCCACAAACAGATGATTGCATTGAATTACCTGGAGAGGCTCCACCAGGGCTTGAGCCCATAGACAGGCCAGAGTCTGAATCAAGAATTTCAGGCAAATTTGGTGGCTGCTTACAATCAAAATCTTTATTCACTTCCAAGTGAGAGATGCTGATTTGTTCAAGAAGAGGATCATCCAGAATGCTAGTAAGCGATTCATTCATCTTGGTACCTTGGGAAATGTTGCTGCTTTTCTGGGTATTCAGAGACGTAGAGAAAAGCAGGTCACTGAAATGATTATTGCTGAATGGAAGGTTCATACTATCTGAAACATTTGATTTGAGCTGGAGGAGTGTGGGGCTTGCAGGTGGCATTACTTCTTCATAGGGACCATCAAAGAGAGAGAGGAAACTAGTGTTGCTGCCTATCATATGGTCAGCTGGCAGATTTGCACCAAGGCTGTAGCTGTCACTTTGCATTTCAGAAGTTTTGCTCTTGGAAGTATATCCTGTAGATCCAGTACTAGTAACATTCTCATTCTGCATGCACAGCCACTGTACAGAAAAAGCACACACACAAACACATCAGGAAGAATCAAGATATAACTTTTTTTTTAATAAAAAGGTGAAGGTAATAGTGTTGCCTGAAGTGAGTTCGAGGTGTGTAAGATTTATGAAAGGTAGAGAAGATGTTTCCACTTGAGGGAGACCAAAACTTGGGGCCATAAATACAAGAGTGTCACTAAAAAAAAACAAAAAGGAATTCAGAAGAAACTTCTTTACCCAGAGAGTGGTTAGAATGTGGAACTTGCTACCACATGGAGTAGTTGAGGCGACTAGCATAGATGCATTTAGGGGAAGCTGGATAAACACACGAGGGAGAAAGGAATAGAAGGTTATCCTGATAGGCTTGGAAGAGTGCTGGGAGGAGGTTCGTATGGAGCATAAATACCGTCACAGGCCAGTTGGGCCGAATAGCCTGTTTTTGTGCTGTAAATTCTATGTAAAATAGTGCAGAAACTTGCTTTCACATGGGTCAGGCTGCATCTATTCAAAAAGTCAGCAAAAAATTTCATATGCAACTGCTGAATATTTAACCAGCAGGACTAATTCCAAAGGCAAAATAAGAAACTGCCTGAAATTGTAGTAGTAAATATCTATAAAAATAAAATTGAGCGTTTAATAATGTAATTAGCTGACTTTGGTAGAAATTTTTGTCCCGGTTACAGGAGCAAGTGCAAGAAACAAGCATGTTCTCAAATAAATTGCCCCCTATTTGTTTGTTAAAGATACTAAGAATACAATAAATGTTTAGCTTAAAAAAATTATTCAAATGTTAGAAGGTCCTGATGCTATAAATTTGGTGATGTTGATGTAATGAGGGAGTGTGAAGCTTTCTACATAACCTGTCAAAATCATGCTGACAGTCAGCAAGTGCAAAAAAGCCACAGACAGCCAGCGGCCTATGTGATTTTACTGCATTAGATACATTTCTCAAATCACTTTAGAGTATTGACAGTCTGCACAGGGACCTAACTCCTAACACTGAAAAGTTATTATGAAAGACACAAAGACTAAACATTAATCTGGAAAATTTCCTGTCTTATACATTCCTTCCCTTTAAATAATTATACTCGCTGTGCTGTCATTAACTTAGTCTCAACTCTCAAGATAAAATGTAGCTTTTGTAAATTAGAGGAAAGTAAGAGTTTATACATACACCACCACCGCCCGCCCCCCCCCCCCCCAATATATTTTCTCTCATGCAATAATTACACTCAAATAGTACTGCACACTATGATTAAATCCTCCATACCAAATGTAGATACACTCTGCAGGATGAAAGCTTTTATTGTTTAAAATGTCCACTTATCTGCATTTAAACACACATACACACAAATTAAGGTCACATAATATGCATTTGAAGAAAGAAAGTAAATGGAGCTGGACCCTGAATGTCAGATTAATATCCTCTGAGACAATGGCAGGTTTGTTCTGTGAACAAATGGTTTATTACAGGTCTGAATTCTTTGGGTGTTTGTTACATCCATGCTCCCTCTGTATTGAGTGCTGAATTCAGCTATTGTATTTACCTGAAGCTCCGGGATCGAGAGCAGCTCTTGCCAGGTTTGCTCCAAGTCCTCCAGAGAGTTTGATTCAGGTGCTGCAGATGGAAGGTTCGAAGTAGTTCCTTGCTGTGTCTGATGAGGAGCCATTGGCTGTGGACTGCTCTGAGCTGGAACTGGAACGGGAGGTTCAAGTGCAACTGTACGAGACTAGAAACAATAAGTTTTTTTTAATTTTTTTTAAAAAAAGAGCCCTTTGCTGCTGCCCAACCCTTACAGTAAACCTTACATTTCCTGAGTTATGTTGCAAAAATCTTAGAGGAACTATTTAGGTTCCCTGAATCTCTATGGTTACATTTCCTCATAAAAGCTGCCACAGTGTTTCAGTTATTGTGACTAGAACAGTAAAACCAGAAGGTAACACTGTAGTGTATCTATAGTTCTTACAGTAAAAGTTTTGCATTTTTAAAAAATTCACCCGATAGCCACTTTTAAAGTACTGCATTTATTTCAGAAACATCCAAATTCTAAATGAATTTCTGTTCTAACAGGGCAACTAAAAGCAAGTGCCTTATAACCACAGGAACTGACACATTTTCAAAATTTCACACAGTTATTATAAAGATAAACATTAGGAACCCAGCAAATACACAACACCTTTCTAGGGTTTACAGTTAGATGGTAGGACTGGTTATAAAAGGACTCACCTCTACGTCCTCTACAAATGGAAATGATTCTGCAAGAAGCTGCATGCATTCATCAAATGACAAAGCTCCATCATCTCTCTCTCTTGTATTTGCAGTCTGAATTAAAATTGGTCGGCAACCAAATATTTTTTAAAAAGGAGTGGGGAGAGAAGAAAAATAAAGTTTAATATGATGTTTTTGCATATATTTATATACAGATCTATACAAGAATTAGATGCATTTCTAAATTAGTTTTCATAAAGCTGTAGTGGAAGAGCAAAGTAGTTCCTGAAGCTGTACTTCATACAGGGCTGTTAAAGTCTTTGTACCTGTGCAGGTTCTGTAATTCCTCCTGGGATTTCAGGTTCACTGTGCTTTGCAGGCCGAATGGCAACAAATTCGCCTGTCTCTTCATCTAACTGCAGCTGTGCCAGTAGAGCCTTCTCTTGTTCCTTCTGCAACTGCTCCTGCTTTTCCTTCTCAAGTTTCTTCTGTTTCTCTAGCTCATACTCCTTTTGTCTGTAGTTATAATCAAAATCTTCACGGACAACACCAAGGTCGATGTCCTGCCTCCACAGGATGTCAATTAAATCTATGTTCTGTTTAAAAAAAAAAGCAAGTCAAATTAGAAGTGCGGTAGTGAACTGCATCAATTCACTTTGGTCGCAGTTACAATACATAAATAACCCCACAGGTTGGTATAAATATCAAAATCTTCACGGACAACACCAAGGGTTAGGTAGAAATACTTAACCATTTCCAGACAACATATTTCCATTTAATGTCACACTCTGCGATACCCAAAAACAGTTCAGAATTCACAGTAGTAATTGTGTTTCAGCTAAGGCAAGGTGTTGGTTACTAAAGAAGAAAAGGCTGAATGCCTTGTAGTGTATCAGAGTTTGAAATACCCATGATTTTCAGTCTCAAACAAAAATATCAGTCCTGCTCAAATGGACATCTGTGTGCCAAAGAATTTCAGTAATCTTTTAAGGTTTAAAGTGCTGCATCAGTAAACAAGGTGATGAACTCCAATAAAGGTACCAATTTTTTTTCCTTGAATGGCATTAGGTGCAGAAATTAGGTCGCAATCTATGGTAATTGATTTTTGTTTTATGAATTTTTCTACAAATGATCAGAAAGTTTTAGTTAGCCACATTTTCTTTCTATATATAGTCTTGCCATCTTGATTTCAAACATTTTTACAAGCCTGAAATTTGAATCCAGAGTTCCACAGCCAAGAGCATAGAGCAAAGTTTTGCAAGGAATGAAACAGACAGCCATTAATTTTAAGGTTCAATTTAAGCAAGAACTAAACATAGCTTTTGGTGAGAGCAGAGGACAAAGAGAGACACATGCAGTATGCAATTTGTGAAAGCTATTGTTTGAGCATAAAGCAACTAGCTCCTAAGTTCAACCCTGATTAAAACACTTTATAAATGTTCATATGTACAGATACATAGTGAAATGAATATGAAGCATTGGCATTTCACATTACTTCAAACACAAAAGACCAGATCTAGTCCTTTTACACACTCCCTAAAACCAATAGACCTTTTTCATAGTCAACTGCAAAAAAAAACACAATTTCATCAGAAAAAGCTGCTGACATATCTGGTAGGATTTAAAAACTGCTACATAAACTAGCCTCAATACTTGATTTAACAGGCAAGTACAGCAATTATTTATTCCTTAATATTTGAAAGGAAGAGTGTATGGTACTTTAGAAAAAAAAAGGGGAGGCTATAACAGAATACAAAAGCTGCCTTTGTAGCTAAGCAGGTGGTCACCAGGGTGACCAAAAGTACCCTTGTTAAACACTGTCCTGTGAGCACTGCAGTAAGTGGTCCCCGTTTCACTTCACTGCAAGTGCTTTTTTATAATAACTATCCTGTGCTGCAAATAAAATTAGAAACTTTAAAATGTATATTACTAACATTTAATATTTTAACACAAAGAGGCAAGTATTTTAATGAAAAATATACAACATAATTTACAGTTCACAAATACCTGTAAGTAAGCCAATACTCTAATGCAAACCTTGCCATTTACAGTTAAAAAGGAAACAGTAGACAATTCATGTATTATGAAAGCCTGAACAGATACATCTTCATTTCCTTGATTGCTCAACATATTGCATCATCTTACTGGAAGAGAAGCACTGATCTGACTGTCTGTTAGTGCATTAGGGAAATGCCCACTCAACCCTGTAACCACAAGAATGAGTCGATTTACATGCTGATCAGGATGGAGGGAGCAATAACAGATGAGAAAAACAAGCAACAGATACCTGCTCTGCACATCCCTCCCGACTCGAGCTGCAGCACAACAATTAGATTAGGGCTATTCCCCCGACTGCGCCGTTCCTTCCTGATTGGGAGGTCAGGTGACCTATTTCCAGGCCTCTGCCACTGCAGCCCGTAAGCCAGCCACGTGAGTGTATGATAACACGTCCTAGATGAATTGGCCTCTAATTCTTGCACTGTCCCAAAGGGGAAAGGGCCAAGAAACAGCACAGATTATGTATAGGAACTTGTTTTCTAGACTGCTCTCTGTACACTGGTAGCCAGTTATTTTTAAATAAAGAAAGTACACATCATAAGTAGGGCCCAAATATTACCTTGGACTGGTCAAATCCAATCATGGAAAATTATGAAATTAAATTCAATAAACCTGGTAAGCTGTGGGCTGGCACCAAGGAAGATGACCATGAAAGTTATTGGATTGTTATTAAAATTCCAATTGGTTCACTAATGTTCTTCAGGGGAAGGGAAGCTGCCACCCTACCTTGTCTAGCCTACATGCACCTCCAGTCCCACACTATGTGGTTGACTCAATGCCCCCAGGCCAACTAGGAATGGGCAATAAATGTGGTCTTGCCAATGTCACCCACATCCCAAGAACAAATACAATGGTGTCTCTGATATTCACAGCAAGCCTTGGATGATTAACTTGATAAAGTTCTTTAAGTTCCTTCTCCTGTAACATTTTTGTACAACTTTCTTGCTTAATTTTCAAAATTCTTAGTTTTTTTGTCCCTGGACTGCCCTTTTTCATTCTGAAGCATTACTGATCATTGACATTCAAATAACAAGCTAATTCCTACACGAACAACAGGGCTTTAATGAACCTAAGAAAGGAAGAATTTCAAACTGAATGCATTATTTACATTTCCATTACAATCAAGGAAGAGAATTTGCAAAGATACTAACAGAATGGATCCAAAGGAACATAGAAAGAGAACCAATAAAGCCCCAAGGCTACTTAATCCACACATACATATAAAGGGAAAAAAAGGACCTGCAAGTCCATCAATGTTCACCGTTTGCTGGATGGTGCAACCTTGTGGACCTGTCCGCCCCAATTGCAAGTATTACTAATTCCCGATGGGAAGGTAAAGAAACAACAAGTTAGCTTCAGGGAAAAAAAAGTCTTTGGAAATTCCTCCCCAACTCTATAATGCAATCAAGCAAACTCCAGGAAACCATGATACCCAAGATGGATTACTAAACATCTCCAGAGTCCAAGGATCAATCCTTGGCCCCTTCTCTTCCTCATCTACACACTGTCCTTGGTGATATCATCCAAAGCCATGGGAGCAGCTTCCATATGTATGCTGATGACACCCAGCTCACTCGCTCATCAACCCTTCTCGACCAATCCATTGCTTCTGTGCTGTTAGACAGAGTTTTGGGTGAGTCATAACTTTCCCCAGCTAAACACTGGGAAGACTAAAACCATTGTCTTCAGCCCTCATCACAAACTCCATACCCTTGCCACCAACATCAGCCCCTGCCTGACCACTCAGGCTAAACTAGATTGTTCACAACGGCTCGGTGTCCTGTTCAACCATAAGCTGAGTTTCTGACCTCATATCCTCTCCATTACAAAGACCTCCTACTTCCACCTCCATAATGTCACCCACCACTACCCCTACTTTAACCCATCCATAACAGAAACCCTCAAATCACACCTTTGTCACCTCCAGACTATTACTCCAAAGCTCTGCTGGCTGGCTTCCAATCCCCCATCCCCCATAAACTCCAGCTTATCCAAAGCTCTGCTGCTCACACCCTAACCCACATCACATCATGCTTGCCTTTCACACCCATCTTTGTTGACTTGCACTGGCCACAAATTTAAAATTCTTATCTTTTTATTTAAATCCCTCCATGGCCTTGCCACTCCCTGTGTTGTTGTAGCAGGTGAGCATAACTAACCCACACGCCCTTAGATAGGCCCAAATGTCCTCCTTCCTGCCATCGACAGTGACTTTTTGTCTATGTAGGTTATAGTAATGTCCGGATCCTACTATTGATGTCCACAATTTAAGTCATTAATTATATTCGCTTGACCCCATGTTTCTCCATTTCTCCAAAGTGAGTAACTAGCTCTTAGCCTATTTTCACTAACAGATCCATGTTTGGTATCATCCTCAGCACACATCCAGAGCCTCAATATCAGATGTGGAGACCAAAACTAGATACAGTACTCCAAGTGCAGTTTATATAACACAAGTAAAATGCTCATTTGCTCAAATGCTCACCTAGCAATATTTCAGAGAACCTCATTTGTTTTCGCTTTAGCTATGAGGATTTGTAATCCTGGATCCCTCACAAGTTTATGACCCCAAAATCTCATGTTTTCACAGCTTAGAAATTCCCAAGATTTTAGGATTGTGGAAGTGACAAGACTAATAGAACAAAGTTCACCTAAATCAAGAAGAATAACACGAGAAATTATGTGGAACTTCATCCTGTGATGTACCCTCACTGCTGCATGTGATTTTGTCACTTAATAACAATGGCTAAATTGGAGATGCGGAAGATGTAAAAGACACTTATTGAAGACTGAAACTACTAGTCCAAATTCAGAAAATGTAGCAGTACCAGAGGTAGTAAAAGTACAGATATTTAGAAGATTGTTCGTGGCTATACCTGCTTCATTTGGAGAATGCAAGCCAGAGGGATACAACAGTTCTTTAAGAGAGAACAATGGACAGCTGACCTTGTGCACACAGAAAATGTGCCAACACATTGAAGATGAGCAGTGGTAACACAAACAGTTTACACATATATCTTCAGACAAAGCACTACATTTACACAAGGAAAATATAAATCTATCAACTGCTGCATTAAGTCTGATGATAACAATGACTATAGTGACAGCTTAACTGATTCCTTTAGAATTAAAATGGTCTTCAGGCAAAGCTCACAGACGTCAGTCAAGTGCAATCAACTTCCTTTTCTCTCTTTTCCCCTATTCCAAAATATTATGTTAATTTGGATGCTTGGGGGTTCCTGTTGAACTCAAGATTTTTTTTGACACTCTTAATTGATTAGCTAAATAAATCTGGATTCCCCCAATTTAACAACTTCACGCCTGTCCCTTTTGAGAAAGCAACTATTGAAGCTAAATTGAGGTAAACACTCTGTAAAGCTGTTCTAATGTAACTGCATATAAATTGCAGTCAACAGCACACAACCAGAACTTTTTCACAAATATATTCACAACCATGTCAGGCTTGTCTCAGTGGTAGCACTCTCACCTCTCTGACTCAGAAGGTTGCGGGTTCAAGCTCCACTCCAGCACATAATCTAGGCTGATATTTCAGTGTAGTACAGAGGGAGTGCTGCACAGAGGTGCTATCTTTCAGATGAAACATTACACTGAAGCCCCGTGGGTCTGATCAGGTAGATGTATGAGTTCCCATGTCACTATTTAAAGTAGAGCATGGAATTCTCCCAGTGTCCTGGCCAATATTTATCCTTCAACCAATGCCAACAAAAACTGGTCATTTATCTTATTGTGGTTTGTGGAACCTTGCTCTGCGCAAATTGGTTGGCAAGTTTTCCTATGTTATAACAGTGACAACACTTAAAAGTATGTTATCCATGAAGTGTTTTGGATCATCCGGAGGTCACGAATGCTGCAAGTTATTTCTTTAGTAATCTGCAGTGGTATCTGACATGTATGAACAAACCTTCATAACAATCAGTGTGTTCCATTTATTATACACTGCCTTTGAAAGACCTTCTGGAATTCACACCATATACCACATTCTTGTGCAATGGGAAGACACTCAACTATCCCAAATACCCTGGGAAGAATATGGATGATGCATTTAAGGATATTATTCTATAGTGTGAATAATCTTTCCTTTAGTCTCCTAACTTGCTGCTGGAGGTCAGTTATTAACTGTCTCTGCCCACTCTCTGCACAGTGATGTGCAGATCCTTTAAAGTGGAGTCTGGCTGAAAGGAAACCACCATCTCAGTAGAGCAGGATCAGACAAAGGACAGTTCTCTGGAAACACCTGGATGTCCACCCCATGAGAATAACTGAAGCAAAGCTCTCAACAGCACGAACAGAGGATGACAGCAGTGTATTAAGGGTATGTGTCAGCTGTGGCTCAGTTGGTAGCACCCTCACCTCTGATTCAGAAGGTTGTGGGTTCAAGTCCCACTCCAGAGACTTGAGCACAAAAAAATCTAGGCTGACACTCCAGTGCAGTGCTGAGGGAGTGCTGCACTGTTGGAGGTGCTGTCTTTTGGACGAGATGTTAAACCAAGGCCTCGTCTGCTCTCAGGTGGACGTAAAAGATCCCATGGCACTATTTCGAAGAGGAGCAGGGGCGTTATCCCCGGTGTCCTGCCCAATATTTATCCCTCAATCAACATCTCACACAGATTATCTGGTCATTACCACATTGCTGTTTGTGGGATCTTGCTGTGCGCAAATTGGCTGCCGCATTTCCTACATTCCAACAGTGACTACACTTCAAAAAAGTACTTCATTGGCTGTAAAGCACTTTGGGATGTCCGGTAGTCGTGAAAGGCGCTATATAAATGCAAGCCTTTCTTTTTTCCTATGGCTGGAGGGGGCAAGGAAAAGGGAGAGGACACTGGATTGTCCTTGAATATTTATTGTAGAGGGACAGGACAGAAACAACACAAGCAGGCACTCCACCTGCGCAAGCCTCAAACTTTCAGAGCAGCTCTGAGCACACAAGGGACGCAGGGAGTACTTTTAGCCCCCAAGAATGGGATGGGAAAGTTAAAAAAAAAAGTACACCTGACCCCAATCCGCCCACTTTCAGTTTTAACGGAAGTGGGTCTGGAGCAGGCGACCAATCCGCTTTCAGGAAGCAGGTTGGACACAAATCTTAAGGCGGCTGGGTGCCTCCATTTTAACTGCAGGGAAAAGGAGGTAAGAAGGTTGCATTTACAGCACTGCTTGTGGGCCAGGAGGAGCAGGAGTGTTTCCTCCAGGCTCAACAAGCTTACTTCTTTACACCCCAGAATTCTCTGACCACCCTCCCCACCCCCGTTACCTGGCATCCACTCCTCGGCTGCTTTCAGGCAGGAAACCTACTGAAAACATTTAAAAGATGTCCCGCGGTTAAATGCTGCACAACATCGGGAAACCCTTACTTTCGGATTTCCTGTCTGGAAATCCCCCCTCCCCGTTTCGCAGCCGAGTAAATATAGGGGCTATAAAGTCTAATAGCCAACTATAAAATGGTAGATGAAGAATGGAAACTGTGTTCACTAACATGATTACCCTCAAAGAAAATCAGGAAACAAAGGCTCAATTTCTATTAAATAAAGCCACTCTTCCCACTGGTCTTCTTTGATGGGAGACAGGCTCCCCCCCCCCAATCATATTAGACCACTCTAATGACATTTCTGTAGACATTATGGGAAAAATTCAGATAATGGAATATTAGCTTCCGCTCTGAAGTACAAATTGAAAGTCCCCTCTCTCTGGCCTTCTAGCAGGAACAACTGGTTTGGGTTCTTTTTAACAAAAGTAAGTACTGGATAATTTAAAAAAGCTCAATACATGGTGTATGTGCATACACACCAGCCTTAGCGCTGCCCCCCAACCCGCCGCTTCCTTCTTCTATAGTGATTGCATTTCAGAGCTGAAAAATGAACCGTGTTAGTTTAATTGCTCAGACAATAGCCATTATTTGAATCTTTAATAGCACACTGTGATACAAACCACTTACACACGAGAAAGTTGCTGCAGATAAAAATCACCAGCAGAAAAATTTCAATCTACCTAAATAATAAGTTCATCATGTACTATACAAGTCTTTGCTACAATGATGAAGCGGTCAACACAAGTTCAGTATTCAACAACCTTTATTAATGGCCACCAATAAGCAGAAATTATATAATCAAGAAAACAAGTATGCAGCACTCGTTATGGGCGGAGAGCTTTGGAAAAGGTTTATTTTTTTTATATATCATTCCTGATTCATCAGGCTAGTCTCAAAATATGATACCAGAACCGAGAGTTTATGACCATCAGGAAAGACTGAACAAGCTTTTTTATTATTCATTCATGGGTTGTGGGCGTCGCTGGCAAGGCCAGCGTTTATTGCCCATCCCTAATTGCCCTTGAGAAGGTGGTGGTGAGCCGCCTTCCTGAACCGCTGCAGTCCGTGCAGTGAAGGTACTCCCACAGTGCTGTTAGGGAGGGAGTTCCAGGATTTTGACCCAGCGACGATGAAGGAATGGCAATATATTTCCAAGTCAGGATGGTGTGCGACTTGGCGGTGATGGTGTTCCCATGCACCCGCTGCTCTTGTCCTTCTAGCTGGTACAGGTCGTGTGAATGGGAAGTGCTGTCAAAGAAGCCTTGGCGAGTTGCTACAGTGCATCTTGTAGATGGTATACACTGCAGCCACAGTGCACTGGTGGTGGAGGGAGGGAATGTTTAAGGTGGTGGATGGGGCGCCAATCAAGCGGGCCGCTTTGTCCTGGATGGTGTCGAGCTTCTTGAGTGTTGTTGGAGCTGCACTCATCCAGGCAAGTGGAGAGTATTCCATCACACTCCTGACTTGTGCCTTGTAGATGGTGGAAAGGCTTTGGGGAGTCAGAAGGTGAGACACTCACTGCAGAATACCTAGCCTCTGACCTGCTCTTGTAGCCACAGTATTTTCTGGTAAATGGTGACCCCCCAAGTCATTGATGGTGGGGGATTAGACGATGGTAATGCCGTTGAATGTCAAGGGGCGGTGGTTAGACTCTCTCTTGTTAGAGCTAGGGCTCTTTTCTCTAGAAAAGAGAAGGCCAAGGGGTGACCTAATAGAGGTCTTTAAAATTATGTAGTGGTTTGGGGTAGACAGAGAAAATGTTTCCACTTGTGAGGGAGTCCAAAACTAGAAGCCATAAATATAAGGTAATCACTAATAAATCCAATAAGGAATTCAGAAGAAACTTCTTTAACCAGAGAATGGTTAGAATGTAGAATAGCATAGATGCATTTAAGGGGAAGCGAGATAAGCACATGAGAGCGAAAGGGATAGTAGGTAATGCTTATAGTGTTAGATGAAGTAGGGTGGGAGGAGGCTCATGTGGAGCATAAACATTGGCATGGACCAGTTGAGCAGAATGGTCGGTTTCTGGGCTGTAGGCGCTGTGATTCTATGTAATTATGCAACACTGTTTCTGTCACAAGTTAGCAAAGATCATGTGCTTGTGCTTCCTCGATCTGCGACAATGGCAGGCCCTGAACACAAACACCAAGGAGAATCCAATTTTCTCAAACGAGGCACCAGGATGATTACATAGAATCTAGGAGCAGGAGTAGGCCATTCGGCCCGTCGAGCCTGCTCCACCATTCAATACGATCATGGCTGATCATCCAAATCCAGTACCCTGTCCCTGCTTTAATCCCCACAGTACACATATCCCAACCTACCCCCGTAACCCCACGTATTTAATTCCCCCTAACATATCCCATCCTATCCCCATAACCCCACATATTTAATCCCCCCCTAACACTAAGGGTCAATTTATCATAGCCAAATCAACCTAACCCGCACATTTTTGGACTTCAATACTTCTCAGTCTCATCAGGAGCAGCATGTAAAAGGATCTTCTACATTTCGAGAATAGGTCAGTGCAAGTTAAACATTTTCATGTGAATTTCATGCCAAAACAATCATTTACTAAGCAACTTGCCAAAGCCGGCATCCAAAAGTAAAACATACACTTTTCATCCAGTTAAATCAACTACTGTACTTAGAAATTGCATCTATGCAAAGCAGATTAAAAGCAGTGAAGGTAAGTGGGCTACAAATGGAGTTCAGCCAGAGCTGGAAGACGGGACGCATGGATACACGCACGCACACATGAGACAGGCAACTTAAATCTATTGTCTGGAAACATTCAGCAGGCCAGTCTGTATCTATGAAGAGAACAGATGAATTAACATTTCAGGTGTGGACCCTTTGATAGAACTGGAAGATATTACAGATGAACAACATTCAAAACAAAACAAAGGGAAGAGGGAAAGAAACACATATACGAAGAAATAGTAAAAATCTGTAATGTGTTTCAGTGTAAAACAGGTTTTGTTTAAATGGCTGAAGTGATATTAACACAAAACCAGACAAAACAAGGCACAAGGTCAGAAATTAAAGACATTTACAAGACACACAGAATATGTGAATACTTGAATCGTGGGATAGGACAGAAATGGAAATACAAAAAAAAAAAACAGGCAAGTGAAACAGGCTTCTTAGGTCACTGGAGCTTTACCCCTACCATCTCAGCTATTAATAATTGTGTCTAATAAATGTCCTTAATGTCTCGCATTATGCTTCAAATTGTCTCGTGTTAATATCACTTCAGCCATTTAACCATTCCTGTTTTCCACTTAAACACTTTTCTTTCCTCACGCACGTGTAGGTGCCTGTGTTCTCCCTCCCCTTTCTCTGTTTGTTTGGTTCCCTTTTTAAATGCTATTCATTTGTAATATCTTACAATTCTGAGCAAGGGTGCACATCTGAAATGTCAATTCATCTGTCCCCTCCACAGATGGTGACTGACCTAATGAGTGTTTCTGGCATTTTCTGTTTCAATTTCCAGCATCTACAGTTTTTGCTTTTTCGATATATTGTCTGTTCATCCCACATTTTAATCAGTTTATCAATATTCTTTTTTGAGTTTTAGATCAGAGTTAAAAATGAGTTTAACTACCATCTGCAGAGGGTTTTAAAAAAAAAAATACTGCCCATTCCAGTAACATTTAAAAAAAAATGTATGCATTATTCAACTGAAAGAAATGTAAGAGTGCGTGTATGTGCACGCGAGTCAGCTACAGGATTTCAGTCTACACATCATGAAACCTGCGACACACAATCATTCAGGATTATGAGAATTACGAAGAACCCTAACTGATATTGCATTTATTCAGGAGAACTATTTCCTAAACAATTTTTCCCATACCGCTGCCATTCCCACTGCTGCAGAAGCCATCTTATTTTATATTGTGAAGACCTTTCTACAGCAATCAGATCCACTTTAAAACAATCATGCATGCACAATCAATCCACTGAGGTGGAAACCTTTCCTAAAGCCTGTTTGCATAGGCTTTTCTGACCTGTTGACATTGAAGACAGTGATTCAATCCATGGGTAGCCATGTTTTTCGCTGTCTCTTCCTCATTGGTGCCCGAGGCTCTGCTACCAATGAAAGTGTGACTTAAAACTACCTATTGTGTCTGGTAGCAGGAATGCTCCTTCGTAAGTTTGCAATCAACTGGGAGATGCCAGCAGTGGCAAACCGGCTATATAAATATGCTATTAGATTTCAAAGATAAATCATTGGTCTATTTATTAGATAGATTTAAAGGATAGATCTGTATTCTCACTATGTACGTACTCAAACCGATGCTATCCAATCCAATTTCACAATTCCCACTCAAATTGAGAACTGCAATTACTTCAGCGCAGTCAGGGTACAAATATTTTCTCTCAACAATCTGTTTACATCATTAATATTCACACACTGTTAGGTTTTGGAATTTGTGACTATGCACCAATGGGGACCTTAGTTAGGGTTAAGATCACAGGACAGCAGGGCTGCAAGTGGCCTAATGTGGTGTATCCTTTATTTTTTAATTAATACACACAGATAAGTTGCATGGATTGAATTCAGTGAGTGTGGTACAGCTGTTCTGTATGTTCACCTTATTGTAAAATAAAACAGCAGCTCAATGATTCATGTCTGGCCTGATTTGACCAATGTTTTGCTCAGTTCATGAGCGAGATTGAAGAGGTACATATGCAAAAGGCACAAATATCTGGTTCAGGCCACAGTGGGTACTTTGTTACACCCCCGGGTCATGCCATTGTGCAAGTGGATATCGAGCAGTGCGAGTCAACTCCCACAATAGCAAGACGCTCAGTCACTTACAGGAGCACTTGACCCAAGAAAGTATCTGCCGCAGATTTTAAAAATCTTATCTGTCGGCAGCAAAAAATTTGTTTGAAGAATTAGACTTTCAGCAAGTTTGTTTTTGTGCTTGCTATGTATGATATTTCAAAATGATCACATTAATCTTGTAAGTATGCAGCCATGGCAAGACCCATGATAGGAATTTTTCAATTCAACACTCAAATGTAATTATTGAATTCACTTTAAAGAGGCATTTTCAGTTTAGATGGTTCGCTATTTGTTACTCAGGGTAAAACATCTTCAAAGAAGAAAGCAATTGGCCACAATGTAATATGAACTTTTTATATAGTATCTCATGCGTCACACAATGAATTACAAAGCATTTGTGACAAGACTGGATACATTTTTAGCTGCCGTATTTACAAAGAATGCAGAGGCTACAGCTTCACATATGACGTATTCTCAACCCAATAGCCAGAAAACCAATTACTATTCTGAGTTCCCTCAATGGTTCATCTGATAACACTAGTTTGTAACTAAGCCAGTTTCCAGGTCCCAGGTTAAATCTGCAGTCAGTCCCAAGTGGCAAGGATGCTACAATTGGGCTCGAACCTTAAGTTAAAGAGGGGAAAATCAGACAGATTTCCCACTACTGATCACTATCTAGTAACCTCTGCTGGAAAGCGAGTATGAATTTGCATTGCCTTGACTCGAAGAAGAAGAATGACCACTTTGTGATCAGGTAATGGAAGACGATCGCCATTTATGGAACTGTGTCCCAGCAAGCAGTCAATATCTTCAGGAAAGGGGGAAGATGGAAAAGCAGGGGGGGGGGGGGGAAATCAAACATTCTGCTCTACAGGAAAGTTTTGCAGTCTATTTCTTCAAATTCATTAGATTAGTATTAAAGCTCTATTTTTGTCCCAACACTTTTGCCTTATGTTCATGATGAAAAAGTTGATTCAAAATCTGCACCCCTATATGTGCCATGTCTGAAATAGAGTACCCAAGATCAATAATGCCCCGCTAATTGTTGCAGCAAGCACTGAAGTTTGCGTGTGATGCCCAAATTTCTGACTTTCTAAATATGAAAAATACCTTGCAATCAGATCAATGTACAGGCTAAAGCTAGTAGTCAAGTTTATTTATAGGTACACAGCACTAAGACACAGCAGCATTATTGAGAGTACAACAATATAGAAATCAGCTCGCAAGAGGTTAAAATGGTTTTTTTTTTTAAAAAGAAAGAGAACACTTTCTTATACAGCCTAAAATACTCTGATGGACATTAATTGCCCTATTTATCACAGAGCAAAAACTCTGCCTTTGACACATCATTTGTTGAATATATTCTTGGCCCCCCTCCCAACATTCCCCCTAATTTTTTTGTGAGTGCGTGGCCCCTTTAAGGGACTGCGCAGCCCATTCACAGTTTCGCACATGCGTGAACATTGGAAAAGCTGGTCCCGGACTGTGCAGGACCAGCGGAGCGCTGCCGCGAGGGAACGTTGCCCCCTCCTATTTCATATCTGCATGCTGCTCCTCATCGACATCATCCGAAAATACATCAGGCTCCACATGTACGCCGACGACACTCGGCTTTACCTCACCACCACCTCTCTTGACCCCTCCACTGATTTGTCACGCTGCTGGTCCAACACCCAGTATTGGATTACCAGAAATTTCCTCCCAACTAAATTTTGGGAACACCGAAGCCATCATCCTCGGTCGCCACCACAAACTCCGTTCCCTAGCCACCAACTCCATCCCTCTCCCTGGCAACTGTCTGAGGCTGAACCAGACTGTTCGCAACCTTGGCATCCTATTTTACCCGGAGCTCAGCTTCCAACCCCACATCCTCTCCATCATCAAAACCGGCTACTTCCACCTCCATAACATTACCCGTCTCCGCCCCTGCCTCAGCTCATCTGCTGCTGAAACCTTCATCCATGCCTTGTTACCTCTAGACTTGACTATTCCAATGCTCCCCTAACTGGCCCCTCACCTTCCACCCTCTGTAAACTTGAGCTTATCCAAAACTCTGCTGCCTGTATCCTAACTCGCACCAAATCCCGTTCACCCATCACCCCTGTGCTCGCTGACCTACATTGGCTCCCGGTCCGGCAATGCCTCTACTTTAAAAGTTTCATCCTGGTTTTCAAATCCCTCTATGGCCTCACCCCTCCCTATCTCTAACTTCCTCCAGCCCTACAACCCTCCGAGATCTCTGCACTTCTCCAATACTGGCCTCTTGCGCATCTCCAATTTTCTTTGCTCCATTAGCGGCCGTGCGTTCAGCTGCCTAGACCCTAAGCTCTGAAATTCCCTCCCTAAACCTGTCTCTGCTCCTTTAAGAAGCACCTTAAATCCTACGTCTTTGACCAAGCTTTTGGTCATCTTTCCTAATAGCTCATGTTGCGCGGTGTCAAATATATTGATAATCGCTCCTGTGAAGCACCTTGGGACGTTTTACGACATTAAAGGTGCGATATAAATACAAGTTGTTGTTGTATATTAAGCTATTATGATGATACTTGAATGCAGCTTTCCATGTCACCCTCGATAATCAAACAGGTTTAACTGGAACTTTAAACTTGTGCAACTGCAATCCTCACCTGGTTGTCTCCATCTCCAAGACAACCTGCGAACACACCCAATATTCAGGTTTCAGATTTACAAAACCACAGGATAAAAAGTCCTCCCCTACAATACAATGCAATCTGCTGCACCCATTGTGTGATCAGACATTAGAAACATAGAAGATAGGAGCAGGAGTAGGCCATTCGGAGTAGAGCAACTAATCATCCTAGCATTTCTTCACCAAACACTCAAAAGATACAGAAGGCATTAGACCAGCTAAAAACAGCAAAACAAATAGATCAAATAACCAGACAGCAAAAAAAGGGAAGACATATAGGAGGCAAAATTCAATTTCAGTGGGGGAGCAAAACAGGAGATAGCGGATGGCCACCCATTATGTACCCCACCCAATTTTGCTTTCAAGGAAAAAAAGAATCGGGCAGGGCGTATAACGGGTGGTTGATCTGCTACCATCCGTTTTGCACCCTTGCCGAAGTTGAATTTTACCTTCCGTAGAACCCAAACTACATACTGGAACACAGACATAACCCAAATCTAATGAACTTAGAGGTATGTGCTCATCAGGGGATTGGTTTAGCACTCTCCCTAGGGGTGGCAAAGTGCCAACATAGTAACTAGCATGTTGCAACCCACCGTCTTCTTCCTGAGTCTTCTCCAATTATACATAACCTGCTGCATTAAACCTCAATTCTATCCTAGGATCTTAAAGGTTTGCTTGGTAGAAATGATCAACAGCTTCAGTGGAAAGAAAACTGGAAGGGTAAAACCCAAACCGGTGTATTTTCCATTTACATTAGCTTGTATCAGTTGTAAAGAACTCTGCTAATAATTAAACTCACCTGAACATCAAGCAGTGCAAACACTGGATTCTTATCTCCACGGTCACGTCACTTCCTAACCCCAGACGTGAACTGTATGCCTCTCTCCATGAACTGGAAAGGTTTCTTAGTTTTTGCATTTCAAAAGAATAACCTTCAGCTGACTGCAGCTTTGCTCTTCACTTTTATTCATCGGCTTTGGATAATACAGAGGAGATTTATAGCACAGGTAGGCTCAATATCACATGAAATAGTTACTATATGGAGAATCTTTATTAAGGTTTTCCTGGAGGCTTCTTAGCAGCCAGTGGTTACTAGTGCAACGTTTTTTTTAAAAATTACTATCCTTGACCTTCCTACGAACATACACTAGAAATAATTGAAAAACAAAGAAAATGAAAGCAAGAACTTGCATTTATTTAATACTCATCAGCCAACATCCCAGACTCCTCCATCACCATCCCTGGGTATGTCCTGTCCCACCGGCAGGACAGACCCGCCAGAGGTGGCGGCACATTGGTATACAGTCGGGAAGGAGGGGCCCTGGGAGTCCTCAACATTGACTCCGGACCCCACATAGTCTCATGTTATCAGGTCAAACATGGACAAGCAAACTTCCTGCTGATTATCACCTACCGCCCTCCCTCAGCGGATGAACCACTTGGAAGAAGCACCGAGGGTAGCCAGGGCATAGAATGTACTCTGTGGGGGGGGGGGGGGGGGGGGGGGGCGGACTTCTATGTCCATCACCAAGAGTGACTCGGTAGCTCAACTACTGACCGAGCCCTGAAGGATATATCTGCCAGACTGGGCCTGCGGCAGGCGGTGAGAGAACCAACACAAGGGAAAAGCCTACTTGACCTTGTCCTCACCGATCTACCTGTTGCAGATACATCTGTCCATGACAGTATTGGTAGCAGTGACCACCACACAGTCCTTGTGGAGACGAAGTCCCGTTTTCACACCGAGGGCACTCTCCATCATGTTGGTGTGGCACTATCACCGTGCTAAATGGGATAGATTCAGAACAGACCTAGCAGCTCAAAACTGGGCATCCATGAGGCACTGTGGGCCATCAGCAACAAAAGAATTGTATTCCACCACAATCTGTAACCTCATGGCCCGGCATATCCCTCACTCTACCATTACCATCAAGCGAGGCAACCAATCCCGGTTCAATGAGGAGTACAGAAGAGCATGTCAGGAGCAGCACCAGGCATACCTGAAAAGAAGATACCAACCTGGTGAAGCTATAACACAGGATTACGTGCATGCTAAACTGCAGAAGCAACAAGCTATAGACAGAGCCAAGCAATCCTACAACCAACAAATCGGATCAAAGCTCTGCAGTCCTGCCACATTCAGTTGTGAATGGTGGTGGACAATTAAACTACTAACAGGAGGAGGAGGCTCCAAGAACATCCCCATCCTCAACAATGGCCGAGCCCAGCATACGAGTGCAAAAGACAAGACTGAAGCATTTGCAACCATCTTCAGCCATAAGTGCCAAGTGGATGATCCACCTTGGCCTCTTCCCGAGGTCCCCACCATTACAGATGCCAGTCTTCAGCCAATTCGATTCACTCCATGTGATATCAAGAAACGGCTGAGCGCACTGGATACAGCAAAGGCTATGGGCCCTGACAACATCCTGGCTGTCATGCTGAAAACTTGTCAAGCAGTTCCAGTACAGTTATAACACTGGCATCTACCAGACAATGTGGAAAACTGCCCAGGTATGTCCTCTCCACAAAAAGCAGGACAAATCCAATCCAGCCAATTACCGCCCCATCAGCCTATTCTCAATCATCAGCAAAGTGATGGAAGGTGTCGTCGACAGTGCTATCAAGCAGCACTTACTCACCAATGCTCAGTTTGGGTTCCGCCAGGACCACTTGGCTCAAGACCTCATTACAGCCTTGGTCCAAACATGGACAAAAGAGCTGAATTACAGAGGTGAGGTGAGTGACTGACCTTGACATCATGGCAGCATTTGACGGAGTGTGGCATCAAGGAGCCCTAGTAAAATTGAAGTCAATGGGAATCAGGGGGAAATCACTCCAGTGGCTGGAGTCATACCTAACACAAAGGAAGATGGTTGTGGTTGTTGGAGGCCAATCATCTCAGCCCTAGAACATCGCTGCAGGACTTCCTAGGCCCAACCATCTTCAGCTGCTTCATCAATGACTTTCCCTCCATAATAAGATCAGAAGTGGTGATGTGCGCTGATGATGGCAAAGAGTTCAGTTCCATTCGCAATTCTTCAGATAATGGAGCAGTCTGTGCTCGCATGCAGCAAGACCGCAAGAACATCCAGGCTTGGGCTGATAAGTGGCAAGTAACATTTGTGCCACGCAAGTGCCAGGCAATGACTATCTCCAACATGAGAGTCTAACCACCTCCTTTTGACATTCAACGGCATTACCATTGTCTAATCCCCCATCCTCAACATTCTGGGGTCACCATTGACCAGAAACTTATCTGGACCAGCCACATAAATACTGTGGCTACAAGAGCAGATCAGAGGCTGGGTATTCTGCGGCAAGTGACTCACCTCCTGATTCCTCAAAGCCTTTCCACCATCTACAAGGCACAAGTCAGGAGTGTGATGGAATACTCTCCATTTGCCTGGGTGATTGCAGCTCCAACAACACTCAAGAAGCTTGACACCATCTACAACAAAGCAGTCTCACTTGATCGGCACCCCATCCACCACCTTGAGCATTAATTCCCTCCACCACCGGCGTACTGTGGCTGCGGTGTGCAACATCTACAGGATGCACTGCAGCAATTCGCCAAGGCTTTTTTGACAGCACCTCCCAAACCCGCAACCTCTACCACCTAGAAGGACAAGGGCAGCAGGCGCATGGGAACACCACCGCCTCCAAGTTCCCCTCCAAGTCACACACCGTCCTGACTTGGAAATATATCGCCGTTCCTTCAGTCACTGGGTCAAAATCCTGGAACTCCCTACCCAACAGCACTGTGGGAGTACCTTCACCACATGGACTGCAGCGGTTCAAGAAGGAGGCTCAGCACCTTCATTAGGGATGGGCAATAAATGCTGGCCTTGCCAGTGACACCCACAACCCGTGAATGAAGAAATTGAAAAATCTCAGGACATCCCAAAGCACTTCACATCCAATGAAGTATTTTTGAAATCTACAGTAAACTCTTTCGTATCCGGCACCTACAGGACCAGGATGGTGCCGGTTGATGAAAAATTCTGGATAACAGAGAGGTAGGCAATTTGTAACACAAAAAAAATAAAAACCACTGACTAACTCGGCCACCGCGGGAAACTCGGACTCGGAAAAACGAAAAATGGATGGATTCGGCAAGATTACCGGTTATCTATTTTGCCGGTTATTAAAGAATTCCGGATGATCAAGTGCTGTTTAAACAAGAGTTTACTGTAGTCACTTTTGTAATGTAGGGAAATATCAGGAACAAACTGGTAGCTGGTATAATCCGCTAACAGATGTAATTTAGAACAAGCTTTGAACAGATACGATTAGCTCCCACCATACCATTTTTTGTACATAATCTAATTTCATTCTTGAGACAAATAATTACAAGAATTTCCCAGCTATGCCAAATAATTTTCTCATAGTATGAAAGGACAATCATAGAGGCCGACATGCATCAATTTTTTTTTTTTTTAAAAAGGGCAATACCACAGGACATTAGTAGTACAGAAACTCATTCAACACAAAAAGCCTTGTTAATATGGCCAATCCACCAAATTAAATTGCACAACCCGATACGTGCACACGTATCACTAACTCTGTAGGTGAAAGTTAACATAATACAGTGTAATCTTGTTGTATGCAACAGGTTCAAATACATAAAAGTGGCTAATAACCAGACATATATATCCAGCAAGGGGAATGGGGATCTAAGTCAGTCCTGCAACATCAGGAACAAACTGGCAGCTGGTAAAATCTCCTAACAGCTGTAATCTGGAACTGGCTTTGTTCAGACAGGCTTAGCTTCCAGCATACCATTTCTCTAGAAAGAGAATCAGCCTTGATCAGATTTGCATGCCTTGTGCATGGTTATCAATATACCAGCATACTGCCTTCCATATCAGAAACATTGTTCCACAAGTTACAGAATTCATTCACCACCAGCAGATCCTCAGTTTGCCAAATTGAGAGAGATGGTGTTCAATTTTTTTTTATGCATTGTTTTTTTTTTCCTACCGTATATTTGGTTTTTTTAAAGACACCGAGATCAAACACAAGCATTTAGGGGGGAGGATGGTAGTAACTGGCACACTTCACATTCAGATTTAGTACACAGGTTTTGACTGGAGTTCACCAAGTTTAAGATAACCATTTTCCCCACCCTATAGATTATTTTATAATCAGCAACTTCAAACATCAAAACAGAACGACGATTAATATGGATGATGTTAACAGATTTACATATACTTGAAGGGTATATCTTTCTAAATAGAAATGTTAATGGTGCAGAAATTCCGATCCCTACGGGTGTGTACGCGCTGTGTACTCACCCGTAGGGACATCGGAAATGCCGGTTTCAGGCATGCACTGGAAACCGGCATTTCCAATCTGTCAAGAATGCTCTTGACAGATCCTCCGGCTGCCCGGGAGAAGGGCCTCTGCGGGCGGATTGTTCTGCTTTTTGGAGACCCTCTGCCCGCAGAAAACACTTACAATTCTTGCGCCTGGTAAAAGCAGGTGTAAGGCCTGCTTTTACCAGGATAAGAGTTGAAAAAAAGTTTAAAAAAAAATAATTTCCACTGATTTATCATTTAAAAATACTTTAAAGGTAAGTTAATTTTTAGCCCCGTTAAAAACTTTAATTATTTTTTTCAAAAAATAAAATTTGTTTAAAATACTTAATTTATTGTAATTTAAAGTCATTTTAAAAATGTGATTTTTTTTAAAAATGTATTTAAAGTTTTACTATGTTTTGGGGGTGATCTCTATTCATATAATTGACAGGTCTTCCTGTCAAATGTATGAAGGGAGATTCCCTTCTCTGATTGGCTCCCCATGGCCCACGTGATCCCAGGGACGCTGCGAACCGCCTGCGCCTCTGGGATACGTGGGCCCTGCACACCGGCAGTTTGGAGAGGCCCAGCAGCGGAACTCTGCGCCTCCCGGGAGCCCTCCGGTCTTGGCGCAGATTTTTCCAGATCGCAGCCCTCCGCCTGCGGGAGGCCTGCGATCGGAATATCTGGGCCAATATATCATTCGTGGCTGCCTACTTTCTTATTCAAGAAAAGTAAAATCTGCAGCAACTGGAAATCTGAAAAACAGAAAATGCTAGAAACACTCAACATGTCAGTCAGCATCAGTGGAGAGAACAGGTGAGTTCACATTTCAGGTATAGACTTTTCTTCAGATACTTAAGTCACTTTTGGACTAACTGATCTGGTGTAATTCTTGCTTTTGTTTAATTCTCTTTCTTGAGATAACCGTTAATCTTTCTCTTTTCAATGTCTACTTTTATTAACATCTCCATTTCTTTTATAATACCTCCCTTTCTTGCTCAGTTGTGTTCATACACAAAGGACACTACTTTCTTCAGCCACATTAGAATCATAGAATGATACAGCACAGAAGGAGGCCATTCAGCCAATCGTGCCTGTACTGGCTCTTTTTAGCCCCACGCCTCTGTTCTTTCCGCATAGCCCAGCAATTTGTTTATTTTCAAGTATTTATCGAATTCCCTTTTGAAAGTTATTATTGAATCTGCTTCTACCATCGTTTCAGGCAGTGCGTTCCAGATCATAGCAACTTGCGTAAAAAAAGGTTTCCGCGTGTTGCCTCGGATTCCTTAAATCTGTGTCCTCTGGTTATTGAACCTATTGTCACTAGAAACAGTTTCTCCTTATTTACTCTATCAAAATCCTTCAAGATTTTGAACACCGCTATCAAATCTCCCCTGAACCTTTTCTGCTCTAAGGAGAACAACCCCAGCTTCTCCAGTCGCTCCACGTAACTGAAGTCCCTCATCCCTGGAATCATTCTCGTAAATCTCCTCTGCGTCCTCTTTAAGGCCTCGACATCCTTCCTAAAGTGCGGTGCCCAGAATTGGCCACAATACTCCAGCTGGGACTTAACTAGCGTTTTATAAAGGTTTAGCATAACTTCCTTGTTTTTGTACTTATCCTCTATTTATAAAGCCAAGGATCCGGTATGCCTTTTTAACAGCCATCTCAACTTGTTCTGCCACCTTCAAAGATTTGTGTACATACACGCCCAGGTCTCTCCGTTTCTGCACCCCCTTTAAAATTGTAACATTTAGTTTATATTGCCTCTCCTCATTCTTCCTACTAAAAGAAATCACTTCACACTTCTGAGTTAAATTTCACCTGCCATGTGTCTGCCCATTTCACCAGTCTGTCAACATCCCCCTGAAGTCTGTTACTATCCACTTTACTGTTCACTATATTTCCGAGATTTGTGTTATCTGCATTATGTCCTGTATACCCAACTCCAAGTCATTAATATATATCAAAAAGAGCAGTGGTCCCAACACCAACCCCTGGGGGGACATCACTGCACACTTCTCTCCAGTCTGAAAATCAACCATTCACCACTACTCTTTTAGGGATGGGCAATAAATGCTGGCCTTGTCAGCGACGCCCACATCCCACAAACGAATAAAAACCTCTCTGCTTTCTGTCCCTTAGCCAATTACATATCTATGCAGCAACTGCCCTTTAATCTCATGCGCTTCAATTTTGCTAACAAATCTATTATGTGGTACTTTATCAAATTTTTGAAAGTCCATATACACAACATCAACCGCAATACCCTCAACCACCCTCTCCATTACTTCATCAAAGAACTCTATCAAGTTAAGTCAAACACAATTTGCCTTTAACAAATCGGTGCTGGCTTTCATTTATTAACCCATATTTATCCAAGTGCCAAATAATTTTGTCCCGGATTAATGTCTCAAAGTTTCTCCACCGCTGACGTTAAGCGGATTGGCTTATAATTGCTGGGTTTATCCCTCTCCCTTTTTTTTTTGAACAGGAGTGTAACATTTGCAATCCTCCAGTCCTCTGGTATAGTTCTGACAAGAGGTCTTTGACCTGAAATGTTGACTGTTTCTCTCTCCACTGATGCTGCTTGACCTGTTGAGTATTTCCAGCATTTTCTGTTTTTATTTCAGATTTCCAGCGTCTGCAGTATTTTGCTTTTGTACCAGTATCTCAAGTCTATCCTCAAATTTATTTTCCCATCCCTGGCATCAACCTGGTGATTCTGTGCTCTCTTCTCTCTATGGTTTGATTTCTTATGTATAATGGGTTGGCAAACTGCACGCAGTACTCTCTGGCCTAACTTTGCCTTATACTTCTGATGAACCCATCAGCTGTACCTCTGTCATCTCCAGGCATGACTTTCCAGTGTTCTCCTGGCCAGCCTCCCATTCCCCACAAACTTCAGCTCATCCAAAACTCTGCAACCCATATCCTATTCCTCACCAAGTCCCACTCATCCATCATCCCTGTGCTCGCTGAACTACTTTGGATCCCAGTCCTCCAGTGCCTCAAATTTAAAATAATCATCCTCGTGTTTGAATGACTTTTTTGCCTCGCCCCTCCCCATTACTGTAAAGTCCTTCAGCCCTCTCAGACCTCTGCATTCCTCCAACTTAGGCCTCATGTGCATTCTCCACTCTCTTCACCCCATCATTGCCAGATGTGCCTTTAACTGTCTAGGCCCTATGCTCTTGAATTTCCTCTATAAACATTTCAGCCTCTCTCTTCTCTTTTCAGAGGCTCGGTAAAACCCACCTCTTTGCCCAAGCATTTTGTCACCACTCCTAATATCTCCTTCTTTAGCTTGGTGTCCAGTATTTGGATAACATTGGAATAGTCAAGTCTGGAGGTAACAAAAAAAAGGATGAGGGCTTCAGCAGCAGATGGGCTGAGGCAGTGGTGGAGAGGGGCAATATAAGTAGGCGGTCTTGGTGATGGAAGCTCAGCTCAGGGTCAAATAGGACGCCAAGGTTACAATCAGTCTGGCTCAGCCAGAGATATTGGCCAGGGAGGAGGATGGAATTGGTGGCTAGAGAACAGAGTTTGTGGCGAGGGCCAAAGACAATGGTTTCGGTCTTCCCAATGCTTAATTGGAGGAAATTTCAGCTCATCCAGGACTGGATGTCAGACAAGCAGTCTGACAATACAGAGGCAGTGAAAGGATCAAGAGAGGTGGTGGTGAGGTGGAGCCGGGTGTCATATGGACGTCATGTCTTCAGGTGATGTCACCGAGGGACAGCATGTAGATGAGAAATAGGAAGGTGCCAAGGATAAATCCTTGGGGAACTCCAGAGGTAACGGTGCGGGGACAGTCCTACTGAGTTGGTCAATGGAGGAAGGGTATCAGGAGGATGGTGTGGTCAACCATGTCAAAGGATGCAGAGAGAGCAAGAAGAAGAGGGGAAATGCACCACAGTCACAGAAGATGTCCTTTGTGATTTTGATTAGAGCCATTTCAGTACTGTGAATAGCCTGCCATCACTCACCATCTAGGCTAGCACATGAAGAATGGTTACTTGGTAAGGTACAGGATGGCTGGCAGCACTCATGGAACTGTATTTCATCAGCAGTTATCACCTTCAGGAAGTGGGAGGGGAGGGAGGGAGAAATTGAGTGACAATTGCCTAGAAAATTATGGCTGTATGCACATTTCCTGTACCCAAGTCATTCTACAATGCTGAAGTGAAGTTGTCACCTGAAACAAACTTTACGGTCAGCTCCAATCTGGATGGGAGCCGACAGTCCAGACCTATTACAGGTGTTAGGAAATCATTCACAAAATCGGTAAACCAGATTGCATCCACTTTCGGGCAGATACATCTACTTTCCTGCTGATGATTCCACAAACCAATCCTACATCTTAGCAAGACTATAGACCTTTTCATATTTGAGCTATGAAAAGGTCTATAATCTTGCTCACTCAGATGTAGATTCTTGCTAGCAAAGTAAGAAAAGCTAAGTGATATATGAATGACCATTCATGCTTTTTCAGATTGTGGCTTCTGAGCCTATAAACTGTAGGTAATGTGCAGCCAAGAAAGTTGTTGCAATCTTACAAGCTGGCATACATGCTTCTTTGCAATGTCAAGGAACACTGATACACCCCCTCATTCCACCAGACTAGTAACAAATACAAACAGGTACTCACCTCAACAGACTGAGATTTCCCTCCCTTCCTCCTTCCCTTTCAAAGCACGCTCTGCCTACCCTACTTAAAACTTAGTTGCTGGACTCCAGCCATAAACTGCTAATATTTAGCCAACAGCCAACATGACCAAGAAACTGGTGCACCACACAATTACATAAAAATTACCTTTTGCACACATGTGCAGCAATGATGGGTCATTCCCTCCCTAAACCTCTTTGCCTCTAAGCCACTCCTTAAAACTTACCTCTTTGACCAAGCATTTGGTCATCTGTCCTAATATCTCATGTGGCTCAGTATCAAATTATGTTTGATAACACTCCTGTGAAGTGCCTTGGGACGTTTTACTACATTAAAGGTGCTATATGAATGCAAGTTGTTGGTGGTGGTGGTGGACGGGTACACAAAGGGACTTTTGACTCCTCTAGGCATATACTACAGCATTTGGTTTTTAAAGGACAAGTGAACTGAGCTATTTGTAATGTTCCCAATTTGTCCAATCTAAGTACAGGATTTGATCAGCACAACCCCTTCTGACTGGAAAGAAAGAGAAAAGCACCGTTCAAAACATCCTGCATGTAAACAATATTGACATTATGGACCCTAAGGTTTTAAGTAGAAACTTAACAAAGGTACTTGAAGACAACAGCTTGGAACAACTGTGAACCTTCCCAACTACAAGATCAAAAAGAATAAAGGCTGAAGATTTTCAGGGGTGGAGGAACAGATAAATGACAATACTTTTTTGTCAGTAAGGAAATAAGAGTATCCCCTTTATTTACTTTCCTTTAAACTTTTTTACTGTTCGTTTTGTTGTTTTATCCACTTTTAGTCTTTACTTTGTATGATAAATTCGGGAGCATGATTGTTATTTATCTGATCAGAATAGATTAAAATAGCTCATGACCTTCACCGTATAGTAATTATTTCACAATACCATCACGCAAAGCAGTAAAAGACATCTAAATTAATCATTAACTCCCCATAAAAATGGTTTCTCCACAATCGCTGCAACTCATACCAAGGGTCATACTACTATAACATGCACGTGACAACTCACTGAATTGTGATAGTTGGGCAAATAAAGGAGGAACAATCGGTACAGGCTGGTTATCGGGTGAGGGGCAGGGAGGAGGAAGAGTTTAAGTTTAAAGAAGAAACGAATAGAAATTTCTTATCAGCACTTTTGGCTTAAGCAGCCAAGCCTTTGGTCACCTGTCGTTCTGGACTCCTGCCGTTCATTTACAGTAAAAGCCTGTGGGCGGAGTCACGATCACACCCTGGGATCAGCTGGAAACCTTCTCAAGCGGCCAGAAGTCAGCCAACCTCTAAAGCCTGTCAGAGAAATCACAAGACTGCGAACGTTGTACCGACCCACACTAATATTACCATAATTGGGTGAAAGCAAGTTACAACCCACAATCTCCTTGGAGTCAACCTTTTTTAACACCCTTCCTGTATTACTAACCCCGCTACACTAGAATGACTTTGCACAATTTGCAGTAAGTTTGGCGCAGGATCGGAAATAACGCTCTTGGTGAACGCCCACGTTTCAGTGCCTCGCTTCACATCAACACAAGCCCAGAAAACATGTAGCGGGAGTGGATGGATGAGGAAATAAAATCCAATGATCAGAATTACAGGGCGGGGGGGGGCAAGAAATGACACCCATCTCAAACTAGTCGCCCAAGTTACTTTAACTATAAGAATGATAACCAACACATGAATGAGTCTTACCCATTGCCAACGGTTTGTATCACGCGATCGGACTACACTACCTGAAAGTTTACTACTCTGCCCCCCCGGCGCCCGAAATGCAGAAGCTTCCTGCAGCTGGCGGTGAGAAGAAAGCTGCTGATCGCAGTACCTGCTGCCTCTGCTCCTGCGCCAGTGGCCGCTCAATCTCCATCACCCTGCCGGCAATCGCTACTTCCCCCGAACAGCAAATCAGCGACAACCGAACGCGCTCTTCCAGCTCTTCTGACGCACGTTCTCAGAACAGCGCCAGGCTCGGCTCAGTCCCCGCCCACAGCATGACGCCAACACCTCGCCGCGCCCAACCACGGGCCGGCTCTCCATGTCAATTATCCGCCCCGTCCCAGCTATTCGCTCCCAGCCTGCCGATCATCGGCCCTTCCGCCTATCAATCATCGTCAGGCCTCCTTCTTCCGATCTGTCAATCATAGTCTGCCGGGCACAGTCTGATTGGCGTATGTGGAGGAGCGATGCAAACTCGGAATTGTGTAATGCACATAGAGATAAATAAGTGTGTGTGATGGCGAAGGTCTGGGACTTCTGATTGACCTGAAGCGGAACTTCCTCCTGCAAAGTGGTCGTTATAATCACAAGAAAAGCGGCGCCGTATAAATAGGAGCTCACGATGGTTTTTTTTTCTAATAGTAGCATATGCTTCCATGTGTATATGTAGTTAGCTACAAGTATTATAAAAATGCAGGCTATTATAGATACAAATGATAAAAATAAATATTGCCACCATAATATGGTGTAACCCGCTCCCCTAGAAAATCAGATAATTGTACAGTATTTGTAATAGAATCTTATAATGTATTTGGATATAGGAGTTCTTGAAAATAAGTTTCCAAATAGACAGTTAAAATATTGTAATCAAGATACTGATACGTCTCGTAAACATTTCTAGTTTTAAACATCTATATTGGAAAATATATCAACAATGAATAGAACCACTATTAATCCAGTCATGTTGTAGAATAATTAACTTCAATAATGTATACTTGCCATAATTTGGAGTTGACACCAGTATTTTTTTTAAAGTTTTTTATAAGCACTTTCACGAAATCCAATCCATCACATGGTGTCTGGCCCGCCTCCATCGCCCGTCTCAGAACCTTCCTCAGGAACTGGAAATATTCTCGAGCAAAAAGTCCCTATTTAAATGACGTCCTTGAAATTACACAATGTTGCTACTTCCACTATTTTAAAGCAGGGCTGTTCTCCATAGCTGAGGCTAAATTTTTTTTTTTAAAGGTTTGACAATTGTTTTGTCTAATTTCATTTATATCTACAGCATTATTTTCTTTTTATAAAAAAAAATCAGAATGTACCTATTATGCCAAAGGCAAAATGGGTAGTTTTATAAATTTTTTATGAACTAAGTGTTCCTTAAAATGAAAAGTTGTGTGTTATAGGCAATGTCAAAACTGGTGAATAAAGATGGAAATATTTTCCAATTGAAATTGTTCTGAACTATACTGTGTGAGAAGGCAAATGTTATACCAAAATGTAAGGTTTGGTAGTTATTTAGGTACAAATCCTGAACAATTAAAGTAGGAATTTATTTTAAATAACAACAGAAAATGCAGGAAACACTCAGCAGGTCACCTTCACAGATGCTGCCTGACCTGCTGAGTGTTTCCAGCATTTTCTGTTGTTATTTCAGATTCCCAGCATCTGCAATATTTTGCTATTGTAGGAATTTATTTTTCTTCTTCTGTTCCTTTTGAGGAAGTGCAATTACTTGAAAATGAAAACCAGAAAATGTTGAAAATTCGGAGCATATTTCAAAAGATTAAAAATTATTTTACCTGATTGACCTACATTTTCTGTTTTTATTTTGGATTTCCAACATTCGCTTTTTCTTATTATCTTTGCTTTAGAATTTTTTGGTTCTGTATCCCATACCTATAACTGTCAAATAGGGAGGAGATAGCCTTGGCATTCTTTTGTCACCCTGTGGACAAGGGCCTCAAAGGTGGAGTACTATCTACTGGACATAATTGCATCACATGGGGACCAGTGATTATTATAGAGTTAAACAGAACATCAAATTTCTTTCTTCCTGGATTATTTTTCACCACTTTCCTCCTCCTTTCCTGCTCAACCACTCCCTTGCCTCCACCTTAGATGTCCTTGTTCACAGTAAAACCTTTACATTTTCAATCCCTCAGGTTCAAGGGGAGCAGACTTAAGCTATCTGGTACACAACTGGTTTAGCCATTGATCATTAGATCTGGTTATTCATTTCCCTAAACACCTTTGCTCTGCCCCCTCCACCCTCAACTCCAACAAGAAGTGTGGACATTTTTGTCACTTAGATTGAGACTATCCATTCAGTGGTCTCTGTTTCCCCTTGCCCACCAAACCAAACAGCCCCGTCCCCTGCCCTAGCCCTAATCCTGCATCTTTCTCTAGTTTCTCTCCTATCTTCTCTCATGCCCTTTCAAGATCTACTTCCTGCTCTCTTGACGCCATTCCCACTAAACTGCTAACCACCTAACTTCCCTTCCTGATCCCATGCTAGCTAACATTATAAATGGTTCCCTCTCTTCAGGTACTGTCCCCCTTTTTTTCAAAACTGCCGTCATTATTCCCCCCTCCTCAAAAATCCCACGCTTGTATTATGCTTATGGGGATTTCATTTACGTACGGAATCCCCATGAGCATAATAAAAATCACCTAATAAATAAAATTTTGCAACACTGAAATAAAAATAAATAATCACAGGTTCAAAATTAATTAAAATACCCATTAATTAAACATTTAAAATAAAAAAATTATTTTTTGAAAAATAAATGTAAACATTTTTAAACGGGACAAAAATAACCTAAACTAATTTTAAATGTAAGTGAATGTTTAAATCATTTATAAAAATTTATTTTAACCCTTCCACTGGTAAAAGAAGGCCTTACGCCTGCTTTTACCAGGCATAAGGGTTTTGTGGGTATTCATAGAAACATAGAAGATAGGAGCAGGAGTAGGCCATTCGGCCTCTCGAGCCTGCTCCGCCATTTAATGAGATCATGGCTGATCATCCAAATTCAGTACCCTGTCCCTGCTTTCTCCCCATATCCCTTGATCCCTTTAGCCTTAAGAAATATATCTATCTCCTTCTTGAATATATTTAATGAATTGGCCTCAACTGCCTTCTGTGGTAGAGAATTCCACAGGTTCACCACTCTCTGGGTGAAGAAATTCCTCCTCATCTCTGTCCTAAATGGCTTACCCCTTATCCTTAGACTGTGACCTCTTGTTCTGGACTCCCCGGCCATCGGGAACATCCTTCCTGCATCTAGTCTGTCTAGTTCTGTTAGAATTTTATAAGTTTCAATGAGATCCCCTCTCATTCTTCTAAACTCTAGCGAATACAAGCCCAATCGTCCCAATCTCTCTTCATATGTCATTCCTGCCATCCCAGGTATCAGTCTGGTGAATCTTCGCTGCACTCCCTCCATGGCAAGAACATCCTTCCTCAGATAAGGCGACCAAAACTGCACACAATACTCAAGGTGTGGTCTCACCAAGGCCCTGTACAACTGCAACAAGACATCCTTGCTCCTGTACTCGAATCCTCTCGCTATGAAGGCCAACATACCATTTGCCTTCTTAACCGCCTGCTGCACCTGCATGCTTACCTTCAACGACTGGTGCACAAGGACACCCAGGTCTCGTTGCACTTCCCCTTTTCCCAATCTATTGCCGTTCAGAAAATAATCTGCCTTCCTGTTTTTGCCACCAAAGTGGATAACCTCACATTTATCCACATTATACTGCATCTGCCATGCATCTGCCCAATCACACAACTTGTCCAAATCATACTGGAGTTTCTCTGCATCCTCCTCACAACACACACGCCCATCCAGCTTTGTGTCGTCTGCAAACTTGGAGATATTACATCTAGTTCCCTTGTCTAGATCATTAATATATATTGTGAATAACTGGGGTCCTAGCACCGATCCCTGTGGTACCCCACTAGTCACTGCCTGCCACTCAGAAAAAGACCTGTTTATTCCAACTCTTTGCTTCCTGTCTGCCAACCAGTTCTCTATCCAAGTCAGTACCTTACCCCCAAACCCATGTGCTTTAACTTTGCACGCCAATCTCTTATGCGGGACCTTATCGAAAGCCTTCTGAAAGTCCAAATACACCACACCCACTGGTTCTCCCTTATCTATTCTACCAGTTACATCCTTGGCAGTAGTTGGGCAAATAGCAAGTAAGTTAGCGACTGGAGAGGAAAAACTATCACCAGCAGACTGTATTTCCTGGTTATTCTAATAGTGATGACAATGTAGTTACTTATACATCAGCTGACAATGTCAGTGGGGCTAGTTATTATTGTGACAATAGTGTAGACAGTGTTACATCAAATTCATTGTGCAGTTTCTTGTTTTGGATAAAACTGAAAAGAAAGAAAGAAAGATTTGCATTTATATGGCGCCTTTCACGACCACCAGACGTCTCAAAGCACTTTACAGCCAATGAAGTACTTTGAAGTGGAGTCACTGTTGTAATAAAACTGAGCAAGTAAATTATTCACTTATACAAAAGCAATATACTGCAGATGCTGGAAATCTAAAATAAAAACAGAAAATGCTGGATTACTAAAATTATTACTATATTATTATTGCTAAATTATTCACTTGTTGGGTCCACTTTAGGCATCTGTGATTTCAGGGGGCCCTGGTGAGGGGGCTCCAGCAAAGGTCTCAATGGGTATCAGTGTTTTAGAAAACTACTGGGAGCTTCAGTGGTACAACCACTGAGAAAGGGATGAGGGGGATATGTTTAGAAGTTGACTCCATGCCTAGTGATGATGTCATTGAGGAGCAGCATGTAGATGAGGATGATGAATTGGCTATGAATCAATCCTTGGGGAACACTAGAGATTGTTACATGCATGCAGGAGGGAGAAGCCATTGCTGGAGATGAACTGACTGCACTGGGACAAGTAAGAATTATGTTAGAGCTTAAACTGAACTGAAAGGATTCATACATTCAGTTCAGTTTAAACTCTAACATAATTCCATTATGTGGGAGAAGTGGGCACAGAGCTGGAAGGCAACAACAGAGAGGAAAGGGAGGTTAGAGATGGAACAGTAGTTGGAGGTGAGTAGAGAGGGTGAACTTTTTGAGGAGAGTGGTGATTATGGAGATTTCAAAAGTGAAAGAGACGCTACCTGAACAAAGGGATATTGGTAAATAATAGGCATCATTAACGAGGGGATTGTTACGCAACAGCTCTTGCAGAGAGCCTCTAACACTCTTGAGTTAGCCCTGTTCAACAGACATTACTCTTATAAGATAAATACACTGATATTCCATACAGTGAATATATCAATATATCCATTAATATAATGAGTAGTCAGCAACCAAAAGAAATGCAACACCCCATTTCACATCTCTCATAGGAGTTGTGAGCACAGAGCACTGAATATAGAATCATAGAATGGTTACAGCACAGAAGAAGGTTATTCGGCCCGTTGAGCCCATGCCGGCTCTCTGCAAGAGCACTTCAGCTAGTTTCACTCCCCCGCCCTTTCCCCGTAGCCCTACAAATTTCTTTCCTTCAGATACTTATCCAACTCCCTTTTGAAAGCCGTGATTGAGTCTGCCCCCACCACCCTTTCAGGAAGTGCATTCCAGATCTTAACCACTCGCTGCGTAAAAAAGTTTTTTCTTACGTCGCCTTTGGTTCTTTTGCCAATCACCTTAAATCTGTGTCCTCTGGTTCTCGACCCTTCTGCCAATCTACTCTGTCCAGACCCCTCATGATTTTGAACACCTCTATCAAATCTCGTCTCAATCTTCTCTGCTCCAAGGAGAACAACCCCAGCTTCTCCAGTCTATTAATATAACTGAAGTCCCTCATTCCTGGAATCATTCTCATAAATCTTTTCTGCACTCTCTCTAAGACCGTCACATTCTTCCTAAAGTATGGTGCCCAGAATTTGACACAGTACTCCAGTTGAGGCCGAACCAGTGTTTTATACAGGTTCATCATAATTTCCACACTTTTGTACTCTATACCTCTATTTATGAAGCCCAGGATCCCGTAAGCCTTTTAACTGCTTTCTCAACCTGCCCTGCCACCTTCAACAATTTGTGCACACATACCCCCAGGTCTCTCTTTTCGTGCACCCCCCTTCAGGATTGTACCATTTAGTTTATATGTCCTCTCCTCATTCTTTCTACCAAAATGTATGACTTCACACTTTTCTGTGTTAAATTTCATCTGCCACGTGTCCACCCATTTCACCAGCCTTTCTATGTCTTCATGAAGTCTATCACTCTCCTCCTCACTGTTCACTATACTTCCAAGTTTTGTGTCATCTGCAAATTTTGAAATTGTGCTCTGTGCACTCATGTCCAAGTCATTAATATATATCAAGAAAAGCAGTGGTCCTAGAACCGACCCCTAGGGACCTCCAGTCCGAAAAACAATCGCTTATCACTTCTCTCTGTTTACTATCACTTAGCCAATTCCGTATCAATGCTGCCACTGTTACCTCATCAAGGCAATCAAGTTAGTTAAACACGATTTGCCAATAACAAATCCGTACTGGCTTTCCTTAATTAATCCACTGCCTTTTGTTCCATGGGCTTTAACTTTGCTGGCAAGCCTATTATGTGGCACTTTGTCGAACACCTTTTGGAAATCCATGTACACTACGTCATTACCCTCATCAACCCTCTCTGTTACCTCATCAAAGAACTCAATCATGTTAGTTAAACACAATTTGCCTTTAACAAATCCGTGCTGGCTTTCCTTAATTAATCCAAGTGACTGTTAATTTTGTCCCTGATTACTGTTTCTAAAAGCTTCCCCACTACCAAGGTCAAACTGACTGGCCTGTAGTTGCTGGGTTTATCTTTACACTCTATTTTGAACAATTTTGAGCATTTGCAATTCTCCAGTCCTCTGGCACCACCCCCGTATCTAAGGAGGATTGGAATATTATGGCCAGTACCTGTGCGATTTCCTCCCTCAATTCCCTCAGCATCCTAGGATGCATCCCATCCGCTCCTGGTGATTTATCTACTTTAAGTACAGCCAGCTTTTCTAATACCTCCTCTTTATCAATTTTTATCCTATTAAGTATCTCCACTACCTCCTCCTTAATATAAAAAGGTTTCTTTCAATATTTTTGACTCTTTCCAATAAAACTCCATCATTATTATTTTCTACTGTGGACATTATTGTGTATATTCCAAGGAGAAAGATCTCTATAATAGGCACGATAAATGCATGAGTCGTTCCACATAGTATTTGGCTGGTATTCAATGCACATTCCTTGAACAAAGTGTTGGGTAAATTGCTCACAATTAAGCAAAACCTGTGGAGATGCCGGGGATTGAACCCGGGGCCTCATACATGCGAAGCATGCGCTCTACCACTGAGCTACATCCCCTCCTACTTAATCGAAAGTGTAAACGCCTCTTTAAGCTCATTATAACACCTTTCTGTCGTCTTTTATATTTATTACTGCTTCCACTTATCGATGTTGTCTAAAAATTGTGATTATTAATACATTTACTTCAAATCGTTTTCATTTGCATTGTGCAGAATTTACTATACTGTATGTAATGGAAACGATGCTACTGCACATGTGTGGAAGTTACAGTGTAACTCGTTATATTAGGATTGTTTCCGAAATTCTTCAACGCTACCCCAGTAAAATAAGCCCTTTTCGGTTTACAAAAAAAGTGGAGATGCCGGGGATTGAACCCGGGGCCTCATACATGCAAAGCATGCGCTCTACCACTGAGCTACATCCCCTGTATCTTACCCTAAGCCTGGTCAATATTTCTCCAGTGGTCAGTCTATGTGTTGCATGTTTTTGTTTCGGACTGCAATTGGAACTTGCTCCGCTCGCTTCTGACCCATTCCTTGTAACATTCCGCATAACTAAAGTGCGTCAAAAACATTTGAACATTGTTCAGGACTTTGAGCCGAGATTTATTTATCACACCGATTGAGAATAATGCGACAAATGTAGTGTTATAACTTTAACTGGAATGTAAGATGGAAAATTAAACTTATTGGGAGAATAAAGAATTCTGCTTAAAAACAAAAAATGCTGGGAAACACTCAGCAGGTGTTCTTCCAAGAATTCTGCTTGGCGTTTTCTTGTCATTGGCGCTACTTGTAATTGCCTTTACACCCCGTGCGGTGATCTCACTTGTAGTTGAAAACAAAAATAAAAAGTAGTTTCTACCGATCTGGTTAATAAGAAATCAAATTATGTACGAGGACAAATCTTGAATGTCTGATACTGAATCAGTCTCGATATATATACACCATTTTGCTATCGTATATACACCAGTGTTGCCCAAGGTTTTTGTCTTCGAGAGCCAACAGGTACATACCATGGAGTCTTGGGTGCATCGTATATAGTTTAAATCCATGTTCTCAATAGTTTGGATATATCACAAATTACTGATACTCACAGATCATTATGTTCTGATTTAAGATTTATACACCAATGAGGCAACAGTGCTAAGAAAAGCTTTTTCCAAATATAATTATATTTCCTCAAATATTTTCAACTACAAATGAGATCACCTCTTTTGTTCACAAACGAGAGAGACGATGCAGACATTGCAATCAGGGAGGAGGAGTGTGAAATATTAGATGAAATAAACATAGTGAGAGAAGTATTCAGGGGTTTAGCATCTTTGAAAGTGGATAAATCCCCAGGTCCGGATGAAATGTATCCCAGACTGTTAAGAGAAGTAAGAGAGGAAATAGCAGAGGCTCTGACCATCATTTTCCAATCCTCTCCAGCTGCAGGTGTGGTGCCAGAGGACTGGAGGACTACTAGCGTGGTACCGTTGTTTAAAAAGGGAGAAAGAGATAGACCGAGTAATTACAGGCCAGTCAGCCTAACTATTATTGGAAAAAATTCTGAGGGACAGAATAAATCTTCATTTAGAAAGACACGGATTAATCAAGGACAGTCAGCATGGATTTGTTAAGGGGAGGTTGTGTCTGACTAACATGATTGAATTTTTTGAGGAGGTAACAAGGAGGGTCGATGAGGGTTGTGCATTTGATGTAGTGTATATGGATTTTAGCAAGGCCTTTGATAAGGTCCCACATGACAGACTGGTCATGAAAGTAAAAGCCCATGGGATACAAGAATGCAAGTTGGATCCAAAATTGGCTCAGAAGTAGGAAGCAAAGGGTTATGATCGATGGGTGTTTTTGTGACTGGAAGGCTGTTTCCAGTGGAGTTCAGTATTAGGGCTCAGTATTAGGTCCCTTGCTTTTTGTGATATATATCAATGATTTAGACTTAATTGTAGGGGGTATGATTAAGAAGTTTGCAAATGATACAAAAATTGGCCATGTGGTGGATAATGAAGAAGAAAGCTGCAGACTGCAGGGAGATATCAATGGACTGGTCAGGTGGGCAGAACAGTGGCAAATGGAATTCAATCCTAACAAGTGCGAGGTAATGCATTTGGGGAGGGCTAACAAGGCAAGGGAACACACAATAAATGGTAGGACACTGATAAGTGCAGAGGAACAGAGGGGCCTTGGAGTGCATGTCCACAGATCCCTGAAGGTAGCAGGACAGGTAGATAAGGTGGTTAAGAAGGCATACGGGATACTTCCCTTTATTAGCCAAGGCATAGAATATAAGAGCAGGGAGGTTATGCTTGAACTGTATAAAATGCTAGTTAGGCCTCAGATAGAGTACTGCGTGCAGTTCTGGTCACCACATTACAGGAAAGATGTGATTGCGCTAGAGAGGGTACAGAGGAGATTTACGGAGAATTTTAGCTATGAGGAAAGATTGGAGAGGCTGAGGTTGTTTTCTTTGGAACAGAGAAGGCTGAGGGGAGACCTAATTGAGGTGTATAAAATTATGAGGGGCCTAGATAGAGTGGATAGGAAGGAACTATTTCCCTTAGTAGAAGAGTCAATAACCAGGGGGCATAGATTTAAAGTAATTGGTTGGAGGTTTAGAGGGGATTTGAGGAGAATTTTTTTCACCCAGAGGGTGGTGGGGGTCTGGAACTCACTGCCTGAAAGGGTGGTAGAGGCAGAGACCCTCATCACATTTAAAAAGTTCTTGGATATGCACTACAAGTGCCATAACCTATAAGGCTACGGACCAAGTGCTGGAAAGTGGGATTAGGGTGGATAGCTCTTTGTCGGCCGGCACGGACAAGATGGGTCGAATAGCCTCCTTCTGTGCTGTAGATTTCTATGATTCTATAATTCTATGGTAACTTTAAAGTATTGCACAGTGATATATAGTTGACTATTCAATTCGCAAGGCAAAAAGAATGGAGAATACTTTCATAGGTTCTTACACTTTACTTTTAATAGGATCAGGCTTGCCTGTTGCTGTTATATTATGAATTTAGTACCCAATTCACAATGATGTTAATATAAATACAAAGCAAAATACTGCGGATGCTGGAAATCTGAAATAAAAACATAAAATGCTGGAAATGCTCAGCAGGTCAGGCAGCATTTGTGGAGAGAGAAACAGAGTTAATGTTTCAGGTCGATGACCTTTCATCAGAACTTGAAAAAGTTAGAGGTGTAACAGGTTTTACGTAGAATTACATAGAATTACATTGAATATACAGCACAGAAACAGGCCTTTCGGCCCAACCAGTCCATGCCGGTGTTTATGCTCCATTCAAGCCTCCTCCCATCTTTCCTCATCTAACTCCATCAGCATAACCCTCTATTCCCTTCTCCCTCATATGCTTATCTAGCCTCCCCTTAAATGCGTCTATACTATTCACCTCAACTACTCCCGTGGTAGTGAGTTCCACATTCTCATCACTCTCTGGGTAAAGAAGTTTATTCTGAATTCCCTATTTGACTTCTTGGTGACTATCTTATGTTGATGGCCTTTAGTTTTGTTCTTCCCCCCAAGTGGAAACACTCTCTCTGTGTCCACCTTTCATAATTTTAAAGACCTCTATTAGGTCACCACTCAGCCTTCTCTTTTTCATAGAAAAGAGGCCCATCCTGTTCATCCTTTCCTGATAGGTATAACCTTGCAGTTCTGGTATGATCCTTGTAAATCTTTTTTGCACCCGCTCCAGTGACTCCATATCCTTTTTATAATATGGCGACCAGAACTGTACACAGTATTCCAAGTGTGGTCTAACCAAGGTTCGATACAAGTTTAGCATAACTTTTCTACTTTTCAATTCTATCCCTCTAGAATGTGTTTTCCTGGGTATTATCTATTTTTAATCTGTAAAAACATTATTGTTTTGCATCATATTTATCTTTGTACATAACCAGTCAGCCACCTTGGCTTATTCTTTTGACTTTAGGGATGTACATGGCTTCTTAGCTTGGTGTTTCCTCCGTGGGTGCAACCCAGAAGTTGCACCTGAAGCTGCATCCTCCCAATCTCATTAGAATATGCCAGATCTTAAAATGGGTGTAAATAGGCATAGATCAGCAGAAATCAGCATAAACAAATGGGGTCCAAGGAAATGGAAAACCAACACCAGTATATGTCTTTGAGTCTTACAATTTAAGTTCAACTCATTTAACCATCATTCGTGCACATCAGGCCCAGCATATTTGAAAACCTGCAATCGGGGAAGTTTTTCACTTTTTAGTGTGACTCATACTTATGCCATAAAAATGCATTAAAAGAAACAGAAAATTCAGAGCAGGTCTCTGTGAGGATAATTTTTTTTAAACACTCAAAAGATTGCAATTAAAAGACCAGAAAAATGACTTTGTTTTCTCCTATGCCTGAAAATCTGGTCACAATGTTTAGACACCTCTGCATCCCCCCCACCCGCCCTGAACAAGCGCAATTGGCGGATATTTGCATTTGAGAGTAGGGACATGTGTAGATTTTCGCAATTATCACGATTTTAATAATAAGGAGAGAAGCAAGTTTAATTGAACATTTTATTGAACGAAGGGCTGCTACTTTAATAAAAAGGTATAGCAGCCTTGTAAAATGGCCGCCGAGCATCGTGACAGGCTTTCCAGAACATGGTGAGCACACAGCCACTGCAGTAAAAAAAAAACGCGAAGACCAGTCGTAATGGCTCAGACAAGAAGGCGCTGAAAATACATTTATAATGAGATCATGCACAGTACAGATTGGGAAGGCAGGATGCAACCCATTTGCGTTTTGGACAGAACAATAAACTAAGTGCTTGACTCGTTTTAAATGCACGGTGAGGAGTCGTTGCACCGGACGGTCGGGGCCCATCCAGACACATCATTATACAAATTCCACCCAGCTCAACAATGAGTAAGACATTGACGGGTAGTTGGGCCAGTTTCGGGTGATCCCGAAACCAGTTCAAGAGACAATTACCCCATACCGAGAACTTTGGGCGCCAAAAATGAAACAAAAGACAGCATCTTGATTTGAGCGGGAGATAAGGCCCGTTCCAACAGTATAACTATAGAGGAGGAATGTCCATCAGGAGTTCGTTGTTCGTGGTTCTTTGTGCGTTCGTTCGTTGGTTCGATCGGTCGGTTGGTTGGGTGGTGGTTGTTGCTCGTTTTGGACAGAGGCTCACATTCGGCCAGAAGCGGAACCTCAGGACGAGCCACCTCGACACGGCAGGCAGCAGGGCACGCCATCCCGATCGTCGGTAATCGGTGTCCGGATCCATCAGGGCAACGCAGCGGTGTGTTCCCGAACGACCAGCCGCTGTCAGTCAAGAAGACAGGAACTTCGGCCAAACGAGGCTTAAGTGACGAGAAGAATTCCACGTAGGAGCCGGCACGGTCAGTCAAACCCCGACCGCGCCCGAAGATAAACGACGAAGTAGGTTCAAACCCACCTTTTGAATCCTACCGAATATTTCATGAATTCAGGAAAGACAGGCCTTTTCTTCTGGTTATTTGAGCGAATAGCCTGGGCCATCCGCGACGAACGTTCATCAGGGCTGACCCGAGTGGGTCCATCGCGGCAGCGAGAGTAAACAAGTCGTGCTCAGAAGCTCCAACAGCCACGTGGCAGCCAGGGGCTGCAACGAAAAGCTGTGAGCCTCATTTTAAATTCCGAAATAACCCGAGTGGTGAGCACGTTTCCCGATCCTACAAATCCAGACTTAGTTTAGGTATTATAGGAGAGGGTGGTTTTTAAGGGTAATTTGTAATGTGTTATCCCCTTTACGATGTGCCGTGTGTTCCCCGTTTGTATAGAACAAGATTTATAGACGTGTGTATACTTGTAATTTCTTTGATCTGCGCATATGACATGTATTTCATTATTTTGGACACCGTACAATAAAGGCATTCATTTCGTATTATTCAACCAGGTCTATTTGAGTCCTTCTCTGCATTACTGCTCCTTTGCATCTAAGTCCAGGTGTCAGAACCGTAGGGGCGAGTGGGTCGAACCACTCACGGGTGATTATTGCAAGAGGTCTGGCCGGAGACCAGAGCAAGCAATAGCAAAGAATCACAGGCCACAAAAAACCCCTTACACATGGCCAGTTTTGTGGGCAGAGATTTGTGCCGACGGAGGGTTTGATGGATGGACATAAAAGATCAAGAAGACTTGGACATATTATAGTTACGTATGTAGCTCATTTATGGCCAAAATTCTGTGATCTTTTAAGTCACGTATGGGTTCAAATGCGCAGGAAACTCCAGGGCTCTGTGTTTGAATTCACTCTTAAAAACATGCCATTTATATTCAGCATTAGTTGTTGCCCACCCAGTAGCACTGACTCATTGACCTGTTCCAAATCCTCTGCCATTTTATTAAAGTTAGCCCTTTTAAAATCCTGGCCTGGCCTGGAAGTCTATAACAAGTACAAATATAGTTATGAAGGATATTTTTCATCATTTTGACTATGGCAGTCCTGGCGTTGTGAGAATGGTGGAAGCTGACTGGAGGGAGTCAAGCAGGGAGTTTTGGGCGAGATGAGGCTTGAAGGTGACAGCATTTTCAGGGATCTTAGAGAGGAAAGGTAGATTTGATCTGGAGAGGACGAAAGGTTTTTGAGGGTGAGGGCGATGACAGTAATTTTGAAAAGGAAGAGGGACAGTGCCTGAGGAAAGGGAGCTATTAACAACCTCAGGCTATGCCTCTCTCACTTGATAGCCAAACTTCCATCAGGGAATCACTAGATTGCAATCAGGAGATCAAACTAGTGAATCTTCCCCTTCTACACCTTTTGCCTCTGCTGAAAAGAGTTAACTCAACAGAGACGGAGAAGTGAATCTAGGACCTTTCTAGTCTGTATGATTCAGATACTCACTGCCTTAAACAGCTAAGCCATCATAACTGAGTTTAGTGAAAATTAAAATTTTGGATCTGACCAAAGGTGGAGAGAGAAACTAAGGATCTGTTAACTGCAATAGCAACTCTACCTCTGTTTTTATATCTAAGAACACAATCTCCTCTGTGTCATAATTGCAGGTTGAGTAATGCTATTTAAAATGCAAACTGTAATGCTTCCTTATGCCATTTCACAGCAGAATTGTTACTCTGTTATTTTGCTATAGTTACACTAGAGGCAATATATAATCAGGTGTGTTCTGAAAGGCTTGATTCAGTTTTCTATAACCAATTTTAAAGAAACACTACAACACTATTGATTACTGTAACCACAATCATCAGGGGAGAAATTGGACCTCGCTGCTTGGAAAACGGGGGCAAAAAGGAGCAATGTTGCGGGGCTATGTCCTGCGCCCCAAGGATGCCTGAAAGACATCTGATCTGACCCCAAATTTTTCAGGCATCTCTAGCGGCCGCCTAAAACCGGCGTTAGGCCCTTTGCACATGTTACTGAGGGGACTAATGCATATTTTGGGACTCATTCTAGAAAATCGATTGCCCTGAGCAGGTGCCAGATTACTTGGTCTACATGGTCCTTAAAGGGACTCCTGTAGGCCACCACCAAAAAGGGCATTAAAAAAAAATATACTAGTGTAATGTGGAGCCAGGCAGTGTAGGAGGAGTTGTGCTCTTCCCAGCTCTTTAGCACTGCTCCGAGTCGCTCCCCCGCCCACCCCCCCCCCCCGAATTCCTAAGAGCTGTTGTCAATGAAGCAGCTGGCCCAAATTAGAGGGCACCAAAGCAAGGAGCTGCCTCTGGAGGTGCGACAGGCACCGACAGCATGCCTGAATTATTAAGATGAGGCCCGAGGAACAATTTCCGGTGGTCCTCAGGCTGCCATCCTCTGGCATATGCAGTGCGCGCGTGCCACCTGGCTCACCCAAAAATGAGCGCAAATGAATTTATCCCCATAGTATTTGCTATTTGAATATTTTATATACAATGAAACTACCTTTGATCAACAGTAGGTACAGGCTTAGTTATTCAAAGCATTTCTTTGTCTCAAATAGGAATTACTAATAAAATTGCTGCTGTATCAAAGCATCTCATATTTCCTCTGGTTTCACAGATATAGATTCCAGTATTTTGCCACAATCTCAGTAAACAATCATGGGCATCAGGTCTCACCTGTTAATTATAGAAACACATGATACATACCAATGTACATTTCTGGACTAAATAGGTGTTGAAGTATATGATTGCCATCAGCCAATAAAAACATTTTATGTTGTAAAATGATTAAACATGCAAGCTGGAAAATTTGGAAGCGTTTAAAAGTAAGCAAAGACTTTCAAATTAAAGTTCTGTAACTCATTTAGACTCTGATTATTACAAGTCATTGCGTCATAGAACTTTGTTTTGGGAAGTTTCTATTCAATTTCTGGGAAAGCAATCACAGACCGCAACTGATACGGTGTTTGATATGATAACAATCACAGTGGAAAAAGTGCTATTCTTTTACTTTGAATGTATTCAGCTGAAGTGTTTCTCAGTAGTTGGTGAAACCTGATGACATATACAGACTTGTTTTTGCAGAAAAAGAAGTATGATTTAGTTTTGATGTGTACCCGTAATGGTGAAGGGTTGTAAATATTTCCCAATAACTGGTACAATATTACTAGCCCATGCTTACTTTTCGGAAGGGTGTTGTATTTTGGGAATGTAAGTCGTAGTGGAAGAGAAAGGAACAAGAAAATTGTCATTATATTGCTGAATGTCAAGGCAATGGCAAATGTGCTGTATGCGTGTTTAATCCTTTTTTCCTTTTATGTCCTTCAACTTTTACTTATTCTAGAGGGAACTTGCATTGTAGCTTGACTAGCAAAGATGTTGACTTTATCAGCTTAATTTAGATATTGGACATAATCGTCACTTCAATATCACTTAATACCAGCAGCTATTTTGGCTACTAGCAATAAAATGGATTTCTCTCCAAAATCAATCCTCTCTCAAGGCTTGGTATGCAGGACTTGTGTCCTAGTCATTACATTTTACTGCTGGAAATTCTGGCTTATCTTCATTTCACAGGAAGGAGATTAAGACCTTTTGCAGTTACTGTAATGGCTACAATTGATTTGAATTTTAATCATTACAGAACAGAAAATTCCTCCAAATCTGACCTGCAATAGATTCTACCTTAAAGACCCAAGATCAAAATATTGTAACGGTGTTTACCGTTTCAGCTTATAAAAAAAGAGGTACATGTTTGTTGGTACGTTGACGTATTCCCATGTAATGATTTCATAATCACAATTTGACTAATAAGGAAAAGTGAGGTGCTTCCTGAGTAGGAAGGAGGAAAATTTGAAAGCTGAGTCTACAGGTGTTGCTTTCATGCTGTTGTAGTGACTGACTGAAGTGGCATTGGCAGAGGCATAGAGATACATATTTTCTGTTTACTTTCATAAATGGTGTCCAGCATTGTCAATTTCACTAGTTTTAACCACCCACCCGCTCCCAAACCCACACACTCCTGCAGGTTAAAATTCAGCCTGTAGACTTTAGAGGACCAGCCTACAAAAGGAAACTGCTTGATATGCACCAGGAGTTGTTGGGGGTATTGGACAGCCTGCCTAGGAAGTTGCTGCAGCATGTCTGAGAATATGGAAGAATACAGTTTCAGATCATAGAATCATAGAAGATAGGAGCAGGAGTAGGCCATTCAGCCCCTCGAGCCTGCTCCGCCATTCAATGAGATCATGGCTGATCATCCAAATTCAGTACAATGTCCCTACCTTCTCCCCATATCCCTTTAGCCTTAAGAAATATATCTAACTCCTTCTTGAATATATTTAATGAGTTGGCCTCAACTGCCTTCTGTGGTAGAGAATTCCACAGGTTCACCACTCTTTGAACATAAGAACATAAGAACATAAGAAATAGGAGCAGGAGTAGGCCAATTGGCCCCTCGAGCCTGCTCCGCCATTCAATAAGATCATGGCTGATCTGATTCTAACCGCCAATCTACTATCACAGAACCATCTCCTGAACCTAACAGAATTGGACACACAAAATAGGAGCAGGATCAGGCTACACGGCCCCTGGGCCCGCTACGCTACCCACAGGGCCATGACCGATCCGAACCTAGACTCATGTCCAAATTCCTGCCCGCTCCCCGTAACCCTTAATTCCCTTTACTTCGAGGAAACTGTCTATTTCTGTTTTAAATTTATGTTATGATGTAGCTTCTACAGCTTTTTGGGGCAGCATATTCCATGGACCTACAACCCTCTGAGTGAAGTAGTTCCTTCTCATCTCAGTTTTGAAAGAGCAGCCCCTTATTCTAAGGCTATGCCTCCTAATTCTAGTTTCACCCATCATCGGGAACATCCTCCCCGCATCCACCCGATCCAACCCCTTCACAATCTTATATGTTTCAATAAGATCGCCTCTCATTCTTCTGAACTCCAATGAGTAGAGTCCCAATCTACCCAACCTCTCCTCATATGTCCATCCCCTCATCCCCGGGATTAACCGAGTGAACCTTCTTTGTACTGACTCGAGAGCAAGTATGTCTTTTCTTAAGTTTGGACACCAAAACTGTATGCAGTATTCCAGGTGTGGTCTCACCAATACCTTGTACAACTGAAGCAATACCTCCCTATTTTTATATTCTATCCCCCTAGCAATGAAAGCCAACATTCCATTGGCCTTCTTAATCACTTGCTGCACCTGCATACTAACCTTTTGAGTTTCGTGCACCAGGACCCCCAGATCCCTTTGTACTTCAGTACTTTCCAGTTTCTTGCCATTTAGATAATAACTTGCTCTACTATTTTTCCTGCCAAAGTGCATAACCTCACAATTTCCAGTATTGTATTCCATCTGCCAAATCTCTGCCCACTTACTTAGCCTGTCTATGTCCCCTTGCAGATTGTTTATGTCCTCCTCACTCACTACTTTCCCTCCCATCTTAGTATCATCTGCAAACTTTGATATGTTACACTCAGTCCCCTCCTCCAAATCGTTAATATAGATTGTAAAGAGTTGGGGACCCAGCACTGACCCCTGCGGAACACCACTAGTTACTGATTGCCAGTCTGAGAATGAACCATTTATCCCAACTCTCTGCCTTCTGTTAGATAGCCAATCCTCTATCCATGCCAGAATATTACCCCCAATCCCGTGATTTTTTATCTTAAGCAATAATCTTTTGTGTGGCACCTTGTCAAATGCCTTTTGGAAGTCTAAATACACCACATCCACTGGTTCCCCTTTATCCACCCTGTGTGTTACTTCCTCAAAGAACTCCAGCAAATTTGTCAAACATGACTTCCCCTTCATAAAACCATGCTGACTTTGTCCTATTAAATTATGATTATCCAAATGTCCCGTTACTGTCTCCTTAATAATGGACTCCAAAATGTTACCTACCACAGATGTTAGGCTAACCGGTCTATAGTTTCCAGCCTTCTGTCTACTGCCCTTTTTAAATAAGGGGGTTACATTAGCAGTTTTCCAGTCTGCCGGGATCTTTGCTGAGTCCAGGGAGTTTTGGAAAATTATTACCAATGCATCCACAATCCCTACCGCCACTTCCCTCAAGACCCGAGGATGTAAGCTATCAGGTTCAGGTGATTTATCCGCCTTGAGTCCCATTATTTTGCCGAGTACCACTTCCTTAGTGATTTTGATCATGTTTAGCTCCTCCCCCCCTATAGCCCCCTGTTTGTCCAGTGTTGGGATATTCTTAGTGTCCTCTACTGTAAAGACTGATACAAAAATATTCATTCAGTGTATTTGCCATCTCCATATTTCCCACCATTAATTTCCCGGTCTCATCCTCTAAGGGACCAACATTTACTTTAGGCACCCTTTTTCTTTTTATATAACTATAAAAACTCTTACTATCTGTTTTTATATTTTTTGCTAATTTACTTTCATAATCTATCTTCCCTTTCTTAATCAATCTTTTTGTTATTTTTTGCTGTCTTTTAAAGTTTTCCCAATCCTCTATCCTCCCACTAGATTTGGCTACCTTATAAGCCCTTGTTTTTAGTCGAATACTATCCTTAATTTCTTTACTTAGCCATGGATGACTGTCTTTTCTTTTACACCCTTTTCTTTTCAGTGGAATATATTTTTTTGGAAGTTGTAAAATAACTCCTTAAATGTACACCACTGATCATGTATCGTCTTACCCTTTAATCTATTTTCCCAATCCACTCTACTAAATTCCGCTCGCATACCTTCATAGTCTCCTTTATTCAAGCTTAGCATGCTTGTTTGAGATCCAACCTTCTCACCCTCTAATTGAATATGGAATTCAACCATGTTATGGTCACTCATTCCAAGGGGATCCTTCACTAGGATATTTTTAATTAATCCTGTCTCGTTACACAGGACCAGATCTAAGGTTGCTTGCCCCCTGGTCGGTTCAGTTACATACTGCTCAAGAAACCCATCCCTAATACACTCAAAGAACTCATCCTCAAGGCAGCCCTGCCCAATTTGATTTGTCCAATTAATATGATAGTTAAAATCCCCCATAATTATAGATGTTCCCTTATTACAAGCCTTAACTATTTCCTGATTGATACTCCGTCCAACAGAGTTGCAACTATTCGGAGGCCTATAGACTACGCCCACTAGTGTTTTTTTCCCCTTATTATTCCTTATCTCCACCCAAACTGTTTCATTATCCTGATCTTTTGACCCAATATAATTTCTCTGTATTACAGTGATTCCTTCCTTTATTAACATAGCCACCCCACCTCCCCTTCCTTCCTGCCTGTCCTTCCTGATCGTTAAATAACCTGGTATGTTTAATTCCCAGGCATTGTCACCCTGCAGCCATGTTTCTGTAATGGCCACAAGATCATACCCATATGTAGTTATTTGTGCCATTAACTCGTCTATTTTGTTACGAATGCTACGTGCATTCAGATAGAGAACTTTCAAATATGTTTTGTGACACTTAGTTCCTGCTTTTGCCCTTTTTATTACTTTACCTTTTACTCCATACCTTCTGCCCCTTCCTGACACACTCTGGTTTTTAATTTCCCCACTGCTACCTAAGTCTATGACCTTCTCTGTTGTCATTTTTATTATTTGCTCTCTAGGAACCTACCCCCCACTAGTTAGTTTAAAGCCCTCTCTACAGCCCTAGTTATATGATCCGCCAGGACTCTAGTCCCAGCACTGGCCAAGTGAAGCCCGTCCCAATGGAACAGCTCCCTCCTGCCCCAGTACTGGTGCCAGTGTCCCAGGAAGCAAAACCCATTTCTCCCACACCAGTCTTTGAGCCACTCATTTAACTCTCTAATTTTATTTGTCCTAGCCAAATTCGCTCGTGGCTCAGGTAATAATCCAGAGATTATTACCCTTGAGGTTCTGTTTTTTAATTTGACCCCTAGCTGCTCATACTCCTTTAACAGAACCGGCTTCCTTGTCCTATCTACGTCGTTTGTACCAACATGGACCACGACAACTGGATCCACCCCCTCCCACTGCAAGTTTCTTTCCAGCCCAGAGGAGATGTCCTTAACCCTGGCACCGGGCAGGCAACACAGCCTACGGGACTCTCGCTCTCGGCTGCAGAGAACTCTATCTATCCCCCTAATAATACTATCCCCTACCACTACAACATTTCTATTTACTCCCCTCTCTTGAATGGCCCCCCGTTCTACGGTACTGTGGCCAGGTTGCTCATCCTCCCTGCAGTCCCTGCTCCCGTCCCCACAGGGAGTAAGAACCTCGAACCTGTTGGACAAGAGCAAGGGCTGCGGCTCCTCCAACACTACCTCCTGGATCCCCGTACCTGCCTCACTCGTAGTCACACCGTCCTGTCCCTGACCATGGGCTACATCTGAATTAATTAACTTCATAGGTGTGACCACCTCCTGAAACACAAAGTCCAGCTACTTCTCCCCCTCCCTGATGTGTCGCAGTGTCTGAAGCTCAGACTCCAGCTCATCAACACGGAGCTGGAGTTCCTGTAGCAGCAGACACTTGTCACAGATGTAATCACCGTGAGCCTCAATGGGGTCCACCGGCTCCCACATCTCGCAACAGTAACACATCACCTGCTCCATTCTATGTAATTAATTAAATTTTTTATTGTTAGTTATGGACACTCTCTGCCCGATTATAGCTGCTAGTATCCCCTCTAATTAATTGGATTTAAATTTAATCAATCCCTCTAAATTACACCAGTTAAATGGTTTACCAACAGTCACTCTGCACCAGAAAGGCCTTATTAACTACAACCCAGAGTTAAAGTTTGAAAAGAGCACCCTACACTCCACTCACCTGAACTCACACTTACCCAAACTCAGCACTCTCTGCTGACTTGCACTCAGTGCTGGCTCGCACTAGCACTTTGGGTGAAGAAATTCCTCCTCATCTTTGTCCTACATGGCTTACCCCTTATCCTTCGACTGTGACCCCTGGTTCTGGACTCCCCGGCCATCGGGAACATCCTTCCTGCATCTAGTCTGTCTAGTCCTGTTAGAATTTTATAAGTTTCAATGAGGCCTAGTGTCTCTGAAAGTAGCTGAGGCTGCAGAACTGATCATGCTGATGAACCTATGATCACATTTGCAAGTGCTGCAATCCAGGGTGTGGATATCGATGGAGGGATTACATTTCTTATAAGTGAATTCACACATAATGATAGAATTGTGAAATATTGTGGTATGCAGAATTATATTTAAATAGTAGGAGGAGGAAGTAACTGCTGGATTTGTAACAATATTTAACCTTATTGCTCGTGTGCATTTTGATTCAGTGACTAGTTCGTTAAAAGTTTAAATCCACTTACTATGGAGTTTGGAAGTGTTTAATTTTGTACAGAATGTTTAAAAGATAAAAGGAGATTAGAGCTGGTAAAATTTAAACTCTGGAAATTTTTGCCCACAGCTTATTTTTTTTAAAAGATGCTTTTATGTAACTTAAAAGAAAATTGGTGAGAAAAAAAGTTGGCCCACCTGTGGAGCAAGTTTTAATTTTATGTACAAAGATGCCACAAGTAGTTCCTGTATGAAGCAGCTTTCAGCTATCACACACTGAGACAAATTAAAGAGCAACAGTGCTCCCAAATGGAGAAGTTGGTTGAGGAGCTGGAGGTAGACAATTGGTGCTACAACCAATTCAATAGCTTCTGGGAATCACTGCTTCCTATTGACGAGATAAAACAAGAAACAGATTGGGTTTATTTTACCTCTTTGAAAGCTCTTGATGCATTGGAACTGAGGGTGAGAAATATAGGGGTAGAAATTGCACCTTGTTGCACCTGTTTTACAGGCATAATGAGGCTCAATTTTGGGGACCAACATACTGTGCCCCAAGGACGCCTGAAAAATGTCCGATCTTTTTCAGGTGTCCCTGGCAGTCACCTAAATCAGGCATTAGGTCTTTTACATATATAAATGAGGGGGCCTAATGCCTATTGCGACGTCAGGCTGTAAGCTGCCTCAGCAGTCCATTAACCACCTTTGAAGATTGCATCTCCCCTTTAAGGATTACCGATTGCCTTTAAGTGGCAATAGGCCTGCCGATTTCCCACCCTCCCAAATGGTGAGCTGCCTGTAAGCAGTGCAATTGTTCTACCACTAAAATTGATTGGGCCTCTCTTTGATGTCATTAGGCGACTGGAACGGACGCCTCATCCACTGGCTGTCTGAGCTGTGTCAGAGCTGACAATTGACCCCAGACTCTTGCAGAAGGATGCAATATGATTAGAGCAGGGGACCGCTGATGTCCACTTTTGGTCCCTGCTGTTGGAGCTTAAAATATTTGTAGAAAACAACGAGCACTACCTGAGTGAGGTCTTTGTAGTATCATTCAGATCCAGTAATTGTACACTATAACCTGCTGCAGAGCAAAGCTTCCTACTGAACGCCATTGCAGCGGCTGTACAAGATCTTTCATCAGCCACATTCTGGTTGTCGGGCAGATGATCCCATAAAATAAATCACACGAAAAATTGCTTCACATAGAGACCGGTTGTACCAGGAATTATCAATATTAAATAATTATTAAGAGTCAGTGGTGAACTGGGTCGATTTCTACTTGAATTCATTACATTGAGTGCTCTTACCCAAGCCAGGACTTTAAGATAGGGGGATTTGGCTGCATCGTTGATTTGAAGGTGTAAAACAGTGCAAAAGCGCAATAGTCTGTTGCAAATGATATGAGTATTGTTCAAATTCTGTCTTCCTTGTCACAATTGCCAAATTTGTATTGCCTAGTCAGACTCAGCCCAGATTTAACAAAATGATGGACCTATGACAAAGTAAAAGCCTAAAGAAACCCAGAAAGTTAAACCACACAGTACTGGACAATGCCAATCTAAACCAGCATAGGGGACAAGCTGAGGTTTTGTAGATGTCTGTCAATCTAGTACATCAAGAAGGTATTGGACAGCTCCTATCTGATTAAATGCAAGAAGAAGGGATGGGCAACCCAGCTCAGGACCTATTGCATACCAATACCAGTACCATTACTGCTAATGAATCAACTTTCAAATTGTCCTCGTCCTTGTCTGTTCAGAATGACACCCCAGCCAGCTGAACATATAGGGGATCATATTTCAGTCTCAGGTGTTGCTATGGCCAGTGGTCTTAAAGATATAGGTTAAATTGTACACCAGCCTCCAGAATTTATTCCTAGCCTAGCTGTGAAGGATTTTGTTTCTATAAGCCCTATTTCCCCTAATAGGAAGGGAAAATCCAAACAAAAGCATTCAACAAATAAGAATGGCTCACCCATGAGCTCCCAACAAATTAGTTCAGCTTCTTTACCACAGCCTAACATGTTTAACTGGAGACCTCCTTTTCAGTCCAGGGATATGTTACGATATTCTCAACGCTAATGGCCACCATCCATTCTATTTGCTTTGGGTCATCCTCTCAAAAGATTTTGTTAACCGATTCCTGAGGGATACAGAATAATGATGACACAGATTTGGCATCAGTGGGTCAGGGTATCCTTGATCCACTCTCTACTGTGCACTGTTCTCCACCTCTCCACACTTCGCCTAGGAATGGAGTTAGATAGTGATCATGCTATCAGTAATTGGCAGTGCTTGATGAACAAGTGAATTTTCTTCATAATTCAGTTTGCTGCTATTGGTCTAATTCTGTTACATCCATTTTCTCCTATAGGAAGTCCTGGATAAAGAAGAATGGAGGGAGATGAGATGACAATATTGAAGAGGATGATGGCAATAATGGTGCACCCAAAAACAATATTAAACCAGTGTTGGGTTTACTGAGGCACTTAATGGCTGGCTAGCAAAGAAGTTAGATGTTGCTCCTCCTGGGATTCCAGTAGCCCAGATATATCACTTTCTTTAAGTATTGTATCGGGCACAGCCTGTCCTGTTTAATGGTTTACTCATGTCTTCATCCCTTTGGGAAAGTGCTGCAGGAGTGTGGTCTGTGCTGCCTGAATCCTATCCCACACCAAGGCTTGCCTTCCCATCACCCCTGTCCTCACTGATCTATATTGGCACCAGTCCTACACTGCCTCAAGTTTAAAATGTTCATCCTTGCGTTTAAATGCCTCTATGGCCTCGCTCCTCCCTATCTCTGTAACCTCCTCCTGCTCTATAACTCCCCCACCCCCCAATTCTCTGTTTTTCTGGCTCCAGCCTATTGTGGATCCCCCTCCTCACTTTGGCATCTCATTGGCGGTTGTGCCACTCTCTGAAATTCCCTCCCTAACCCCCCCTGCCTATTCACCTCGATCTCTTTTTTTAAGATCCTCCTTAAAACCCATCTCTATGACCCCTCCTATTCTTTCCTTCTTTGGCTCAGCATTTAATTCTCTTCTGCCACCCACTCTGAAAGTTCCTGGGTACAGCGCTCGCAGTGACAGAAGGCAGGGAAATCGGGCAGGTTTCCGGACACTGCCTCTCTGTCGTCATTTACATGTACAGTCCTGTACATTACTAAACTGTGTCCTGGGATTGGGCTAGTGGCCATATATCCAAAGAATACATATAGCAAATCAGCCCTACCATCAACAATTTCGCAGGTTTCACTTTCAATTTAAATTACCAGTACAGATACCTTTATTTTGTTTTTTCCCAAGCTTCTGGAGTGTTTTTCAGTATATGCTGTGCACTTATATCTGCAGCATATTCATCTCTATATTTGTATTTGGATGACTGGTTAATCCATGCTTCCAGATGGGACTCTGCTTGTCCAGCAAGTAATCCATGCATTCCAGCTGTTAGACTTTCAGCTAATTAAGAGAAATTGCAACAGGATACTTCGCAGAACATTGTATTTCTAGGGACACAGGTTTGTACAGTCAGACTTGTGGTACCCAAGGACCTAATATCCCTTTTAGAGAAGGCACCTAACAGCCCAGGTTTGCTATGGTTGCTACCCAATATTAATCTGAAGGCGGCTTCCGAATTGGGGGGGGAGTGAAAATGCGTAGACGAAGCCTGGAAGTCAACTGAGTGGGTTGGAACCTGCAATCTCAACTGAATTGTACCAATTAATTTTGGCTTCCAGTTTTCGCGTCTCCAAACTGTGCAGCGGGCGTGATGCACACCCGCATGATGCGATCTCAGCTCTATTTAAAGGGACAGTGCACACATGGAAATTGGAGGTGCTCAGGATGGATGGTGGACATAGAAAAAGGGTAGCACCCAGATTCGATGACGCATCGCTGGAATTACTGCTGGGTGCAGTCAGGAGCAGGAGGGACATACTTTTCCCCAGCAGTGGGAGGAAGAAATCTGTGGCTCTCACCAAGAAGGCGTGGTTGGAGGTATTGAGTCCAGTTGCTGATTCAACTACATTCTGTGCTTTAAGCCCCCCCACCCCTGCCCCCCAATCTGTCTTGCTAAGTGTTCTCCATCACATCACTCCTTGCACACACTCAACTTTCAGCAACACCCACCCTTCACTTTCTCTGCACTTCATCACCTGTCCATTTATCCACTCACTGTTGCCACTCACCCCAATCCTTATGCAATGTGATGCATCTGTCTCAAAGTTACCCTCACTGAATGCACTACATCCATCGGGTGAATACCTCACCTTCACTCCCTCACAGGTCTGTTTTTTTGTCCCTTGTAGAAGAGAACGTAAAACGCAAGGGAGAGGGAGAGGACTGAACGTGGCCCACCACAAATAGTCCAGCTAACTGATGCAGAGGAGGACGCCCTGGAGATAAGTGGCACATCTGCACTCCTGTCTGAAGAGATGAAGAGACAGGGAGCTCGCAGATAGCTGGTGACAGAATTATAAATATCTTTGACACACATATGCTGACTTTATTTCATTAATGACTGAATGATGAGAAGACTTGAGTATGGTGATTGTCAAGATTGTGTCTTTGCCTTGACTAAATCATATCCCTTTCTTTTGTTTTCCAGGGCCTTCACGCATGCAGCAAGTGTCGCAGGACATCCATGAGGACGATTCCTCAGAGGACTTCATTCCTTCTGAAGGTGCACTGTCACAGGACCTACAGCCATGCACCAACACAGATACTCACACTTCGGTGGGTCCACTTAGACAGTTAATTGGGTTTTCACCTGGTGATTCACACCTCGCAAGAGAACATGAGCAGACATTGTTGGCAGGGACAGCTGTGGAGAGTCCATTCAGCCTCGGATCTGCGGGTTAGCGTTCTCCAAGGCGGCCTTCGTGATACACGACAACGCAAAATCATCGAGCAGAAACTGATAGCCAAGTTCCACACTCATGAGGACGGCCTCAATAGGGATATCGGGTTCATGTCACGCTATAGAACGTGACTTGACATCGTTGCCGGTCTTTCCAGTTTTTAAAAAAAACCAAACAAACACAAGAAACAAACACAAAAAATGGAGAGGATATGCAGCCAGCAGGTGTTCTGACGCGTTGGACCCCCTGGGACACATCTCATTGTCTTGGCTGTGCTCTTAGTGTGTCTTTGATGTAGGGAAAGATTTAATCTATGCATTTTCTCTCTGTTTTTATATTCTGTGAATTCTGATAGATTCTCTCACAGTAACTTTGCCTGACGAAGGGGCGACAGCTCCGAAAGCTTGTAATTTTAAATAAATCTGTTGGACTATAATCTGGTGTTGTGCGACTTCTCAAGTTTGTATGTCGGGAGACAGAGCCTGGATTTTCCAACTTTATTGGTGTAAATCAGCCAGACCCAATTGAAAAATGAATGCTTGCTTCCTGGGGTGTAGCTATGGGCCTAGAAATTAGATAAGGCCCGAAAATGGGCCTGGACAACGTGAAGCGTGATGAGACCGTGCCTGTTCAAAGTGGTGCAGGCAGCATGCAAAATCATTATATTGATTGCAGTGCTGATCTCAGCACTAAACATGCTGCTGGTTGGCTTAGCACTGAACAGGGGGGCCAATATCGGGTGCAGTCTACTGGCCAATAAAGTTTGGCCCAGGCTCTCTGCACTACTTAAAGGGGAGCTGCTTTGTTGCAGAGGCACTTCATTGTCAGTGTGGATAAAGCCATGGCCCAACAGCCAAGAGTGAGGGCGAGGAGATTTTCCAATGTGGCACTGGAGGCCTTGGTCCTGGAGGTTCAAAGACACCATCAGGTCCTCTACCCACAGGGGGGCAGGAGGCTTTTCAGGCAAAACAGCAGGAGGCTATGGAAGGAAATAACACATGCTGTCAGTGCAACAAGTGTTGTCCCCAGGTCCTGCCTGGATCTAGTTCTGCAAGAAGTTTAATGACCTCACACGAGTGGTCAAAGTGAGTGAATGCATCTTCAAATGCCATATCTCACCATCTGCACCACAAGCCTCACACACTGCTCAATGCACCACACCCCCATCACTCACCTACCAACAATCTCTACCTATCACCACTCATACCTCACAATCATAGCTTCACCTTACCCTCACACACTTACCACTGCTGCAAGACTCACACCCACATCTCACACCTTGCACACAATGCCAGCTATTCAACCATTACAGGCACATCGCCCAAACACATTGCACCACACTCACTGACACACTCACTGACACACTCACTGACACACTTCCCTTTCTCTTGCAGGCAAAGGTGGCTCATAACCACTGGGCACACCAGCAGATGGGCGGAAGGGAAGCCCGTCTGCAGAACCTGACAGAGCTGGAGGAAACAGTGTTGGAAATCATTGGAGGGGCCGTCACTGAATGTGTGGTGAGCGGCGAAGTTGAAAGCATTGCTGATGATGACGGTATGCTCATACCTAATCCTTCTTCTCATGTCCCACTTTGGAGTGGAGGAAAGCCCTGCATCTGAATGCATGTTAACTACTATTTAGTAGGTTAGTATCATATTGGTAATCCTCAAGTTTAGTGCTGATAATAAATTCTATAATTTTATGTAATATTGACATTAGGCTAATGGCGCTGTTTTATCACCCTCTTTGAAAATGGGCACCAAGATAGCCTGTCTCTAATCTACCAGGACCTCCTAGCGTTCAATGACTCCCTCAAAATAATTGCTAATGCCTCACAAATCTCATCCCTTGTCTCACTTAGTAATCAGGAATAAATACACTCCATCCCTGGGGATTTATTTCTTTTGAGCTCTTTTAGTCTGTGTAGGACCTCCATCTCATTTATGTCAAAATTATTAATTTTACTTGGATTAACATTATGTCAGGAAACATGTTGCCCCGTTTAATCAACTGAATACCTGTAGAATGTAATTATTTCTTATATATTAACTTTCATATGCTTGTTCTCAGTTTTGGCCCCATTAACATCTTGGGATGAGGAAAGCATTTGCCTGATTTTACCTTATCAATCAAAAAAAACTTACAGCTTTATTCCCCCATCCCAACCGTTTTCCACTCATTATGAGTGAGTCTCACTTATCTTGATCTTAAAAATGCAGTCTATTTAGCTGTATCTCACTGTTTAAAAATAAACACAGCTGAATATGTTTAAATGGGGTTGCCATCAGTCTCACCCTTTTGGATCATACATTTATAAATCTAACAAACCCTGGTGGGACAGTTGAGACCCATTGCCTGCAATTCCTGTGCCATGTGGGAACTCCAGAGCCTTCACGTATCCTGGATAACCACATGTGCAGGAAGTGCCTCCAGTTGCTCAAAATCAAGCTCAGGGTTTCTGAGCTTGAGGAGAAGCTGGATTCACGGCAGGGCATACGGGAGGCTGAGATTTTGCTGGAGCACATGGAGGTAGTCACCCCGCAGTTACAGAGAGTTCAGGAGGATAGTAAGTGGGTGGCCATTCGGCAGGGCAGGAAGAGGCAGGCAGTGCAGGAATCCTCCTGGAGTGTGGCACTCTTAAACTGGTTTTCAGTGCTGAATACAGGTGAGGGTAATGACACCTCGGAGGAGTGCAGTCTAGAGGACATCCACGGCACCATGAGGCACATTAGTGCACATGGTAGGGGGCGGGAGGCATAGCAAAGTGTAGAAATGCAGTGGTCATAGGGGATTTCATAGCCAGGGGTAAAAACAGGTGCTTCTATTGAAGGGATGATTACTAGTCCTAGCCCCTTTAGGGCTACCCTGGATCAAGCGTATTCCCCAGACGTTCACCTTCAACTAAAGTTAGAGGTAGCCAAATCCTAAAGATGCTTAATTGGGTCTAAAGGTCCAGACTATCTCTCCCTAAAGGAAAGGAACAGCCTGAAGATGTTACCGTCCTCCAGATAGCACTTTTAATAAGATTAGCTAGACTGTAACCTTCCGGATATTATGAGGGTTCGGAAAACTCCCCCAGAATTCTGCAACTCCTCACCAAAGAGTGTACAGAGATTGAGTTTGCGAGTTTGATACAGAAGTATTATGTGAGACAATTCTAAAAATATATAGATTTATTAAAGAACCGACATGTAATTACAGTAGGTGTTTCAATCGCGACATTAACAGTTCCGAATACAAAAAGCTTTTACAATCTTATTATCAGAGATCCTTATTCTCAAATCATAACTTCGTTACATTTTTACATTTCTTAGTCTATTCCAGGATATCCATCAAAATCAAATACAAGTACCTTGATCCCCAAGATACAAAGAGTTGTAGACTTACAGAGATTGCCTCTGAAGCCGAGAATCGCTTTGCCCCTTTACAGCGAATCTGTCTTCCCATTTGAAAGTTCAATTTTTATACCCTTTCTCAGTGGTATTTCCTTTGAAGTTTTCTGCTGATGTAAGCTAATTATCTCTAGTCATTTTTCTGCTGACCCCTTCTATTCTTACAATCAGTTCAGCTTGTAGCATTAAGAATTATGTCTCCTGTGTAGGTGTCTCAAGCTTAACACAAAAACAATGTGATGGCTGGTGCATCTATTTGATGTCATTCTTACAAAGGTCTTCTGTTTGTATCTTTTGCATTTAGAACACCTTAATCGGGTGCACCATTGTCTTCTTAGTTACCTCAACTGGTTGTAACACAGACTCATGTCTCTGTGTTTCATTTGATGTCATTTTTACGAAGGCATATGTTTCTTTAATTTTCTGTGTTTGTTTACGAAGTGTTGGTTTAAGACACTTTAACAGGGTATACCATTGTGTTCTTTCCAAGGCTTCAGACTTCCAGGAACCTCTAACCTTCTGTTTCATTAAGGCTATTGATTCAGTGTCAACAACTTAGCTTATCTCAACAGCCTATATGCTGTTTACAGCTTTTCCATTGTTGAGGCTTTTAGATTTTCAAACCCAGTATGTCATGTTTTAATAAAGTCAAAATTCTTTCATAGGATGGTGTATTTTTCTGAATAGGTATATTGCTTATTCCTTCACACTGCAACCACCAATATGAGTTCCGCATGTTGTGTTGCCTCCCTGGTGCCTGGGTAAAGGACATCACTGAGATTGTGCAGAACATTTTGAGGGGGTGAAGGGGAACAGCCAGAAGTCGTTGTCCATGTGGGAACCAATGACATAGGAAGGAAAAGGGTTGAGGTCCTGCAGTCAGAGTTTCAGGAGCTTGGGAGGAAGTTAAAGAGCAGGACCTCAAAGGTAGTGATCTCTGGATTACTCCCAGTGCCACGCACTAGTGAGTATAGTAATAGTAGGATAGGACAGGTTAATGCGTGGCTGGAGAAATGTAGCAGAAGGGAGGACTTCAGATTGCTGGGGCACTGGGAGCGGTTCTGGGGTAGGAGGGACATGCTCAAGGGGGACGGGTTCAACGTTTCCGCTAAGCTGCGCGGCTGCGCAGCAGGCTAGAAGTCCCGCGCAGGCCGCTCACTGGCTTCTACAGGGAAGAAACTGCGCATGCACGAAAATTTGAATGGGCTGCGCACCCAGTTAAAGGGACCGCACTCTAAAAAAAAATTAGGGGGAACATTGGATGGGTTGCACTTCAACAGAGCTGGGACCAATGTCCTCGTGGGAATGTGAACTACTGTTGTTGGGGTGGGTTTAAACCAATTTGGCAGGGGGATGGGCACCAGGATGAAACATTAGAGAGGAGAAACAATGTGCACAGAGGACTGGGAGAGGTAAATAGCACTAGAGTAAAGAATAGTTCAGAAATAGGAGGGATGAGACGGGGCAAATGTGAAGCAGTCTAAGATGGGTTTGGAGTGCATGTGCGTAAATGTATGGAGCGTGGTAAATAAGGTTGGTAAGTTGCATGCACAAGTCGCCACATGGGACTATGATATAGTGGCAATAACAGAGGCCTGGCTCAAAGAAGGGAAGGATTGGGAACTAATATTCCTGGCTACAAGATGTTTAGAAAAGATAGGGAAGGAAAAAACGAGGGGGTGGCAGTATTGATCAAAGAAACTATTATAGCACTGGAGAAGGATGATGTAGCTGAGGGGTCAAAGATAGAATCTATTTGGTCAGAATTAAGGAACAATGAAAGAGCTATTTTGCTACTGAGTATATACTATAGGCCATCAAGTAGTGGGAAGGAGATAGAAGAGCAAATTTGCAGGCAAGTTACAGAAAGATGCATGAACTACAGAGTAGTGATATGGGGGACTTCAATTATCCGAATATAGACTGGGATAGTAATAATGTAAAGGACAAAGAGGGAGAGGAATTCCTGAAATGTGTACATGAGAACTTTCTTGATCAGTGTGTCTCCAGCCCAACGAGGAAGGAAGCAGCACTGGATCTAGTTCAGTGGAATTAAATGGGGCAAGTGGGGCATAGTTCAGTGGGAGAGCATTTGGGGCGATACTGAATTTCTCCCCCATGGAGATTTAAATGAGACAAAAATGGAGGCAGTAAAGAGCCAAGCTGAATATAAAATGTACGGAGGAGATCTAAAAAAGGGAATGAGGGGCAAAGAGAGAGAATGAGAATAGATTAGCAGCTAACATAAAAAGAATCCAAAGTTTTTTATAAACATATAAATAGTAAAAGGGTAGTCAAAGGAAGGGTGGGGCCGATTAGTGACCAAAACGCAGATATTCTTGTGGAGGCAGAGGGCATGGCTGAGGTACTAAATGAGTACTTTGCATTTATCTTCACTAGAGAAGAGGATGCTGCCAATGTAGCAGTAAAGGAGGTAGTAGTGATATTGGATAGGATAAAAATAGGTAAAGAGATACTTAAAAGGGTGGCAGTCCTCAAAGTAGAAAAGTCACCCGGACTGGATGGGATGCATCCTACCTTACTGAGGGAATGTAAGAAATAGCTGTTAGATTCAAAGATGGGTTTTAATTCTTAGAACAGAGACTGACAACATGCAGCCGGGAACAGATAGCAGAAATGCCAGCAAGGTCGAATATCAAGCATCTAAAGACAAATAGAAGTGATAAGGGAATCGTAAAATGCAAAACAACACAGGGTGGGGGATAATAGACAAAAATGGAGCCGAAAAGTCATAAAATGTCCTTAAAGAAACATAACAAAACATTCCTCAGAAAGATAAGAGGGAGGCCTTGTCAGTCATGCAGAAAGGGATGGCGAGGGATGCTTTCTTGCTTCACAATTGGACAATAGGATGGGGGATCAAATGATTGACACCAGGTGATTACCAGCCGAAATAACTATAAATATAGACGACCGAGAGAGGAAATCAGGCAGTTAGGGGCGAAGGCTTCCCCGAGGTGGCTACGGCCTAACACCTTGGTCAAGTTTAGCCTCTGAGGTGGCTGACGGCCTAACACCTCCAACAGCTCGAGAGATGACCCAACGGAAGTGACCGCTGCAGCAGACTGCAGGAATCCACCCAATCCGAGACCACCGTACTGCCTCCCCATCCGTCTGGTCGTGGCATTCTGATTCGGGAGTCGTAGATCGCTCCTACTGTCACGGGTTGTATGTCTATTATACTCGGCTTAAACCATATGTAATATCTGATTATGCTTTAAAACTGTAGCTCTTTAATAAAAGCCTTGCAACTGCTAAAACCCTTTTGGGTAATCTGTGTGTGGCCTGTGATCCGGATCTTACAGGAAGTAAGGGAGGAAATTGCTAAGGCTCTGGCCACAATCTTCCAATCCTCCTTAAATATGGGGGTGGTGCCAGAGGACTGGAGGATTGCAAATGTTACACCCTTGTTTAAAAAAGGGGAGAGGGATAAACCCGGCAAATACAGGCCAGTCAGCTTAACGTCAGTGGTGGGGAAACTTTTAGAGACAATAATCCGGGACAAAATTAATTGGCATTTGGGAAAGTATGGGCTAATAAATGAAAATCAGCATGGATTTATTAAAGGCAAATGATGTTCGACTAACTTGATTGAGTTCTTTGATGAAGTAACGGAGAGATTTGATGAGGGTAGTGCGGTTGATGTGTATATGGACTTTCAAAAGGCGTTTGACAAAGTACTACATAATAAACTTGTTAGCAAAATTAAAGCCCATGGGATTAATGGGACAGTGGCAGCATGGATACAAAATTGGCTAAGGGACAGAAAGCAGAGAGTAGTGGTGAACAGTTGTTTTTCAGACTGGAGGAAAGTAAACATTGGTGTTCCCCAGGGATCAGTATTAGGACCACTGCTCTTTTTGATATATATTAATGACCTGGACTTGGGTATACAGGACATAATTTCAAAGTTTCCAGAAGACACGAAACTTGGAAATGTAATAAACAAGGAGGAGGATAGTAACAGACTTCAGGAGGACATAGACACACTGGTGAAATGGGCAGACATATGGCAGATGAAATTTAATGCAGTGTAGTGTGAAGTGATACATTTTAGTAGGAAGAATGAAGAGAGGCATGAAATTGCGATCCCTACAGGTGTGTACGCGCTGTGTACTCAGCCATAGGGACATCGGAAATGCCAGTTTTAGGCATGCACTGCGCATGCGCTGGAAACCGGCATTTCCGATCTGTCAAGAAAGCTCTTGACAGATCCTCCGCCTGCCCTGGAGAAGGGCCTCTGCGGGTGGAGAGTTCCGTTTTTTGGAGACCCTCCGCCCGCAGAAAACACTTACAATTCTTGCGCCTGGTAAAAGCAGGCATAAGGCCTGCTTTTACCAGGATCAGAGTTGAAAAAAAGTAAAAAGAAAAAAAAAAAATTTCCACTGATTTATCATTTAAAAATACTTTAAAGAAAGGTAAGTTTATTTTTAACCCCGTTAAAAACGTTAATTATTTTTTCAAAAAATAAATGTTTTATTTAAAATACTTAATTTATTGTAATTTAAAGTCATTCTAAAAATGTGATGTTTTTTAAAAATGTATTTAAAGTTTTACTATGTTTTGGGGGTGATCTCTATTCATATATTTGACAGGGCTTCCTGTCAAATGTATGAAGGGAGATTCCCTTCTGATTGGCTCCCCATGGCCCACATGATCCCAGGGACGCTGCGAATCGCATGCGCCTCTGGGATACGTGGGCCCTGTGCACCGACAGTTTGGAGAGGCCCAGCAGCGGAACTCTGCGCCTCCCGGGAGCCCTCCGGTCTTGGCGCAGATTTTTCCAGATCGCAGCCCTCCGCCCGCGGGAGGCCTGCGATCGGAATTTCAGGGCCAATATGAACTAAATGATACAATATTAAATGGGGTGCAGGAACAGAGAGGATTATGTACACAAATCTTTGAAAGTGGCAGGACAAGTTGAGACGGCTGTTAAAAAAAAGCATATGGGTATCCTTGACTTTATAGAGGCATAGAATACAAAAGCAAGGAAGTTATGCTAAACCTATATAAAACAGTGGTTAAGATGGTGGAAGCAGATTCAACAGTAACTTTCAAAAGGGAATTGGATAATTACTTGAAGGGGAAAAAAACTGCGGGGCTATGAAAAGAGCAGGGGGAGTGGGACTAATTGGATAGCTCTATCAAAGAGGCGGCACAGGCATGGCTGAATGGCCTCCTCCTGCGCTGTGCGAGGCTCCGCCCACCTGTTGCTGCAGGGTGCGCGCGGGGGCTGCCGGGAGCGGAGGCCCCGGTGAGTTCACCTCTGACCCCGCGGCGCTCATAGCCACAACACGGAAGAATGGCGTCAGGCGAGCGCACGCAGCCCCGTGCTCGGCAGCGGCTGCGGGTGATGGCAGGGCACCTGCGGAGAGCCGAGCCCGCACCGCCGCCGGCACTCGGACAGTGCCGAGCCATAGAGCTGGGGGACGCCGACAGCGCCGCCAAAACAGCGGGGACCATCCCCCGACGGAGGTGGGTGGCGAGGCGGCCGGTCGGCCGGCTGGCAGTTTGAATGGGCGCGGCGGGACAGGGACCGGGAGGGAGGGAGGACTCGGCTCGGCTCGGCTCCTCACACCCCGCCGGCTGGATTGCGGTCCGATTTTAAAGGAGCGAGCCTTGATTATCGGGATGGGCGGCTGCGCTCAGAGTTTGTAGCTCGGGCCCAGGACGGGCGGCTCGGTTTCAGTGACATGTCTAAATAATAAATGCACAGCGAGGGGTGTGTGTTCGCTGCTTTCTGCAGTTGCAGATTGCGAGAGTAGTAATAACTGGAGCAATCGAGGCATTGGGACAATCACTCGGTTAATTTGTTGCATTGCATCATACTGTTCAGTTTCAAGTTTTGAAATCGATTTTGTTGAAGTATTTTAGGTCAGTATTTTGAACTGTGCATAAATGGGCAAGTGACACTTGCATGCCTGTCAGTGGTGGGTTGTAGTGATAGGATGGGGTGATTGGTGGTCTGATGTTTCTCCAGCCTACGTAACTTTTTTTTCTGACATTACGCTGTGACATCTAGTGGTACATTCTCTTTGGGGACTTTGTTTTCTTTAAAACAGTAGAGCACTTCAGATTGCCCCTGGTGTATCTAACCATTGTATCTAACTACAACTGGAAAATGGCATTAGTGCTTTTCTAAGATGCATATTTCCTGCTCTAAAGATTCAACAAGGAGAACAAACTATTGTTGTTAATTGGATGAATTTGTTGAAATGGATTCTGCAAAAAAAACCAGGAATTTTAACATTAACATCTTGACATTAATAGTCTAGATACAATGAAATTAAATTACAAGTAGTGGATTTATAGGAATGACTATAAAACACAAACTTATGAAAGAGTTTTGATATAAACTACAGGAGTGAAGTTTGAGTAGTTTATAGACCTAATATGAACCTTGTACTTAATACTGTGTATCTGGTGGATCTGGTAGATCTGGTGGAAGATATGTTATGTCTCTCTTAGCCAGTTAAATTAAAATGTTACTTGTGGCCTCATCACATGTTAGACAAGCAGGAGTCAAATCATGAGCCATTTTATTTTCACTGACAAGAGTGCATGTGTCAAGGTTTCTATTTTCATTTATTATATAGATTATCACTTAATTTGATATATATTTCAAGGCATTAAGATCTTTCAAAGTTGTGATGTTTGTTGACATTGCTTGCGCTTCATTCTTGTGGATTATAATTGAATCGTTCATTGCACTATAATGAAGCACACTAGAATTTTGTTTGTAGGATTAATTCAGCTTTTTGCCTGTGACAGCTGTCATGGTGGATGTTGGGTCAGTGTTACTTTGTAATTGATGTGTGAAGGATAAAGGATTGTAACATAATGACTGGTAGTTAATGAAATGATACTCCACAGTTGATTTAAAAAAAAGACAGCATACATTATAAGACAGTGTAGTGTAGGCAACATTCAGCTGACGGAAGTCAAGATAGCGTAGTTCATAACTGAACCCCAATAATAAATTACACAATTATGCTCTGGTTTGCTTAAAATCTGGATTCCAGTTTCAATTTTATATAGTTGTTTCTGTCATTGTTGAATGATTATGCATCAGGATTAATGATTGTGTGAACATTACTGCTAATTTTTAAAATATATATAGTTTGGTAATCAATTGTGCACTCGGTTCAGTATAAAATATTTTTTTCATGTTAATTGGCATGGTGTATATATATCTATTCACTGGCTGAGATGACATGTTTCCCATAACCTATTTTTCCTGCACTCCAATATGTCTTGTCCACAAAAAGCAGTACAAATCCAATCCGGCCAATTATCGCCCCATTAGCTTACTGTCATTCATCAGCAATGTGATTGAAGGAGTCGTCACAAGTGGCACTTGCCAATATCCTGCTCACCGACACTCAGTTTGAGTCCCACCAGAAATACTCTGATCCAGAATTTATTGCAGCCTTGGTCCAAACATGACACAAGCTGAATTCCAGAAGTGAGGTGAGAGTGACTAAGTGTGGTACCAAGGAGCCCTAGTAAAACTGAAGTCAATGGGGCTGAGGGGGAAAACTCTCCAGTGGCTGGAGTCATACCTGGTGCAAAGGAAGATGGTTGAGCTCAATGGAGGCCAAGCATCTCAGCCCCAGGTCATCACTGCACAAGTTCCTCAGGGCAGCATCCTTACCCTGACTATCTTCAGCTGCTTCATCAATGACCTTCCCTCTATCATAAGGTCAGAAGTGTGCCTGTTCGCTGATGATTGCACAGTGGCCAACTCCATTCCTATTCCTCATACAATGAAGCAGTCCATGTTTGCATGCAACATCTGGAAAACATCCAGGCTTGGACTGATAATTGACTAGTAACATATGCGCCACGCACTGACCATCTCAAACAAGAGAAAGCATAACCACCTCCCTTTCTCATTCAATGACATTACCATCGCTGAGTCCCCCACATCATCCTGGGGTCACAACTGACCAGAAACTACACCAGCCATATAAATGCCATGGCCACTAGAGTAGGTCAGTGGCCTGTGGTGAGTGGCTCACCTCCTGACTCCCCAAAGCCTCTCTATCACCTACAAGGCACAGGTCAGGTGTGTGATGGAATACTCTTCACTTGCCTGGATAGGACAAGTGCAGCTCCAACAACACTCAAGAAGCTCAACATTATCTAGGACAAAGTCTGTTTGATCGGCACCCTATCTACTGGCTTAAACATCCACTTCCTCCACCATTGGAGTACCATGGCTGCATGTGTGTACTATCTTCAGGGTGCACTGCAGCAACTCACCAGGGCTTCTTTGGCAGCACTTCCCAAATCCATAACTTCCAACTAGAAGGAGAAGAGCAACAGGTTCATAGGAACACCATCACTTCCAAGCTCCCCTCCAAGTCACACACCATCCTGCCTTGAATATATAGTGCCAATCCTTCATTGTCGCTGGGTCAAAATCCTGGCGCACCCTACCTAACCGCATTGTGGGAGCACCTTCACCACATGGACTGCAGTGGTTCAAGAAGGCAGCTCACCACCACCCTCTCAAGGGCACCTAGGGATGGGCGATAAATGCTGGCCTTGCCAGCAATACCCACATCCTGAGAATGAATAATAAAAATATATAACTACTTTATTAACCAGTTATAACTTTTCTGTGCATTGATTTAAAAAAACTTGTTTCCTGTTAACAGGTTAAAGTATGTTTCCGTGTATACTTGCAATGAGCAATATAAATGCTCATTAGTTTGTAAAGATGTATTAACTTCAGTGTTGCAAATAAATTTCATGTAAATACACTAATTGTTTTGAAAACAATAGTTTGACAAATTAATTACTTTTAATGAAGTATTTTCTGCTTAGGGAATGGGATCTTGAAATATTTTGTGGAATAGTAAGTTATTTATTCTGCTCTTCGATAAATTTTTTCAGCTCTATACATTTAAAAGATGAAAAGTTAAAAGAATTTGTGATTCGCAGTCACATATGGTTTGTGCAGAGTGGCTTCCTCTAATCACTGTTTTATTGATGACCTGTAATAAATAGATGCACAAAGTAAAGGTTTTAAGTTACCGGGAGCGGGAACTGAACAAGATCATGTTTAGTCACGCTTCCTAGAATATAAGGAAGGTTCTTGGCCGTGATGCTCAAATTCGATGGGAAAATACCACAAAGGAGAAGCTTAAATAAGAATGCTAGTTTCCCATTTTGCAAATATACACAGTTGTATTTGTGCAGTATTCTGTATATACGTGACAGAATGAATGGCGGTAAATAGGTGACCAAAGTGGAATTTCCTTTAGGTCTTGAATTTTAAAAATCGTCAAACTTTTTTCTGATTGAGCATGGTTTAGTGAAATGGCAGACTGACAAGTTGTTGTGAGGGAGAAGAGATAAATTTTATGCACTTGATGGTACAAATAGAGACTAATAGCTGGATATATTTAACATTTGTCTTTAGTTGCACTAACATTTCTCTTACTTTTCTCCATTACTCGCCATGTGATAAGACCTGTTTCGTTGCATTGCCCAGTCAGAAAATTGTTTAGTCTTCTGTAATTTTTGCCTTGGTCACTGGTTTACTATTCATTCTACCAAATATATTCTATGCAATATTATATCTCCTTTGTGGACATTTTTATTATTGCACCTATGGGCTTAGTCATCTTCCCATATTATCTTATTTACTCCCATACTTAAAACAGTCATCAGACTTGACGAACATAGACAAGAGTCTATTTGACTTTAGGTTCCCAGGAATACAACCTGGCATGATCTTACCCGTTTCCCATTCAGTGACCTTACTGTTCAAAATAATATCTCGGTGAGGTGAAATATTTGCTTTGTGAGCTTGTTTCCCCCTCAATGAACACTTAGACCTGTTGCTTCACTCATTACACTGGTGTCAGCCTTGGCTCAGTGGCCTCAGAGTTAGAAGTTTGTGGGTTCAAGCCCCACTCCAGAGACTTGCGTACATAATCCAGACTAACACTTCAGTGCAGTACTGCGGGATTAAACAGTCACCTCTCGAGTAGATGTGAAATAACCCATGACACTATTCAAAGTTCTTCTGGTGTCTTGGCCAATATTTATCCCTCAACCAACATCACTCAAACAGATTATCTGGTCATGTATCTCATTGTTGTTTGTGGGACCTTGCAAATTGGCTGCTGTGTTTCCCTAGATTACAATAATGGCCCGAAAATTAAACCTAATACGCGAGAGTACGCACTGTGTACTCTCGCGTATTAGATCCCGAATTGCCGGTTTCCTGCATGCACTGCGCATGCGCAGGAAACCGGCACTTCGTGAATTGAAAAGGGGGCGGTTCCTAAGTGAACCGCGTGCGCGCTACAGGCTGTGCGCACGCAGTGCACTTAGTTATTTTTTCAGCTTTGAACGAGCAGGTAAGTGTTGAAGATTTTACACAAAGAAAGCAGGTGTAGGACACTCTTTTAACAAGGTAAGTAGTTAATTAAGTGTTAAATTTTTTTCAACAGGTTTATCTTTTTTAGAGACTTTAAAGAAAGGTAAGTTTATTTTTATAACTTTTAAAAAGATTTTAAATTTTTTCAAAAGTTTAATTTTTTGTTTAAAGTGGTTAATTTATTTAACTACTTATTTTATTAATGTGATGGCTTTTAAAAAAAATTTAATTGAGGTTTAGCTGTTCTTTTGGGGGTGTGTAGTATTCATAGCTTTGACAGGTCTTCCTGTCAAAACTATGAATGAAAGATGGTGTGCTGCCATTGGCTCTAACTGAATCACGTGATCCCAGAGCTCGCACGAACTAATTGCGTCTCTGGGTCACGCAAGCACTGCACGGTTCCAAGAGAGAGAGCCTTTGAAACTAAAGTTCGTGTGGGCCTGGAGCAAAAAGGTAGGCGCGGAGTGCGATATCGCGGGGAATCCTTACCCCCGTGGGAACCCTCACTGTTTAATTTCTGGGCCAATGACTACACTTCAAAATTGGCTGTAAAGCGCTTTGGGATGTCCTGAGGTTGTGAAAGACACTATATAAATGGCACTCCTTTCTTTCCTTTAACCATGATAAATGTCTGAATTTGGAGGAGTTGTCCCAGTATCTCTTTCTAATTTATTTTGAAAGTTGGATGAGGCCTTTGCTGAAGCATAAGGCTTTTATGGAATTTTTCTTTACGACTACCAGAAGCTTTGGGTTATCACCAACCTTAAATTATTCTGTATGGTACAAAATATACTGGTGAACTCAATAATGCAATAAGCATATGTATGTATTTAAAAAAAAAAAAACAATTATTAGGCATGAGTTTGAGTTGGAGGATCTGTAGGACTGGAGAAAAGTATCCTGCAGTAACATTTCCCTCGAGGCCTGCCATTATTTTGGAGTCTAGGATGGCTAGTTGTTCAGCTGGGCATATATATAGTTTTATATCGTATTTCATGCTTTTCAACTTCTTTTTCATTTTATTTACTGTTTTGTCTGTTTGCTCATGTGCAATGTTTCTTTTGACTGTCCTGACTTTGCATGCTGCATTGTTTCAAATTCAATTGTATTTTAACTTTTGCTTTTCCCTTTCTTGTTGTTTTGATGTAATAATAAAACCCTGTGGTTTGTTTTGTGACTTTTTAAAATTAGAATGGAATACTTGCATAGGCTGTATAATATTTATATATTTTTAACAATTAGTGCGCCTTTTTTTCTGTCGAAATCCGTCCCAATTGTGTATGTGTGGTGTTTGGCCTGACCCGAGTGATCTTTCAGGCCTGCCCTGTTTCGTTCCTTCATAATATTTCTCTGTTTTGATTTTTTTGCTTTCAATTTGTATGTTTTTTTTCTTTATCATTTTCAGTAACTTGTAGGATTTTTAATTTCAGTTTAATATTTTATGTATGCATGAATACATTGTGCATTAATGGCTAATGCTCCTGTCATTCTAAGACAGCATATTGCCTGACTCACCATGAGGAACATTACAGAAGAGCCATTAGTTATTAACATAAATTAGATTTTCTAACAATGTTGATGTATCACATTGGTAGATTAGTATGCAGAATGGATCAATGCCATCTTACCAAGTTTCTTTTCCCAATGATCTCCTTTGCTACTCTGTTACTCCTTTGCTAAGGATGTATCAGTTAATATGTCTCTTGTGTTCTAAGACGACCCTGGCAACATTGCACTAAATCTTTTTGGAGATAGTTGCAAAAATACTAGTTGTCTGAGCTGATTTTGTCAAAGCACAGTGTGGATTGCTGTCCTGGTGCTCTTTCTCATGGCCTTCCCAAACCTGGTGCTATAAATCTGAACTAGAGTGGAAATTTGAGCATAACCAAAGGCCTTCATTGACATTAAACTTTACCTACAGTATTGTGATAGTAAATATACTACGTGCAGTAACTGACTTGAGACAAGTGCTGGAGTATTGTCGTCAGTGTTGCCCTTTCAAAATCAATAATTTCTCCTGCTCTCTTTGGACTACTGATATCTTTGGGTGAAAGTGACTTGGGGTTAATAATGTAAGGGAGGTGTTTCCTAATGTCAACTAAAATGATGTATTCGGGTAAATCTCCAGGATTAACTATAAACTGTCCCTGTTGATATTCAGCTCTGTCAAACTGGGGCTCACAAATTTGTCCAAGATCATTCCTATTTTTAGATCATCAGCATAACTTGTTTAAAGTTTTATTTTAAAATGGATAGTTTTCCTTTCATTACAATTTTTTTCAATAAACTAGTGATGATGAAAACTCCCCTTTTTTTAAAGTTCTAATTGCCCAAATTGCTATTAATCAAAAGCAGAGATGTATGGTCCTCAAAAGTAGACTAACCTGTGTTTGTCTTGGTTTCCATTCAAGCTCCTGCAATTAAATATAGATTCTTAGATACCTTGGTCAAGGTTTAAAGATGAGTTAAGGGAATTCAGATGACTCCATAAACCATAAAGATTTAATGATTTGTAAATGTCATTTGACTTTTTTCCTCCTTTTCGCACACCCCAAACAAAAAAATTGAATGTGGCTTTATAACTCCAAATGCAAAAACAAATATATAAGCACTGCATTTTCTTTGTACTGTATCAATGGATGCAGATTATGAACTTAAGGTGTCCTGCTGTACATTCCCTTCTCCTCTGCACCACTATCAGCAGCAGCGCCTTCAGCCATCATGTCTCAACATTCTGAAATTTCTTTCCTAAACTTTTCATCTCAATTGTCTGAGCACCTCCCCCAACTTGTCTAATGCAGCTTTGTGTCCATTCCCACTACCCTCATTTTGAAACACCGTGGGGTGTTTTGCAAAGTCAGTGCATTTTTTCTTTAACAAGGCGATAATTGCTAAATTTGCAGATGATACAAAGCTAATGAAGGTGGTAGACTTCAACGGTCAACAGGATAAGCTACAGGGGGATTTGAATGTACTTGTGAATTGGGCAGATGGGTAGCAGATTAAATTTAATGTAGAGAAATGCAATGTGCTTCACATGGGAACAGAAAATCTATGAATGGACTATTACGTGAACGGAGAGAAAATAATCTGCATGGAAAATGAATGCGATCTGGGACAATAAATTGAAACTATCACAACAATGCTTGGTATCAGTGAATAAAGCAAATCAGATGTTGGGATGTATTAAAAGGTCAATATTGAGCCAAAATAGTGAGGTAATCCTGCCACTTTGTAAACCATTCTTGCAACCGCACTAAGAATACTGTGTACAGTTCTGGTCACCACAGTACTAAAAGGATATTGCAGCTTTTGAAAGTATACAGAAGAGCAACCAGAATGATATAAAAACAGATAGTAAGAGTTTCTGTAGTTATATAAAAAGAAAAAGGGTGGCTAAGGCAAACTTAGGTCCCTTAGAGGATGAGACCAGGAAATTAATGGTGGGAAATATGGAGATGGCAAAAATGCTGAACAAATATTTTGTTTCAGTCTTTACGGTAGAGGACACTAAGAATATCCCAACACTGGACAAACAGGGGGCTCTAGGGGGGGAGGAGCTAAATACAATTAAAATCACTAAGGAATCGGTACTCAGTAAAATAATGGGACTCAAGGTGGATAAATCCCCTGGAACTGATGGCTTACATCCTAGGGTCTTGAGGGAAGTGGCAGTAGGGATTGTGGATGCTTTGGTAATAATTTTCCAAAATTCCCTGGACTCAGCAAAGGTCCCGGCAGATTGGAAAACTGCTAATGTAACACCCTTATTTAAAAAGGGTAGTAGGCAGAAGGCTGGAAATTATAGACCAGTTAGCCTAACATCTGTGGTGGGTAAAATTTTGGAGTCTATTATTAAGGAGACAGTAACGGAACATTTAGATAAACATAATTTAATAGGACAAAGTCAGCATGGCTTTATGAGGGGGAAGTCATGTCTGACAAATTTGCTTGAGTTCTTTGAGGACATAACGTACAGGGTGGATAAAGGGGAACCAGTGGACGTAGTGTATTTAGACTTCCAGAAGGCATTCGACAAGGTGCCACATAAAAGATTATTGCTCAAGATAAAAAATCACTGGATTGGGGGTAATATTCTGGCATGGGTGGAGGATTGGTTATCTAACAGGAAGCAGAGAGTTGGGATAAATGGTTCATTCTCGGACTGGCAACCAGTAGCCAGTGGTGTTCCGCAGGGGTCGGTGCTGGGTCCCCAACTCTTTACAATCTATATTAACGATTTGGAGGAGGGGACCGAGTGTAACATATCAAAGTTTGCAGATGATACAAAGATGGGAGGGAAAGTAGAAAGTGAGGAGGACATAAAAAACCTACAAGGGGATATAGACAGGCTGGGTGAGTGGGCGGAGATTTGGCAGATACAATACAATATTGGAAAATGTGAGGTTATGCACTTTGGCAGGAAAAATCAGAGAGCAAGTTATTATCTTAATGGCGAGAAACTGGAAAGTACTGCAGTACAAAGGGATCTGGGGGTCCTAGTGCAAGAAAATCAAAAAGTTAGTATGCAGGTGCAGCAAGTGATCAAGAAGGCCAACGGAATGTTGGCTTTTATTGCTAGGGGGATAGATTATAAAAACAGGGAGGTATTGCTGCAGTTATATAAGGTATTGGTGAGACCGCACCTGGAATACTGCATACAGTTTTGGTGTCCATACTTAAGAAAAGACATACTTGCTCTCGAGGCAGTACAAAGAAGGTTCACTCGGTTAATCCCGGGGATGAGGGGGTGGACATATGAGGAGAGGTTGAGTAGATTGGGACTCTACTCATTGGAGTTCAGAAGAATGAGAGGCGATCTTATTGAAACATATAAGGTTGTGAAGGGGCTTGATCGGGTGGATGCGGTAAGGATGTTCCCAAGGATGGGTGAAACTAGAACTAGGGGGCATAATCTTAGAATAAGGGGCTGCTCTTTCAAAACTGAGATGAGGAGAAACTTCTTCACTCAGAGGGTAGTGGGTCTGTGGAATTTGCTGCCCCAGGAAGCTGTAGAAGCTACATCATTACATAAATTTAAAACAAAAATTGATAGTTTCCTAGAGGTAAAGGGAATTAGGGGTTACGGTGAGCGGGCAGCAAATTGGACATGAGGCTGAGTTCGGATCGGTCAGGGCCCTGTGGGTGGCGGAGCGGGCCCAGGGCCTGAGTGGCCGGGTCCTGCTCCTACTTCTTGTGTTCTTTAGATTTGAGGTTAGGATCAGATCAGCCATGATCTTATTGAATGGCGGAGCAGGCTCGAGGGGCCAATTGGCCTACTCCTGCTCCTATTTCTTATGTTCTTATGATTGAGGGGATGGAGGGATTGGATGATGAGCGATTATGTAAATTGGGCACGTTCTCACTGGAAAAGCAAAGGTTGAGAGATATGATGGCGGGTACGGTAGCATAGTTATGTTACTGGATTAGTAATCCCGGACTAAGGATCCGGAGACATGAGTTCAAATCCCACCACAGCGGCTGGGGAATTTGTCGTAAAACCACAGTAATGTGGTTGACTCTTAACTGCCTAGCAAGCCACTCGGTTGTATTCAAGAAGGTGGCTCATGACACCTCGAGGGCAATTAGGGATGGGCAATAAATAGGGATGGGCAAATAAGAGGGACGTCCACATCCCATGAATGAATAAAAAAATGATTGCTGTATTAAGGATTCGATAGGGATTAGATAATGTAGACCATGACCAGCTGTTTCACCTTGTCCAGAACAGTAGAACCAGAGGACACGGCCTGCCTTTCAAGGGGGTAAATTCAAAACTCATCTGTGGAAACATTTCAGGGAGCGAGTAGTCAATCTATGAAACGGGCACCCTAGGGAGACGGTGGAAGCAGGTAGTATTGATTCATTCAAATGCAAATTAAATAGATTTTATTTCAGAAAATAATAATCTGGGATCGAGTATGAGTAATTTGAGACATGACATATGGCAAGTGTAGCGTGCTTGGAAGGAATAGGTGACATCGAACCTATGATTCCCAAAGAATTGCACCACTGGGGTCTTCCTCGTTTATGTCACGGTCTGTGGTAGACTGATAAAGATTGATTGCTATGATTAGTGAGTAACTCTAATATCGTATCATGCAACTACCAGGGTGGTAGAAGGCAAACTAGATGGACCTTGGCCTTTTTTTCTAGAAATTCCAATGTTCCCAAGTGAGTTAATGAATACAAGCAGCACCTGTTCCTTGAAATTGGCAATCTTAATGCACAAACTAATTTGACACGGTTTCAGAGTATTGTGTGCTGATTAACAGCAGATAATGTAGCACTGTTTGGCCAGCAACTTCACAATTAAAAATGCAATAGCTTGAACCTCCTGTGACCATATTCTACAGACTCTGTAATTAATGCACCTTCTTCAGAAGAAAGTGTGTATCAAGTTGTACGGGGAGTTCAATTTGCAGAGTGTAGAACTTCAGTGTGTTTACAATTGCAGAGTTGAATGTTGTAATGTTTCAGTATAGACTTGGTCAAACTGGATTTTTCTATAGTTTCACTTTAAACACTGAAGAATAAACTTGACAGTTGAATAATTACCCGTTTTTGAAATTGGAGTTCAGTTAAGTCTGATTTGAATTCATTTGTGTTGCAGCATGTTTTAAGAAGTGAGTTAGTCCATCTTTATATAGATAAAGTAAAACATGGGCAGAATGCAAAGTGAAACCACTTGTAGTCCAGTAGTAACATAGGAACAGGAGTAGGCTATTTAGCCCCTCGAGCCTGTTCTGCCATTCAGTGAGATCATGGCTGATCTGTGACCTAACTCCGTATACCTGCCTTTGCCCATATCCTTTAATACCTTTGGTTCACAAAAATCTATCAATCTCAGATTTAAAATTAACAATTGACCTAGCATCAATTGCTGTTTGTGGAAGAGATTTCTGAACTACTGCCCTTTGTGTGTAGAAATTTTTCCTAACTTCACTCCTGAAAGGTCTAGCTCTAATTTTTAGACTATTCCCCCTAGTCCTAGACTCCCCAACCAGTGGAAATAGTTTCTCTCTATCTACCCTATCAGGTTCCCCTTAATATATCTCAAACTTGATCAAAATCACCCCTTAACCTTCTAAATTCCAGGGAATACAACCCTAGTTTGTGTAAAATCTCCTCGTAATTTAACCCTTGGAGTCCAGGTATCATTTGGGTAAATCTACACTGCTCTCCTTCCAAGGCCAATATATCCTTCCTAAGGTGTGGTGCCCAGAACTAAACACAGTACTCCAAATATGGGCTAACCAGGGCTTTGTATAGCTTCTACCCCCTTGTATTCTAGTCCTTTTAGATAAAAAGCTCAGCATTCCATTACCCTTTTTGATTATTTTCTGTACCTGTCCATGACATTTTAATGATCTATGTACATAGACCCCCAAGTCTCTTTGGACCTCCACTGTTTCTAGCTTTTCACCATCTAGAAAGTACTCTGATCTATCTTTTTAGTTCCAAAGTGGATGACCTCACACTTGCCTACATTGAAATCCATTTGCCACAGTTTTGGCCAACGGTGTATCTTAACCCAACTGCAGAAGATCCTCTCTAAACCCTAGGGCACATCCATTTTCCACATTAGCTATCTTCTTATGTGTATTTGAGACTAGGAAGTCAGAGCGAAATTATGGCCAGTTTTCTGCTGTTGAACAATTTTCACAGGAAACTGGACTTAAACTGCCCAAATCAATTCAAACTTCCCTTCCATTAACTCAAATTTCAGAGAACTGGAGAAAAAGGACTGTTTCTAACTTGACCACCACCCAATTCCTTACATATTTGAAAAAGTAACTTGGACTTTTATAAGTAATGACCTTTCAGCAAAAAAAAGTTGCTGCATGTACCATTCTCAGAGAAATGACTAGGTGGGAGAGGGAACTGGGCACTGGTTGATGTGCCTTTTGCCCAGTGGACCATTGTGTAATCGGAACAGACAGGGAATTGCTGCCTTTGTCCACTGAACCCGCAGAGAGAGTAAAAGGACACCTTCTGTTGGGTTTGTGGAGTGCTTTAGTGTTTGTTTGGGGTTGTTCATCCATTGAGTTTTTGCACTTGAGATCATAGAACCATAAAATAATACAGCACAGAAGGAAGCCATCTGGCCCATCCTGCCTGTGCTAGCTCTTTGGTAGAGTTATCCAATTAATCCCACTCCCGCGCTCTTTCGCCATAGCCTTATAAATGTTTTCCCTTCAAGTCTTTATCAAATTCTCTTTTGAATGTTACTATTGAATCTGTTTCCACCACCTTTTCAGTTAGTGCATTCCAGATCACAACTCGCTGTGCATTTAAAAAAAAAAGTTTCCTCATGTCGCATCTGGTTCTTTTGCCAATCATCTTAAATCTTGTGTCCTCTGGTTACCAACCCTTCTGTACTAGAAACTGTTTCTCATTTACTGTATGATGGCGTACTCTGAGTAAGTTCTGCTCCTGCTGAGAACTGTTCTTGCATATGGGCGATCAGGTATATACACACTAGCTCAGAATCTGGAAAACTGCTTACAGTTTAATACTTTTGCAAGTGCTCCATATACTGAGCATGCAGGGTCCTGCCTATCCTAACTTCAAAAAAAAAGTAGGAACTTGATAAAACAGATGAGAGTTGTAGAAGTGGTTTACTTTTTAATGACCTACTTAATAGCTCTTCAACTTGTTAAAGCACTTGGAGGTCATGAAAGAAGCTATGCAAATGCAGATTCCTTGAACCGAGGCCCAAGCAGTCCCCTTCCTCCACCACCCTCCTCTGCCTGGCTGAACTTGTTCTCACATTGAACAACTTCTCCTTTGACTCCACTCACTTCCTCCAAATTAAAGGTGTTGCTATGGGAACCCGCATGGGCCCTAGCTATGCCTGCCTTTTCGTGGGATATGTGGAACATTCTTTGTTCCAGTCCTACTCGGGTCCCCTCCCTCACCTCTTTTTCCGGTACATTGATGACTGTATCGGTGCCATTTCCTGCTCTCGCCCTGAACTAGAAAATTTCATTTACTTTGCTTCCAATTTCCACCCTTCCCTCACCTTCACGTGGTTCATCTCTGACTCTTCCCTTCCTCGACTTTTCTGTCTCCATTTCTGGGTATAGGCTATTGACAAACATTCACTACAAGCCCACTGACTCCCACAGCTACCTGGACTATACTTCCTCCCACCCCGCTTCCTGTAAGGACTTTATTCCATTCTCCCAGTTTCTCCATCTCCGCCGCATCTGCTCTGACGATGCCACCTTCCATACTAGTGCTTCCGACATGTCTTTTTCCTCAACCGAGGATTCCCCTCTACCGTGGTTGACACGACTCTTGACCGTGTCCGTTCTATTTCCCGCACTTCTGCTCTCGCCCCTTCCCCTCCTTCCCGGAACCACGATAGGGTTCCCCTTGTCCTCACCTTTCACCCCACCAGCCTCCACATTCAACGGTTCATCCTCTGCCATTTCTGCCACCTCCAGCGTAATCCCACCACCAAACACATCTTCCCCTCCCCTCCCTTTTCAGCATTCCGAAGGGACTGCTCCCTCTGCGACACCCTGGTCCACTCCTCTATCACCCCCAACACCCCTTCCCCTTCGCCTGGCACCTTCCCGTGCAAACGCAGGAGATGCAACACCTGCCCTTTTACCTCCTCCCTTCCCACTGTCCAGGGCCCCAAACACTCCTTCCAGGTGAAACAGCGATTTACTTGTACTTCTTGCAATTTAGTATACTGTATTCGCTGCTCACGATGCGGTCTCCTCTACATTGGGGAGACCAAACGCAGATTGGGTGACCGCTTTGCGGAACACCTCTGTTCAGTCCGTAAGGGTGACCCCCGAGCTTCCAGTCGCCTGTCACTTTAATTCTCCACTCTAATCATAGAAAGTTACAGCACGGAAGGAGGCCATTTCGGTCCATCGTGTCCGCGCCGGCCAACAAAGAGCTATCCAGCCTAATCCCACTTCCCAGCTCTTGGTCCGTAACCCTGCAGGTTAGAGCATCCCAAGTGCACATCCAAGTACTTTTTAAATGTGGTTAGGGTTCCTGCCTCTACCACCCTTTCAGGCAGTGAGTTCCAGACCCCCACAACCCTCTGGGTGAAGAAATTTCCCCTCAAATCCCCTCTAAACCTTCCACCAATTACTTTAAATCTGTGCCCCCTGGTTTTTGACCCCTCTGCTAAGGGAAATAGGTCCTTTCTATCCACTTTATCTAGGCCCCTCAATTTTATACACCTCAATAAGGTCTCCCTTCAGCCTCCTCTGTTCCAAGGAAAACAGACCCAGCCTATCCAGTCTTTCCTCACAGCTAAGATTCTCTACTCCCGGCAACATCCTTGTAAATCTCCTCTGTACCCTCTCTAGTGCAATCACATCTTTCCTGTAATGTGGTGACCAGAACTGCACGCAGTACTCTAGCTGAGGCGTAACTAGTGTTTTATACAGTTGAAGCATAACCCCCCTGCTCTTGTATTCTATGCCACGGCTAATAAAGGCAAGCATTCCGTATGCCGCCTTAACCACCTTATCTACCTGGCCTGCTACCTTCAGGGATCTGTGGACAGGCACTCCAAGGTCCCTTTGTTCCTCTACACTACTCAGTGTCCTACCATTTAATGTATATTCCCTTTCCTTGTTAGCCCTCCCCAAATGCATTACCTCACACTTCTCCGGATTGAATTCCATCTGCCACTGTTCTGCCCACCTGACCAATTTATTGATATCTTCCTGCAGCCTACAGCTTCCTTCTTCAGTATCAACCGCACAGCCGATTTTAGTATCATCTGCAAACTTCTTAATCATACCCCCTATATTCAAGTCTAGATCATTGATGTATACCACAAAAAGCAAGGGACCTAGTACTGAGCCCTGCGGAACCCCACTGGAAACAGCCTTCCAGTCACAAACACCCATCAACCATTACCCTCTGCTTCCGGTCTCCGAGCCAGTTTTGAATCCAACTTGACACTTTGCCCTGGATCTCATGGGCTTTTAACTTCGTGACCAGTCTGCCATGTGGCACCTTATCAAAAGCCTTGCTAAAGTCCATATACACTACATCAAACGCACTACCCTCATCTACCCTCCTTGTTACCACCTCAAAAAATTCAATCAAGTTTGTCAGACACGACCTTCCCTTAACAAATCCGTGCTGACTATTCTTGATTAATCCGTGTCTTTCTAAATAATTTTCCCACTGGCCTGTAACTACTCGGTCTATCCTTTTCTCCCTTTTTAAACAAGGGTACCACATTAGCAGTCCTACGGCACCACACCTGAAGCCAGAGGATTGGAAAATGATGGTTAGGGCCTCTGCTATTTCGTCTTTTGCTTTGGGATACATTTCATCCTGGCCGGGGATTTATCCACTTTTAAAGCTGCTACACCCCTTAATACTCCCTTCTGGCCTCTCCGTCCTCAGCCTCTTGCACTGTTCCAATGAAGCTCAACGTAAGCTCAAGGAACAGCACCTCATCTTTCGATTAGGCACTTTACAGTCTTCTGGGCTCAACATCGAGTTCAACAATTTCAGACCAGAACCTCTGCCCCTATTTTTTTTTCACATGGCAGCTGTTGATGATTCTGCCATTGCCATTTACACTTCATCTACACTCATCTTTTGTTTCTTAACTTGTCCCATTACCAACTTCTTCTTTTGCCTTGCACCATCATCCCTTTTGTCTCTTAATCTCTCTTGCCTTCCACCCTCTCACAGACCTTCCCTTTTGTTCTTTCCTCTCCTCCCCTCTCTCCCCGCCCCTACACTTGCTTAAAAACCTGTTCCATCTCCAGCTTTTTCCAGTTCTGACGAAGGGTCATCGACCTGAAACGTTAACTCTGTTTCTCTCTCTCTACAGATGCTGCCTGACCTGCTGAGTATTTCCAGCATTTTCTGTTTTTATTTCAGATTTCCAGCATCCGCAGTATTTTGCTTTTGCAGATTCATTCTCATTCTGTTTACTGTCTTTGAATTCCAAAGTAAACTGCAGTAACTTGCTTTTTAGTTACCTTTCTCTGTGAATGTTCTGGGAAAATGCTAAATGAAATAACTTTTTTATCTAAATGCATTGTAAAATAGGGCATTATTGAGAATGTTACTCCATTTTCTAGTACTTTATTGGCTTGATAACTCCTTGTTGAGTTGCCTAATACTGGGTTATCATCTCTGCTTTTATCTCCGTTACGTGGGTGCTCTAATTCAGGGTGAGGATGGTGTGTTCAGCTTTGATAATTAATTAAGAGCAAGTTTATTATCAGGGAACCCAGCCTTATACACTTTGGCACACTGCCGTTTGTCAGTGTTGCAATTTACAGCTCATTGGTTCTTTTTATTCTTCCCTTTTTGTCAACACTTTAAATGTGCAATACTCCATACATGCTATTTATTTGTTGAAAGCAAGTCATTGTAATTTTATTTTAAAAGGAAAACTTTTCTTCTTGGGTTTATGAAACGGAAGCCTTGCGTTTTGCACTTTCCTGTTTACCTCTTCACTCTGCCTAAATTCTCTGCCACTTGGTGAAGATCGATAGCTAATGTAGTGGTGGTCCATGCCCAGACTGTTCTGCCGGCAGATGCTTGATAGCAGCAGCCTGCAAATTGGATGGATGGGGGAAGTGACTGAACCAATTCAATATATCTGCAGCCAAATTAACTTTTGTATCTATTTTAAGTTGCTAATTTGTAATATTACTTGACTGCATTCTGGGAATTGTCTCTAGCATTGGTCCTGTGATTGGACTTCTGATTGTCTAAAACTCTTGGAGTATATTGTAGACATCTCTTGCAGCAGGACCAAGTGGTTCCAGCACTGAGTTTGAAGACTCCAGTCAGTATTCTTCCCCCCCCCCCCCCCCCCCCCCACCTCCTGACATAACTCTTCTAATGAGTACCAGTTACCTAGATTTCAGCCAGTTTTTTATCCATTCTCAAGGTTTGCCCTAAATAACACTACAAAAATAAGCCCCTTAGAAGTACTTGCAAACATTTTATTGAAAAGCATTTTAAGCCAATTGCTGTAAGTAAATCTGTTATGCAAAATATTTGAAGGAAATCCTGAAAGGGCTGGATTGTTGCCTGCAGCAAATATTCCTTGTTGCTATGTATGCCGTTGCAGCTGATGGGACAAGCTATTTTGCTGGATAGCAAAGCTTTCATATTTCGGCCATAAAATGGAAGCCCTTGATTGGATGGAGGTGATGTACCTCAGCTATTCTGAAGATAGAGACAACATGTTAACGAGTATGTAGAGTTTGTGCTGAGTGCATTTTCAAGATGATTTTAGATCGAGACATTTGTAACTTATTTACTTGCTGTGTACTGTACATTATACAATGTATATAAAGACTAATACAGAGCTGTATCTCACAGGTAATTTACAATTAGAAACAGGCTAATATGTCCATATTAAAAAATGGCGAGGTAACAGACACCACAAACTATAGACCCATTAGTCTTGTTTTCAGTCAATTGTAAAAATAATGGAATTGACTATCTGGGGTAAATGTTATAACCATCTAAAATAACAATCTAGTAAAAGCAGTCAGCATGGATTTAGAAGGACACTTTTGTGATCTTGTGAATTGGTTTGCATGGGGTATAGGAGCATTGAAGTCAGTTCTTTATTGTTGATTCAAAAAAACCAACTGTTTTTCCATGTTTTCTACTTTTAATGTCAAACAGGAGAAAAGCTGGGGGTGGGGAAGAGGCGGGCAATAGGAGCCAAAAAATTCAGTAAAAATCAATTTTTATTTGGAACATTGCTGAAACTGGAAATGAGTAAGGGACTGGAAAAGGCACAGTTAAGCTAAATTACAACCCACATTTATTTACAGTCTTCCCCTTTGTATAATTCCTAAATTATTTTCATGTTCAGTAAATCGAGTTTTTTTGGCAATCTTGTTGAAAGTTACCCTAATACACTAGATTTTGATGGACTGGTGATGAGAGCTCAAACCCCAGTGAGTAACTTATTCTATATTAGCTGCTAAGCACCATGTCTACATAAGAACATAAGAAATAGGAGCAGGAGTAGGCCAATCGGCCCCTCGAGCCTGCTCCGCCATTCAATAAGATCATGGCTGATCTGATCCTAACCGCCAATCTACTATCACAGAACCATCTCCTGAACCTAACAGAATTGGACACGAAATAGGAGCAGGATCAGGCTACACGGTCCCTGGGCCCGCTATGCTACCCACAGGGCCATGACCGATCCGAACCTAGACTCATGTCCAAATTCCTGCCCGCTCCCCGTAACCCTTAATTCCCTTTACTTCTAGGAAACTGTCTATTTCTGTTTTAAATTTATGTAATGATGTCGCTTCTACAGCTTTTTGGGGCAGCATATTCCATGGGCCTACCACCCTCTGAGTGAAATAGTTCCTTCTCATCTCAGTTTTGAAAGAGCAGCCCCTTATTCTAAGACTATGCCCCCTAGTTCTAGTTTCACCCATCATCGGGAACATCCTCCCCGCATCCACCCGATCCAACCCCTTCACAATCTTATATGTTTCAATAAGATCGCCTCTCATTCTTCTGAACTCCAATGAGTAGAGTCCCAATCTACCCAACCTCTCCTCATATGTCCATCCCCTCATCCCCGGGATTAACCGAGTGAACCTTCTTTGTACTGACTCGAGAGCAAGTATGTCTTTTCTTAAGTATGGACACCAAAACTGTATGCAGTATTCCAGGTGCGGTCTCACCAATACCTTGTACAACTGAAGCAATACCTCCCTATTTTTATATTCTATCCCCCTAGCAATGAAAGCCAACATTCCATTGACCTTCTTAATCACTTGCTGCACCTGCATACTAACCTTTTGAGTTTCGTGCACCAGGACCCCCAGATCCCTTTGTACTTCAGTACCTTCCAGTTTCTTGCCATTAAGATAATAACTTGCTCTACTATTTTTCCTGCCAAAGTGCATAACCTCACACTTTCCAGTATTGTATTCCATCTGCCAAATCTCTGCCCACTTACTTCGCCTGTCTATGTCCCCTTGCAGATTGTTTATGTCCTCCTCACTCACTACTTTCCCTCCCATCTTAGTATCATCTGCAAACTTTGATATGTTACACTCGGTCCCCTCCTCCAAATCGTTAATATAGATTGTAAAGAGTTGGGGACCCAGCACTGACCCCTGCGGAACACCACTAGTTACTGATTGCCAGTCTGAGAATGAACCATTTATCCCAACTCTGCCTTCTGTTAGATAGCCAATCCTCTATCCATGTCAGAATATTACCCCCATCCCGTGATTTTTTATCTTAAGCAATAATCTTTTGTGTGGCACCTTGTCAAATGCCTTTTGGAAGTCTACCCATGTACATAAAGAGTTTGGCCGGCCAAGGACAGTTGAGTCTGAGGGCAGCAGCAGAGCAGGTAAAATGTGTTTGAGCTACAAAAAGAGAATAGTCACTGCTTAATCTCTGAACTCACCAAGACAATTCTCCGTTCGATTTGGTGCTTTAATTTGGGTCCCAAGGTGTATGTGCATGTTTGGATGTCATCATGCACATATATGTAGTGAGTGCACTACACATATAGTATGCATTATGCTAATGACTTAACAAATGCGATGCATGTGCATCACGGGCTGATTTTCAGTGTGAAGAACGGAGAATTTTTTTATCTTTAAAAAAAAAAATAGGGAGAGAATTAATAATTCATGGTCTGCTGTAGATTTCTTCTTGGGTTCAGTGACGTTAGTCACTCCTGTGAGCAGACACCACCTCTTGTACACTTTTTGGAGTTGATTCACACTGCCCAGTGTCTACTTATGATAGCATAACACCTGGGATGTAACAATACATCCCCTTTGACATACAGACTGGATTTTGGGAACTTGCAGGTGCGCCCCCTGTGTGCTTCTCCAATCTTTTGATGGGTGGGACTGAGGAACATTCTGGTAAGATGAGGTCGCTTTATATATTGAGTAACAATGGCTGGATAAATTGGCTCCAGGTGCAGTTCTGTACTTGCGAACAAAAGTAAAAAAAAAAATGCAGATACTGGAAATCTGAAATAAAAATAGAAAATGCTGGAAACACTCAGCAAATCAGGCAGCATCTGTGGAGAAATAAAGGTAGGGTTAACGTTTCCGGTCTGGAAACACTTTTTTTTCTCCCCGTCCCCTTTTTGCTGGCTCTGTTCCTTCTTATGAGCTGTTCACTTGTAACATCTTCCGGTTCTGATGAAGGGTCATAGACGTGAAACATTAACCCTACCTTCCTTCCTCCCTCCACAGATGAATCATAGAATCATAGGAGATAGGAGCAGGAGTAGGCCATTCGGCCCCTCTAGCCTGCTCCGCCATTCAATGCGATCATGGCTGATCATCCAAATTCAGTACCCTGTCCCTGCCTTCTCCCCATATCCCTTGGTCCCTTTAGCTTTAAGAAATATATCCAACTCCTTCTTGAATCTATCTAATGAATTGGCCTCTACTGCCTTCTGTGGCAGAGAATTCCACAGGTTCACCACTCTCTGGGTGAAGAAATTCCTCCTCATTTCTGTCCTAAATGGCTTACCCCTTATCCTTAGACTGTGACCCCTGGTTCTGCTTGTCCTGCTGAGTGTTTCCAGCACTTTCAATTTCTTTTTCTGTTTCCATTGTTGTACTTGCAATGTTGTATTCAGCTACATTATTGCAAGTTAGCCAGCAAGTATAGAACTACACACCATGTGAGACCCACCCACATCATCACAAGTAAAGTATGTTTAAAATGCTATCTAACTTTGTATCACTATCCTTATTTGCTTATCCTAGCTTTGCCAAAATGAAAGATTCTGATTTCTAGTCTGAAGATTAATTAAAATAATCCTGGTCTCTTGCCTGGCAATCTTCAAATGCATGCATTAAATCAAATTTCCTGCTTTCTGGAAATTTACCTCATAAGTCACTGTGCCTCTCTAGAGATTGAAAATTAAAGTATGTTAATTATTCTGCAACACCCACCACTACACACTGACATAGTTGGGAAGTTTGAGATTGGGAATGTAATTGTTTAGCATTTTAAACATTTTTGAGAGGGCAGCAATAGACTGGGAACCTGAAAGAGGGAAAAACGGATTAGGAGCTAAAGAGGTAGGGCCTATGGTACTGTTGATTCTCATTTCTGGCTTCTTTTACATTGTAGGCTGGGTCATGACCGAGCTCATTGCACCAGTCTGTTGCATTATGGAAGCACAACATTTAATACACATGGGTGCTGACTGACATTTTGGCCAGCTAGCTTACATGGAGTAGTGATGTCATAACTACCAAGATGGAAACATTTCTGCATGATGTCATGAGACAATGTCATGATGTAACATCTGAAACAGAGCGCTATAACAGCAGCTCATTTACCAGCTCCAAAAAGACTGAAGATCCAGTAAAAACTGGTTGTCTTTGGTTTTTAAAAAATAAATTAAAAAATATCTGTCTCTCTGTCGCTCTCGCGTGCTCTCTGTGTCTCGCTCTCTGTTTTGCGCTCTCGCTGTGTCTCTCTCTCGTGCTCTGTCTCTCTCTCTAGCTGTCTGTGTTTGTGTCTCTCAGCCTTTCTGTGTCATATTGTGCTGTGGGAGACCTGCGCTATAGGAGTCTGTGGCCAAAGAGCGATATAAAAACAGATTTATACATAGGTAATAAATTTCTTTTTTTTTTTTAGAAGAGTTGTCTTGTACATGAGTTGCCTTATGTGAGTATATATTTACGCTAAAGTGATCTGGTGACGACATTGCCAAAAGTATGGATGCTTCCAACTGTTTTCTTAAAACATTTAAAGTTTAATGGTCTGGATTGTAAGCATGCTGCGTTGATCTCTTTCTGGGAGTTGTTTGTATAAATGAGATTACCTTGGCTGGAGCCTATAAATCCATGTCTAAGTATGCTGTACTCTTCATAAAAGCATTGCAAAAGAAAAAAAGTTTGTCCAGCATGCAGTTTAATGTTCATAAATCATTTCTAAGCCCATAGGTATGCAGCCTATTTCCAGACCTCTACTAGTGACCTGGCAGAGACATGGACATATCTTTGTCCCTATACCAATCCAATTTTCACAGTGGAAAAGGAGTGTCCTTCCACTCTATGGCCCTGCATTTTGTTGCTCCAGTGTGCACTACCTGAACATGACCTTTTATAATGAGTTGTTTTGATTTTCTTTGAAAAGTTAATGTCAACAGCCTTGGTCCAAATATGGACAAAAGAGCTGAATTCCAGAGGTGAGGTAAGAGTGACTGCCCTTGACATCAAGGCAGCATTTGACCAAGTGAGGCATCAAGGAGCCCTAGTAAAACTGAAGTCAATGGGAATCCGGGGGAAAACTCTCCACTGGCTGGAGTCATACCTAGCACAAAGGAAGATGGTCGTGGTGATTGGAGGTCAATTATCACAGCCCCAGGACATCCCTACAGGAGTTCCTCAGGGCAGTGTCCTAGGCCCAACCATCTTTAGCTGTTTCATCAATGACCTTTCCTCCATCATAAGGTCAGAAGTGTGGATGTTCACTGATGACTGCAGTGTTCAGTGCCATTCGCAACTCCTCAGATAATTAAGCAGTCCATGCCCGCATGCAGCAAGACCTGGACAACATTCAGGCTTGGGCTGATAAGTGGCAGATAACATTCGCGCCACACAAGTGCCTAGCAATGACTATCTCCAACAAACTAGCGTCTAACCACTGCCCCATGACATTCAACGGCATTACCATCGCCGAATCCCCCACCATCAATATCCTGGGGGTCACCATTGACCAGAAACTTAACTGGACCAGCCACATAAATACTGTGGCAACAAGAGCAGGTCAGCGGCTGGGTATTCTACGGCGAGTGTCTCACCTTCTGACTCCCCAAAGCCTTTCCACCATCTACAAGGCACAAGTCAGGGGTGTGATGGAATACTCTCCACTTGCCTGGATGAGTACAACTCCAACAACACTCAAGAAGCTCGACACCATCCAGGACAAAGCAGCCCACTTGATTGGCACCCCATCCACCAACTTAAACATTCACTCACTCCACCACCGACGCACTGTGGCTGCAGTGTGTACCATCTACAAGATGCACTGCAGCAACTCGCCAAGGCTTCTTCGGTAGCACCTCCCAAACCCGCGACCTCTACCAGCTAGAAGGACAAGGGCAGCAGGAGCATGGGAACACCACCAGCTCCAAGTTCCCCTCCAAGTCACACACCATCCTGACTTGGAAATATATCGCCTCCATCGTCGCTGGGTCAAAATCCTGGAACTCCCTCCCTAACAGCACTGTGGGAGTACCTTCACCACACAGACTGCAGCGGTTCAAGAAGGCGGCTCACCACCACCTTTCCAGGGCAACTAGGGATGGGCAATAAATGCTGGCTTTGCCAGCGACGCTCACATCCCATGAATGAATTAAAAAAAAAAAAAAATGCTGTGACATTATGGGCCAGATAGAGCTCCCATTATTCCATCCTAACAATATACCTTTGCTCTAATTTTGGGGTACTTCCCTGTTCGACGGTGTAAAGTTCCAAAGCAGCTATCTTTGTGCCCGCCGAGAGATTTCCCTTAATTTTGTACAAATGATCAGTTTTGTGCAATGGATGCCTTCAAGGTATATATCTAAGTTAATTTCACCTATTACTTTTTTGACCAGCAGAGAGAAGAAACTTTAATTTCATCAGTTTGGGCTGGATTTAAATGTATGTTTGGAAGTAAAAGTAGTATCCTAACCAGCTGTGCTGCCCAGACTCCAGGATTAACTGTTTTTATCCAGTCTCTAGTCTTGAGTTGTCAGAGTGAAATGTATTAATATGGAATGTCCTTCAAAAGATAAATTGATTCTTAATATTGTTTTATATTTAGTTGTAGTAACTTAGTTAAAAATCATTTTCCTGTATTTGTAAGCTCTGAAGTACACTGCTACATTTTAGAAATTCTCAACCACACTTTCTAAAGTATCAGGTAATCTCTTTTAATAGACTAGTAAATTATAAATTAGTAAAATTTTACATTGGAAATACTTTGTAAAATTTTTGGTCTGTATTGTATGCACTTTTATTTTAAATTGTAACATCTTTGTATCCAAGGATTTCAAATTATATTCTTTTAAACTGGGATTTGGTTAACTGATTTTTAATCTGATTTGTATGAAAAAGTTAATTTGGTGAAATACATTTTTTCCACACTGATCTTCAGGGAGCTATCAAAATACTTTAGCCATTTTAATGAGACAGATCTAACAGTGCAACACTGCCACCATCTGGATAAAGAAAGGGATATTGTTTAAAGTGCTAGATAGACATTTATATAACTGTATTTAAATGACATAACCGTAAACATATAACCTTGCTTTAGTTTGATACTGCTGTGTAGTTGTAGTGCACTGAACTACACACTGATCTCAGAGGCTTAAGGTCACTGCTTGCTTGACAGTTAAGGGAAAATAAAATCTGCAAAGTGAAGAAAAACAATTTTTCAACTCTGGCTGTAAAAGAAAGTTGAGTCTGATTTTTATATTTAGAGAATCGTGAGTTTGATTTATATTTCACTAAGTTTTTAAAATTAAATAAAATAAAATTGTTAGCACTGTTGTGATCTTCTATAGTATTGCTTATGGGAGGTGGGACAATGGGAAAGGAGTGTTTTACGCTGTACTGCACAATGCATTATTCTTGCTAAAATGGAGCTGTATTTAATCTGGTTTGTCTTTTTGCCATGAAATCCAATGGCTGTGTGAGTATGTAATCCTGAACAGTTGGAGGGTAAATGATTTTTCACACAAGAATCTGGCTGTCATAAATTAAGATGTTAACGTAACCCTTATTATGTCACAAATATATCTGTATATCTAGCTCGTCCGTCGTACTTGAAAGTGTCGCATATGCAAAGTGTCACACATGCAGCTGATTGCTCAAATATCATACATAAAACAACAAAAACCAACTGAGCAGATAGGGTACCTACAAATAAATAGATAGCATAATTTAGAAAAAAAACACACATGCACTGTTGAAGTCAAGTGAGGGAAGTTTTGCTCTTGCAATTTTTGGTCCCATATCTGACCCCCTGTGAGTCTTGCCTCCAAATTCTCAGACTTTTGCATCCTAATCCATTGCTTCTACACCCACTGACACCAACTCTCAAACCCAGGACCATCTTCCTAACACCAGCAATCCACATCACCCAGCCCTCCACTGAATGCAGTTAATTTAGCCAAGATCCTACTTACTTCTGGGCTTAAAAGATTAAAGTAACTACATAGTTAAACTTTTAATAGTAATCAACGCTACTGATTTGCAGTTTCTGTACAAATGTGCACATCGTAATAGAATTTGAAGATGAAAATATCAGCATTCTTACAATAATAAACAGGTTATTTGACTTATTCAATTACCATGGATCAGTGGTCCTGATTTATATTCTATTATGCAGCATAAAACAAAGTATCCTCTGACTCATGTTGGGCATCGCTAACAGGAGATCAGCAGCAATATAATCAGTCTCCCTCCTACTTGCAACAGTGTGTACTTCCTGTAATTGTAAGTTAATGTCTCTGCTATTTTTGTTACACTTGCCTCTCCTACTTAAACTTGCTTCATTTATTATATTTGTGTCTCATTCCTTTCCGTATCCAAGGCAGGTGGCACTTTCTTCCCTAATGCAATGCAATTCACCTGAAGCCTGTAAAACTCTGGCCTCTCCAATTCCCTCAGCATCGTGATGGCCTTTCTATACTTTTCCTACTGCTGCTTTTTTGACTGCCCAACCCCCAAGGGCTCATCTGCCTGTACTTTCATCCTGCTTCTGCGGCTGAGGAAATCCAGAACCAGACCAAAGCCCTTTGCTCCTCAATATTCCCACGTCCCAGACCAGCCTCCCAACACTACCATATCGCATCACTTCCCCTTGGCGCTCATCAGGGTAAAGGGTGAGTACTGGGAAATTTAAATTTTTCCATGTTCAGTAGCTACAGTTAGCCTCAAGTCTACACCAGGTACAGGTAAAGTTGCCAACTCTGGTTGGATGTATTCCTGGAGGTTTTAATCACATGACCTCCGGCCTCCAATGGCCTCGCCCCCACACTCCCATCATTGGTATCGCAACACTTCCAACCACCGCCTTCCCATGTTAATCAGAAAGTGAACAGACTCTTCATTACCTAATTGGATGATTCTTGACTGTCGGCCAAAGGCCTTTTTTCCTCCTCTCCCAATATTTGTATTCTTAGGCAGTCCTTTGGAACCGAGGATGACTTGCTTCCACACTAAAAATGTGTTCTCCGGTGACTGCTGAGTCCAATGCGGGACCTGCAGTCTCTGTCACAGGTGGGGCAGACGGTTGTTGAAGGGGCGGGTGGGTGGGGTGCTTGGGTTGACGTGCGCTCCTTCCGCTGTTTGTGCTTGGCTTCCACTTGCTCACGGCGAAGAGACTCGAGGTGTTCGCCGCCTTCCTGGATGTATAACTAATAAACAAGTGTTCAGAGAAAATGGCGGGGTGGGGGGGGGAAACACTGAAAAATTCTGCTGTGATTTTACTCTCCGGTTGCTCACACCAGTGTCCTGGAGATTAATCGTTCTTAGACAATAGGAGAATCCTGGAAGGTTGGCAGCCTTGGATATAAGAATATAACTTCCCCTGCTTTACTTCAACAGTGCATGTGTGTAACTGCAGCCTAAAAAGAGCAGCCTATTGCACTAATATGAAAAAGTTGTGTTTCTTGCATCAGCATATTGTCTTTTGAGTTAGTATCAATGTGAACTTGTCTCCAATGGATACTAGATTGAGATTGCTGAACCTCTTCTCTCTCACAGCGTCCTCTCTCACAAGGCTTTGCCAGCCAGCAGGGTGAGGATAATTTGAATCGGGTCACTTTTGGCGTGTATTCAAATCAAGATCCCAAAAGAGTGGGTATTGCTTGTAACCCAGTGGGCTATCCAGTTGTGTGCTATTATATGAACTAGCCACTGAATTTACAAGTTTTACTTTACACGCAGTACTTCATCTTTATGGAGAAACATGCTTCCTAGGATATATTTTTAAAACAATGATTCTCTTATCTATTGAGAATCAACAGACTTGATGACAAATGTGTTGACTGGTATTCTTTTACCTTGAGGTGAGAGATTCTGTTTTTCAGTAGCAAGGCACCTTATGTCCAGATCAAGCACTTGTAGGCTAAGTATAATCTGGGTGAGGCAGGATTAAGTTCTCTGTTGGCCCAAATACTCATCTTAACCTCAACTGTACCTGTCAGTTTACCACACTAGCCATCCTTGTGACTTGGATCAGATTGATTGTTGGTGTTGAACAGTGGCCAGTTTTGTCCTGTAGGTTCACTTCCACGTTGAACTTGATTGAGTGTCTGAAACTCAATTAATATTAGAACCTGTGTAACTATCGGAAAGAAATTTGGATTGGATTGGATTTGAATCTGTGTCCTGGAGGTAAAAGGACTGTGCCATCCAGTTCCCACTAGGTGGCACTCTATTCCATAAATTAACAGTTACTGCCCCATAGGTTTTACTTAGTTTGCAGCTCTTAGCCTATAAACCCATGCACTTCTGGTTCTGTTTAAAAATGCATCTATATCAATCCCAACAAAACCCTTTTTTTTTTTAAACTTCAACACTCTTCTTTGGGAGTGTAACCAACTTGTTTTATTTGTCTTTATTTCCAAGCAGACACTTGATAGCAATGTGATGGGCATGGATGCATAGACAGACTTATCATTGGAGTTGGACTTTGTATCTTGCTATAAGTCATTGAAGTAGACGAATGCTATTGAAGGCTATTTTTCAAGTTATTTTGGATATTAAATATATGTAAAGTTGAAGGACATACCTGGTAATACATTGAGTCTACAGCACAGAAACAGGCCATTGGGCCCAACTGGTCTGGTCTCTATACGAGCCTCCTCCCACCCCTCCTCATTTAATCCTATGAGCATATCCTTCTATTCCTTTCTCCCTCGTGTGCTTATCCAGCTTCCCCTTAAATGCATCTATTCTATTTGCCTCAACTACTCCCTGTGGTAGTGTTCCACATTCTTGCCGCTCTTTGGGTAAGGAAGTTTCTCCTGAATTCCCTATTGGATTTATTAGTGACTGTCTTATATTTATGACCTCTATCTTTGGACTCCCCCGCAAGTGGAAATATCTTCTCTACGTCTACCCTATCAAACCCTTTCATTTATCTTAAAAGATCTCGATCAGGTCAACCCTCAGACTTCCCTTTTCTAGAAAAAAAGAACCCCAGCCTGTTCAGCCTTTCCTGATGGTTATAACCTCTGTTCTGGTATCATCCTTGTAAATCTTTTTTGGACTTTCTCCACTGCCTCTATATCCTTTTTATAATATGGAGACCAGAATTGTGCACAGCACTCCAAGTGTGATCTCACCTAGGTTCGATACAAGTTAAACCTAACTTCTCTGGTTTTTAATTTGTTACCTCTATAAATGAGCCCCAGTTCTTGTTTTGCTTTTTTATGGCCTTATTAACCTGCATTGTAACTTTTAATGATTTGTAAATGTGTACCCCTAGATTCCTTTGCTCCTCTACCCTATTTAGACTCTCATTATCCAAGCAGAATGTGACTTCTTTATTTTTTCTACCAAAATGCACGACTTCACACGTGTCTATATTGAAATTAATTGCCAATTACATGCCCATTCTGCAAGTTTATTAATGTCTTGTATTTTTTTGCATTTTCCTTTGTGTTAACCACACCCCCCAATTTTGTCTTCTGCAAATTTTGAAATTGTACTTCCGATTCCTGTGTCCAAATAGTTCATGTAAATTGTGAACGACTGTGGTCCCACCACCGAGCCTTGTGAAGCACCACTTCCCATCTTGTGCCTATCTGAGTAGCTACCCTTAACCCCTACTCTCGGTTTTCTGTTTTGTAGTTGGCTTGCTTTCCATTCTGCTACCTGTCTCCTGACTCTGCATGCTCTGACCTTAGTCATGAGTCTACTATTGAAGGCCTTTTGAAAATCAAATATATTGCATCTACTGCATTACCTTTGTCTACTCTCTGTTACAACTTCAAAGAATTCAATAAGGTTGGTCAAGCATAACCTTCCCTTTTGAAATCTGGGCTGACTACTCCTCATTGTATTTTCGGTTTCTAGATGTTTTTCAGTTGCATCATTGAGTAAAGATTCCATTATCTTTCCTACCACCGATGCTATGCTAACTGGTCTATAGAATATAAATGTGTGTGTGTGTGTAATAGTGCCTCTGCTATCTCTTCCCTTACTACTTTTAATATGCGTTGATGCAATCCATCCGGACCAGAGGTTTTATCCTCTCTAAATTTGATTAGTTAATAGGATATCCTCTGGGATTATAGGAGTTAAAATTGGACATTTTAAAACTAGATTATTGCTAAAACCACAGTAATGTTCTAGTTGAACAAAATGGGATCAAGCATAATTAGTGCAAATGAGTGCTTTTATATAAAAAAAAATTACCTGACTTAAACATGTGTGCTGCCTAAAATGTGACTGACTCAAGGCCATGTTCCGAGAACTACAGCTGACGTAAGCTGTTTAGCCTAACTAAAGGCTACAGTTATTTTTTGTTATAGAGCTGTTCTACTTAGCGAGATGGATGAGCTCCATCTCGTAAATGTTAGCTGTAAGTATTCCTAGTACTCTTCTCAACTGCAGGTAAAATATTTTTCTAATGGATGCAGACTTTGTTCTTGGTCTCTATAGCACGTTGGTTTAAGCCATAATGTCGTACTTGTTGGTTTCTTTTCAACTCTTTCCAATGTTTCCATCCTTTTTGAATTATAGCACTTATAACTTGGCTATAATAATCCAGTAATTTGTTTTGTTGGGTGTAGAAGTAAGTGCATGGAGTACAAATTAAAGGAAGTAATGCCGATATTCCATTTCTTGCACCAGTTACTGACAATACAACAAAACTAAGTTACCTAACTAATTAGTAATCCAATTTACAACTTGACCCTTGGATCCAATAAGTACTTGCTTTGCTAAATTTTGAGTGTTTGAATGAACCTGTTGGGCACAATCTGCCTCTCTATAAACTGTTGGCTTTGATATTGCTGTGTACTTTTTGCTAAGTGCTTTTGAACTGCTTATTTTAAAATGGATTATAATAGTGTGTTTCAAGCGTTTTCTGTTATTTTGGATTTCCAGCATCTGCAGTATTTTGCTATCGTATAGATGTTAATATACTGGATATATAATTATCCAGGTTGTGTTGCTGACTATTGCAATTGAAAATATATCCATTATCTTCAGGTTCTCTGGTGTTACTCTTGGTGTCCAGTGATCTTTGAAAGTGTTTCCCCACTCTACCTTATCTTTCTAATATCTTTTAGTAGTGTGGGACATACCTATTTGTGCTTTATGACTATTCAAGTACTTCAGTTTCTTAACACCCATTTTGTTGACTACTAATTCCATAAATACTGCAGTAACCCCCTACTGTTCAATTTTAGGAATATTCCTAAATTCTTTCAGAGTGAAAATGTTTTATGATTTGCATGTGGGAGAGATCATTTAAAGCTGGATCTTGTGTTTAGTCTTTTTCATTGTGTCCAGCTTTCTTAACTTTGAAGGGTCTGTCTTATTCCTAGTGTGTCTGCTTTGAAAGATTGTCTGTGCCCTCAAATATCATTTGCAGTTTGCTTTCAGTTCTAGACAGTGCATGGTGGACTGAAGATATTGTTTGTAATTCTTGGGAAAGAATGTTTCGTTGCTAATGTGGCGCTTTGGCAATTAAGAGCTTGTATTCTGTGTGCTTCTCTCTCCCATTATTTTAAATGAGGGGTAGAAGACCCTCTTCAAAAATTGAATCACCTGATATATTACTGCACAATTATATTTCCAAAAGTATATATTGTGTAGATGCCAATTTAATTCAGCAAAGTTCTGGCCAAGAGCTTGAAGCAGTCTTGTAGACTTGGCCAACAACTCGTGCCTTTGGTTATCTTCCCTGTAATTCTTCTTCCACCAGTGCTTGATGTTTAGTTATTTTTGCCTCATTGAAGTGCCCTGAAATATTTAATTACGTTAAAGCACTATACAAGTGCAAGTTGTTGTAATTAGTGACGTATTAACAAATCGCACCCCCCCCCCTTTCCAATTCTTAGAAGAAAGGAAGGAAACACTAGTTGGATGATTTTGCCTGGATACTGTTGTGTGGGCACACTAACGTCTCTCATCAAACACGTTTTTTTTTACAAATGGTGGATGTAGGAACTCTGGTTTCCTAAAACATTGATGGAGACCTTTGGCCAAACACTTGGGACTTTTGAAAAGACTTTACTTAAAGGAAGCCTCCATTTCTTAAGCAAATTGCAGTTAATAGTGTGCATATTCTGCCAGAAATGCAGTGTTCTTATGCCAAACAACTTGAGCTCCCTCATCTGTTTATATGTTTTTGCTTATTGTGCTCAATGAACATAATATTGTGCATGTTTATTTTTAAAGTAAGCAACAGATAGTTGTAACGAATAACAAATATCTAGTTGGAAGCGTAAGGCAGTAATTAAATTACTGTTGGTTGTCAGAGCAGTGGTATTGAATTACTATCTCCAATCCCTCCCTGCCAACTGTCAATCTTTAGGTGCCTATACAAAGTTTATCCAGATTCTAGCACTGATTCATTTTTTAAATCTACTATAATGCATATGTGGTGAACCTAGTTCCAAATAAGGATTTACAGTAGTTTGAGGAACAGATGGATGCCATTTTCATTGATATTGGGCACAAATGATGCAACAATATTTTTGAGCACAATGAGTTCTTTTAGTGTGACTCAAGTCATGTCATTTTTTTTAGAAATGTTTAATACTTTTTTAATTCTATTTTTTAAACTTTGTTTTCTTTTCCTTTTGGTAATTTTCTTTCCTAACTTCATAAATACATTGACCACTGTTGGGGTATGTTCCCAGAGGAGGGGGTTGCTCTCTGGTACATCATCCAACATAAGAACAGCAGGAGTAGGCCATTTGGCCCCTTGAGCCTGCTCTGCCATTCAATTAGATCCTCTATCCATGCTAATATATTACCCCCAACACCGTGAGCTCTTATCTTGTGCAGTAACCTTTTATGTGGCACCTTATCGAATGCCTTTTGGAAATCCAAATACATTACATCTGCTGGTTCCCCTTGATCCACCCTGCTCGTTACCTCCTCAAAGAACTCCAGCAAATTTGTCAAACACGATTTCCCTTTCATACAATCAAGCAGAGTCAACATGGTTTTATTATGATTTTCTATATGTCCTGCTACTATTCCCTTAACCAAGTGGTTGTAATGACATTGTATTCTGTCGCATTTCTCAAAGGGCACCCAATGTAGAATCTTATTGGGAGTCTCAGTTATGCCAAAGTGGAGCCGAAGGAATTAGGGATGACCTAATGTGGAAAACTGTCCAGGTGTGTCCTGTCCACAAAAAGCAGGACAAATCCATCTGGCTAATTACCACCCCATCAGTCTACTCGCAATCATCAGCAAAGTGATGGAAGGTGTCGTCGATAGTGCTATCAAGCGGCACTTACTCACCAATAATCTGCTCACCGATCCTCAGTTCGGGTTTCACCAGGACCACTCTGCTCCAGACCTCATTACAGCCTTGGTGCAAACATGGACAAAAAGCTTAATTCCAAAAGTGAGGTGAGAGTGACTGCCCTTGACATCAAGGCAGCATTTGACCAAGTGAGGCATCAAGGAGCCCTAATAAAATTGAAGTCAGTGGGAATCGGGGAAAACTCTCGACTGGCTTGAGTCATGCTTAGTACAAAGGAAGATGGTTGTGGTTGTTGATCAATCATCTCCGCCCCAGGACATCGCTGCAGGAATTCCTCAGGGCAGTGTACTAGGCCCAACCATCTTCCGCTGTTTCATCAATGACCTTCCCTCTATCATAAGGTCAGAAGTGGGGATGTGGTCAGAAGTGGGCGTGTTCGCTGATGACTGCACAGTGTTCAATTCCATTTGCAACTCCTCAGATAATGAAGCAGTCCATGCCCGCATGCAGCAAGACCTGGACAACATTCAGGCTTGGGCTGACAAGTGGCAAGTAACATTTGTGCCAGGCAATGACCATCTCCAACAGGCGAGATTCTAAACACCGCCCCATGACATTCAATGGCATAACCATCACCGAATCTCCCACCATCAACATCCTGGGGCCGGGGGGGGTCACCATTGACCAGTAACCTAACTGGACCAGCCACATAAATACTGTGGCTACAAGAGCAGGTCAGAGGCTGGGTATTCTACAGCGAGTGTCTCACCTCCTGACTCCCCAAAGCCTTTCCACCATCTATAAGGCGTAAGTCAGGAGTGTGATGGAATACTCCACTTGCCTGGATGAGTGCAGCTCCAACAACACTCAAGAAGCTCGACACCATCCAGGACAAAACGCCCTACTTGATTGGCATCCCATCCACCATCTTAAATATTCACTCCCTCCACCACCAGTGCACTGTGGCTGCAGTGTGTACCATCTACAAGATGCACTGCAGCAACTCGCCAAGGCTTCTTCAACAGCACCTCCCTAACCTGCGACCTCTTCCACCTAGAAGGACAAGGGCAGCAGGCGCATGGGAACACCACCACCTGCAAGTTCCCTTCCAAGTTACACACCATCCTGACTTGGAAGTATATCGCTGATCCTTCATTGTCACTGGGTCAAAATCCTGGAACTCCCTCCCTAACAGCACTGTGGGAGTACCTTCACCACACGGACTGCAGTGGTTCAAGAAGGCAGCTCACCACCACCTTCTCAGGGGCAATTAGGGATGGCCAGTAAATGCTGGCCTTGCCAGCGATGCCCACATCCCAGGAACGATTAAAAAAAAAACCCTGAAACTTTTGGTACCTTGTCAAGACTCCCATTTCGGACGCCTTTTTGGGAATTGTGAATTTTGGCAACACTACCACTATTTATGTGTGAGCCTCTGTTGGCAGATTGCGTGTCTAATATCCAGTCCTGGATTAGCTGCACTTTTCTCCAATTAAAGATTAAACAATAAACATTTGGAAGACTGAAGCCATTGTCTTCGGCCCCTGCCATGAGCTCCATTCCCTTGCCACTGACTCAGGCTGACTCAAGCTGTTGCAACCTCTACATTTCATGTGGAGTTCAGTTGTGAGAAGTGAAACAATCTGATTTTTAAAAAAATTGTTAACTAGAACAAAACTATGCAAAGCAAAAACTAAAGTTTGATTCATTTTTTCCATGACTAAAACTAAAATTTGAGAAGATTAGAATAAAAGAATTTCATTTCTTTAAAAGAATATAAAGTCAGAGATCCAGAGATGAGACTAAACTAAAATGCCATCCAGGATTTTAAACTCCTCCCCATTAATTTCATTTAATTCTAATGGTGTGCTCCTGAAGCTCTGAACCAATGCCAAACAAGTAAGACAGACATCAGAGCCCAGCAGCATACTCTGACATACGAAGGGGCATACCTTTGTAAGATAAACTCACAAGAAGGTGCTTAATCCCTTGTTACTAAACCCTCTACTTTTCAGTGGTGATCAAGGTCATGGGAGATCGATGACTAAAAGTTAATTCATTAGATATGATATTCAAAGTAATTTACTTCACTTTGAATACATTAGTAAAAAGCAGAGCTGTAGAGTGCAAGTTAGTTACTTGCCATGTATCCATAGATGCCCTGCTTCCATTGCCTACCAAACCATGCAACATCAGCATAAATTGTTTTTTGAAAGTGACATTGTATATTTAACTATATTGTACTGCAGTTTAGAATGTTATACCGAAAAGATTCAGATTTGCTCAAAATGCTTATTATAGACTGGATACATTTATTTCAGTGTTCAAATTCTTGGAGTTTTCTACGGCACATTTATGACACAGGACTGGTATTACTTGTGTACAAGTAATCTTTAGTCAGAAGTGACCTAAACAAAAACGGAACTTTAAAATCTTTAATGACTACTTTTCCGAGGGTGTTAACATTTATGTAATATGTGGTGGGGGAAAGAGGGGTATGCTAAAGCTTTTCACAGTGATGCAAATGTTCTTTAGTAGTAGTGAGACTCCTTCTCCAACCCTGTACTGCTGGCCAGGTGACAGTTCTTTTTTCTTATCCAGTGTTTTTCTTTGCTTCCTTCCCTTTGTACCTAGTTGTTTTTCCAGACTTGGCCTCTTCCTTTCCATTCTTCTTTTTTGATGGAGCTTATTGATGTGTACAGTGGAACCTAGTCAAGCTTGCTTCTTAGCACTAGATCACTGGACTTATAAATGTCAGTCATCTTTCATGGTGTCCTCACAGCTGTATAGCCAAGGACAGTACAAAAAAATCCAAACTCTCAAGGCAACAAATGTTTTAAAAACAGGCACCAAGACATGTATTATGAACACACTGCACACTAAGGACAATGGTGCATTACTGAAAATAAAACGCACAATATGGTTGACATAAATCACCTGTTACTAGTTTATTTTCAGTAATCCACTACTTACTAGCATGCATCCTCTCTCCAGCCGTGAGGCAGCTCTGTTCTGAGCAGTGTTGCATGTTGAAGTATGGGAGTGAAATTTCCCCAAAATCTTCAGAAAATTGTCATCCATGATCTTCTACCGGTGTTGCGTGTGTGCTATTCAACCAATGTGAGAAAGATGTGTTAGTCTGATTCTGAACAGTCATTCTAAATAAATTGAGGCTTTCCATGTACTGTGTAGGTACGAGTTCAGTGGCATTCTGTTTAAACTTCAGTGAGATGTAGCTATCTGTGGACCTGGTGAAAATAGTTTGATTAATAGGTGCTGTGTTCTGATTTTTTTTTTTAAATGCCATCCAAACATGTTGCACTTTGGTGACCATATCCTTGAAAAGGAATGCTGCTAAACCTGTACAGCTGCTAAACCTGTACAGCTGCTATGGTAAATACCTGCTAAGTTGGGAAAATGCTGATTAATTTTAATGGTAACTATTTTCTCCAGTATAGCTACATTTTTAAAGAAAAAGTATTTATTGCTAAATTGTATATGAAGTTCTAGTTTGAAACTATCTTAAGTTGCATGATTTTTGCTACTTCCCTGGTCCCAGTTTCCTGCAGTGTCTGTTATACCAGCTGATTATTACAAATTTGAAAAGTGGTATGCAAGTGCAAGTTAATGTTTTGGGCTTTAGCTCATTTTTGAAGGATGTTCAAAGCTCCCAATAAATAGGGTAAAATAAAATATATTATGACTGTTACCTTTGGCTCTTCAGCTTTGAACTAAAACCTATTTTTTTCTCCTCCATCTTCCCCTCTCTCTCTCTCTCTCTCTCTCTCTCTCTCTCTCTCTCCTGCCCCCCCATGCTCCATACCAAGCAATAGTGTCAAAAGCTGCAGCACATGGGAACTATCCTGGCAAACCTCCACAATGACCTGGGAACAAATTGTGAATTGGACTTGCCAGGATCGGAAGCTAAATTATGTTTGTTAGAACATGAATGGCAAATAGCATACTGTCTTGAGTAGTTTTCTTTTTTGTTAAACTCAATTGCTTTATTGTATTTGCCAAGCTTTTTCCCCTCTTCTGACATTTTTCCTTCCTCTCTTCCTGTGAAGAAGCTGCTGGACTCTATCTGGAACCTCCCCATAATGAAATCTGGTGTAAATTTTCTATGTAAACTGCTACAGTTGGCAAATTGAGAACTCTCAAAGTTAATCTCACATTTCAGTGAAGTTCTTTTGGTAGGTAGTGATTTGTTGTGTGAAGTAATTTGAGCCATTTTGACTCGATACCTTGCCTGAGTCTGTGATGTGCAGTATTGCGCAATGTCAAATTGTTAGCATGCATAAGTTTGACACTTTAGTGTTTTTGACATCTTCAGCACTAGATGGTGCTATTTTGGATAAATGTGGACGACGTGAGCCACACTAATAATTACGGATACAAAAACAAAATACTGCGGATGCTGGAAATCTGAAAATAAAAACAGAAAATGCTGGAAATACTCAGCAGGTCAGACAGCATCTGTGGAGTGAGAAACAGAGTTAACGTTTCAGGTCGATGACCCTTCATCAGAACTGGAAAAAGTGGGAGATGTAGCAGGTTTTTAAGCAAGTGTAGGGGCAGGGGGGAGGGGAGGAAAGAACAAAAGGGAAGGTCTGTCATAGGGTGGAAGGCAGGAGAGATTAAGAGACAAAAAGGATGATGGTGCAAGGCAAAAGGAGATGGTAATGGGACAAGTTAAGAAACAAAAGATGACTAGATAAAGTGTCAATGGCATGGATAATTACGGATATTGGGTATCGAAATATTAAATGTGAATTTACTTTAAATATAAAAGCCAAATTCTGTTTGGAAAGATTTTATATTTTAGTTTACTGCAATGCATATTCCATTTAATCAGAAAAGTTTAACCTAGCTTTCCTTGTCTTGTAACTTATACAATCTATCTATAAAACTGAGAATTTGTATTTTTAGCCAGTAATTGTAACTTTGTATACAAAGTGATTTTTTTTCTCTTGATCTTCACAACCTAAATACATTGATCTGGAGTCAGCCAATATTAAACATCTGCTATAACAGAAAATGCTGGAAACACTCAGCAGGCCAGGCAGCATCCGTGGAGAGAGAAACCGAATTAACGTTTCAGGTCTGGGACCCTTCATCATAGATAATCAGTTCTGATGAAGGGTCACAGACCTGAAACGTTAACTCTGTTTCTCTCTCCACGGATGCTGCCTGGCCTGCTGAGTGCTTCCAGCATTTTCTGTTGTTTCAGATTTCCAGCATCCGCAGTATTTTGCTATTAAACATCTGCTGTTCAATTTGCCTTTTTGCTGATCTCGGTACACCATAAATATGCTAGATGCTTAAAATATACTTATCTGTCGAAACATTAAGCTAAATAGCTTGGTATTTAAAAAAATATATTATTGAAATCTTGAGCATTTAATTTATTTGCACATTGAAAGAATTCCTTTATTTTAAGGCAGGAGATCCTGAAATGGAATGGATGGGGATACAATGACTCCAAGTTTACATTTAATAAGAAGGGGCAAGGTGAATTTACAGGCAAAAGGTAAGGATTTTCTTTCGCATTTGGCATTATTTAGCAGTTCTCATTTTGAACTTCATAACTGTCTCCCTACTCCTATTGTCTACTTTGGAGATGGGAGCAACTTATTTTTTAAAGGATTATGTTGGATGAAAACCAGTTTTTAAGCCAAGATTACGAAGATGAGCATAGATGTGCATAAATTGCATCACCACCAGTATGTGCTTGCTGCTGCTAAGTGAACTTCTTGGCCTGGGAATGAGTAAACTCATCTGCAATGTTTGGAGTTGGAGGGTTACGCTGATGTATCTGAATCCCACTATTGTTTACTGTTTCAGACACACATCCAGATGTTCTCAAAATAATACTGCTGTTTTTTCTATTACAAATAAATGTACACTAATACTTTGGAGCTACATGTTGAGCTTTAACAATATCCTCACTTTTTTATGTTTTGTACAATAATTAATGGTTGAAATGTTCTCCAATTCACTAAGTAATGTATTCTTAATCACGCATGCTTTAAGCAAATCCGATGCATTAAGATCTTTACAAAGCCCCACATTGTTCCTAGCTTGGTCAGTACTGCTTCAGTCATGTATTTCATAAACATGTCTGATTAGAAGCAATGCAACCTCCCCAGTCTACGTTGCTGGGGTATGTTTATAGTAAAGTAGCAACTTTTATGCAATCTTTCCAACAAAAAGACTAAGTATTTGAATGTTCAGGAAGGCAAGGTTGCAATGATACCTGAAGGTTGGCTTTACTATAAAAGCAATACTGGAATTCATATGAAATAGAACATTTATTAAACTTATCAAAGGTTAAAGTCAACCCTTGTTATAAGAAACCTTACTGCAAATTTCCTTTCTCCAGTTAACTTTCCACGCTCCCACCAAAAAAAAAGCTCCTGGCTGAAACTCATTAGAATCTGCTGTAGGTCTTCAAACCTTGTTCCCAGTGTGAACAATATTTTTTTTTACTTTTCCTCATTAGGAAGTATGTGAAATTGGCTTGGATTGATGTGGGCTCTGCTTTTGACTCTCCTTTCTCCTTCCCACGAATAGCATGGATGAGATATGGAACTTGCTGCATAGATAATCAGGGTACAGACTTGTAACCCAGCACTCATTACTGTGTGGCATTGTAGTTAAAGTGCCACCCAGTTCATGGTTTTGATCTTCAAATGTTGCAAATAGCTGGGCCAAGATGTTTGAAACGATGTTTGATGTACTATACTTTAATAGCAGGAAAACATATTGGCCTGGAATTTGCAGTCAGCGGTGAAGTAACTGCATTCGCCGCTGACCATGACAACAACAGCTTGTATTTATAGAGTGCCTTTAAAGTAGTAAAACGTCCCAAGGTGCTTCACAGGAGTGTTATAAGACAAAACATTTGACACCAAGCCATATAGGAGAAATTAGGGCAGGTGACGGTCACGGAGGTAGGTTTTAAGGAGCATCTTAAAGGAGGAAAGAGAGGCGGAGAGGTTTAGGCAGGGATTTCCAGAGCTTAGGGCCTAGGCAACAGGCGGGGTCAAGAGAAGTGGTGGTGAGGTAGAGCTGGGTGTCATCAGCGTACATGTGGAAACTGATGCTGTGTTTTCGGATGATGTCGCCAAGGGGCAGCATGTAGATGAGAAATAGGAGGGGGCCAAGGATAGATCCTTGGGGGACACCAGAGGTAACGATGCAAGAGCGGGAAGAGAAGCCATTGCAGGTGATTCTCTGGCTATGATTAGATAGATAAGAATGGAACCAGGCGAGTGTAGTCCCACCCAGCTGGACGACGGTGGAGAGGCGTTGAAGGATGAAGTGGTCAACTGTGTCAAAGGCTGAAGACAAGTCGAGAAGGATGAGGAGGGATAGTTTACCTTTGTCACAATCACAAAGGATGTCATTTGTGACTTTGAGAGCTATTTCGGTACTGTGGCAAGGGTGGAAACCTGATTAGAGGGATTCAAACATGGAGTTGCGGGAAAGATGGGCACGGATTTGGGAGGCGACAACACGTTCAAGGACTTTGGAGAGGAAAGGGAGGTTGGAGATGGGGCGATAGTTTGCAAGGACGGAGGGGTCAAGGGTTGTTTTTTTGAGGAGAGGGGTGATGACGGCAGATTTGAGGGAGAGGGGGACAGTACCTGAGGAGAGAGAACTGTTTAAAAAATGTCAGCCAACATGGGAGCCAGGAAAGGAAGTTGGGTGGTCAGCAGTTTGGTGGGAATAGGGTCGAGGGAGCAGGAAGTGGGTCTCATGGACTAGAAGAGTGCGGAGAGGTCATGCAGGGAGAGCCTTGGAGGAAATTTGGCCTGGTGGGCTAGGGGAAGGAAGAAGTGGCAGAGGCAGCTGAATGGATGGTCTCCATCTTTGAGACAAAGATGTCCATGAGCTCCTCACACTTGTTGTTGGAGGAGACAGGGGAGGAGAGGTTTAAGAAGACGTTTAGCAGTGGAGAATAGAAGCTGGGGTTTATCTTTGCATTCCAGAATGATTTTGGCAGACGAGAGCAGAACCCGATGATGCTTTGTGGTCCAGCCAGATCTGGCAGTGAATGGCTAAACCAGTTGTCCACCATATCCGTTCAAGTCTGCGACCCTTAGACTTAAGGGAGCGAAGATGAGGGCCGTACCGGGGGAACGGCCAGGGTGAGTGTAATTGTTTTAATAGGGACTAGGGCATCAAAGGTGGTGGTGAGGGTGTGATTGAGCAGATCGGTAGCTGCAGAAATGTCATGATGACGGGAAGGCCAAAGGCTGGACAGTTGGGATTTCGTACGTGCAGTTGGGAGAGTTTTTCCAGAGGCGGACACAGAAGGAAGTAGGGTTGGGGCGGGGAGGGAAGGGGAGGGGGATGTGGGTGGAGAGCGATACGAGGAAGTGGTCAGCAATGGCCTTGTCTGCGATTGACATGATGGGAGTAGCAAGGCCACGAGAGATGGCAAGGTCGAGGGTGTGGCCGTGAATATGGGTTGGGGAGTTTACATGGAGGGAGATTAAGGGAGGATAGGAGGCTAGTGAACTCCGGAGAGAGAGCATGATGAATTGAGATGGAGGTTCAAATCACCGAGGATGGGAAGTCGCTCAGTGCAGAGTGCTGTGGGAGGAAAGTAGTGAAGATATCTCTAATAAAATCGAAGAAAGCTGCACACAAAGATCTAGCGAGCTGTGGCATGAATTTCGGCGCTCAACGTTAGTTTGAATCTGGCACCAAATCAAGCGAATCTCTAGCGTCCAGCAACAGTGATGTCATCAAGCAGCTAAGCAGCCAATCACATTGAAGAATTCTCATAGACAGCAAACCAGGAAGTGAAATGCTCATAATTTACTTTTTATAAATTTTACAGAGCAAAATAAAGATTGGTACATATAACTAGGTAGAAGCTGAAATATCAAACGTTAAAAAAAATTATATTCAAAGCCATGTAATTATCATATTAATGGAAAAATTTGACATTCCACAAATATAAAATTAGTTTTTCAGGGCTAGAACGGTTGTTCAGTCAATAGGCCATTAAAAACCTAGTTACACCTCTTTCAACAAGGCTTAACTTTTTCATGGGTTTTTAACAGCGACAGTCCAGCGTGATAGGGGAAGTTTTTGTCCAGGACTACATTTCAGTGTGATTTGAATTGATTGTGGTCTCTGGGAGTTCCACAGCACAACCTGTGGAGAAACGTAGAATCACGGACAGCAACTTCTGGATTTCCGTGTTATCGGCACATGTGCTGATTCCTGAAGTTGCTGTCGCTTTCAGAGGAGTAATGACGGCGAACGCTGACCGTTTCACCATCATTACCTCCGCAATATCCGGGCCAATGAAACTATCTTGTACAGTTTTGGTGGAAGAGTTTTCACCCATCTCTAAGAATTGTTTAAAGTTGAAATTCTGCAGAAGGTTATCATTTTGTTTTCAAACTGTAGTGAGAAATGTTTTCCTACAGAAAATCGTGTGTTTGACAACTGCTTTTCTCAATAGAGTTGGCTACTAATGCCTTTAGAGGATGGCTTGAAGACATTGATTTTTGCAGTGCAAATGTGTTTTTGAAAAAAAAAGAATGGAATGATGATCACTGTAGCCTTTGAGCTGTGGCAATGCTTGCTGCAGTGCGGTTTGGCTGCAGTCATAGTGATTAATTAGTGTTTAGAAGTATGCCCTACAAAATACACAAATGAGAGTAAATATACACACATGAGGGTAATGCATTTTTTCTATCTTAACTTGAATCTCTAGATTGTTTTCGTAAGAGTGCAGCAGAATTATTTCCTGTCACTTCTGTTGTAGAATTTAAGCCCGTGTTACTTGAAACTGTAAGAGGTTCCAAGCTGGATAATAAATGGCTACAAGAGAAATAAGAAACTTAATTATTTTGTAAGTAATCTCTTTGCACATCTTTAATTGTAGACTTGAGTTTTGCCAGAGCCAAGCGCACACATCTGTTTACCAAACATATATTACGAAGTTTGGCAGCCCTTAAGACATTCCAAGGGAAAGATATCTGCAGTTCTAAACTGAAGCAGAAATCAGACCATAACTTTCCCCTTTCTATTGTCCTGAGATGTTAAAGGGAAATTTTGATTTGGATCAGTCAGATCCTGCTTTACATGATGGGGATCATGTTTTAGCAAAGCTGCCATATGTTTTGCATGAACAGCTTAAATCTTAAGTTGGAAGCAAACCTTGTTAACTTGGAAGCAGCTGTGGCATCTGCTTCTGAAGAGCTCAAGAGGAGAGCACCCTGTAGGTGTCCAAGTTCCTGAGACTGGAAGATTAGGAAGTCATTTAATCCTGTGGTTCTCACTTGGCATCTGCATTTGTTGCTACCAATATATAGTCTGTGTGCACGAAGAGCTGTGCTTTTCTTCTAGCTTATCTCAAAAGTATAAACAATTTGCATGCCTTGATAACGTGCCAATTGACCTGATATGAGATGGAGACACTGGTCCCTTGCCTTCACGCATCATTGGTGCCCAAAGTAGTGTCTGAGGCTCGCTCATGATGACCGCTACTTGGGTGGAGTATTGGAGGGCAACTGGCACCTGTGGAACCATACACCTCCTGAAAGTATTCACTCTTTACTGAAGAGGGATTAAAATTTGCAAGAGGAAAAAGTTATAACCTTTTATGGCAAATTGTAGTGCATAGTGGTTTTTTTTTTTTGGTTAAACTTAATTCAGCAAATTAAAGTGTTTATAAGGATCCCACCCAAATACCACAACCTATGCAAGCTTGGTTTGTTTTCTTGCGATTTTGAGATGGTCGGCAAGAAAGATTATTGTTGACCAGGTGCATCTTACGTTTGTGCGCACAAATGTCGTCATCCATTTGGAGCATTTGTTCTGGGAGTTTCTGTGAATGAGGTCCTTAGCCCAATGCTCGCTTACATTATCAATGGTTCTTTTTCTTCTAGCACTGTTACCCCACCCTTCAAAATACACCATCTAAAAATAGTCCAAGTCTGGTCTCAAGTTACCACACCATCTTTAACCTCCCTTTCCTTTCTAAGGTCCTCGAGTGTATCATCAACACCTAGTTCCATGCTCTTCCATCACTCCCAGTTTGAATTGATTTACTTGTACTTACTCCTTTTACCTCCTCCCTTCCCACTGACCAGGGCCCCAAACACTCCTTCCAGGTATAACAGCAATTTACTTGTTGTACTTGCAATTTAGTATACTGTATTTGCTGCTCACGATGTGGTCTCCTCTACATTGGGGAGACCAAACGCAGATTGGGTGACCGCTTTGCAGAACACCTCCATTCAGTCCATAAGGGTGACCCCGAGCTTCTGGTCGCCTGTCACTTTAATTCTCCGCTCCACTCCTACTCTGACCTCTCCGTCCTTGGCCTCTTACACTGTTCCAATGAAGCTCAACGTAAACTTGAGGAACAGCACCTCATCTTTCGATTAGACACTTTACAACCTTCTGGACTCAACATAGAGTTCAACAATTTCAGACTATAACCTCTGCCCCTATCTTTTTTCTCTCTCTCTCTCTCTCTCTCTCTCTCTCTCTCTCTCTCTCTCTCTCTCTCTCTCTCTCTCTCTCTCATGGCAGCTGTTAATCATCCTGCCATTGCCATTTACACTTCATCTAGAGTGATCTTTTGTTTCTTAACTTGTCCCATTACCATCTCCTTTTGCCTTGCGCCATCATCCCTTTTGTCTCTTAATCTCTCCTGCCTTCCATCCTATCACAGACCTTCCTTCTTGTTCTTTCCTCCCCTCTCTCCCTCTCCCTGCCCCTACACTTGCTTAAAAACCTGTTCCATCTCCAACTTTTTCCAGTTCTGACAAAGGGTCATCGATCTGCAACGTTAACTCTGTTTCTCTCTCTACAGATGCTGTCTGACCTGCTGAGTATTTCCAGTATTTTCTGCTTTTAGTTTGAATTCCTTCAGTCCAGTTTCCACTGTACCAAGACCACCCTCACCATAGTCGCCAATAATGTCCTTTGTGACTGTGACTCCGATTACTTATCCCTAATTCACAGAATCCCCACAGTACAGATAGAGGCCATTTCGGCCCATCGAGCCTGCACCGACACATATCCCACTCTATCCCCGTAACCCCATGTATTTAATCCCCCCTAACATATCCCACCCTATCCCCGTAACCCCACGTATTTAATCCCCCTAACACTAAGGGTCAATTTATCATAGCCAAATCAACCTAACCCGCACATCTTTGGACTGTGGGAGGAAACCGGAGCACCCGGAGGAAACCCACGCAGACACGGGGAGAATGTGCAAACTCCACACAGACAGTCAACCGAGGCCGGATTCGAACCCGAGTCCCTGGCGCTGTGAGGCAACAGTGCTAACCACTATGCCACCGTGTTGCACTATTCTCCTATCTAATCTTTCCACTGCATTTGACTTAACTGACCACGCCATCATCTTTGTTCACCACTTTTCCTCTGTGGTCTCCCTCAGTCACATCATCTTCGCTTGGTTCCAATTGTACCGGTGTCAAATTTGTAGCCAACACATCTGCAACAGTTTTTCCTCTTGCCCCTGTACTGTTACCTCAGGAGTGCTTCTTTATCCTAATATTCATGTTGCCCATGGGTAACATTTATAGGCATGGGGCCAGCTTCTAGATGTACACCAGTGACGCCCAGTTTTACTTCACCACCATCCTTGACTCCATAGTCATCATTGGGCTGTCTTGATTGTTCTGATATTGTCATGGATGAACCAGAAGTTTCTCCAGTTTAAAGACCAAAATTGTGCTGTTTGGCTCCCACCAAAATCTCTACACCCTAGCCCCAACTCCAATATCTGGGTGCCAGTCAATGCACTGAAATCAAAATCCTTGTCCTCCCCAGCTGTTTGTTCAGGGTGGACCTGACTCTGTGCAACCGTGGCATCAGTTGACCCTGAGCTTCAAACTCTCTTCATTACTAAGATCACCTTTTTGCACTTTCTGCAACAATGCCTACCTCCCGCTCTACCTTAATCACACCACTCCTGAAAACATCATCCTAGCCTTTGTCACCTCCAGACTTGGACTTCCATCAGCATCCTGTCCTGCTACCCCATCACTTGTGTCCTTGCCAATCTCAATTGACTCCTAGTTGCCCAACTCACTGAATTCAAAATACTTTTCCTCATCTATAATTCCCTCCATAGCCTCGGCCTGCCCTACCTATGCAACCTCTGAGCTCTACATACCCTCCGCTCTTCTGACTTGGATGTTCTTTGCATCTCCCCTTGGCATCTTCCCTCTGTTCAACTATCAATGACAAAGCCTTCAGCTGCCCAAACCCTACACTCTGGAACCCTCGCCCTAAACTTTCCCATCTAACTAGCTCTGGCCCCTTTGAAAAAGCTCCCTCAAAACTGACCTCTCTAATTGCCTCCCTTCATTCTTCTATTACACCTCACTGTCTCCTCTTCCTCTTTGCTAGAGGTGCCTTGGGATGTTCACTATGCTAAGGGTGCTGAAAAATGTAAGTTGTTATCTGGCACATTATATTTTTTTGTGGGGGGGGTGTGGGTGGGTGGTGCGGGAACAAAAAAAAACGTATCAAATCTCAAAACTTGAAACTTGTTTATATATTCCTTGTTGCTGATTAGAAATGAGTGATGAGTTGACTGAATCAAGTAAATGTGTAATTTGCCTTCTAGTGTTCCAAATGTTCTTTGTGCTTAATTGTCTATATGACTTTACTAATGAAAGATTGTACATCCTGTAAAGCTCAGTACACAAATTAGTTTCATGTAGACATTTGATGTGTAATCCTGAGGCTGCAATATGTATATCTATATGAACAGTCTTTTGCCACTTGTAAAGTTGCTGATGCAGATTTTACACCAAGGCAACATGTATATCGGTTTCTGGTGGTTTTATATTCTTGGAGTGCAGTCAATAGACGCTAGGGTTGTCAACTCTGGTCGGATGTATTCCTGGAGGTCTAATCACGTGATGTTTGCCCGCAGTCTGCAAATGTTATTGCACTGAAGTCTGTCTGTTATTTCCCGGACTGTCCTGCTCATGGGTGTGGACAGCTTTATTGGACATAGTTCCTGCTCTAGATTTCTGGGACTGTTGTCATGGTTCAAAAGTTTTTCAGAACATGTGCAGACTAATGCATAGGAGGCTTCAGCCTGACCCCTTAACAGTGCCTTAGCTTGAGCTGCAGAGGGGAGAAATTTCAAGCTGATGGAGCGAGAAATCCGATGCACCGTCACCTGAAAATCCTATATTAAATACTTAATTAGCAGTTTGTTTTCTTTCCAATTGTAACATTCTTAAAGCCGTTGCTGAGGACCGCTAACTTAGCAAAGATCATAAATCGAATATGGCTCGGCTACTTGCTGCGTAAGCTCACTGAACCCTTGGGAGAGTCGCCAAAATTGGCTATTAAATAGTTAACAAACTGATTACATAAAAAAAATAGGAGCAGGAGTAGACCATTCGGCCCTTCGAGCCTGCTCCGCCATTCAATATGATCATGGCTGATCCTCTATCTCAATATCATTCCTGCTCTCTCCCCATACCCCTTGATGCCTTTATCAATTACCATTGTATCAATTTAATGATGCATGCAGTCTTTCAACTTTTTTTTAATTCATTCTCTAGATGTGGGCATCACTGGCCGGGTCGGCATTTATTGACCATCCTTAACAACTGAGTGGCCACTTCAGAGGGATTTGAACTCGCGTTCTCTGGATTATTACCAGGCCTATGGATAACTAGTCCAGTAGCATAACCACTACACTACTGTATCATGAGTTATATTGCCCATGTGTACAAATTTGGGGATAGGTTACAAGTTGGGATTGTGGACTACAATAAGTGGATATCATGGTTATTTAGGATTTCATTTTCCCTTTCTTGCCTTTATAAATAATTTACATATCTCACTTATAATGTAGATAAGTGTTCATTCTGTGAAATTTTCTCACTGCACCTTCATAGTGATACTGAGTTATACTGTTCAAGTTTACCAAAAATGAGACCTGCACATTAATGGTTTCTTAATCTTCGAATAAACTGAAATAATCACTACTATTCCAAAAAATGATTTTCTTCAAACTGATATTTTTCCAAAATAATTTGCCTATTGAAGTTACGACAAGAAATATAGCCGTGTAGCTCGATTTACAGCAACTGATAAACCCAGTCCTTTAACAGCTTGAGGAGGAGTAGGGGAAGGAAGCATTTATCATTTTTCAATTGAATAAATACAGCAATTTTCCATTTTCCTAACCTGACATTTGCAGTTTGAATCCAGTAAACTTGAATGCAGGCAAGAGTGCCTGTGAAGTGCATTTATTTTTCTTTGAATTGATTTAGAATTTGCATTAATATGGATTAGAATGTTTTTGAAACTGGAGAGAATTGACTTAATTTGATATTAAAGGTTTAAATTTGGAAATTGTTAATGGATTGACTTTTGAAGCATAGCAAGTCGTTCCCAAATCTAGAAGTACAGCTTATAGGTTTTACAATGACTCTTAATTTATCTTTCTAGAGCAAGTAGGTATTGAAATACTGAGCATTTGATTTTTTAAATTCTGAAACCTAATTTGCAGGGCTATACACATCTTGCAAATTCACTTAAAAATAATAACTTTTTACAAATGCGAAAGTGTTGCAAATTTCTCAAACACCACTTTCCTCATTTTTCCTGTGTACGTGGAATGACCCAACTACTTTGTCACAGTAACCATTAAACGTTCACTCAGCAGTTTGTTTTCTGTACATGGGGTCCGGATTCTTTTGCTGAACATGAGGGTTTGAGTTGAAATAATGACCTGTAAAATACAACACTATATTCATGGTAACTGATAAGTGAAAGTTTCATGTTCAGGTATCGACTTAGTGGTATGGTGCTGCCAGCTTTGAAGGAGTGGATGGAAAAATCCTTTGGAGCAAGTTTGGAGCACAGAACAACCCCGAGGGTAAGAAAGTTATGCTGAACAGTTCAGTGTTGACATTCCTTTGATATTCTTGCTCTGCATACTACAAGCAGCAGATTTTGCATGATTTATTGAACCTGAAAAAGCAAAGGAAATGCCCAGCTAGGGTTCTAGTTTTTTTGTTTTTTTTTCCCTAGAAGAAAATGTTGGTGCTCATTTAACAGCTTAACATTTGTCTTGTGATGGTCTGATTTATTGCAGTGCACCTTTTTAAGTACTTCAGTGGGAACATTTGAAAAATTATAAAGGGCAAGTTTGGCTTATCAAATTTATAAAAAAAAAATTATATTCTTGATCTGAAATGTGCCTAGGATTTGGCAAGGATGCTAACTTAAGAGAATGCTCTTTTGTAGGTGAACAAGAATTTGTAGAAACTAATAAAACAATTTTTTTTTACTTTGAAGACTGCACCAAATTTGGAAGATCTTCCATTACCCATTCTAAATGAAGAATGTCTCAAGGAACTAAAAGACATAGGTATCCCGTTTTCACAAGATCCAGAGGATAGGTTAATAAGGTCCCATGGTAAGAAATCTGAACCTTTTTTTATATAGATAGATGATATTCAAACTATTTTGTGATCAACCTATGCACTTTGTTTTTAATGCAGGTCATTGCTTACATGAAATTTTTGCTCTACGTGAAGGCAAAGTTGAACGAGTTCCAGATGTAGTAATCTGGCCAAGTAAGCGTGGTGTTTTGTGGTTTTTTTTTTAACCAACACTTGCAAACTGGCATATGCTTAGCAAAATAAATAGTGAACGTAGAATTCTGTAACTGAGGAAAATATGCAAAGTATGTATCCAAGATACAGCCCTGCCCAAATCATGTGTACATATGTTGCCGATATGCTCCTACTATATTCCATATTGTCTGAATAACTAATGTGTAGCCAATAGTGTTGCAGCTTCTGCCATGTATACGTCTTCACGACCAAAATTGTGTGGTGTGCTATCTTTTCTCTTTCTCTCGCCCTCACCTGGCACCAAATGTGCTATTTAACTTTGAATTCCTAAAGACCCAGCGTGTCTATTGCTTTAGTCATTATTTGTTTCCTCAATGTTGCGTGACCTGGTGGTGCACTCGGAGCATTCACAGAATCACAGAATCCCCACAGTGCAGATAGAGGCCATTTCGGCCCATTGAGCCTGCACCGACACATATCCCACCCTATCCCCGTAACCCCACGTATTTAATCCCCCCTAACACTAAGGGTCAATTTATCATAGCCAAATCAACCTAACCCGCACATCTTTGGACTGTGGGAGGAAACCAGTGCACCCGGAGGAAACCCACGCAGACACGGGAAGAATGTGCAAACTCCACACAGACAGTCACCCGAGGCCGGATTCGACCCAGGTCCCTGGCGCTGTGAGGCAACAGTGCTAACCACTGTGCCACCGTGTTGCCCCATTATGTTTTGAGTTTGGTGATTTCTTCATTCATTTTGGAGGTAGAGTTGTAGTGCTTTCCTGCAGGAAGAGTTTTCCTGAGCTGTTCTTGTGGTCCAAGAGCCAGATTAGCAGATGTGTGGGGAGCAGTTGGGAATGGAGGGTGTGAGAAGGTCAACATTTAAAAAAATTTGTATTTTGTTCCAGGCTGTCATTCTGACGTGGTCAAGATAGTAGAGCTGGCTTCTAAGCACAATGTTTGCATCATTCCATTTGGTGGTAAGTATTTTTAATTGCTGTATGTTGAGACTTGGGTTAGTGGTAAATATTTAGTTGTAAAACTAAATTATAGTCCGCTCAACTTTATTTAATTGCCCTGTATTAACTAAGCTTCAAATAGAATCAACCATGTAAAATGTTCATTTACTGTGCAGCACTGAAGAGAAATTAGTTGCCATCTATTAAAAAGCTTAATGAATTGATTTTTTTAAAACATGAAATTATATAGCCTGAATTAAAATTTGGGGTAGAATGTGTTTTTCAAATATCTAACTTTTCGACTTGGTTTTGCAGTTAATGAATTACAGTACTATAGGTCAACAAGGGACAGAAGAATTGTATTTAAAACAATTTTATACCCCTGGTGTTGCTTGAAATATGGGGTTTATGCTGGTTGCTCTCAGTTTGTCTGTGTAAACACTTTCCATTCACATTATCTGGGGAGCTGGAGAGTTTATATAATTGTGCACAAAAGTACAACTGTGGTTTGTAGCTGAGTTGCTGAAGTTTCCCACTATCCTAACCAGGTTGGAATCAATACTCCAGCTAATGATGTAACTTAATCGCACCCTTCACGGTTGCTGCTGTGTTTCCATCTTGCATTTCAGGAGATTTGCTGCAAAGGTGTATTTACTTTTCAGCGTGTATTTCAGCAGAATCACTTGAGTGCTATTATCCTATTTATAACTTAAACCACTTTAAATTTCAGTGTAAGAATTAAATTTGTCAGCACATTTAAAGTGGTTCTAAACTTGGACATTTTTTTCTTCACTGTTTATGTTCACGTTGCAACATACTGTTGCAAAAGTACATTTAACTGATGAGCAGCTTCTTAAAAAGCTGCTTATGAGCACCTGGGTTCTAAATAAAGCCAGTATTTCTGTTTGATCTTGCTGTGCATGGTTTCTATTCCCATGTCAAAAGGTTAATATTTTTCAAATCCTTTTTGGTATTCTTTACTTGGAGGTTTTTTTGGGGCTTTTCTAATTTGAAAATTGTATTGTAGTTGAGCTGTGTAATTTGACTTGAAGGAAATTACAGGATGCATGTCATGACTTGGGTTAAGGAAAATCAAATGGCACTGGCTGCTTAATTTGAGCACCACAGGCATAAGTACATAATATTGGCGGTATCACATTATTTTCCATAACTTACAGCTACTTGGCATGTTGGTTTTGTGCCACCTGGTGTGTTTAATGTATTATCTTGTATACAAGTGGCTGGCAGCTTTATGCTGTTGCTGCTGGGTCTATTGCAAGTCAGTGTTGTGTGGTCAGTGTGGATCACGCTATTCATATGGGGAACTGAAAGGAAAAGATAAAGTGCAAAGTTGTGTGGGCAGAAGAAAACTAGGGTAGAAAAACAATACTGAGAAAGAGAGGGGAACTGACTGGGGAAGAAATGGAGGAATTCAGGAGAGGGACAAGCTGCAAAAAGAGGGATCAAGAGAGCAAACATTCAAGCAGATATTCGAGCACATCAAAGTAGGAAAGTGAGGCAATATGCCAATGTTCATAGTCGTGCCAGCAGTGGCTCCTTGAACCCATAAACTTATACCATAGTCTTGATTTGTTAAAAACACTGACCCGGACTATTCTTAAAAGACAGTTGGAGATTCAAAGGTACTTTTATATTGCTGGGTTCCTGAAGCATGGAATTCATGCAAGCCAAATGTGAAACAGCCAGTATTCGTTAAAACTAGCAGCTACTTCGAGAGACTACTAAAATGGATCTTCCTAGCAGTCGGTCTTGGTGAGTCCCCCGTGGCTTTCCATTTTGTGTTAAATAGTTTTATCTGTGGAATATTGACACTTAGGTTGGTGGTAAACATTTAATTATAAACCACCTTCTTTCTGCGAGCCCCATGCTTCAAGAAACAAACGGTGTTAATGCACGTCTTGCCCAACACTAAATTTGTTAAATTCATTGCTTCGCAATTCAGAAGGAAAAACTTGATACTGCTCATTATCTACCTGGCTAATGCATGTCTCTTTTCATGTATACCTGACACATGGTTGCATATATAAGGCCCTGTACTGAAGTGTCACATTTCCTCTCCCAATGGCCGGAAAAATTGCAGGTTCGGATCCCTAACATTGGCTATTTACCAAGGTTTTTATTTTTACATTTGTCCTCCTAGATGTAGGTTGAACTGGAAAGGCCACATTTATTGCCCGTTCAAAGTTATCCTCAGAAGGTAGTGGTGCGTTGCCTTGTAATGCTGGAGTCCTTGTGTTGGTGCTCGCACAGTGGTGTTGGGTAAGGAAAGGCAGGATTTTGACCCAGTAGAGACGAAGGATATGTCCAAGTCAGGATAGTATATGACTTGGAGGGGAATTTGGAGGTGATGGTTTTTCTCCTGATATTCCTGGTCTTGTAGAGATCATGGGGATGGGAGGTTTTGTCAAAGTAAACTTGATGAGTTACTACAGTGCCTCCTGTAGATACGATATACTCCAGCCACAGTGCACTTCAAGGTGGATATTGAGTTCAATGGCTGAGGCGTGATCAAGCAGATTGCTCTATCTTGGATGGTGTCGATCTGCTTGAGTGTTGCAACTGCACCCATCCTAGTCAGTCGTGTTCAATCCGACTCCTGGCTTAAGCCATATCAATGGTGCAGAGGCATTCAAAGATTAGGAAATGAGCCATTTGTTGTAGTGTATCCTGCCTCTGCCCTGCTCTTGTAGCCATGGTATGAATATGGCTGGCCCAGTTAAGCTTCTGGTCATAGGTGACCCCCACAGTGTTGATGGTGGGGGACTCAGTGATGCTGGTGCCGTTGAAGGTCGGGGGAGGTGGTTGGGTCTTATTGGAGATGGCTGTTACCTAGCCGTTGCGTGGCACATATTACCAGCCACCTGACAGCCCAACTTGGATGTTGTCCATATCCTGCTATAGGCTGGCATGGGCTGCATCATTGTCTGAGGAGTTCTGAATGGATCTGAGCACTAGAATAACCAGTAATCAGTCCCACCCTTGACCTTTATGACAGAGGGAAGGTCACTGAAGCAGCTGAAGATGGTTAGGAGAATGATGCTACCCTGAGGAATTCCAGCAGTGATGTCCTGAAGCTGTGATCATTGGCTTCTGAGAACCATGCCCATCATCTTACGTGTCAGGTATGACTCCAGCCACAGGAGGGCTTCTTGGTGCCATACTTGGTCGAATGCTGCCTTAATGTCGAGGGCAGTTACTCTCATCTCTTCTGACATTTATGTTGTGTCCATTCCTGGATCAAGGCTGTGACAAGATCTAGAACCAAGTGGTTTGGTGGAATCTAAACTGAATGTTGGCAAGCAGGTTATTGATGAGTAGGCGTTGCTTGATGACACTGTTGATTACTTCTTCCATCGTGTTGCTGATGAAAAGAAAGACTTGCATTTATATAATGCCTTTCACAACCTCAGGAATTCCCCAAAGTGCTTTACAGCCAATGGAGTACTTTTGAAGTGTTTCTTTTAAAATTCATTCATGGGATGTGGGCGTCGCTGGCAAGGCCGGCATTTATTGCCCATGCGAAGGTGGTGGTGAGCTGCTGCAGTCCATGTGGGCAGGCTTGAAGGGCCAAGTGGTTTACTCCAGCTCCTATTTCTTACGTTCTTATGTACTCCCACAGTGCTGTTAGGTAGGGAATTCCTGGATTTTGACCCAGCCATGATGAAGGAACGGCAATATATTTCCAAGTCCGGATGGTGTGTGACTTGGAGGGGAATTTGGAGGTGATGGTGTTCCCATGCGCCTGCTGCCTTTGCCCTTCTAGGTGGAAGAGGTCGCGGGTTTGGGAGGTGCTGTTGAAGCCATGGCGAGTTGCTGCAGTGCATCTTGTAGATGGTACACACTGCAGACAGTGTGCCAGTGGTGGAGGGAGTGAATGTTTAAGGTGGTGGATGGGGTGCCAATGAAAGCAGGCTGCTTTGTCCTGGATGGTGTCGAGCTTCTTGAGTGTTGTTGGAGCTGCACTCATCCAAGCAAGTATTAAACTCCTAACTTGTGCCTTGTAGATGGTGGAAAGGCTTTGGGGAGTCAGGAGGTGAGTCACTCGCCACAGAATACCCAGCCTCTAACCTGCTCTTTTAGCCACAATATTTGTGGCTAGTCCAGTTGAATTTATGGTCAGTGGTGACCCCCCAGGATGTTGGTGGTGGGGGATTTGACAATGGTAATGCCATTGAATGTCAAGGAAGTGGTTAGACTTTCTCTTGTTGGAGATGGTCATTGCCTGGCACTTGTGTGGCGTGAATGTTACGTATAGTCACTGTTGTAATGTGGGAAACATTACATCATGATTTCGGGCGAGGCTGATCGGATGGTTATTGGCAGGGCTAGATTTATCCTGTTTTTCGTGGATAGGTTTTATTGGGCAATTTTGACATTGCTGGGTAGATGCTGGAGACATGACTGCACTGTAAAGCTTGGTTAGGGGGCAGGCAAGCTCTGATATGCAGGTCTTCACTACAGCCGGGATATTATCAGGATCTATAGCTTTGCTGTGTACAGTGTACGTGGCCTCTTAATGTTATATAGAGTGAATTATATCGGCTGTATGCTAGCATCCATAGTGAGGAGGCTGAGTATGATTGTCCACGTGGCACTTTTGCCTGAAAATGCTTGCAAACACAAGCCTTGTTTGTTGCACTCGCGTGCTAGACTTTGCCATGGTTGAGGATGGGGATGTTCATTGAGCTTCCTCCTCCATTCGTTGGTTGATCGTGCACCACCATTTTCATCTGGAGTTGTTAAGGCAACAGTGCTTTGTGCTGATCCTTTTTGGTTTTGGGACCACTTGGGTCTGTCTAGCACCTTTTGGTGTTTATTATGCAGGTAGCCATGTTTATAGCTTTATTAAATTAGTACCTCATTTTAAGGTGTACTTGATGCTGCTCCTGACGTGCCTTTCTAAACTTTACCATTGAACCAGGATTGATCTCCTGGCTCGATAGATGTGGAGAAGTGAGGGATGTCAAGCAATGAGGTTACAGATTGTGATGGTACACGATTCTGTTGCTGCTGTTGATGCAGCCCCCCCACAATGCTTTTTGGATGATCAATTTTGGGCCTCAAGACCTGTTGACTCAGCAGGATTGTTGTGCCACACTACATGAGGGAGCATGTCCTCACTGTGAAGATGATACTTTCTTCCCAAGGATTATGTGGTAGTCGCTTCTACCAATGCTATTGAGGACTCCAGCAGGTTATTCCCTATTGTTGATTTCCTCACTACCTGATGCAGGCCCAGTCTAGTACCTTTGTCTTTCAGAACTTGCCCTGCTCAGTCAATGGTGATGGTACCAAGCCGCTCTTGGTGGTGGACATTGAAGTCCCTTGCCTTGCTTCCCTTGGTGCTACCTCCAAATGGTGTTTAACAAGGAGGAATGCAGGTTTGTCAGTGATGGGAGGCACATTGTAATTAGCAGTATTCCATGGCATTGTTTGACCTGAAATCATGGGATCCAGAGTCCGTGTTGAGGACTCTCCACGGACACACCTACCTAACTGTATACCACTATGCCTCCACCTCTGGTGGGTGGGTCTAGGTGGTAGAACAGGACAGAAGCCAGGGATGGTGATGAATAAATCTGCAATTCAACAAAGCTGTCCACTTGATCAGCACCCCTACAACTGAACTCGATACCCACCAGCACACTGGCTGCCATGTTTACTGTTTACAGGGTGCACTGCAACAACTCGTCAAGCTTACTTCCTTCTCTACCACTGAGGAGGACAAAAGCAGCAAAGATCATGGGAATACCATCACCTCTGAGATTCCCTCCAAATCTCACCCTATTGATTTGGACATATTCTGCTGTTCCTTCACCATTATTGGGTCAAAATCCCAGAATTCCCTGCTTTAACACCATTATGGAAGCACCATTATCACAAGAACTCCCACCACCATCACCTTGGCTAGTAGGGATGGACAATAAATGTAGCCTTGCTAGTGTACATCTGAGAGTACATCCTGAAATTGAGAGCAAAGAATGTTTGCTATGGGAGTAGAATTTCTGACCAATAACTTTTGTTGAAAAAGTAGATGTGAGTATTCGGTGGTAGAATGGCACTTCATACTTGTAGGAACTAGAGTTTCGTGCCCTAGATTGTTAGTTAATTGTAATTTCAGTTGTGTTTTTCGTTATTGCTAATCACAGGAAACTAGCAGAAATCTGACTCTTGTAGAATTTATTGGGAGGTTTCTTGAACCCCTCTGTAGTTTATCCGAAGTTTGCTAAGTTTTTTAGTTGCTGTAACATTTTTTTTCATTATTTTATATACTCCATAAATCTTTTAATTGTGCAAGAGAAAAATAGCTATGAAAACCTAAATTTGGATAATGCATACTTTATGTCAATGTATCCATCCAATTCAGATTTCCCATTGATCCACATAGTATGATAGCTATAGTCCAAGCATAATCTAGGAAAGAATGTTTTGAGTGTGTGTACTTGAACTTCAGCTGAATGAGGTAATGTTCTTGATTGTTATCTTTTAAGCTATACCTAGGATAATAAATTGGCCATAAAATAAATTTCTCATCTCTAAATTGTAATAGTAATTGTTTGCTGTGCAAATAATGTGAAGTAAATTCTAAATTAGTGAACCTGCATTTTAAGTTAAAAGATCTGGCTCTCAACCATATTTACTTGCAATTGCTCGTTTCCAAACCTTTACTCAACTTTATGACTGGGTAACACTGCAATAAATAGTAAGTGTGGGCTATGGAGAGATTTATGGTCACACCTGGAGTCCTGGGCTCCAATAACAAGGTATAGAAACAGGAGCTTTGCTTTCCTGCTACTGAGTCTGAAAGGAAACTAAGCATGGGCGGCCAGTGAGCTACAGGATCTGTCTATTGAAAGGTAGCTTTGTTTAGAAGTGAGCAAGTAAAGAATAGCTCTGCCTGCTTGTATGGAGTTAGCTATTTTGGAAAATGCTAATAAAATTAGTCAACAGATTTCAGAAAAAATGTGGGTTTATACCATCTGTTTTTATTAGTAAATGAGTTCAATCTATTCACTTGTATCAGTAAATTGCTGCTGTTGGTTGCAGTTTTTTCAGTGATTTTAGTCTGCCACTTGCACTAATGAGCATAACAGCACAACCCATAAAGATGCCACTAGGCTGTTTTGAAAGTTAGTATCAGTTGAGTTTTCAGTGATTGATAGAACCTACAAAAGGCAAAGTTTATGCAAGCTTGTAGAGAATCCTGCATTTGAACAAAGTTAAAAGTTGCATTTTTTAAAGTTTCAACAGGTTCTGTAAACACTAAAACATGGAAACGCTTACAGTATTAAGCAACTGGAGCATGTTGTTGAATTTGGCTGGGCGTACTCACCATCTCCAAATTGTGCCATGAAATATTTTATATTCACTTGAGAGGGCAGACGAGCCTTGATTTAACGTCTCATCTGAAAAGGTGCCTCCAACAGTGCAGCACTCCTTTAGTACTGCACGGAAGTGTGTCAGCCTAGATTATGTGCTTCAGTCACTGGAGTGAGGCTTTGACCCATGTCCCTCTGACTCTGAAGTGAGGGAGCTACCACTGAGCCAAGGCTGACGCCTAATATAAACCGAGAAGGTTCAATGTTCAGTCTCTGGTCTGTACAAAGTTAGCTGCTTTTACCCAGGATAATGGTGTTACGTAGGGGAAAATCATCCAGTGTTTGCAATTTTGATCACTGGCAATATGTAAATGTGGAGACCAGATGGGGACAAGATTGAGTTTGACTGTGTTGTCCTCTTGAATGACCAGCCTGTCTAAGCTAACAAGAATGGCCATATGGGTATGGTACTGGAAGGTGACTTCTAAACAAAGCTCCTTGGAATTGTGCACTAATGAGGAAATAACCCCTTAGGAGGGAAGAATGAACAAATTGATGGAAAAAGAAGGAAAAATGCACATTTGTTTCAATGAATAACATTGACAGTTTTTTATTCAAAGTACATCTATAGTTTACTTTCCTATTTTTTTAAAGGCACAATTAAAAATGCTGCCCTCTAAAATGTATTCAAATCTGTACTCGTCTGTTTCTTGTGTCTCTGCTGGATACTGAAGTAACCAGTCTGCTTCCTGCAGGCCCTTTAGAATCTGTTTTTCATTAACTGTTTGACGTTTTGGCCTGTATATATTGACTTTTCTAGTTTCCTAATGTAGTTATAGTTGGCTTAGTCGTTTAGCAGTATGTTCTGTACCCATGAATCATCTTGGGGTGGGTAAAATCTAATTCCGGTTTTGAAAAATCTTTGTTTTGGTTGTGAGTGAAACGGTTGCAGTGCTGTTTTGTTTTTATTTGTCTCCATCTTCCTCAACTTATTTGATAGGAAGACTGGAATGCTAACATCCTGTAGCAGTTCTAATGATGTAGACGCTGCTACTGATTTGTGTTATACACACACGTACGCACACACTCTTTTTCCACTAGTTTCAATTTATAGAAGCATAATAGTTTGCTTGAATGACTTGGCAACAGAAGTGGCAGAATACTTTATCTTCCAACCAGATAGATATGGATTTTGGTTCAAAGCTACCTAACATTCAAGCTTACTTAGTACTCCCAAGAATTTTTTAAAACTCATAGTTTAAGTGCATCAGCATAGTGATGTGCTTTACCTGCAGGGTAATGGGGAATTGACAAAAGTAGCTCTCTTGTTATAAGAACTTTAGCTAATCACCTGAATGGATGCCCAAAACTAAAGGCAAACATAGGAATATGTTGTCTGAAATTACATTTTTAAATTTTTTTTTTGATATTTATGTTGCCAATTGTGTTGGCTGTGTTTTTCAATCCAGATTGCAAGCAGTTTTCTAGCTGCAGTAATTGAAATTAAACTAAGAACAATGAGCATCTTGTTCTATAAAAATCTGTTTTGTTGAAGTTTGTATGTAGTGTTTTGCACTGCTTGAGCTTGCTTGAAAGTGCACAGAGACAAGGGCCTGTAATTTACCTTCATTGTTTTGTGCTACAAATTCTGAACTAAAAAGAAGTTAGTTAAAGCTTTAGTTGTATCAAATCTCTTCCTAACATTCCACACTCTGGAGGTTTTTAGAAAATCTTGGGTGCAGGAATATCTAGGACTACCCCAGTATCACAATTACAGAGCAGTCTAATTTCTTCCAGAATTCTACTAGTGTATTCCCCTCTGATCTCAGTTGGGGCAGTAGAAACACTGCAGTTTTCTTCAGCTTTCCTGGATTAGGCAGGGAGAAAATTAATCACAGTTCTCATTCCTGGTCCTTACCCAGTGACTCCTGCTGGCAATGTGCCTGTATAGACATCAGGATAGGACTCTGCTGTAATGCCCTGCTGCGATTCACTGCCCAGGCTTGCATATGAATAATGGCTGATTGGGTGAGATACTAGAGAGGCCTATAAAACCGTACCGCAGCAAAGTCAACACTTTTTTTTGGTCAGCTGGGTGTCTGACACTTATGGAAACCCATCACTATGCTCCAAGAAGCTCCAAACCAGCATACGGAGAAATTCAGAGTTTCTCTTCGCCTGATATGGAATGCACACACACTTCCAGTAGGGATGCAGCCCAGTGAGGTTGGGTGCAGGTTTGCAAGAGTCGAGGCTTAAGAACTCCCAAATATATGCATTAGGTCCTGCTGACATTTAACCAGCCAAAATTATGCAGCTTAACATGGCAGAACACTGGCAAGCTACCCAGCATTGTAAATGGATATCCTACATTTTGGACATTGGCTTGCAGAGTTCTCTGGGGCAGACTGAAAAGAATCCCCTTTTTATAATGGAACCAAACCCCTTTTTAGCATGAAGTCCCTCTATTTCTCCTGGGGTCATTTCTTCTCTGATGGGGAAGGCAGATAAGTGTCCTGGGGATTCTCCCACTTTTTTTGTTGCACCACCTCTTCAAAGTAAAATGGGGGGGAAAATAGCAAAGCTGTGTTCCCCTATAGAGCTGCATGTTGAGTTCCTGAGACTTTTTCCTCCTTCCTTTGGGAAAGCTGTTGGTTTTTGTTCAGTGCTACTCCACAGAGATGAGCAACTTGAGAATGGTGATTGACTGTGACCCACTGTCTTAATAGCGCATATTGGTGCGCTAATGTGATGCACTTCTATATTGCTTGCTACAAACTATTTCTGTGTGTACAAATAGTCTTGAGTTCATTTTTGTCATTGGAATATTGTCCTCGAGTTGAGTGTTACAAATTGTTTGGTATAAATTGAAAATTCAGTGTTATTTGCATACTTCACATGACATCTGTTTTTGTAGTGAGGTATTTTATTAAATGTTGAATAGCACCAATACTTTGCGTATATCAGAAGTAATTCAAACTTGCAGTTCTGTCAACACTTTCCTAATATTATCACAGTGTAAATGGCAGTCCATGTCCTGCTGAGCACATCTGCGCTGAGTTGTCTGGAGACCATCAGTGTTAAGTGTTTGTAAAACAAAGAAAAGCAAAACCACTATAAAATCAGTCATTTAATTTCCTTTACTTGCAGGAGGGACAAGTGTTTCCGATGCTCTGGAGTGTCCCACAGATGAAAAACGAACCATAGTTTCTTTGGATACTTCACAGATGGTATGTAATAAAGTTTTCGGGAAAAGACTCCTGATGGCAATAAAAGTAAAAATTTAATTTAAACCTTTCCAAGTCCAACCCTCTGTCATGCTTATTTTAACCAAAGCATCCATAAGGAGCTTTGTACCTTCCACATGCAGCTAAGATCATATCTTGTGTTCCATTTGAAGTGATTGCAGGTACTCAAAATTGATTAGTAAGCTTGACTTTTATATTGGATGATGCTGGTTGTTACTGATGGTGAGGTTTTTTTTTGAAGTATGCTAACTTGAGGTATATCTGGCTTTAACTGGTCTGTCTTGTCATTTTTATGCTGTTTTAGAAAAGATAATGCTGCCATTTACCATTTTTAACAAAACGTATACCTTTGTGAAAACATGGGTGTTTGTCGGTTTTTCTTATTCTCAGCATCAATCTGCTTTATATGGTGCAAGAAATTGAATGCTAGTAAAATGTTAAGTTTATTATTCACCTTAAATTATCCTTGTATATTGATGAAAAAGTTGAGCTGTGTGGTGTTTGTTTGCAGGATTCATCCCATAAATTCCAGCATAGTACATTTGAAGTGATTTTAGTCGGAATTGATTTATGTGCTGAAACTAAATTGAGGACAGTAAGGTTTGTTGGATGAATTTTTTTTTTTAAGTCTTTGAATGGGGTCTAATAAATTAGCAAACACGTTATAGCTGCAGTAAGCATACTGGCCCTGAACAAGACACTGGTAATGCAAAGTTATTCCATTAAACTAGCCTTGCTTCCAGCATTTGCGGCTTTGCAAACTTGCATGCATACATTAAGCTAATGCCACCTATTGTTTTACATTGGTGAATTTTAATTACAACTTTCCAATAGCTCTATCTTGCTACTTGTACAGTATAAACTTGGCTTGAATCAGTTTGGACAAGAATAATTGTTTAATATAAAAAAAAAAATCAAAATAATTTGATCTGCTTCATCACTTAAGATGGAAAAACCTCCTCGACTAGATTGATGAGAGATCATAAAAGGGTTATGGTAGTTGAACATGCTTTTCTTAAATAATTGTCTTTCAGAAATGCTTAAACTGCTCCCAGAACTCAGCTATGTGAATGCTGTCACTTTCACATTCCAGCCCATAAATCTTCCTTGAAAAAATCCAGGGTGTGATGCGGTTTGGTGAACAGTTTCCAAAGTTAATTAAACAACCTGAAATGGACTGCAGGGTCACACGTACTATAGCCGAAGTGTCAGATTATACAAAAGATAACTAACATTTCACAAAATTCTGTAACTTTTTCAAAACATATGCTTGAATTTTTAAACTTGAATTTTAGCAAAATGTAATCTACTTAAACAGGTATTCTCCAAACAGCAAACATTTTGAGTGGTAAATTTTATGATTTTAAAATTGAAAAATTACCCCAATTCTTAATCTCGACAAAAATACTTGCATTGATTTCTGATCTAAACTTGAAGTTGAGTAATAGAACTTTTTTATGTTCTGTCAACACTTTTATGTCTTGCCTTGATAATGAAAATGCCGTTTCCACAGGCTAAATCGCCAATATACCCCATTTCTTGCTATCTCTCGGATAGTTTGCCTGGGTTAAAGAATTGCCCTTAATTATTGTATTGACCGCTAGAGATCAAGTGGAATGCCCACCATATTTCTCATTCTTTCAGAAAGTGGAAACTGGGCCACTGTAAGGCTAAAACAAAAAGCTTTATTTATTGGCTGAATAATAGAAACAGTAAGACACTGCAAAATACTACGAGTACAATACTTAAACAAAAATAGAATCCATTTACAAGAGTTTCTTTTTCGAACCTATTTCTTACAAAGTGACTGGGTCTTTGGATGAAAGTCTTCCGATGTGAATTTCCAATATGCCCAGAGAGTTTGGGTCTCCAGCAGAACTAAAGCTGAGTAACCGGAGTCGTGATTCATGCCATTGGAATTCTTTTATGTTCGACATGAAATGAAACAGATCCTACACCCGGTGATGAGGTGTTCAATATCTGGATATTACCATCTTCCGCCAAACATTTTCCTTACTAATTCAGCAGTCAGATTAAATTCAGCAATTACATGGTCTGTCAAGCTGCGTATGTTAACATTTCAAATAGTCCTAGCCCGAAACCGCTTTCTTTCAACTTAATTTCTGTACAAATGTACAGACACAAATAAAGAATATCTATCCTGACACAGTTTTCTCATTGAACACACTGGTTAGCCAGTTAGGAGTATAGGGCATCACTGCCACTGAAACTACAGGATTCCCTCTGATACAGCTGGCTGAAGCCATTTTTAAATTGGATTTAACTTGTCCATTTAAAATCTTAAAATATAAAAGAGAAATGTACCTATTTTTTGTCAAGTTTTAGAATAGACCAAAATATTGTGTTGTGATTTTTGAGACTAGAAGTATTAGATTAACTATCAAAAGTTTTCATGTCTCAAACTTACAAAGCATTGCTATTAGGTTGTAGCGCTGGAACATTTTTTATTTTACTATTAATTATAATACCTCAATTGGAATTGGCCAGCACATTGTCCATATTGCCACTGCTGTGGACTGGTAGGATATGGGGCTGTGGCCACTGTTCCCTCGAAGGTGCGGCCACACAGCAATCTGGAATGTATTGCGCATTAAAATAAACAGGCTATTCACAACTTCAGTTGCTAGCTGTTTTAAAATGTAAACTGCCCATGGACAGAAAGGAGTTTGTAGCCTGCCCAGTACAAAGAAAACTTAGAGGGAACATTAGCTATGCCTATGATTCCATATATGCGTGAGTTTTTAATTTGTTCATGGGATCTGGGCGTCGCTGGCAAGGCCAGCATTTATTGCCCTTGAGAAGGTGGTGGTGAGCCTCCACCTTGAACCGCTGCAGTCTGAGGTGAAGGTACTCCCACATTGCTGTTAGGGAGGGAGTTCCAGGATTTTGACCTAGCGACGATGAAGGAACGGCAATATACTTCCATGTCAGGATGGTGTGTGACTTGGAGGGGAACTTGGAGGTGGTGGTGTTTCCATGCGCCTGCTGCCCTTGTCCTTCTAGGTGGTAGAGGTTGTGGGTTTGGGAGTTGCTGCTGAAGAAGCCTTGGCGAGTTGCTGCAGTGCACTGGTGGAGGGAGTGAATGTTTGGTTAAGTTGGTGGATGGGGTGCCAATCAAGTGGGCTGCTTTGTCCTGGATGGTGTCGAGCTTCGAGTGTTGTTGGAGCTGCACTTATCCAGGCAAGTGGAAAGTATTCCATCACTCTCCTGAATTGTGCCTTGTAGATGGTGGAAAGGCTTTGGGGGAGTCAGGAGGTGAGACACTCGCTGCAGAATACCCAGCCTCTGACCTGCTCTTGTTGCCACAGTATTTATGTGGCTGGTCCAGTTAAGTCTCTGGTCAATGGTGACCCCCCAGAATGTTGATGGTGGGGGATTCAGCGATGTTAAAGCCGTTGAATGAAGGGGCTTATTGAAGATAGTCATTGCCTGGCACTTGTGTGGCAAGAATGTTACCTGCCACTTATCAGCCCAAGCCTGAATGTCATCCAGGTCTTGTAGCATGCAGGCATGAACTGCTTCATTATCTGAGGAGTTGCAAATGGCACTGAATACTCTGTAGTCATCAGCGAACATCCCCACTTCTGACCTTATGATGGAGGGAAGGTCATTGATGAAGCAGCTGAAGATGGTTGGGCTTAGGACACTGCCCTGAGGAACTCCTGCAGCGATGTCCTGGGGCTGTGATGATTGACCACCAACCACCACAACCATCATCCTTTGTGCTAAGTATGATTCCAGCCAGTGGAGAGGTTTCCCCCTGATTCCCATTGACTTCAGTTTTACTAGGGGTCCTTGATGCCTCACTCAGTCAAATGCTGCCTTGATGTCAAGGGCAGTCACTTTCACCTCCCCATCAGCAGTGTTGTTTGAGGTACTTAATGGAGATCTGAGCATTCTCTACAATAATGAGGGGGATATTGGAAGACAAGTCATTTCAAGTGGCTTGCATATCTATTGGTTTACACCTCTATTAATTGACAATTAGTTGAGATGTATGGGAACAAGTCCTTTTGGATGGGAAACAGTGCAGTGGTTGGTATGCCCTAAGGAAAGTCAGGTTAGCTCAGCATCCTATTTACTTGGTTACCCTTGCACAATAAGAATTTTTCTTCAGAATACTTGTCAAACACCAGGGATATCATAGTTTACCAACGTACACAATGAGTTATTTTTATTGTCGATCAGGACCGGCAGACAGAATTAATATCTATTCTGAAGGACGTGTCTCCAGAATTTCAGTGTATCATCAAAATATTTAAATCGCTTCATATTTTATCTGTTTTAAAAGCATAACACGTCATTCTAATAGAAGACATTCCCTTTTCACAGTGTGCTCTATCAGTTCCAGCTTAGATTTCTCTGTGCCTAGTTCTGCAACATCTACAACTTTTCAATGCTTACATGTTGAGGGAAACCATTTCCCCCCCCCCCCCCCCCCCCCCCCCAAGTGTAGCACACCTGAGTTTGGACTGTGGTACATTGTGACTATTTTGAATTTTGTTTCTTTCACTTGTCTTGCTTTCTACATCTGTTACCTGTAAAATAACCTTTTCTGGTTACTTGAGAACAACCATGGCTTCTGATGCCTACTGGCTCATTGCCTCATTGTCTGAATTCTTGGTGAGCTTCCAGAAAAGGTCTAAGTTAGCGTTTGTGTTCAGTTTCTTGTGCTTTGCGCTTTTGAGGTAGTTACGTTCACTAAATATTCCACGACATTTCCAATCATTTATTCTGTTCTGTGCTTGTACACATGACCGATATCTTTACTAACACTAACCTTTCGTACTTGGACAGGGAAAGTACAAAACCTTTTTTTAGATCACATTCTCCTAACCAGTGCCAAATTTGTGGTGGTGCTTGAATTGCAACATGAGCAAAGGATAATGTCTTTCAAGCATATGGATAAATCAGCAGCTTGACTCCATTCTGTTCATCCATATATCAATCACCCACTGATTGCTTTTAGGTTTTGTTACATTGACACATCTGGAAGTGTACTAAAAGACCTTTGATCCTTGTGATTGCTTGTGTCAGCTCCTAACCAGAGGGCATTAGGAGTCTTTGGTCTGGTGGGTGAAAATGCTCCGATCAGACAGCATGGTGGAGTCATGAGGTCTGTCCGTACCGGACAGGGTCTGGGATATGGTAGTACTGGAGTTACGGGATCTGGCAGCAGCAACAGAAAGAGGTATGGGATCTGGGAGCACAGGAGACTGCTAGTTTCTCATTTAGATAGGGTGGAAAAATTAATAATACCAATCTAGTGATAGTTATTTAAATAAATCTGCATGTTTAACTGAATAGATGGCAGTTATTAAAGCCAATCAGAATGAAGACATAAAGAATGACACAATTAAAGTGTGACGTGCTTCACTCAGAGGGTTGTGAATCTTTGGAATTCTCTATCCCAAAGGGCTGTGGTTGCTGAGTATATTCAAAAGTGAGAAGTCGCACAACACCAAGTTATAGTCCAACAGTTTTATTTGAAATCACAAGCTTTCGGAGCTTGGCATTGTTCTCTGACTATATATGCTTTGCCGATTCGTATTCCTTCACTTCACCTGACGAAGGGGCAGCAGCTCCGAAAGCTTGTGATTTCAAATAAAACTGTTGGACTATAACTTGGTGTTGTGCGACTTCTCACTTTTGTCCACCCCAGTCCAACACCACCGGCATCTCCACATCATGGAGTATATTCAAGGCTGAGATAGATAGATTTTTGGACTCTAGGGGAATCGAGATATGGGGATCGGGCGGGAAAGTGGAGTTGAGGTCGAAGATCAGCCATGATTTTATTGAATGGTGGAGCAGGCTCGAGGGGCTGTAAGGCCTACTCCTGCTCCTAATTCTTATGTTCTTATGACTAAACACATTTGATTATGAAAATAGATGCACTTTTCAGAAAAAAATTCTAATCTTTGGTGTCCTGTGGTTTTGCTCTCCAGTAGACCCATTAAATGAAGATAGAGACCCAATCTTCTGCATGTGCAGAAGTAGGTAGGCTTCGTATCGTTTTTCTCAACACCTAGGCGAAAAGTCTTCTATATTTACATAAGGTATTCTAGTTTTAATTCGGCAAATATTCAGTTGTGTCAATAGAAAGCACATTGCATTTTCTGATGAGATAATAAAAGTTGATTGGTTGAAAGTGCCTATGAGTGTGGCGTAGTGCTCTGCTACGGTCAAAGGTACTGGAATAATAAAATTGGTTATGTTTAAAGCACCAAATTCTTAGTGATCGGGGAAGAGAATCAAAGTCATGCATTGAGCAACTGATCAATTGGCTATTTATACTGCAGGGTGCAAACTCCACCACTGCAGTGAGCCTGTAGCAGCTCATGTCTTTAGGGAAGGAAGAAAATAAAAGGGGCAGCCTCCCTTTGAGTTTTTGTGACATCATTGGCCCAGAATTTTCTGGAGCGGGGCATCTTGCAGTGTGCCCCGTTAGTTAGACTTTACCCCTCACCCATCCGCTCACAGTTTTTGCGCTGCAAATTGCTCGAAGTGCGAGCCGATTACGGTGTGGCGAGGTCTGGGACCTGGTGAACGACGGGACCAATAGTCTATTTCCTTAACCAATGAGATTTAAGGGTTGTGAAAGAAATAGAGCAGTGACAGAGAAGGAAATGGAGAGTGAAAGAAAGATTGGATAAGGAGGAAAAAAAGACAAAAGGAAAAGTAATAGCAATTACAATCTCTCTTTCCTACCTGCAGGAATGAGACTCCCCAGTTTCAATTGTTACCTTTCTGGGCTGGAGAGGTTGAATGGCATTGCAGGAACATAAATCTCCTCATTTAAAAGAGTCCTGACGCTGTTAAGTGCCAGCCCTAACTGTCTGTGGCGAGTTTAATTTGTAATTAATGTGCAAATGCAGCAATTTCTTGAAACTCATGGGGAGGGTGACTGCAAGCTGCCGTTTTCTCGAGGCTAACAGCGGAGCAGCGCAAATCATCCAACAATTTGTGAAGATTTGCAACTCGCGTATCTCCATCACTGCAAATAGCTGGACGATTTACACATTAATAACGATGTGCAGTTCAATTCAGGCCCAATGTGTCATCATGCCAGAGGCGTCCTTGTGTGACTGTTTTCACAGAATCACAGAATCCCCACAATGCAGATAGAGGCCATTTCGGCCCATCGAGCCTGCACTGACACATATCCCACCCTATCCCCGTAACCCCACGTATTTAATCCCCCCTAACACTAAGGGTCAATTTATCATAGCCAAATCAACCTAACCCGCACATCTTTGGACTGTGGGAGGAAACCGGAGCACCCGGAGGAAACCCACGCAGACACGGGGAGAATGTGCAAACTCCACACAGACAGTCACCCGAGGCCGGATTCGACCCGGGTCCCTGGCGCTGTGTGGTAACAGTGCTAACCACTATGCCACCGTGTTGCCCAAAGCATGAAAGTTTAAGCGTTCATTAAACTTGCATTATTTATTTACTTGCAGAATGGTGGTGACCAGAAAAGAGAACTTACACCAATAACACAAAATTGATAAAGTTGGAGAATGCCATTGGATAATATCTGCCTCTGCCACATGAAAATCATAACTAGCACACCTGGCAATTTTTAGTGACTAACATTGATCTCTGCCCCGGTCATGACTATTCCAGGCAGCTTTATTGATATCCTGTCCGATCCAAAGGAAGCGCTGATTATTGCAGTGCCTTGGCACCGATCTGTGTTAAACAGCCCCCAAATAGAAGACAAATTGAACAGCTCCGATTACAAGCCTGTGACATGAGGACAAATCGATACATAGACTTTGTAACTTGAGCTGTAAATCTGCCCAGCATTCCTTCACCTGTATTGAGAAATTAAACATCAGTACAGGAAAGGCTGCAGGGAAAATTTGTGACATACATGCAGAATCTGGGAGCTGCACGCTTGTGGGAAATTCTTTTAATCTTTAAATTTTAAAAATTACACTTTCTGGTTAATTTTAAGCACTTTTTACTTAATAGATTTTAATGGGCCAGAAATTCGGGTCTCCACGGGTGAGTACGCGCTGGGTACTCACCCGTAGACCCAACGAAAGTGCCGGTTTCGCGCATGCGCTGGAAACCGGAACTTCCGTTCCCCTGAAGGAAGGGGTTCAGAGGTCGAACGCATGCGCCGGAGAGGCAGCGCGTAGACCTCGAACTTCGTTGTTTTTTTCAGGTTTCTCCGTGAGGGTAAGTATGGAGAAGCTGCGTGGGGGAAAAAGGAGGCGCAAGGCCTGTTTTTAACAAGGTAAGTGGTGAATTAAGTACAACTTAAACATTTTTTCAACAGGTTTATCTTTTTACATACTTTAAAGAAAGGTAAGTTTATTTTTAGCGTCGTTAAAAAGTGTAATTAATTTTTTCAAAAATTTAATTTTTGTTTAATGTAGTTAATTTATGTAATTTAGTTATTTTAAAAATGTGATTTTTAAAATTTAAAGTTTTAGTGAGGTTTTGGGGCCGATCTCTATTCATAGATTTGACAGGTCTTCCTGTCAAATCTATGAATGAAAATTCCCTGCTCCGATTGGCTCTCCATGGCCCACGTGATCCCAGGGGACGCTTCGAACTAACTGCACCCCTGGGATACGCAAGCACTGCACGCCGGCAGCTGCAGGAGGCCCAGGAGCCGAAGTCCACGCGGGCCCGAAGCACAACAGCAGGCGCGGTATGTAAGTACGCACGCGATTCTTGCACTCGCGGGAAGCCGGAGAGCCGAATTTCTGGCCCAATATCTTTTTCCAAAAAAAAGGAAAATCCAAAGTAACATTTGGATTTTCAACAGACCAACTAGACCATCACTTGCCCAAAATTTACCTCGGTACTCATTTTGCCCATTCAAACCCCTCTGCCCAGTTCAGAAACATTCAGTTGATGCCATGACTCAGGTAGCATCTTTGCCTTTGAGTCAGAAGGTTGTGGGTTCAAGCCTCACTCCAGGGACTTGAGCACAAGATCTAGACTGACACTCCAGTGCAGTACTGATGGAGTGCTGTACTGTTGGAGGTGCTGTCTTTCAGGTAAGACATTGAACTGAGGCCCCATCTGCCCTCTCGTAGGTGTAAACGATCCCATGGCACTATTTCGAAGAAGAGTTCTCTCCAGTGTCCTGGCCAATATTATCTTCTCTCAACCAAATCACTAAAACCGATTATCTGGTCATTATCACAGTGCTGTTTGTGGGACCTTACTGTTTGCAAATTGTGCCCTCCCTCAAAAAAAAAATGAAAACCTTATTTGAAACATTTGCTTGGAAAACTGGTTAGATCAGTTCTTGACCTGCACCTTTCAGGTGATGCCTGAATATTGATTATTTATGGTGTTGCCATGCAAAAGGAAAAGTCTCTACTTGGGCCCCAGAGCAGCATTGATCTGGGTCAGTCTAAGTGTAAAATCATTAGCTTCATGTGCTCTGCTTGATTGCGACAATTATCTTTATTGTCCCAAAGATTTAACTGTTCAAGATTTCGACAGTAGCCCTTGCTGTGGTATGTGAAATAGGGAATGACCTGATCTTCACTGTTCAGTTAGGATACAGTGCTACTTGACCATTTGTACTTTAACCACAGGACAGTGCAGTCAACTCAACATCCAGCTGTAATGAACAATGTAAATGCAACTTCTGAGTTATTTAGTATTCCACTCGCATGAGTGAAAGATTCACAATGGGTAATCCAGAGCAGTTTCCAGACTTGCATTCCAATAGGGCATTCAATGTCTCAGCCGAAAGACCGCCCCTCCAACAGTGCAGCACTCCATCAGTACTACACTGGAGTGTCGGCCTAGATCTTGTGTTCAAGTCCTTTGCGCCCTTGGGCACTCATCCGCTCTACGCTTCTGCTCAAGGAACATGGATAAATCAGCTAGGAGGCTAAACAATCTTGTTTTGTGGAGTCACAGGTTTCTTTATGCTTTTCCATCACTTTCCCCTCAGAATCATAGAAATTTACAGCACGGAAGGAGGCCATTCAGCCCATTGTGTCCGTGCCGGCCGACAAAGAGCTATCCACCCTAATCCCACTTTCTAGCACTTGGTCCATAGCCTTGTAGGTTATGGCACTTCAAGTACATATCCAAGTACTTTTTAAATGTGATGAGGGTCTCTGCCTCTACCAACCTTTCAGGCAGTGAGTTCCAGACCCCCACCACCCTCCAGGTGAAAAATGTTTTCCTCAAATCCCCTCTAAACCTCCGACCAATTACTTTAAATCTATGCCCCCTGGTTATTGACCCTTCTGCTAAGGGAAATAGTTCCTTCCTATCCACTCTATCTAGGCGCCTCATAATTTTATACACCTCAATTAGGTCTCCCCTCAACCTCCTCCGTTCCAAAGAAAACAACTCCAGCCTCTCCAATCTCTCCTCATAGCTAAAATTCCCCAGCCCAGGCAACATCCTTGTAAATTTCCTCTGCACCCTCTCTAGTACAATCACATCCTTCCTTTAATGTGGTGACCAGAACTGCACGAAATATTCTAGCTGCGGCCTAGCTAGTGTTTTATACAGTTCAAGCATAACCTCCCTGCTCTTGTATTCTATGCCTCGGCTAATAAAGGCAAATATCTCGTATGCCTTCTTAACCACCTTATCTACCTGTCCTGCTACCTTCAGGGATGTGTGGACATGCACTCCGAGGTCCCTCTGATCTTCTGCGCTTCTCAGTGTCCTACCATTTATAATGTATTCCCTTGCCTTGTTAGCCCTCCCCAAATGCATTACCTCACACTTCTCCAGATTGAATTCCATTTGCCACTGTTCTGCCCACCTGACCCGTTCATTGATATCTTCCTGCAGTCTGCAGCTTTCTTCTTCATTATCAACCACACGGCCAATTTTTGTATTATTTGCAAACTTCTTAATCATACTTCCTACATTGAAGTCCAAATCATTGATATATACCACAAAAAACAAAGAACCCAGTACTGAGCCCTGCAGAACCCCACTGGAAACAGCCTTCCAGTCACAAAAACACCCTTTGTTTCCTGCCTCTGAGTCAGTTTTGGATCCAACTTGCCACTTTGCCTTGGATCCCATGGGCTTTCACTTTCGTGACCAGTCTGCCATGCGGGACCTTATCAAAAGCCTTGCTAAAATCATCGACCCTCCTTGTTACCACCTCAAAATTCACTCAAGTTAGTCAGATACAACATTCCCTTAACAAATCCATGCTGACTGTCCCTGATTAATCTGTGTCTTTCTAAATGAAGATCTATCCTGCCCCCTCAGAATTTTTTCCAATAATTTTCCCACCACTGAGGTTAGGCTGACTGGCCTGTAATTACTCGGTCTATCCCTTTTTAAACAATGGTACCATGTTAGCAGTCCTCTGGCACCACACCTGTAGCCAGAAAGGATTTGGAAATGATGGTCAGAGCCTTTGCTATTTCCTCTCTTACTTCTCTTAACAGTCTGGGATACATTTCATCTGGGCCTGGGGATTTATCCACTTTCAAAGATGCTAAACCCCTTAATACTTCCTCTTTCACTGTTTGTTTATTTCATCTAATATTTCACACTCCTCCTCCCTGATTGCAATGTCTGCATCGTCCCTCACTTTTGTGAAAACAGATGCAAAGTATTCATTAAGAACCTTACTCATGTCTTCCGCTTCCCCTGATCCTGAATGTATTGCAAAAGATTGAGTAGAGGAGCTAACTCTCTTCAGCCCAATAAATTTTCTTTTGGATATCTAGTGTTACGCCAATATCTCTCTCCTGTGTCAGCAACCCTCCCCCAACTAGCCACATATGGCTAATTGGGAATCTAGATGTAGCTAATTGCATTTTTGGTTAGTACATAAAAAAAATAAGTAATAGACAGTCATTGGGCATGTGCTCTGAAACATATTCACAAAGCATATGCACGGGCAATAGATGTCAACTTTGCTGGCGATGCCCACATCCTGAGGGTGATGTGACTGACATCTTTATTTCTTGTAAATTCTTTCTCTCCGTCTAGTCTTGTACTACTTTGTCAATTTTCAGAATGATACCTGGACTTTAAGGGTTAAGTTACGAGGAGAGATTACACAAATTAGGATTGTATTCCCTAGAATTTGGCAGATTAAGGGGTGATCTGATCGAAGTTTCCAAGATATTAAGGGGAACAGATAGGGTGGAACGAGAGAAACTATTTCCGCTGGTTGAGGATTCTCTGACTAGGGGGCACAGTCTAAAAATTAGAGCCAGGCCTTTCAGGAGTGAAATTAGGAAACACTTCTACAAACACAGGGTGGTAGAAGTTTGGAACTCTCTTCTGCAAACGGCAATTGATGCTAGATCAATTGTTAATTTTAAATCAGAAATTGATAGCTTTTTGTTAACCAAAGGTATTAAGGGATATGGGCCAAAGGCCGTTATATGGAGTTAGATCGCAGATCAGCCATGATCTCATTGAATGGTGGAACAGGCTCGAGGGGCTGAATGGCCTACTCATGTTCCTATGTTCTCTTCCCTCCCCCAAACTGTCTGCAGACTCTGGAGTGAAGAGAAAAACAATCTGGGGCATAGGGAGCAGGATCAAGACTCCTATAAGGACAGTTGTGGTATTATGACATCATGATTTCACAAAACCTCTTAAAGGGAGGTGATTTGGTACATGTTCACTTCAGGGATCATTCTTGGAATAACAATGAAGATCTACCAATGGCGGTATTCTCTCTTTGCTGTTGAATGCCAGTCAATGCGGTCAACTGTTGATTCTACTGTTGCCTCTAATCAAGCTGTTTTATAATGTATAAAAAAAATTGAGCAAGTGTTTTAAACTTTTGACATCTTCCAGTTGAATGTATGTAATATCATGCGATGTACCATGTAAGGCTTTACCATGGCTAATCTGGTAAAGATGGTGAGTCGCTTAGTCATGGACAAAAGGAAGGTCCTCTGGTTTTATTCCTGGTCTGTGCTGTGTCAACTGACCTCAGCCAAGGGTGGCGTTAGGGGTGCTGCAGTTGGCTTCCATACCCCTGGGTTAATGAATGGTTCCTACGTTTATCTACTGGCCCCTGCTGGAAGTGTGCTTGTTTGGATGTTGGGTGAGGAAAGGATTGAACTTTGCTGTGATGTGCCCACCCCCAAGTCAAAAATCCTGCTAATCTCCCTGCAAAAGCTTATTAATGAATAATGCTTAATTCGAGGTACTGGAGGGTGCCATGCACTCATGGAACCATACCCCAGCAAGGAAAGTGAGAAATGTTGCTGAATTGCAAGTATTGATATTGGCTTTTGCAAATAAAAGGAGAAACTTGTGTTGCACTTTGAGCATTTTAGATTTTAAAGGTTGTAATGGACTAAAATGGGTGCATTTATTTTATTGCAATTTTTTCCCCCCAAAAAAACAGAATCGAATATTGTGGGTTGATGAAAAGAACTTGACAGCTCATGTGGAGGCTGGCATTACTGGGCAAGATCTTGAAAGACAGGTAAGATTAAATTTGTTCAGTGTTTGACGGGCCTTATGAAATGAGAAGTGAAATTTAGCAAAGCTGACTTTACAGATGGGTGATTGATTTTTACATTCAAACCAAAGGGAGCACTAATTTTAGTCAAACATAGTTACATTTGGGTGGGTTTTTTTGCTTCAAAATCATACACTTTAACAAAACACTTGCCTATTGTCCTTTGTGATTCTGTGAGGAGCACTGCCGCCCAGTGTCTTTGTACTGGAACTGCATGCTGACTCTTTAGGCTGTTGAACTGCATAACAGGCTTTGGAACTAATGTTACGTGACTGGCCTTTACAATGTTAAAAGTCCTATCACAATGCCATTTACAGGTGATCTAGGTACTCCAAGTAAATGTTGCATTTTGAAATGTTATGTTGCAGCCCAGTCATTGATTGTTGATCTTCCATAGTGCTGCACATGGAGAATTAAAACTAAGTGCAGTCTTCAAGTCAAGGATGGTTATGTCGTGGAAAATATTTGGGCCAGGACTGCAGAGAGAGAACACAAGAGGAGGAAGGAACAGGAGGGAGAACGTAGTGTGGGTTGGGGCAGGGTAGAGGCTGATGGGGTGAAGAAAGAGGAAGCATTAGAGGGTGAGGGAGGGTAGAGTGTAGTGAGAGGCCGGCAGAGGAAAATTAGAAATCTGTGGCGGGGGGATGCAAAAGAAGCAAAGGTCAACAGAGGATGTTGAAGGCTACAGGAAGCAGCTACACTATTGGAATAAGTACTTAATGGAGGGAAAGGGAGAGGAGATGGGAAGGGGGATTGGGAGAAATGGGGGGAGGAGATGGGGAGGTGCAGAAGGGTAGGCTATGGGATGGGGAACGAGGTTGGGTGAGGAGAAATAGGATGGGCAGAGAGATTGGGGAAGAGGGCAGGGTAGCCGAAAATCAAAATGGAACTCAGAAAAGTGAATGAAATGAAAGTGGGCAATTTATGAATTTAAAGCATCCGTGTACAGAATAGCGTGAAACAGCGTGGCATTTCTACAAAGCCAGTGAGCCGGGCAGGCAATAAGCGATCAAGCAAGGGCAGCTAACCAGCCAGCAGTGGCAGGCAGAATGACCCAGTGGCCAGGGAAGCCATTTAAGAAATGCTGGAGCGAGGAGAGGTACAGCAGAAGCAGCAATATTGTTAAACTGAACAGGCTGGGAAGCCATACTTTACAAAACCATGGGTGGGAGGGGGAACATGAAAACGGATTTCTTTGGGCCTCTAGATCAGTACATTGGACTTGCCTTTAGCAAGACTCTGCCATTCTTGGGGAAATGCTCTGCTATAGTGCCACTCTGTGGTAAAGTTTAAATACAACAGTTAGAATTGACAAAGGTTTGAGCTCAGATGATTAAGTGTCATAACGTTGGGCTCACTGCATCATCTAAGGGTGCAATATCATTAAATTTTGAGACAACTTGTTGTTTTTAATGCATAATAAATTTGCAAATCATAGCCATCCTGTGTTTAAAAATGTTTAAAAACATTGAATTATGGCATTTAAATCTGGAAAACACGAGATTGAAGGATAATGATTCTGAAGTTAGCCCTCAAACTGAATCGCAAATTGTAAACTTCTAAACTTCAGACTAGTAATGAAACTTCTATTAAATCTGAAGTTTCATTGCATAAAGAAAACCTCTGCACTGTACTCCTTTGTCAATTTTATTATTATGGGTTGAGTCTCAGCTGGGCTGTTAGCAATTTTTATTCTGCTGAATAAAAGGGAACACCATGTTTGGAATAATATTTAAGCCATTCAGCATTTTGAACTTGGTTTTTAACTAGTGACCCATTTAACGTTGTGACAACATAAAATATGCTGTTAATTGACTAAGCCTAGTTGATTGTCCATTGCCATGAAGATTTGAACAATATAGAATGCTATTTCTAAAGGTATCAGTTGATGGGAAATAATACTGCTATATATTGCAGAACATGTTTAGTACTAAGTGGGTTGTAAATCACTATTTTTGTGCAGTACAAAATTTCCAGAATGTAAACATAGGCAAGACCTTGATTTTTAACCGCCTTTGAGGAAATGCCCAAATGTTCGGGGGTTTTTTTCAGTGATTAAACTCAGGTGTTGAGCAGATGGAATAACAAAATAAATTCTGAAAACTAGGAATTAGTACTCAGTTGATGTGCCAGAATACATGTGCTGCATCTTAAGTAGACATTGATGTGTTCCACAAGGGAACAGTGTTTTTCCTGCCAGATGGTTCCAAGATACATCACTTCTTAAGAGGTTTTATTGCAGGCAGTTTACAAATATTTTCTGCCAATTGCCATAAAATAAATCTGTATTCTGCTTGCAAAACATAACATGGAAAAGAATTCTAAGTGCTACTTTCTTTAGAAAAATTAACCCGGAAGTAATTTGTGACATTTTACAGAATTACTAAATTATTTTCACATAACTAAAGTGATTTGGTTAAAAGTGGCCGCCATATACATTTGGCTTAACTATACTGTTTTTTTATAGGCATAGCTGTTTTTGTATTTTGCTGTTCAGTGATTTCTAGTAGTTATAGCTAATGGTAATATGTGTATTTGAGAATTTATAAAATAGATATTTATAGATGATCTGCAACAATGCTGATTAAGCAATGGCTCTAGTATGTAATTTAAATTTCATTTTTTTCAGTGAATTGATCTCATTTAGGAGTGAGACAACAAAATAGCCCAGGAGCTTGGAATTATAAATTTTAATTTAGAATCTTGGAATTTTTCCAGTCCTTCTATTGAAAACATTTAGTACCTTGTTCCCCTCCCACATAATTGGTATTAATGTCTTGTACTAGTGACTCTTTTTTTCCAGACACCCCATTCAGGGATTGTAGTATATATGTATCCAAGAACTGTTTCAATAATTTTTGACTTCTGAAGCCATACATTTTCAGCTGCAGCAGCTGAGACTATTTTCCTACTAGTTCCTCAGTCTTTGCAACTAAAGGCTAGCTACCCAAACCCCTGATCTACCAGCATCTATAATAGCTGGGCTGTCTTGGCTCAAATGCCTTTTGTTTCAGCAATGAGTAATGGAGCTAGTGTAATTCATTTTTTTAAGCTATGTGACTCAATTAACACGCAGAAGGAAAACACTTTTGAAATTCACCATTAGTTACTGTAGACAATAAATTGTGCAGCGGGGTGATATTGCTACTGTAAATCCACCATATGTAAGCAGATTTTTTGTAAAATTGATTTATGTATTTCAGTTAGGAGCAGATCACTCGACATGGAGCATATTAAAACACACTTTCAATCTGTTAATTTAGTTTCTATTAACTTAGTCATGACAAAGGCTTGGACAGCCATGAAATGGTTCAGTTTTGAGTAGCAATATGGGATAACTTATTCAGAACTTCAATGCCTGTTAGTTATCTGATCAGACTCACGTGGAATTATCCTTTTGCTTCATTTATGGCTCTTGCTAAAATATATTAGCTGTGAAAAAGCCTGGCTTTAGACATGTTGCGAGTATGATCACCACTGAAGGTTGATAGTAATGAGCTGCTGGATGAGCTCATAAATAAGTGCAAGTTCATGTGCTCTCGGCTAAGACTGATCGAACATGATAGTGGTACCATACTTACTGAAAACTGTTCTAATGCAGGCTGTATTTGATTTTGTTTCACAAAAAGATGCATACTATATGACTTTTGGTATTACTGTATTCAAATTGTATGCAAACTGGAAATGCATGTAATCGAGCTTGTTTTAATTGAGGGTCAGTAACAAGGAAGAACCTAAATTATATGTGAAAGAACCTTCTTGCTGAAAGTACTTTTGTCCCCATCCCTATGGGTAAACAACTTCTTTAATTGATAACTTCATGGTGACTATGCAGTGGTAATGGTTAATTTTAGTTCTTGGGTTTTGATTTTAAGTACATAAAGCATCCCAACATTGAAATTGTTGAATTTACAAATAATTCTAAAATTAAATAATTCCCAAAGCTGCCAGTTGTCTTGTGAAAGTAGCAGCTTTCTGAAATTTTCATGTTTGAATTGGGTCTGGCACTTATTTTGCTTGAAATAGCAGCCATGTTCTTGGTGCTAAAACTCTGATATCTAAAATTCTGAATTGAGACTTTTTTAAATTGGAAAACTGAATTTCAGTTAAAGGAATGAATAGAAAAGCTTTTTTTTTAATTTTAATAATTGTAATTGACCAGTTTATATGCAGCAGATTTGTATTGCTGGACTCTTTCATTCTCTTGTACAAACAGTGAAGGAAATCATGCTTACTACTGGGTATGTAGAAAACTGTGCTTCAAGGGAGCATAATGAAAAAAAGTCATAATATTCCATTGGTCGTCTTTTTGCAATTCCAGTACATAAAAGGGCTTTGGAGTAACTTTTTTTTCCCTAAACTGCTTTCTTTTCTTATTGAAGCTTAGTGAACATGGTTACTGCACAGGGCATGAACCAGATTCGATGGAGTTCAGCAGCCTTGGAGGCTGGGTAGCTACGAGAGCTTCAGGCATGAAAAAAAATATCTATGGTAACATTGAAGATCTGGTGAGTATTTTAAAATAGTTATATAGCTTGCATTTGATTGTTGGGTTCAGTATAATCAACCAGAACTCCAGGATTATGTTCATTTGTTCTCTTGTATGTGGGAGATTTTTTTTTACTCATTCCTGGGATGTGGACGTCGCTGGCAAGGCCAGCATTTATTGCCCATCTCCAGTTGTCCTCGAGAAGGTGGTGGTGAGCCGCCGCCTTGAACCGCTGCAGTCCCTGTAGTGAAGGTACTCCCATAGTGCTGTTAGGGAGGGAAATGCTGGCAAAGCTGCATTTATTGCCCATCCCCATTTGTTTGGAGAAGGTTATGGTAGGCTGCTGCTTCAAACCACTTCAGTCCTTGTGCTGATGGTGTTGGGCAGCGAATTACAGGATTTTGACCCAGTAATAATGAAGGAATGGTGATGTCAGAATGGTGTATGACTTGGAGGGAGAATGATGGCCATTCCATGTCTGGTCTTTACAAAGTTGTAGTTTTGAAACAAATCTAAAACTGACTTGATCGCCTCATGTCCTGTCTTAAATTTCAAACTGGTCAGGGAACAATAAAATACCAGTTGGATGTCGCTACTTGAATTTATTTTTTAAATGTTTGTGCCAATAAATTAAAAAGAAACATGATTCTGAATAATCACTGAATAACAAATTTAACTTCACACATTGTTTTAATAGACTTGGATAAAGCAAATAATTTGTGGCTTTTACTGTGTTAACAGATTGTGCATATAAAAATGGTTACACCAAGAGGCATAATAGAGAAAAGCTGTCAAGGTCCAAGAATGTCAACTGGCCCTGATATTTACCACTTCATTATGGGATCTGAAGGTACCATTTCAGTATTAATTTTTTTTCCAGTCTTGTCCAGCTTTACAGTTGTAATGCAGTAAGGGCAAATGAGATAAGTACACGAGGGAGAAAGGAATAGAAGAATATGTTGATGGGGTGAGATAAATTAAGGTGGCAGGAGGCTCGTGTGGAGCATAAACACGGGCATAGTCCTGAAATAACAACAGAAAATACTGGAAACACTCAGCAGCATGTTGCCTGGCCTGCTGAGTGTTTCCAGCATTTTCTGTTGTTATTTCAAATTTCCAGCATCCGCAGTATTTTGTTGTTGTACAGGCATAGTCCTTTTGGGCCGAATGGCCTGTTTCTATGTTGCAAAATTCTATGTAAATGGCAATTGAGGGGATGCTTTCTGCATAATGAGCAGGTTTTTTAAAAATTTAGTCTTGCTGTTGCACATTGTTGCTGATAGTTGAAGTAGCTTGAGATCTATTGTTGCCGAAGATTTGCATTTTCAAATTGCATAGCAACAACTGATCAAGTGCTGCAGTAAACCTACAGTGACCACATTAAGTGGACTGCAGTACAAGTTAGCAATGCTGAAGCAAAACTTATTTGAAAGAATGCTGACCTAATTTCTGAAGTTTTATACACCACTTATTCAGTAATGCTTATATCAATATGAAGCTAATGAGGTGTTAGTGTAATTCAGTTTCTTGAGAATGTAGTCTCACACACTAAAGCTTCATACTGACTGTAGTACATCTGCAACAGATGCAGAGTGAAATTTAATTTTTTGATCTTTTTAATGTTAGCAGTAGATAGCTCTCTCATCAGCCGTCTGCTAACATTTAAATTCAATCTGTATTTGGATATGGATAAGTGTCAGTCTTTGTTCTTGCTGTGTGCTGTAAATGGGTAGCAGTCCCAGAACGGTGTCCGATATATAATGACATTTGGTGGTTGTGTTCGTGCTTAATGTTCTCTGTTGTCACCTAGTGTTATTTTGAGCATACTGAATAAATTGGCTTAAGCTTCTATCTGATTTAGGAAAAATACTTAATTCCACTAGTGGACTTCTCTTTGATGCTTATGATGAGTGAGATCAATTCCAGTTCTACACCAACATCAAGTTGTACGATTACTCGATGTGCCCTCCATTAAGCACAGCCATTGAACACATAAACTTCACCAGATGAGCACACAAGTGGTGTTTGTGAGCCAAGACCTTTAATGAAAAAAATGGCCAAACTATGGAGAGCAGTTTTTAGTTTTGCCTCACTGTTTTATAATGACGGGCGCATTACACAGTGTCATGTGCATTGTGGTGTGTGTGTGTATATATAGCAGATCTCCAGTTACATTTCACATGGGCAAAAAATAAATCCTCCTATAACTGTGTTTGTGCTTTTCTTCCACTGTTCAATTGTTTTAATCGCCAACCTTCTCTCGCCCAAGGTTTCCCTTGTCTAGACACTTTCTTTGCCAAAAGACTTTGGTTATGTGAGCACCTCACTGGTCTACTCACCTGAATGATGTGGGACTGGATTTGATCTAGAGAGTATGTGCTTACCCGTTGCTCTCACTCTGCATCTTTGAGGTCCAGGAGAATGGTTGCCATCACCAAGGGAAATGCTTTTGTGGACTGATTTAAAATTATGGAGAATGAAGTGGAAGACACAGTCAAGGAGCTTAGAAGTGCAGCAACCTTTTCATAGGCTTGAGTTGTGGTCACACTGGCAATTTACTTTTTATTTTAGCATAGCTATGCTGTAATGGCAAAATAATATATTGTGCATTATGTGGTATAATACTTTTGTTATAAAACAGCATGTTATTAGCTGCAGAAAGTGTAGTTTCTACCGATTTTTTTTTTTTTCCATTGAAGTTGTGGAAGGAGATTGGGAGAACTCTGGAATTTCAGGGCCAATATATTTAACAGGTACACATTTAAATCTCTAGTCTATGCTTGTCCAAGTGGCTGTTAATTTTCTCTCCTGTTTTGTTTCTAAAAGCTTCCCCACCACCGACGTTAAACTGACTCTCCTGTAATTGCCAGGTTTATCCTTCTCCCCTTTTTGAACAAGGGTGTAACATTTGCAGTCCTTCAGAACTCTGGCACCACCCCTATATCTAAGGAGGATTGGCCAGCAGCTCCACAATTTCTGCCCTGACTTCGCTCAGCAACCTAGGATGCATCCTATCTGGACCGGATGACTTATCCACTTTAAATATTGCTAGCCTTTGTAGTATCTCCTCTTTATCTATTTTTAACTCATCCAGTATCCTGACATCCTCCTCGTTTACCGTAGCTTTGGCAAAATCCTCTTCCTTGGTAAACACAGATGCAAAGTACTTATTTAGTACCTCAGTCAGCCATGTCCCAGCTGGAGTATTGTGTCCAATTCTGGTCACCACACTTTTTAGGAAGGACGTGAAGGCTTTGGAGACGAGATTTACTAGAATGGTTCCAGGGATGAGGGATTACAATTATGTGGATTGATTGGAGAAGCTGGAGTTATTTTCCTTCGAGCAGAGAAGGCTAAGAGGAGATTTGGTAGAGGTGTTTAAAATCATGAAGGGTTTAGATAGAGTAAATAAAGAGAAACTGTTTCCAATGGCTGAAGGGTCGATAACCAGAGGGCACAGATTTAAGGTGATTGGCAAAAGAACCAGAGGCGACATGAGGAAACATTTTTACACAATGAGTGGTTAGGATTTGGGGTGCACTGCCTGATAGGGTGATGGATACAGATTCAATAGTAGCATTCAAAAGGGAATTGGATAAATACTTGAAGGAGAAAAAAATTGCGGAGATATGGGGAATGAGCGGGGGAGTGCTACTAACTGAATTGCTCTTCAAAAGAGCCAGTTCAGACTTGATGGGCTGAATGGCCTTCTGCGCGCTATGATTCTATGACTTGGTGTGCATTGCCGTGGCAGATCCACTGGTATGTTTAAAAATTTTGTCTGTTCTATGTTTGTCCTTTTTGTATGATCTAGTTTATGGGAAGTTCATGACCACCAAGTTTCTTGTCATTTGTCCTGCATAGCTTCTTTTGAATGGTCGCTGCTAATACTGTTCCTGTCACCCTGTGCCACATTTTTAAATGTTAGTGGTGACTTCCCCCAAATTGATTCTATTCTCGGCTTCACAAATCCCTCCTCAACTGCTACCCTGAGTGCCCATCGCACAAGGCATCAACTGCCCTCAACCTTAACCTTATCCTGAACCCTCTTTTCCTCCTCTTCTATTGGTTGCAATAATATTGGGTTCCAAGTAACCAGTACATGTTACTATCTTTTGGACTGGAAAAAAAGATTTTCTGTAATGCAGATGGTGACCTTTTACATTATGTTTTTTTTAAGTCAATAACAACTTGTATTTATATAGCACCTTTAACGTAGTAAAACGTCCTAAGGCGCTTAAAAGGATTATTAAAAGACAAAAAATTTGAGATTGAAGTCCTGGAATTTGTCCTGCAATATAATTGATGAAATGTTAACCAAATACAAGCTTTGTATCTGTTGACCTTCACTACGTTAATTGTATTCAAAAACCATAAAGCTGTGCATATATATGTTTAATTAGAATTTAGCCATGAGTGGCATTCCTTGTTCTTCTTCAAACGGAGTTCAGCTTATCTTTCCATTTGGGAGAAGTCTTATCAAATCATGGTCTAAGAATACTGATTCACAGCTTGTAATAAGTTTGAGTTTCTGTATGTGGGTTTTATTTCTCATCAAATTTCCCTTCCTCTTCAGTTGTTGAATTCTTGTTGAGGTATATTTAAAAACAATTGACATTTTTAGCACCTTTAGCAAAACAGCCCAATTTTATTCAGAGGGCAATGGACACAAAGGAGGAATTGGGGGAAAAGGTTAGAGCAGGTGATCGAAGGGGCAATTAAAGAGGTAGATTTTTAGGAGACTTTTTTGAAGGTGGAGAGCAAGGTATCCGAGGGTTTAGGAAGATAAATCCAGAGTCCATGCCCATGATGGCTGAAGGCTTTGCCACTAATGGTGGAAGGGATGGGGGAATGCACAGTACTGCATACTCAAAAGCAGAGGGACAGGGCTGATTACAGAAGTAAAGTTGGGCAAGGTCGCAGAGATTTGTGAACAAGAATGAGAAATTTAAAATCAGCATGCTGGAGTGTGAAATCGGTGGAGGTTGGTCAGATCTGGGCTGATGTCTGGGTGGGACCTAGTATGGGATAGGATGCAGGCAGAGTTTTCTGGATGAGCTGGAGTTATCTAGGGTGAAACTTGCAAGACCAACCAAGAACTGTCTGATAAGGTGGATCTGTGCTTGATTGATTGGATGAGGGTTCCAGTCATGGTGGGAAGAGAAGTTGGGATGGAGGCACTCTTGCGATTGGCAAAGGACTGGATGTGGGGTTTGGAACTCAGTTCGGTTTTGAAAATAACATCAAGGTTGCACACTGTGTATGATTCCATTAGCAGCAGTGCTCTCTGATATCTTGTACATGTGACCATCATTCATGTGTGAAACGTGCTGTTCTACATTTACAGTTGATCCTGATTCTGTCCATACATGTGTTCTCCCTGCATGGTTAGTGGCTTGTGACTGGGGGCAGGATCCTGGCCAGCATTTCTTTTCCTAATTAGAAGCCAAGTAATCATGGATAAACTAAGTACATGGTCAGCACTGTAAACCTTGAATTTTAAAAGATTCAACTGAAATAAGATTCATGCAAGTGTTTGCATAGTACAGTATATGAACTTCCAAACAGACCTAGGAAGTCAGGAGTGCTAAACCACAATTTTGAGGTACTGTACTAGCATATTTGGCTTTTATTTTCTAATGGATGTATCTGGTGGTTTTGTTTTTAATGAGTACGTTTTGTACAGAAGAGGGGTTACACAAGGTGATCAATCCATTGTATTGAGCTGATGTGTTGAGCTGATTTGTTTTAATTGTTAAATGACTCAATACAAATTATTCCTATGAGCTTGGAGGGAGAGAACAGTTAGAAATTAAAGAACATTCTTTGTTTTACTCTGGAGATTTTCTCTGCATCATTTTGAAGTTATAACATTCTGTGGTTAAAACCATTTAAAAATACTTAATTGCTATCTCTATTATTCCTTACAACTGGAACACACATACTCCCCATTTGGCGATGTAATCCCTTTGAGTACTGAAAGTTGTAAGCCATTGACTTGTTGATGCATTTGCCCTCGGTAGTTGCTTGTATACATCTTGCGATGCAGTAAAATCGAACACTAAATACATTTTTAACAATGTAGCATTTTAATTGTGTATGTTTTGCATTTTCAAATTATGTAATCCCATTCGTTTACTTGCAAGTAACAAAAAAAAATAAACTTAGTTTAAATCTTTGAAAGCTTAATCTTCTGAATTGGTTGTATTTCAAAATTTTGGTCCGAAACTAAATTCCCATCACTTTATCTGCACCAATATTGTCAGTAGCACAAGACTTAAATGATGTACTGTTTGCAGTACTGTAACATTCTATACTGCTTAGCTTGATAACTGATCTTTTTCATTTAATTGGCATAGTTCTTGCACAAGGATTGCTACGTGTTGCAGTTTAAAAGTGCACATTGAATATTTCAAATCATCTATTCATGCCCCTCTAGTGGGACCCCATTCAGTAATCTAAGAGTACCATTTGCGCATTTTTTAATTCATTCACGGGATGTGGGAGTCGCTGGCAAGGCCAGCGTTTATTGCCCATCCCTAATTGCCCTTCAGAAGGTGGTGGTGAGCCGCCGCCTTGAACCGCTGCAGTCCGTGTGGTGAAGGCACTCCCACAGTGCTGTTAGGAAGGGAGTTCCAGGATTTTGACCCAGTGACGATGAAGGAATATATTTCCAAGTCAGGATGGTGTGTGATTTGGAGGGAACTTGCAGGTGGTAGTGTTCCCATGTGCCTGCTGCCCTTGACTTCTAGGTAGTAGAGGTCGTGGGTTTGGGAGCGGCTGTCAAAGAAGCCTTCGCAAGTAGCTGCAGTGCATCTTATAGATGGTACACACTGTAGCCACGGTGCACCAGTGGTGGAGGGAGTGAATGTTTAAAGTGGTGGATGGGGTGCCAATCAAGCTGCTTTGTTTTGGATGGTGTTGAGCTTCCTGAGTTGCTGTGCTGATCCAAGCAAGTGGAGAGTATTCCATCACACTCCTTACTTGTGCCTTGCAGATGGTGGAAAGGCTTTGGGGAGTCAGCAGGTGAGTCACTCGCCGCAGAATACCTAGCCTCTGACCTGCTCTTGTAGCCACAGTATTTATGTAACCGCTCCAGTTAAGTTTCTGGTCAATGGTGACCCCCCAGGATGTTGATGGTGGGGGATTCGGCGATGGTAATGTCAAGGGGAGGTGGCTGGACTCTCTCTCTTGTTTGAGATGGTCATTGCCTGGCACTTGTGTGGCACGAATGTTACTTGCCACTTATCAGCCCAAGCCAGAATGTTGTCCAGGTATTGCTGCATGCGGGCATGGACTGCTTCATTATCTTAGGAGTTGTGAATGGAACTGAACACTGTGCAATCATCAGTGAACATCTCCACTTCTGACCTTATGATGGAGGGAAGATCATTGATGAAGCAGCTGAAGATTGCTGGGCCTAGGACACTGCCCTGAGGAACTCCTGCGGCGATGTCCTGAGGCGGAGATGATTGGCCTCCCACAACCATCTTCCTTTGTGCTAGGTATGACTCCAGCCAGTGGAGAGTTTTCCCCCTGATTCCCATTGACTTCAATTTTACTCGGGCTCCTTGATGCCGCACTCAGTCAAATGCTGCCTTGATGTCAAGGGCAGTCACTCTCCCCTCATAACATAAGAAATAGGAGCAGCAGCAGGCCTTTTGGACCCTCGAGCCTGCTCCGCCATTTAATGAGATCATGGCTGATCCGATTTTGGCCTCAACTCCACTTTCCTGCCTGCTCCCCATAACCCTTGACTCCCCTGTTGCTCAAAAATCTGTCTATCTCAGCCTTGAATATATTCAATCACCTCTAGAATTCCGCTCTTTTGTCCATGTTTGGACCAAGGCTGTAATGAGGTCTGGTGCCAAGTGGTCCTGGCAGAACCCAAACTGCGCATTGGTGAGCAGGTTATTGGTGAGTAAGTGCCGCTTCATAGCACTGTTAATGACATCTTCCATCACTTTGCTGATGATTGAGAGTAGACTGATGGGGTGGTAATTGACCGGATTGGATTTGTCCTGCTTTTTGTGGACAGGACATGCCTGGGCAGTTTTCCACATTGTCGGATAGATGCCAGTGTTGTAGCTGTACTGGAACAGCTTGGCTGGAGGCGCGGCTAGTTCTGGAGCACAAGTCTTTTCCACTACAGCCGGGATGTTGTGGGAGCCTATAGCCTTTGCTCTATCCAGTGCGTCAGCCGTTTCTTTATCACGTGGAGCGAATCAAATTGGCTTCTGTGGTGGTGAGGACCTCAGTAGGAGGCAGGGATGGATCATTCACACGGCACTTCTGGCTAAAGACGATTGCGAACGCTTCAGCCTTGTCTTTTGCACTCTTGCTGGGCTCTGCCAGCATTGAGAATGGGGATGTTCATGGAGCCTCCTCCTTGTGTTACTTGTTGAATTGTCAACCACCATTCATGATTGGATGTGGCAGGACTGCAGTGCTTTGATCTGGTCTGTTGGTTGTGGGATTGCTTAGCTCTGTCTATAGCATGCTGCTTCTGCTGTTTAGCATGCATGTAGACTTGTGTTGTAGCTTCACCAGGTTGGCACCTCTCTTCTTTTTAGGTACGCCTGGTGCTGCTCCTGGCATGCTCTTTTACACTCTTTATTGAACCAGGATTGGTCCCCTGGCTTGATGGTAATGGTGGAGTGAGGGATATGCCGGGCCATGAGGTTACAGATTGTGGTGAAATAGAATTCTTCTGCTGCTGCTGATGGCCCATAGCACCTCATGGATGCCCAGTTTTGAGCTGCGAGATCTGTTCTGAATCTATCCCATTTAGCACGGTGGTAGTGCCACACAACACGATGGAGGGTGTCCTCAGTGTGAAGATGAGATTTCGTCTCCACAAGGAGTGTGCAGTGGTCACTCCTACCAATACTGTCATGGACAGATACATCTGCGACAGCTAGATTGGTGAGGACGCGATCAAGTATGTTTTTTCCTCGTGTTTGGTGTTCTCACCATCTATCGCAGGCCCAGTCTGACAGCTATGTCCTTTAGGATTTGGCCAACGTGGTTAGTAGTGGTGCTACCGAGCTGCTCTTGGTGACTGACATTGAAGTCGCCCACCCAGAGTAAATTCTGTGCCCTTGCTACCCTCAGTGCTTCTTGCAAGAGATACTTTATATCTTTTCTATAAACCAGCAAATAACCTTGAAGGTGAAGATCAATAAGTAAACTGCTCATCCAGTAAAATTTGTTCACTTGATTCAAACTACGAAAAATTCAAGCCAATTAATATATATAAATATATATCACGTTTAATATCTCAGCAAGTGAGAGTAGGGTAGACCACAATAACTTCAGGAATTGTTAAAGACTTTCAAGGTCTTATTGTAGGCTCTGAAGAGGAAATTCTCTAATGTGTGGGAGTTACAGGCTTGTATCCCATATTGGTAAAATACTAAATTTTGGCCAAAGTTTGAGTTTTGAATTGGCACGGTAACAAGATCACCACATTTGGTTGCAGCAACCCTAGGTTAAGCAGGGGAAATTAATCTAGGATTCCTGCTCCTGATCTCTCTCCAGTAACTCATTCTCAAAGCACGTGAGCGAACATTGGGTGAAGACAGAAACTGGCTTGGCTATGTCGGTCCACCACTGAATATCTGAAAATTGTTGTTGTGGTTCAAGTCTAATAGTCAATTGGGAGAAGTACAGGAAGGTGCCCAGCACCCGTTGAAATATACCTCAGAAAGGCATGTCTTTGCATAGAGGGGGGAGAGATTGGTGTTGGGGACAAACAACTTGTAACATCGGTTTTAAAAAAGTTGCTAGACACAGTGACAAGTGTCTTTTTTAGCATTTTTAACTTGCTGAGGAGAGGTTTTGTCAGACCTTAATTTTTCAACATTTCACTTTTAATAACTCTGTTCTTTAAACCGCATTGTACATCGTCTCTGAAGGGATTCTGCACCATGATAATTTAGTCAGTTTTACTAACACAATTATGATACAAAATAAAGCGTAAAATGGTTTTTGAAACAATTTTGTTACTACCATGTGACAAAGAGCTAAGCCCTGTAATGAAAAAAGCAAGAGAGCCCTCTGGTTTCAATCCTGGCAGCTACACTAGGATCACGTTCGACATTGTCTGCCAGAATTTGCAGGGTCCACGAGAGGGCATCTCATGAGTATGGGGCAGGCTGGTGCAAGAGCCACTATGGGTGTATCTGTGACACCTGCCCATCCCATGCACATGGAAAATTGCCAATTCACTTGTCTGAGGGGGTGCGGTTTGCCCAGGCCTGAGCTTAACCCTGCTAATGCTCCTATTTGCCTCCCTTGAGCATGGGGGCTAATCTAATTATTTTTAAATAATGCAGAAGCTGCTTGCTTGGTCTGGACCTGGCTAGTGGGGCCCGCATCCACCCTTGGGGAGGCCAGTATGTCCCCGCTTACTTGACATACTGGGCATCACTACTACTCTGTACCTCTACCTGACGAAGGAGCAGCAGCTCCGAAAGCTCGTAATTTTAAATAAAACTGTTGGACTATAACCTGGTGTTGTGCGACTTCTCATTTTTGTCCACCCCAGTCCAACACCGGCATCTCCGCATCATGACTCTGAATCCCCTTCAAGCATGAGGAGCAAGAACTCCAAGGTTATGGAGGCCCCAATCCCTGGCTGTAACTTGCCTTGTAAGGGGTAGATAGAGTTACTGTGGGAGACAGGCGGGACTCCTACCCTATTGCATTGTGCCATTGGCCACTGGTGTCTGCAAGGCAGCATCAGCAGGAATTGTCGTTGAGCAGCTGTATCGGTATGCTGTTCAGAGGCTGTGGTTAGTCTAGCCACATCAAACGCCTTTTGTTTGCCTATCTATCCACCATTCATTATGGGGCTAATCCAAAAAGCTAATGCCTTTTATGTAACTTTTGCTCAGAATCCATATTACAAGCTGCTTGTGTCCAAGTCTTTCCTGTAGAAAAAAGACCAAACCACCCCGAACCATAAAGGAGGATTTCCAACAAAAATGTTCTCCTCTTAAATGACTTCTCTTATTTTCCTGTACATGATTTTAGGTATAAATGCCATGTAGTTATACACTGTCATTACAAATGTTAAACATTTGGCATTTGTAGATAATTGTAGCATGGTTTTACCTGTAATGCTGCTAACCATTTCAAGAGTTTTTTTCTTCATTTGCATGCTTAACTATAAATGACAACGTGGGTTAGATTTTAAGATAACAGAATTCTATATTTAATGTGAGCTTAATGCTGCAGGTTTATTTCCGAACACTTTCTCAAAATATACCCTTTTCGGAAATTGAAATGATTTAAGAAACAGCCTAAGAGTTATGTGAGCACTGAGTGTAACATGGCAGTAACGGCATGAAAAACATTTATTCCAGTAGGAAATTTGCTAAATTTATTTTCTACCCATCCCATTCAGGTTTCTTCTAATGCATGAAGAAAATGGTTTGTTTTGAATTGTTCACATGAGAGAGACTGACAAACGGTATACTCTAAATATAATGCATTTTAAAAGGTGTTGATCTCTTTCAAAATCATTGGCTGTTTTGGTTTTGATAATGCACGTGGCCTGCAGTGCCATCTTGCAAATGTCCACTTGCATTTCCTGAACTAATTGTGCACCCCTCCGAGGCAACAAAGTTGGGTGGAAGCCTGGCAAGCCTCTACCAATATCACTTTTCCCCGGGTCTAATTGGATGTGGGCAAGAGCGCCCAGGGTGATGGCCCTGTGGGGAAAACACCTCGTCTCTCCTCTGCTTGGCACCTGCCCCGGTAGCATAACTAAGCTTGGAAGCTTACCATAGGGAAACAATAAAGTAATGCTATCAAGTTTATTCTGTTCACTGTTACTTTGTTTTTTTTATAACCCAGGATGTTTATTTTTCCCTTTTTTTGAAACTATAGTTTGCCATTTGGAGTTCTTGCATGCCTTTTTTGCAGCCCAAGGCAACATTCTTGAACTTGTGTTGCACCGTAATATCTTTAACTTAAATAAACAATAAATGAATTTATTTTGCATAAACTGTATATCAAAAAGTAATTGAAGTGGTCATGTTTGCAAGTTCTAACACTATTGAAGGTAAATTGCTTACTAGGCAATTATTTGTGCAGTGACCCAAATGACTAGTTTGGATATGCAGACTTAAATGCAGGCAATTTTGGCCAGTTCTATTCATTTTATTCTGTTATACTGAATTTTAAAATGATTGTAATATATAACTGTCTTAATAGACCTAACGTTCAAGTATTCTGAGGAAGTCAGTTAATGTACTGTATATAGATAAACTTTATATATACTGCATGACTTAGACCAGAATGGATATTATAGGAACAGTTCATTTAGTTTGGAACTAACTGTTGGTACTCGATGCTGTAAGGGTTCTCTAACTGCTAAAAACATTGTATTTCCTGTGTGTTTTCCCTTTTTTCAAATTCTTTTCTCTCATTTCAGGAACACTTGGTGTAGTTACGGAGGTCACAATAAAGATCAGGTCTTTGCCTGAATATCAGAAATATGGCTCTATTGTGTTTCCCGATTTTGAACATGGTGTGGCCTGTTTACGAGAGGTAGCACGACAGGTAATTGTAATCTCTTCATTCTTGTGCATAAAACACCTGAACATTCCCTGTCAAAAAGACTGTGTTTGTACTCAGTACAGAACAATTGATACTCAGACAAAAGCAAAATACTGTGGATGCTGGAAATCTGAAATAAAAAACAGAAAATGCTGGAAATACTCAGCAGGTCAGGCAGCATCTGTGGAGAGAGAAACAGAGTTAACGTTTCAGGTTGATGACCAGTTCTGACCAAGGTTAACAAGGGAATCTTGTGTTGCATCCCTTTGCTTAACAACTTGCCTTTATATAGTCCCTTTAACAAAAAAAAGTCCCAAGGCATTTTATAGAACATAGGAATAGGAGTAGGCCATTCTGCACTTTGAGCCCGTTCTGCCATTCAATTAGATCATGGCTGATGTATCTTAACTCCATTTACCTGCCTTGGTTCCATATCCCTTCATACCCTTACCTAACAAAAAATCTATCAATCTCTGTTTTGAAATTTTCAGTTGGCTTAAAAGGCCAGAATCGAAGGGATGGAGAATTTTGGGGGGTTGTAAGGCGTTAGGAGGCTAGACATAAGGTGGAGTGAATCCATGAAGAGATTTGAAGATGAAGATGACTATTTTAAATTGGAGGTGTAGGGGAAATGTGGGTCAGCAAAGACAGGAGTTTTAGATGAGTGGGACCTGGTGTGGGATAGGATACAGGCGACAGAGTTTGTGGCAGGAGCCTTGGGGAATGGCTTCAGTCTTCCAATTATTTAACTGGAGAAAATTGTGATTAATCCACAACTAAGTATTGGACAAGCAGTTTGACTACACAAAGGTAGTGGAGGGGGTCGAGAGAGGTTGAGTTGTGTCTCATCAGCGTACATGTGGAAGCTGACCCTATGTCTGCAGATGATGTCGCCAAAGGCAGCATGTAGATGAGGGAGAGGAGGTGGCTCCTTGGGGCACTCTGGAGATAACTGGCAGGAAGAGAAGCCATTCCTGGAGTTACTTCGGCTATGGCTGGATAGGTAAGAATGGAACCAAGTGAGGGCAATCCCAATGAGCTGGACAAATGGATGGTGCGGTCAACATGTAAAAGGTGGTCTTAGCAGCCAGAGCCTTGCTCCTGCCTAACCCATCTGTTGCTGAAACCTTGATCTATGCCTTTTGTCACCTCCAGACATGACCACTCCGGAAGTGGTGGAAGCGGAGACACTCAATGTTTTCAAGGGGAGACTGGATAGGCACTTGAGGGAAATAAACTTGCAGGGCTACGGGGATAGAGCGGGGGAATGGGACTGACTGGATTGCTCTACAGAGAGCCGGCACGGACTTGATGGGCCGAATGGCCTCCTTCTGTGCCGTTATGAGACTGTTCTCCTACCCAGCCTCCCATTCTCCACCCTCCATAAACTTCAGCTCATCTAAAACTCTGCTGCCCGTATCTTACCAAGCTGGACGCCAGGTAGGATGGAAGGCTTTTAAGAAGTTCTTCACAAATAAATCAAATGGTGAGTTGACATATAAACAGAGAATGCTGGAACTGCATAGGTCAGTTAACATCTGTAAAGAGAAAAGATTGATTATGTAATTTCAGGTCATAACTTGTCTATTGACATACTGTGCATTTCCAGCATTTCTGTTTTTGTTTCAGGTATGCATTTTGGTCACATTCCGTTCGAGGAGAAGTTTGTTGTGTTTTTAGGAACTGGTGTGATACAAAGTCCAATGATGATGAACTATTGTAACAAAAATTGAAATGTTGCTAATTTGGCAGGAGTAAAACTAAGAGTTCCCTCCCCCTCAAAATTACTTTCTAGTTTATTTTGTTTTTGGTATCATAGTTAGAATTTATTTTATGTTTTAACCCTGCAGAGATGTGCTCCTGCATCAATCCGTCTAATGGACAATACACAGTTCCAGTTTGGTAAGCAAATATTAATTCTTGGAAGAGATTTTTTATTAAAAATAGAATACATATTAATTTCTAAGTTTATATTTTAGTTTATGACCTATAAGTGGTAAGGATGCAATAAATCAATAATCCAGTACTACATGAATTGACATTGATACAGTATCAGACATAGACCCCAAGTTAGTGATATTGTCAAACAGCACAATCCAAGTAGATGATTATCAGGGGTCTTTTTTTTTTTATTTTTCATTGCAGCCATGGGCTAAAATTGTGACTGAATATCCAATTAATTACATCGGGAGGAAAAGGACAAAAGCCTGCCTTCAGAGATCTTGCTAGGGACTTTTAATACTTAAAAAAAAAAATGTAGCTTTTGCTCTCATCTCTGGACTTGAGGCCAATCTAAAACATTAACTTACAACAAATAACTTCCTTGAATGGTAGATATTACTCCACTTAAACCTCTCTTGAGGACTCTCGAGTGGCTAATGATGATCCCAACTTTGTGTTATTGACTTATTTGAAGTATTTGAATCCACCTCGAGACTACCTGAAGTCAGATCTAACACTGGTTATAGACAGTTTCACTGAATTTAAATGTTGAATAGTCTCAGGAATTGCTCAAATTCAGGATTATTAAATATATGTCAAAGTGCTGGTCATTTGTCAAACTGGTCAAAAATATTTGTAGTTTAAAGGATTCTCTATGGTATGTAGATTTATGGCTCGAGATCAGTGCACTATTCTAAAGCACTATATATGACTGTGATCTATGCAAAGTTTGAACTATTTCTTTTCATTACAAAATAATAAAACTTGTGTATGATAGTTTGTAAAATGTTACAAACATGCATAAAGGAAGAGAGAAAAGACCATCAGACAATCAATGCCTACTTTATCCATTAGACGCTGCAACCTTGTGCACTACACTCTCCAATTACTAGTAATGCTACTCCTGGAAAGTTACCACAAAACTTCAAAATATTTGAGGGATTGTAAACAGCCTGCTGCTAACTGTGAATAGCTTTCTGTGTCTTGAGTTAAGTCTTTGCAGGTGGGATATGAAATGGCAAATCTCCATAAGTGAACAAATCAAGCCATTCATTAGAGTTATCAAATAATGTGCATCAGTTACTGAGTCAGTGCACCACAATATCAGTACTCCACTATATTTCACCCTCAGTATGTGATATTGAACAATCAATATTACAAGATAATTAGTATTTTGTTACTATTGTGTCTGTATAAATGTAATGATGGAGACTTTGGATCATCTTCCGTTGTAGTTTTTACAAAACAGCACATCGCTTTTAATGAGGCATTTTTTACTGAATATTAGAAAGCATTGATGTAACTGGGCTTGAAAATTCTGCAGTTCCTAAGAGACCTCATTACTTTGAATAGCTTTCAAGATTTGATATTTTTGTGTTTGCTTATCATGGAGCTGAACAGAAGAAATAAATTATCTTGAGGGTTCATCATTAAAGAGCAAGCCAAGTTGTAGCTCACATTCTAAATGCTGCTTATATTTGAAGTTGCATTCACTAATTATATAACTCTTGCCAATTTGCAGTATAGTTTAATGCTTAATATCTACAAACTACCATGAGCAGTATAGAATTTAGCTTAAAGTGAAAATGATAGTTTACTACCAGTTTAGTTCAACTGTACATCAGTGGGAAATGTGTTGTGGCTAAATGTTCTATCTCTACAGAATAGTAACAATGCATACCATCTCAATGTTTAAAATGCAAAGGATGAAAACTTTATTCACTAATGGATGGTATTGTATATTTAGGATGGAAATGTCCACTAAACTAATGAATCATAGAAGATAGGAGCAGGAGTAGGCCATTCGGCCCCTCGAGCCTGCTCCGCCATTCAATGCGATCATGGCTGATCATCCAAATTCAGTACCCTGTCCCTGCTTTCTCCCCATATCCCTTGATCCCCTTAGCAAGTTTGTCTGTTTCCAGTGTGTGTTTATTCAGTTTGTGCCTAAGTGACTAAAAGGGATTGTCAGAATCTGCAATTTGTACACCCATGTTTTTAATGACTGGGTGAACCCACTAACCTTTCTCTAGAGATGATGCTGTACTAATTAGTATAACAGATTTAAAGGGGTGGAGTTTCCGCTTTGGGCGCAATCCGTGATTGTGGTGCAAATTGCGCCAAAATTGAGAAGTGTTCCTCTCCGAGTTTCCGCTCAAACGCATTTACATAACGCAAAATCTGCCATGAACCAATGCAATCGGGCAACGTTTTAAAATGTAATTAAAAAAAAAATTTGCTTAAAAAAAAATTGATATTTGCATGGTAACTTGGTAAAGTTTGACTAATACACCTGTGAGTAACCCGATTTTAAATGACTGAAAATGACTTTAAAAAAAAAAATGCAAACTATTTTATAGTTAGATTGGGGTACAGTAGTAAGTTCCTTTTTTTTAAAAAATTAAAAAAAAAAATTAAAGACATACCTATTGGTGCCCTTGCACCCAAAAGTTCCAGCTTAATTTTTGGAGCCTCCTCGAAGGCCTGCAAACAAGTGCAATTAGCGGAAACTCCCAATGGTGATTAATTCACCCTGGGGACATGGCCAGTTTTGTGGGTGTATCCTGCTTCTTGCACGATGTTTTAAAACTAGTGCAAAAGATCGCGGAAACTTGAGTTGCGCTGAATGTAATTTGTGCTTAAAGTCCTGCGATCTTTTGTGCTGGTTATGCCGATATCGGGGGAATCGCGCCGAAAAAACCCAGCGCAATCGAGCAGAAACTCCAGACCAAAGCATTTAAATCTACTGAAAAGTATATTTAATTAGAATGTTTGGGCCTCTTCTGCAGAAGAGGTCCAAATAACTTGACCGCAATAAAATAACAAAACCAATAGAATGATCTTTGTTTTGTTACTTGGATAGCTGACACGTCTGTTGGCTGAAAATGTAATCCAAATGAGCTGGGACTCAGTTTCCCTAATAATTGTCTAACTGTTCAGCACTGCACTGTAATGTGTTTAAAGTTGAGGTAAACTGAGACCAGCTCTGAATATTGGATTAACCCTTTCAATATTGGTGTAGCAATATATTCAAAACATAAATATTTGACATGGCCCTGTTAACGAACATGTATGCTGTTTATTTTTTTTTTTAAAAAGCTCTCCTGTACTGGAGTAACTAGTTGGATAATAGTGTATTTTAAGCTTTAAGGTACCTTTTGTGCCCATGTATGATTATCCTTTTAAACAGTTATATTTGCATGCTCTGGGCATTGCCAGAATATGGTTAATACTGGCTATAGTGTGATGCGTTATTGTAAGGAGAACTTGGAGACCAGTAACGACTAATGTCCAAACCAAATAATGTGAATTGGGAGAGTGGAGCTTTATCCAATTATTCATTTTCTGTGCTTCCTTGAAAGTTTGTTTCATTTGCTTTTTATGACCCTGTTTTGAGCATTCTTGTGTTCTACTCTTGCATCTTGTGATCATTTAAATACCCTCAATTTAATAGTGACTAGGTGTGATTGTCAAAATCCATTATCAACACTGAATACATTGGACAAATCATTAGCCTATTGGTTTATTATTTAAAATTCAAAGAAATGCTGTATTTCCAAAGAAGCTAACTTTAAAAAAAAAAAATGCTTTTTCAAAATAGGACATGCACTGAAACCACAAGTGGCCTCCATTTTTACTTCATTTTTGGATGGACTGAAAAAATTCTACATTACCAAGGTATGTTCAATTTTTCATAACTTTTGCAATGTTTTTAAAAAAAAAAAACTGACAATGTTGTAAACTAGGAATAACTCAGTCATGCAAGCTAAAATTTTAGTATAAATACTGTGCAGTTTTATAAATCATCACACTGCTTCTGGCAAAATTGTTTGGATATTTGTAAATTGTGTTCCAGAATAGAGCAATTTAAGGGGCGTCAGACAGTCTCAGCTTTTCCCACTGCTCACCTTCCTAAAATGGAATAGTTTGCTTTCATTCCATATAGTGTATCTAATGACCTGGATGGCCAAAAATATTCCCTCTTGTGTATGTACACATCCACCCCAGGTTTGTGTAATGAGTGGCCTTTGGGCAGAAACTTGTGACTACCTTTTAGCAAACATACTAACTTAATTGCTGACAATATTCTGAATGGATAAAAAAACAAAACTTTGGGTTTCTTCCATAAAAGTCAAGTGATTTCCTTAATATCAGTAGAGATCAGAACATTTTGTTTGTCAGATTAAAAAGTGTGAATATGCTTTTTCCCAAATTGCTAATGCAGCATTGGTAGTTGATGTCTTAAGTGTTGGAAATCATAATTTTATGCTGAGTTAGTTTATTCAAAGTATACACTGCCTTGCTATTTCCTGTTTGCTAATGGGAAGTTAAGATAATTTTTTTTGAGATTTTCAGCTTTACTCTTTTATTCAACCTCTGGTATTGCTTTGGTTTAATAATGTGATCATTAGGGTTCAAAATACTTCGTGTTTTTTTTGTGCAAACTGCCTGATAGTTTCTGTAAATAAACTTTGTCCCTTGCAATCTGAAATTTGCATCCTTTACTCTGCTGCACTGAGTTAATATAGTCTGGGCCTAACAATTCCCTATTTAACAATGATACTGGATAGTGAAACTTAAGGAAGGATTCCAGTCATCAAACACTATGGGTTCGGTTCGAGGCGGCTTGGATGCGGGACAGCTGCCTTCCGGGTTCCAGTCCCGCCCCCAATTACATCAGACGCACAAACGTGATTTTGCGTCAATTGGCCTTGTTAAGCCCGCCCTGCGGGCTTGCCGGCCAATTAAGAGGAAGCCAATATCAGATGACGTCAGTTGATGACACATCATCTGCCGGTTTTCTTAAAGTAGCCATGCACATTTTTTTGACAGCTGATTTCTCAGTGTTTGACAGCATTGAGGTGCTGCAAACACTGACAATCACTGTACAAAGGTGAGCTCTTGCACCCAGGTTCTCCAGTGTATCCTTCCTTGGGCTAGAACAGCTGGCAGCTGCAGGTGAGGTTACAGAAGCAATCTGATACTGGTGAGAGATTCTCCCAATGAGGTGGGACTACACATACAATTCAAAACTTATTACCTACACAAGTCTAAATGCATTAAAAATGATTTCCCCAACATTATCTTGCCTTTGAAACTCACCAGTGCACCATTAGAACCTTCACACCACTTCTGCAGCTGTCATCAATGCAGAAACATTACAATAGACCCACAGCATGCCACACTTACCTGGCGTGGTGTCCGGACGTTGGGAAGCCCACAGTAGAACTGTCAAAATTGCAAAAAGCCTCTTAACTGCCTGTTAACAACCTGTTAACAAGCAGTTAAGTGGCTATAATCCTCTTCCCGCCGCTAGGTGTTGTGTCCATGCACAAATCGGGGACCCGACACTTGGGAAGATTGATTGGAGGCGGGTTGACGGTGGGTTTCCGACCCGCTGTCAATCTTTGCGATTTTGCTGGATGTCCCGCCTCCAAACCCGCCCCCTGAGCGCCGACAAAATTCCGGCCCTTGTCTCCTGTCATCAAACACTAAACCCAATTGATTCAGGCTAATACTACTGATTACATTTATTCACAATGAGATGATTTATAGGAATAAAGACATGGGCAGCTACTGTACAGCACAAGTTCTATTTTATAATATGTGTAGTTACAGTGACTTTTTAAAGAAAATTGTTTTCTCCGCTTCTGGAAAACTCCTGAAATGACGGTCTCTTGTAATACATAAAATATGTTTACAAAGTTTATCCAAACTTTTATTGGTCACTGCCAGAACATCCATCTGTCACTGCTAGAACTGCTGAGCACAAATATTTTACTTCCATTGATATGGAAATGTAATTTCCTTAAAAATTGTCCTTGGCAGCCAACTTTGATTTTACATATTGTACACAATTGACAAAGTAGTAGATTAACAAATTGATAGATGGCTGTCTCAATCCAATTAAATAGCACACTAGAGGGGCCAGATTGACTGAGTCAGTTGTCCGCCATATTCCTGCCTCGAAAGCTGCTGGTGACTGACTACTGTCATTATTGTAAACACAATGTCCCAATCAAAGACAGCCTTTATCCAAATTGAGCATAGCATCCAGTGCTACAAGTGAAATAAATGGTTTCCAAGCAGCTACTTTAACTTTTAAAAGTGAATGGAATCCATTTTAGCAGAGTAATCCCAACAGAAATATGTAAACAGGAGTAGTCTAGCATGTAACCACAATGTCTTGTTCTGCTGCTAAGGAAGCTCAGGCTAAGGGCAGTGGAGAGAAACCGCGAGGGCGGGACCTATCACACGACAGGCTTGATTTTAGTGAGCTTGAGGCCAAGTTTCCTTGGGTACACAGTAAGGGGATGCATTGACAGTTGGGAGCAGGTCGGGGTGGTGTGATAGAGGTTAAGCTTCAGGTGGCAAAACAAAACTGACTCATTTCTGCTTGGAATTGGTGAATTTTGTGGGTATGTTGTATTCTTTGCATTTATTTTACATTTGTATATTGTATAATTTTTAATGTGACTAGATAGCTGAAAAGAATGGCCAGCAAAATTTTCAGAAATGTTTTGAGTACTTTGGCTCACTGCATTTCTTTTATTGATCCTCCTGACTGTTCATTCAAGATTGGTTTGTTTTCAAAAGTCCTTAATAGTTTCTCATTGGTAAATTTCTACACTTTGTTTGCTTTTGATTTGTACATTCCCTACCTATTGAATTAAATTACAACTGCGGAAAGAGACAGAGCCTGAAACAGCAAATGGCATGTTGGCCTTTATTGCAAGGGGGTTGGAGTACAAGAGTAAGGAAGTCTTACTACAATTGTACAGGGCTTTGGTGAGACCACATCTGGAGTACTGTGCACAGTTTTGGTCTCCTTATCTAAGGAAGGATATACTTGCCTTGGAGGCAGTCCAACAAAGGTTCACTAGATTGATTCCTGGGATGAGAGGATTGTCCTATGAGGAGATTGAATAGATTGGGCCTATACTCTGGCGTTTAGAAGAATGAGAGGTGATCTCATTGAAACCTACAAGATTCTGAGGGGGATTAACAGGATAGATGCTGAGAGATTGTTTCCCCTGGCTGGAGAGTCTAGAACTTGGGGGCATAGTCACAGGATAAGGGGTCGGCCTTTTAAGACTGAGATGAGGAGGAATTTCCTTACTCAGGGTTGTGAATCTTTGGAATTCTCTGCCCCAGAGGGCTGTGGATGCTGAGTCATTGAGTATATTCAAGGCTGAGATGGATAGATTTTTGGACTATATGGGAATCAGGCGGGAAAGTGGAGTTACAGTCGAAGATCAGCCATGATCTTATTGAATGGTGGAGCAGGCTCGAGGTGCTGAATGATTTAACAGTTTGGGGACAAGAATGTGCAAATAGAATTTAACAAAATATATAGCCGTGTGTGGCTTTTTCTTTTGAGATGGGGCGAAAAAGCATTCTTTAACTAGTGATTTGAGTGTGCGACACCTGCTACAAGTTAGTGTTAAAATTCGATCATCGACTGCTAACTCCATACCATGTCATCCTATTGAATTCAATGGGCTTTGTGCCTCAACGCCCATTGACACAAATAGCAGCTGTGGTATCACACTGCGTTTCTGACTTGTCATATTGTTTTCCAATTTTGAAATACACTGGTCTTGTACCACTGCATACCAAGTAATTATGCTAGATTTGAGTTGGACTGGCACTTTTTAAATTAGTGTTGTCTTTTTAACGTTTTGAGAAAGCAAACACTACTGCCCACCTCCTAACATTTATATAAAAAAAAGTTGCTGTCAGAGGAACTAAGCTCTCTGATTACAGGGAAGCATGCATGTGTAGAGTTATTTCCTGGTGGTGAAAACTTTACAAAGTTGGCCACACTTGCGAAAACAAGAACAAAATGATTTTGCATATGCAAATGTGTAATATACAAAGCCTATGATTATGCAGAAAAGGGAATCAACTAATGTATTAAAACTGCAACTTATGATTAATACTGTAATTCATGCCGTCTAATTTTTTAGGTTTTGTGACCTTAGTCTAAAAATTCAAAGCATTTTTGCTCCTTTTTCATTCACTAGTCTTAAATGTGGAATGTATATTTCAGGATGTTGCACTATTTTCAAGAAAGTCCCCTATTTTTCCCTGCGTACCTGTGCAGACCAAGTTCCATCTTTGGTCTGTGCGGAGTGATCTAATCAAAGTTGAGTCATTGGTGGGTGCTAAAATTGGCTTCTGTTACTGGGTTCCTACTCCCTACTGATATCCTAAATGGCTCTGCTGGATAATGTGTGTTTGCACATTGATGAGGATACATTGGGCTTAACTGCTGTGCCTCCAATGACCTATCAGCTCTTACTGCTAAGTCTTGCGTGTGAAGTATAGCTAGTTGAGTGAAGTCCAGAGGTGCCAGAACTCTTGCTTCGGACAGCAGGACAGAAAAATGGAAGGTGGCCAAAAAGGAGTGTGGGTAGAAGAGTGGGGGGTGGCGGTGGGAGGTGTACAAAGTTGCCCACATAGTAATGATTTGAAGAGAAATATTCAATTAAGAGCAAGATGACCAGAACATAGAAATGTATAATGTGTGTAACTACTTATGTAGATATATTTAGGTAAAGGAAATAAATTATGGTTGAAAATAGCCCAAATTTGAAAATATTGAAGAGTGAGCAATATAACTATGGATTCCACATTTGACCGGTGTCAGCTGATAAATTTAGGACAGTTCACAAGAATTAAGATATTAGACATGGTCTCTATTCTTCCCTCAGTCCCCCTTCTTTCCCTCCTCTCCCCACCCCCCCCCCCCCCCCCTCTCCCAAACAAAAATCAGAACATTAGTTTTTACTTATGTAAATTCATAATGCCCTGTTCTCTGGTGCAGGGAAAAATCATCATCCTGACTGCAATTAAATTCTAATCTCTCAGTCCTAGTCAATGAGCATCTTAATGCAATCTATTTGAAATACTTGTAGGCAGCCTTTATTATGCTGATTTTATTTAATAGTTGTGTCCACGGGGGTAATTCAGTTTTTGTTAAAGCCTTTGCATGACAAAAATAGGCAAGTACGTATAAAGTTTTAAAGATAATAAAGCACTGAAATACTTTTAAGAACAGGTAAATATTTTCTATGCTTCTATTTTCAAATGGAAAAATGTGAAGTCAGTTCAACATAGGGAAGACTCAAGACCTTGGCTACCATTGAACATGTGCACCTCTGACCTTTTTAATAATCTTGAGAAATAAGCCTGTTTCTTCATCATTGGATATTAATCTGCAGATGACAACACACTTCTATATTACACATCTGTCCAGGTTAATAAATTGTCACAACTCAAATTCTAGGATTTTTTAGTGAGAGGGAACTACTTTTTTTGACTTGGACTTGAACTTGCAAAGTTTAAGTTGGATTTTCCTTTTGAATGAAACGATTCCTGCCTCCATCAACTTCTTTGCTGTTGCAACTAAAGAGAATTTATAGGTCAAACAGTTTGGATGGGATAGTTTTTGCACAGTGTGTGCAGGAGGGTTTCCTGACACAATATGTGGATAGGCCGACAAGAGGTGGGGCCACGTTGGATTTGGTACTGGGTAATGAACCGGGCCAAGTGTTTGATTTGTATGTGGGAGAGCACTTTGGAGATAGTGACCACAATTCGGTAACTTTCACTATTGCAATGGAGAGGGATAGGGCCATACGGCAGGGCAGGGTTTATAATTGGGGGAGGGGTAATTATGATGCGATTAGGCAAGAATTAGGGAGTATAAGATGGGAACAGAAACTATCAGGGAAAGGCACAAACGAAAAGTGGAGCTTTTTCATGGAGCAATTACTGCGTGTCCTTGATAGGTATGTCCCTGTCAGGCAGGGAGGAAATGGCCGAGTGAGAGAACCATGGTTCACAAAAGAGGTTGAATGTCTAGTCAAGAGGAAAAAGGAAGCGTATGTAAGGATGAGAAAACAAGGTTCAGTTGGGTCGATTGAGGGGTACAAGGTAGCAAGGAATGAGCTAAAAAAAGAGCTTAGGAGAGCTAGGAGGGGGCATGAGAAGTCCTTGGCGGGTCGGATCAAGAAAAACCCCAAGGCTTTTTACTCTTATGTGAGAAATAAAAGAATGACCAGGGTGAGGGTAGGGCCGGTCAAGGACAGTAGTGGGAACTTGTGCATGGAGTCAGAAGAGATAGGAGAGGTGATGAATGAATACTTTTTGTCAGTGTTCACCGAGGAGAGGGGCCATGTTCTTGAGGATGAGAGTGTGATAAAGGTGGATAGGCTGGAGGTGGTAGATGTTCTGAGGGAAGATGTTTTAGCAATTTTGAAGAACCTGAGGGTCGATAAGTCCCCTGGGCCAGATGGGATATATCCTAGGATTCTTTGGGAGGCAAGGGAGGAGATTGCAGAGCCTCTGGCTTTGATCTTTGGGTCCTCACTGTCCACGGGGATGGTGCCAGAGGACTGGAGAGTGGCGAATGTTGTTCCTCTCTTCAAGAAAGGAAATAGGAATGACCCTGGTAATTATAGGCCGGTTAGTCTTACTTCGGTGGTTGGTAAGATAATGGAAAAGGTCCTGAGGGATAGGATTTATGACCATTTGGAAAGGGGCAACTTAATCAGGGATAGTCAACACGGATTTGTGAAGGGTAAGTCTTGCCTAACAAATTTGATTGAATTCTTTGAGGAGGTAACTAAGTGTGTAGATGAAGGTAGAGCAGTTGATGTCGTATACATGGATTTTAGTAAGGCGTTTGATAAGGTTCCCCATGGTCGTCTCATGAAGAAAGTAAGGAGTTGTGGGATAGAGGGAAATTTGGCCGATTGGATAAGTAACTGGCTATCTCATAGAAGGCAGAGGGTGGTGGTGGATGGAACATTTTCGGACTGGAGACCAGTTACCAGCGGTGTGCCACAGGGGTCGGTGCTGGGTCCTCTGCTGTTTGTGATTTTTATCAATGACTTGGAGGAGGGGACTGAAGGGTGGATCAGTAAATTTGCTGATGACACCAAGATTGGTGGAGTAGTGGATGAGGTGGAGGGCAGTTGTAGGCTGCAAAGAGACATTGATAGGATGCAGAGCTGGGCCGAAAAATGGCAGATGGAATTTAACCCTGATAAGTGCGAGGTGATTCATTTTGGTAGGGCAAATTTGAATAAGGATTACAGGGTCAACGGCAGGGTTCTGAGGAACGTGGAGGAGCAGAGGGATCTGGGGGTTCATATCCACAGATCTCTGAAGGCTGCCACTCAAGTGGATAGAGCAGTAAAGAAGGCCTATAGTGTGTTAGCGTTTATTAACAAGGGGTTTGAGTTTAAGAACCGTGAGGTTATGCTACAACTGTACAGGACCTTGGTGAGACCACATTTGGAATATTGTGTGCAGTTCTGGTCACCTCACTATAGGAAGGACGTGGAAGCATTGGAAAGAGTGCAAAGGAGATTTACCAGGATGCTGCCTGGTTTGGGGGGGAGGTCTTATGGCATGAACATATCAAACTGGGCCATGGTGCAGAGCATATAAATCTGCTCTTCTGTAGAACAAAGCAGCCTGGTGCCATAACACTACTAAAATAGAGAGTAGCCTGACTCCAACCAAGAGGTCCAATAACCTGCCCTTTGGTGGGCCCAGTGGCATCTACTCCGCATTGACCTCGAGATCTGCTCCCAATAGGTTTGGAATATTGACCGGTTCAGAAGATGTGCAACTCCTGTGGAGCTACTGGATTCCATCTGTGCATTCAGGCTGGTGTATAGTAGGTGAATAGAAGATCTTGAACAATCATGAAGACCACAAGCACATTTCTGTACACTGACTAGATCTAGTTGAAGTTTATTGTACACAAGTCTATACATTTTTGTGAATAAAATAGAGGAGAGAAAAGGAGAGACTGATTATGTGCATAATGAGAGCAATAGAATAGCATGACTACAGAGAGTGCAGGACAGAGTGGAGGCTAAGTACCAGACTGCTGCTCGGTATTATTAATCTTGAATTTTAAAACCTTTGTTTCCCTTAATTATATTTTTTGAAGAAATACTTCAAATAAATAACAAGTACTTATTCTGAAGTATCTTTTGGACCCAATTGCCCAGTTTCCAATCATAAGATTTCCCCAATACAAAAGCAAAATACTGCAGATGCTGGAAATCTTATATAAAAACAAAATGCTGGAATTACTCAGTAGGTCACGTAGCATCTGTGGAGAGAGAAACAGAGTTAACGTTTCAGGTCAATGACTGGCAGTTCTGATGAAAGGTCATCGACCTGAAAGGTTAACTCTGTTTCTCTCTCCACAGATGCAGCCTGACCACCTGAGTATTTCCAGCATTTTCTGTTTTTATATAAGATTTCCCCATCTGGACTTAACAAATAGTGGACTGTGGTCTGGAAGTGGATCGTGAAATAATTTTGATTGGATTGTACTGTGGTATAAGGCATGAGCATGGACCTATACTTGTGTGTATGGAACTAGTTGAGCAGAGGTCACTCAGATTTGTGACGTTTGTGTGGCAAAGTTTACAACAGATGCAAATGTAGAAAATAAAGATTGGTTTCTAATAATACAGGAAACTTTTGTTTATCCGGCACACAAATATCCGGAATTCTCGCTTAACCGGCAAAAATCATCCTCCGAAAACTCCTCTCAAATAACCGGCAATGTTGCCGAGTCGCAGTCGAATCTCCCGCGAACGCCGAGTACTCCGAAAACTCCTCTCAAATAACCGGCAATGTTGCCGATCCCGAGTCCGAGTCCGCGAACGCCGATTTAGTCAGTAGGGGTAGTTTTCAAAAGTACCCAAATACTGTATACTGCACATTTCTTGATTTATTTATTTTTCTTTGTTAAAAATAGCCTCGGTAGATATAACTCTCCGTTATCCGGTACTTTCGATAAACCGGCACCACGCCGGTCCCGTCGGTGCCGGTTAATAGAGTTTCCTGTATATAGAAAAGCCTTATTTTTATTTAACTGTCTCTTAAAACAAAAATATTACCTTTTACAAAGTACAAGTCCGATAGACTAGTGGGAGCAGCAATGCAAGTACAGGTTGTTGCATAGTTTATTTTGTGCTGGATTTGGAGGGTCGGAGTAACATCAGAAACATGTTGCAATGTGTTGTCGTGTCATATCATGTACCAAATAGCTATTGTCTTAACTTTGCTTTATTCATTTACTTAATTTGTTTTTACAAAATAAATATATATGCAACACCTACCCCACAACAAATGCAAACCTGGCTCAAGACTTGTTATGTGACTATCTCTGTTAAAATGGTGGCAGTAGGAAAGAAAGAGGGCGGAGGAGGGAAATAAATAAAACCAATAACAGAATCGAGAGTGTGAGGAGCAGAAGGAAAAGACGATAAGAAACTAGGAAACTGAAGAACATAAAAATAGGTGGAATTAAAAATTTCTTTTTAAACTGTTAAGGATGAGTTGGCATTAGGTTACTTCGGTTCACTTTAATCCAAAATCACATTTTAAAATGCCTATCTTTATTGAGGTAGAAGGATGTGTATTATTTGCTATATAAATGGTAGGAGGCTCCAATCAGTAATGTCAGTGAACTTTTGGTTTTGCTTAATTGCTGTTTTGAAGTTACTGCTACAATTGGCTGTAGCACCAGGGAGACCATAAATGTTAGAAAACAGATACTGGGAGCGTAATAGAGTGAAGTAGAGTAACCGATACATCTACAGAGTCAGAAGGAGGAGTTATGTTGATGCTATAAAAACCAGGATTGATTTCCATTTGGACATTGTTTAAATTAGTGAATGAGGTAATTGGATTTTATCTTGTATAATTGGGAACCTCTGCACCAAATTATATATTATAGATACTTATAGGCGTGACACTATTGTAATCAGTTTAAAATGTCTTTTGTGATTTTCTGAGACACATTTCTTTTGGTGTCTCGAGAGGATGGGGGTGGGTTGACTAAATTCACATCTGCTTTTCTGGAATGGATTTTGGTATTCATAGAAAATGTCTCTGCTGTTTATAGGGATTCCTCATGTCAGGCCAGATGGTTGTTTTTTCTCTTGTATGCAGGTTGACTGCTGCAACTGCAGTGGCTGTTCCATCGGGGAGAAATGTAATTAACAACTTGTTTACCTACTTACTGAGTGTTGTCCTACCTTGGTGTTCTGCTGCACGTGCAGGGAACTAGTAGACATGCCGGGAGCTGAAGGGGTGCTCTGAGATTCATCACAGTCGTATGGTTCGAAGTACTGAACAGAACTCTTGTTTTTTTTTAAATTATTTTGAAACTCATTCTTGTGAAGTATTGTAATCTAGCTAAATCTGTTGTTGCTCTTATTTCTGTTCAGTGAGTAATTTGATCCACAGTTTTTGAGCCTGTCGGCATGGTATTTGTCAAACAGCAGGAGTATACTGTATGCAGTGATCCTCTGGTTTCTCTTCAGATTGTGGAAATCTTTAGCCTTTTACTAAAGATTTCCATACCATTTCAACCTCATACCTCAAGGGTTCGGTCTGATTCGTGTTGCACAAGGTTACATTTTTAGTTCATAGGAAACCTATGCTTGCCTAATGAGGTTGACTTTTGTGGTTAAACACAACTAAAAGGTAGCAAGAGAGGCCCTAAATTCCAACAGGAATCATGCAGAGTTTGCACTCAACATTTTTAAAATTTGGCTTAAGTGCATTGGAGGTTTCATCATTTCTCCTCGAGCATTCAAGTTTCTGGTATTCAAAGCAGTTAATGATTTTGGTGCCTCAATTCTACATCATCATTTGACCTGGCAGTAGGTGTGGAAATCAGCAATCCGAGTATTCAATGTTAAACTTTTGAGTTAAATTTGCCAACATGCTCAATTATATTTTGAATCTGAAAAGAAGGTTCTTTGCTGGCAGGTTGAATTTGGAGTGAAACTAATATTTCTATAACCTATTTTGAGAGAATTTTATTTCGTCTTTCCAGCTACACTTAAGCTTCACTACAATAGATACACAAGCTGCTCATTCACAGTCAATGGACAGAAATCTAGGCCTTTGTCAACTATTCGGTGAATGAGTTTCCCCTTTCTATGATTGGTTAAGACAACCTTACTCCAAACTTAAAGCTTGCAGCTTTCTAAGCAATTCACAAGATTGTGAATAATATTTTACTAAAACTTTTGCTTTCCTGGATTTCTTAGGTATTTAAAACCTTTTCCAACACTTGTTAAAGATTCAGTATGTTGCAAAGGTGTGCTTAGTGTCTTATTGCTCTTCCTCTAGATTTCAATTTATTTCCATTCTTTACTCCTCACTTAACTCTAGTTGATGCATGTGATCCACATTGGGGAAACCACCAATACAAAACTCTTTTTCAAGCTGGTTTGACCATCTATTTTGCCAAACTTGATATGTTTAAGATATCTCAGGGTTTTATATACAACATCTTCACACCTTCAAATTCTATCTAAAATTCTCATACTTTTTTATTTCCACAGTTCAAGGGATTTGACCCCAACGAGTTATGTGTAGCTACCCTACTTTTTGAGGGTAGCAGAGAAAAGGTTCTTCAACAGGAAAAGCATGTCTATGATATTGCTGCTAAAGTTGGGTAAGACTTCAAAAAAAATAAACCTAGACCACATAGTTTCCAAGATGTTTTTTCCTGGTTCCAATTACATGCACTACAGATACATATCCCTACTAGCAAGACATTAAGGTTCTATAATAAATTCTATAATCATTAGCTTACAATGTAAGGTGGAAGTCATTGTATATGAGCTATAGATGGAGAATAAAATCCAAAGCTATTAAAGCCATCTATAACCACTTTAGGAAATTGTGCAATGGCTTTTTTAACCATCTTGATCCTGCATGATTTAATTTTTGCTGTACAATGGGCACGGTTGCTACTCAGTCTGTCCTTCAATTTATTCTGGGTAGATGGAGATGAGTTTCTACAGAATATTTGTAAGTTAATAAATGAGAATGAGGGGTGGATGAGTGTGTGTCTTTAAATGTAAAAGCAAGAAATGAAATCCTCATTCTGTTCAGTAATGTCGTGTGATCTATCTCCCAATGATTGTGCATCAACCAGCACCGAGTTTTCTATTTAAAAAAAAAAGTCTTGCAGTGGTTGTATTGCCAGCTCACAAATGTCAAGTGTTGAAAAACGGAGCCCCATGCATGTGTTGAACTGCAAAAAGAGTGCTGAATACTGGCTCCCAATTCAGGTAAAAAGTATACATCATTGAATAAACTTGTTGATTTCTGTAAACTGTTGCCTTGTCTCTATTAAGATGAATGTTTTTGATTACAGGGGCCTGGCAGCTGGAGAAGATAACGGACAACGGGGCTATATGCTAACATTTGTTATTGCTTACATTCGGGTATGTTGCTTATAGATATATTAAGTTTCCTTTCTTATTTTAATATAGTAATTTTGCTGTATTTTCCTCTTGCACAGTAAAAAGTTTTGAAGATGAATTTGGGGGAAAATTGAAGATTTAACCAGTTGAAAGTTCTAAACCTGTTGGAGATATTCAATACAGAACCATTACTAACATTTTTGCATTAACATGCTGCTAGACAGCACTTTGTTATAGTGCCAGTTAAGTTTAAAACGAATTCTCTCTTGATTTTATTCAAATTCCTTTCACAGCTCTTTAACCACCATCCATATTCAACACGATGAGGAAGTTTAAGCTCCTGTTGTGACTTGAAGCTAATTATTCATCGTTAATCTGGGATGGGAGGGTGGTCATTTCTGTTTCAGTGTGAACAGATTGGTAGTTTTTTTTTTCTATTAGTTCCTGAGATGTGGGTGTTGCTGGCAAGGCCAGCATTTATTGCCCATCCCTAATTGCCCTTGAGAAGGTGGCGGTGAACCGCTGCAGTCCCTGTGGTGAAGGTACTCCCACAGTGCTGTTAGTGAGGGAGTTCCAGGATTTTGACCCAGCGACGATGAAGGAATGGCGATATATTTCCAAGTCAGGATGGTGTGTAATTTGGAGGGGAACTTGCAGGTGATGGTGCTCCCGTGCACCTGCTGCCCTTGTCCTTCTAGGTGGGAGGGGTTGTGGGTTTGGGAGGTGCTGCCGAAGAAGCCTTGGCAAATTGCTGCAGTGCATCTTGTAGATGGGACACACTGCAGCCACAGTGCGCTGGTGGTGGAGGGAGTGACTGTTTAATCTAGGACATTAGCTGAAAGGTATGATTCTGAGAGTATGACTGTCAGGCTGTTGCTTGACTAGTCTGTGGGACAGCTATCCCAATTTTGGCACAAGTCCCCAGATGTTAGTGAGGAGGATTTTGCAGGGTCGACTGGGCTGGGTGTGCCGTTGTCGTGTTCGAAGCCAGTGCCGAGGTCGATGCCAGGTGGTCCGTCCAGTTTTTTAATTCTTTCGTAGTGGTTTGTTACAACTGAGTGGCTTGCTAGGCATATTCAGAGGGGAGTTAAGAGTCAATCACTTGGCTGTGTGTCTGGAGTCACCTATAGGCCAGACCAGATAAAGACAGCAGATTTCCTTCCCTAAAGAACATTAGTGAATTAGGATGCCCCACCTAGTGCAAAGACCGAGAACTGCTAAAACTGAATTTGTTGATTACTGTTTGGAGTACTGATAATTATAGAAAAACAAACCCCACTATTGCTATAGTTGATAGTAGCAAATTAAACAGCATGGCTCATATTCTGAATGGGAAACATTTCTTCTTGATATTTTAGAGAAATGTTACTGTTTAGTGGTATAAGAAACACTATTTCTAACATTATACTGTATGTTCCTTAGGACTTGGGCATGGACTATTACATCATAGGAGAATCATTTGAAACCTCTGCTCCGTGGGACCGGTAAAGAATTCTTGTAAACAATTCTTAGTTAAAGGCATTTTTATTCTGCTCTATAGCATTTATATCTTGATGAAACAGTTAATGTTCATTATAATAATTTCTAGCTTGTGCAGTTCTGCCTAAAGAAAAACATTGTTCATTTTTAAAACTTGCAGCTGCACAGTCATATTTTCATGATGCATACCGTTAGAGGAGGTCCAAATGAGCATTCCTGCATTGGCCATGATGATGGTCACTGGAATAAGCCCAATCCTAATTTAGAATTCTGATATTCTGATAGTGGACAGTCCCTCTATGAATAGGACATTAGGAACAATATCTGCAGTTGTTGCGTACTCTTTTATAGATAATCGCACATAACCCAAACTTAATGTAGAATTTCAATGGGAGTAATTAAGATTATAGGTGCTCAATGTGCCTATCCCTATCCTAAGATCCATTCCATGCAGGATCTTCATTACCATGACATTCACTCTATACTTTAGCTACTTTTGGTGTGGCAAGCTCTGAGTTGGAGGAGAAATTTGGGTCATCAGTCAGCATAAGGGTTAAGTAAAACATCAGTTCTTGAAGTGATGCAATTAGGCTTCAACCCATTGGTGGTTATTACGCAATCACAATTTTAACGGTAGCTAATTTTTCAAAATTAGCTGTTCATGACTTCTCACCTGCCCCACATCCCAGAGAGGAGTATGCTGTAACTGGCAGAAGGTGAGCTTTTCTGAGTTGCCAGTGCCAACAGTATTTTATGCAATAAATTGTAAACGACTTAGTTCCCCAAGCACCAATTGTAAGACCATATTCAGAAACCCATCTATCAAATGCAATTGTCAAGGGTTGGTAAATTTAGACAAATATATAGATGCTAAATGCAAATTATCCAATTACTATCTATTTTTAGTGTGCTGGTGCACTTTGTTTTACCAAAAATATACATTTGAAAAATGTTAACTTTCATGTACCAAATTTCTCACCCCTTCCCCTCTCGACATTCTAGTTTTAGCTGGTGCCACCAGAAGACACTATTTGTATTTTTTGCATTTGCTGTAGCTTTTGTTTTTCTTTAGACCTATATTTATAGAAATATTACTAGTTTCAGTCTGGCTCAGTTGCTAGCATTCTTGCCTTGGTTCCAGAAGGGTTTGGGTTTAAACCTTACTACGGACTTGAACGCACAATGTGGGCTGACACTTCAGTGCAGTACTGAAGGTAGTCTTTCAGATGAGACATTATTGCTGGCTCAGGTGGACATAAAATCCTGTGACACTAAGGAGAGCAGGGATCTCTCTCTCTCTCTCTCTCTCTCTCTCTCTCTCCTGGCCAACATTCTTCCCTGAACCAACAATGTTTATATTTTTTAACAACCCACAAATCTGCCATTTGTGGACCCTTGCAGTGTGCAAATTAGTTGTTGCGCTTGCCTACATAACAGTGACTGCACTTTGGGACATCCTGAGAATGTGGTACAGTGTTATATAAATGGAAGTTCGTCTTTCTTTACTGAAGGATTTCTCAGAAAACACATCCATTCTTTAAATTTAATTAGTTCTTTTTTTAATTTAAAGGAATTTTTTCCCACAGCACTAACTTTTGTCACTTGACCTCTTATAGTCAAAACATATTGATTATGGTACTATATGTAGGTCTTGAGGCACATGGTCTCTCAAAGACACATGCCAATTGTAATTTGGCAGACTTTCTCATGATCTGGAGAATGTCTTAATTTTAATAATAGAAATCCTGTCCTTAAAACTGAATTGTCTACCTCTATCAGTATCTCTAAAAATTCTTCGGTTTTTATCTAGCAATTGCATTCACATTTTTACAATTACTTCTTTATAATAAAATTGGAAAATTGCATTGGGGAAAGAAGTGAAAATGTATGTGGTATAAAAGCATTATCATCTATAATATATTTAAGATCTTACATCTGCGTGCATTTCCTGTCTACAAAACCTTACCTTCCATTGTCAATTTTTTGTAAAACTTCTTTGTCAGACTTTTCCATTATAAAATCCAGCGTCACATTTATAATGGAAACTACTGAAGTAAACTTCTTGTACTGTAATACAGGCTCTTGCCAGTAGTGGTACTATAGTGACTCAGTTTGCATCTCCTAGCTTCTTGGCTGGAGCTGTGCAAACTCCTGTGCTCCAACTAACTCTGCTTCCAAAATTGCAGTGTGTTTTGCTATTAACTATAAATATAAAATCAAAGTATTATATAAAAATAAGGCAAAATATAACTTTAAAGTTGGAACTGAATTATGCCTGCATGCCCTAGTCCAATTATCCCCTGCTCTTTCACCCTGCTACACCTGAAGACTACACTTAATCTTGACTCCGTGTACAGTGTCACAGGGAATCAACTAGTATATCTTAGTTGTTCAGCATTACTCAACCAATTATGTGGACGGTTCAACAGTGGTTAATATAAGTTAACAGATGTGGTATATGCTGCTGAATTGCTTGAATACAACAGAAATGTACATGGTACAACATTTTAAAGTCTGTTATTTAAAAAGCACTCATTGCTGGTATTTTTACTCTTGGTATTGCAAAAGAATTAGTTCAGAAAGGCAGTTTCTAAATGGCCTTTTACCAGCATGCGTTAAGCAAACAAACTATTTCGACCTGTAAATAGGCCCAACAGTTTACTCTAAATATGTATTTTTAGGGTGCTTGACCTCTGCAGGAATGTGAAGGAGAAACTTGTAAGAGAATGTAAAGAAAAAGGTGTTCAGTTTCCCCCTCTTGCTACATGCAGGTAAGTAATTTTTTAAATCTGAGACTCAATGTTCAGTTCTTGTGATTTGCAACCTCTAGGGTATCCAGGTCTGCTTTTTACACTTATCCCCTGCCCATGTAAATGCATAATCGGCTATCCTGTCCTTTCTTGGGACTAACCAGCTGGGCCAACAGTTTCCCATTTGACCTTGCCGAACAAAACACATTGAAATGCAACACTTAATCCTTTGGAATATATTTCCCAAGCAGCTATTGGGCAGCCAACTAGGCAAGATAGATTTGATCATTTAGCCTCTGCGACTAACTTTAGCACTGAGTTAGAGACGGTTTTCAGTGTTGTTAGTCAAACTTAATTCTGAACAGACATTTGTAGTAGTAATTGCTATAATATGGTTTATCTTTTCCTTGCATTGAGAAGCTGTTTTTGGAATAAGCAAAAATTTATTTGGATGCATTTATTTTTGTTAAGCTATACAATAAATAACTGGAGCACTCCATAAGTACATTTAATTCACAGTTACAAAATATAATCAGCCATCAGACCTTCCCTGATATCTGTGGAAGTTCCATACCAAGTGGAAAACAGCATTGCTGGCCTGAATAAGCGTGTTGAGTGCTCTGCCTACTTTTGGACAGAATAAAATGACTACCTGCACCTCCAGGGTGGTTAATTTTGCTTTACTCCTATTGCCTCCAGGGGTGACTGGGGAGAACCACATCTTGAGGTGAGTTCAGATTCCTCTGGAGGCAGTAATGCTGCCCTTTAACTTTTATAGTACTGTTGCTGTGGAACAGTGCTGTAAGGTAAATGCAGCCTCACTGCAACTTTTTAGAAATTGCTAACATGGTACCAACAGTAACCTATGCAATACTGTAAGAGGTGGAGTCAGTCATGAGATGTAAATTATCGCATCAATTTCTGATCATAGCAACAAGCTTCACAGGTGACAACCGAACACCAAGCAGTGATGGGAGAAAGGTTGTTTTTGAGAGACTTTTAAAGCAGAGAAGAGGTGAAGGAATTTGGGGAAAGCATTTGAGTGTGAGTGACTGAAAGTTCTGAGACTGTAGGGTGGAGTAAGGTGATGGGGGATACAAAGGAAGCCAGAGCTAGAAGAGTGGAAGACATGCTGGCACATGACGCTAGAAGAGGTTGCAAAGGTAACAAGGGGCAAGACCACAGAGGGACTTGTAGATGAGGCAATGGGGGACCCAATTAAGCTTCGCTAGGACAAGGGTGATGAAAGATCAGGAATTAGTGTTGGATAGAATGTGGGCTGTTGAGCTTTGGATGAGTTACAGTTTTTGAAGGGTGGAAATTCATAGGCCTGAGTAGAGAATTGGCGTAATCAAGCTTGAGGTGACTGAGGGTTTCATTGGCAATGCGAGTAAGGCCTGAGGTGCAAGTAGGCGGTCTTGGTGGCTAGAATGTGGAGTGTTGAAGCTTAGCTTGGTCAAACCATCAGTTTCAGTCCGAACAAGCAGCCAGGGAGGGAGATGGAATCGGGATCTCGGGTGCAGTTTTTGTCGGGGGGCAAAACCAGGTGGCTTCAGTCTTGTTGACTTGCATTGATGAAAGTTCTTTGTTTTTCTAACATCTTGAATAAACGTCAGGCAGCACGATCGTGCCAGTGGAGTCAGGAATGGTAATGGAGAGGTAGAGTTTGTTATCAGCATAAGGGTGAGAGCTGACCGATGCCTTCATCAAGGAATAGTATATCGATGAGGAAAAGAATGAGGTCAATAATGTTACAAAATTGCCCTTTTATTATTTTCCCAATATCCACCCCTTCCATCACTGTCACGCTGTGGCTGCAGTTTGTATTGACGAAAGGATGCACGGCAACAATTCAAGCTTACGTTGACAGTCCCTCCCAGCCCCGCAACCTCTACCACAGAAGGACACACCAATCCTGACTTTGACATATATTGTCATTCCTTCATTGTCACTGGGGCAAAATCCTGAAATTTCCTACCTAAGGAAATCATAGCACCATCATCACACAAGTTAGAATGGTTCAAGAAGGTCCATTATTACCTCAGGACAATGAGAGATGGGCAATAAATGTGGCTTTGCTCGCGTTGCCCATGTCTGTGCGCAATCTTTTAAAAATGATCTATCTCACTTGGGTATGTGCCACCAGAATGAATCTGCTGCTATCAGAAGACAATTGATCAGTTTCACCACTCTTATTTTTTGGCCTGTTGGGTATTGTTTTTGGTGCCGACTCAATAGTTTTTCTAAGCTTTGTTGATTTAGCTCTAAATTGGTCAGCTCCAGCAAGGCCAGTCCTGTAACCATTCACAACATAAACCTCCTCTAAGACCGTGACTGTGTTGAGAGCCAAATTCCAGGGTTAGGTGGAAAAGGTTTTAATAACTATAACAGTTGACAAAATCCAGGATAACGCGAGCAATGACACCAAGTCAGCTCGCAAGTCATCTTCCCACTCCTAGATCTGTATGTTTTCCATGTTCTTCAATTTGGATTTCTACATTATACATGTCATTAATCATTTTGTACATGATATTGTACATTATAATGGTCCAAGTTCTTTTAAAATCATTAAGTTAATTGAGCTCTGCTTCCCAAACTACTTGAGTCAACTAGCTCCCTCTAGTGTCTCTCTTTTGAGGATAACTATGAAATCCCTCTTTTTTAAAAAAAAAGGAAAATGTAGGAAATACACAGGTCAGTTAGCATCTGTAAAAATAAGACAGATAATGACTTTTCAGGGTCATAAATTGTCTTTTCTCTTTACAGATGGTGACTAACCTGTTTATTTCCAGCACTTTTTGTTTTCATTTGATTTTTCCTTTTATTTCCTTCCTATTTTCTCTCCTGACTACCTGCTGTGGCCCAGGGACAAGACACCCTCTGCTTCACACCCCCAGGAGGCAGCTCCCAAAAGAATCATGACCGAGTTTAAGAACTCAACTGAGTTTGTAGGAAAGAAAGGAAAGATGCAATCTGAATCCATTTCTGTGGTGTCTAGCCACCTCTGATCCAAAAACTGAAGTGTAATTTATAAGCTGTAGGAGAAGTCACATAATTGCTCAACTTGCAACTTTTCCAGCTTGATTTGGCTATAGTGTGTGGAGGATACGTATTTAGAGATTTTAACATCCTACCTCTCCATTCCACCATTGGTCACACAGCCATTGTCCACCATGGCCTTACAATCTGGAACTCATTTTCCTAAACCACTTTTGCTCTGTTAAAGGTGATATGCATGTTGTTGTAATAGGACCTTCTACAAGTATTGGCTGGACACAGATTTCAATCAATGTATTAAATGTAAGAACAGTATTGAGCAAATTATTTGTGTGTCCAACATAACTACTTTGTTTCTCTTCCAGAGTTACCCAAACTTATGATGCCGGAGCTTGTATCTATTTCTACTTTGCTTTTAATTACAGGGGTATAAGTGACCCAATTACTGTGTTTGAGCAAATTGAGGTAATGTTGTCCAAGTACTCTTGCACCCCCTGCCCCCTTTCTCATTTCTGGACTGTTAAGTGTAATGTAAAAAATCAACTTTTTGTTTGAACATGGTTTGAGTTATTTATGAAGTTTTATTAATTTGCAGAATGAGAGCGGTAATATGGTGACCGGTTTCTATTTTGTGCAGCTGATCAATGTCTTTTTTCTGAACTCCCCTCTGAAACAAATCTGATAACCTGCATGCATGTTTATAAACAGGTGTGATGTTCTGCAGGCCATGAAGTTCTCCATGTCAAGTTGAAGTTTTGTTGTTGACCTACAATCTAATTGTTGAAACAAACTTGAGTCCAGATAACCATCTTGGCATATGCTAGTATTGAGCTGTTAAAATGTTCTGCTTTCCTATTCCAGATGAACTCTGGAGAAGGAAACAAACTCCCCCCCCGCCCCCCAAAGAATTTTTTTTTAGAAACTTCTGCAATATTGAGGTACATGACTAGAACCAGGAAATTGGCCAAGGGACCTCACTCGGTCTCCATGAGTGCCACTGCTGCTCAAGTTATAGTAAGGTCATAGTGGGTGTGGCTCTGATGTTTCATCTGTCGGGAGAGGGCTTTCCTAGGCAGTTCATGCCAAATTTAGACACCTTTTGAGAAATACTCTAATTTTTCTGGTAAAGTATCTTGGTGAACCGATGGGCTTTAAATCGGGCTGAACAGCATTAAAAATGGAAAATGCTGGAATTACACAGCAGGTCCATCAGCATCCGTGAAGATTAGTTTCAGTTGTAAATTAGAACCCATGAAAAGGTGACTTGCCTTCTCTCTTTACACATGGTGATGGACCTGCTGTGCATTTCAAGAATTTTATGTTTTTATTTGATTTCAAGCATTTACATTTTTTCTTTTTATCTGAAGAATATTAAGTTTTTCCTCCTCCCTATGGGGAACTCCTAGCCTGGATATTCTACCTCCCCCGACACCATATTTGAGATCAGAAACGCTCCATATGAGAATCAATACACACACCCCTGTCACCACTACAGCCCAGTACTTTGCTACACCTATCCACTGCAGGTCACAGTAAAGGATTGGTAGGGAATGGAAAGAAACCAGCAATGTAATATTTAATACGATAGCAAAATACTGCGGATGCTGGAAATCCGAAATAACAACAGAAAACGCTGGAAAAACTCAGCAGGCGAGGCAACATCCGTGGAGAGAGAAACAGAGTTAACGTTTCATGTCGAAACCCTTCGTCGGAACTGAGAGAGCAAGAAATAAACAGATAAAAATTTGTGTTCTTTTATTCCTCCCCCCAGCCTCCCCCTTGCATTTTTATCTGTTTATTTCTTGCTCTCTCAGTTCCGACGAAGGGTTTCGACCTGAAACGTTAACTCTGTTTCTCTCTCCACGGATGTTGCCTCGCCTGCTGAGTTTTTCGAATGTAATATTTAAGCTTGGAGTAAGTTTACATAGTTACATTCTCAAAAGTTTGTCCAAAGTTTTACCTGACACACACAGTCATGGCAATTTTAAGAACTTTTAAACTCTTCCTTTGTTCCATTCTATGCCATTTGCTTCAATTTTGTAAAATTTAACCCATTGAAATGAGTGGAGTATTTTGGTAGAATGTGGCTGTTCTTCCCCAAAAAATTGGCTTTCAATTGAGTTGATTTTAAGTTCAGTTTCAGACAAAGAATGGCAAGTTGTATATCATCCTGTTCCCTTCCACTCCACGCTCTCTACACTTACCTGTGGCTAACATTCAAACTCTTAATGGATATTGAAAACAAACCAATTTGATATTGTATACAATCTTAAAGCTGGCAATAATATTGTTCCATCACACTTACTTACAATTGTACAATAGATTCAAATTAGATTTGTTGTGATGTGTAACTTGCTATGTCTCATTGAGCAGTTACATGATCAACTCAATTTTACATGGCCAGTTCCATAAATCCCTCTAAGCATTATATAATCTTGGATCAAAATAATTTCTAGGCATTTTCCTTGCCCATTCCTGTCCCAGGAGGGAAAAAAACTGCTCAACCCAATGACAGTCATATTATTTTTCAATATTTTCTATTTTTGGGAATTAAAATATTTTTGAAACTCCCAAGGATACCCAAATGTTAATAGAAAACAGTGGATTTCACATTATTGGCCATAACTAATAAAATGTGCAGAAAAAACTTGCAGGATAGTAGTATAATAGGCTTGATTCTACACAATCAAACATGCCTTGTGGGGTATGTGTTGATGAATATATTTAACTAACAGTTTTAATTCTTTGTATTAAATTAGGCTTCAGCCAGAGAAGAAATACTTGACAATGGAGGAAGTCTTTCTCACCATCATGGAGGTGAGTACACTTTTTCATGTTGTGCCATTTTATCTTCTCTTCCCTCCCCAGACTTGTACTACAATACATACCATTTCATAGGTTTCTGATGCTTCACTCAAGTGGCTATTCTCCCAATGTGAGCATAGACAGTGATGCCAGGAGTCTATTTTATCATGGGGTGGCACCTTGATTAATTTATTCACCCTCTCCACTCAGCTGTAGTCAATTGCAGCACCCTACTAGCTGAGGCCAGCTAACTTTGCAAGTTTGATCCTTGATCTGTGCCAAGTTAACTACATTACACCATACATTTTCACACTGCAAACAGTCTTTTTGAAATGTAATATTTTGACAATTGTTTCTTTTTGGCCCTCAAGATGGCAAGCACAAAAATAGGGACGATCCAATAACTTTAGGAAGGACATGAAGGCTTTGGAGAGAGTACAGAAGAGATTTACTAGAATGGTTCCAGGGATAAGGATTACAGTTACGTGGATAGACTGGAGAATCTAGGGTTGTTCTTCTTAGAGCAGAGAAAGCTAAGAGGAGATTTGATAGAGGTGTTTAAAATCATGAAAAGTTTAGATAGAGTAAATAAAGAGAAACTGTTTCCAATGGCTGAAGGGTCAATAACCAGAGGATACAGATTGAAGGTGATTGGCAAAAGAACCAGAGACGACATGAGGGAAAAACTTTTTTAAGCAACGACTGGTTAGGATTTGGCATGCACTGTACGATAAGGTGGTGGATACAGATTCAATGGTAGCCTTCAAAAAGGAATTGGATAAATACTTGAAGGAGAATAAATTGCAGAGATATGGGGATAGAGTAGACGAGTAGGACTAACTGGATTGCTCTTTGAAAGAGGCGGCGCAGACTCGATGGGCTGAATGGCCGCCTTCTGTGCTGTACTGTTCTATAATTCTAGCCTATAGGCCAGTGAGCCTAACATCCATTGTACATAAAGTATTAAAATGCACCCTGAAAGAGGGTTAATGAAACCTAAATGGCTATAGTATGAAGGAGCCAGCATGGATTTATGGGAGGAAGGTCTTGCCTAACAAGTTTGTTGGAGATCTTCAAAGAAATGACAGACCTTGTTGACAGTGGGTGTAATATATTTAGGTTTAAGCAAGGCTTTTGTGGATGTAATATATTTAGGTTTTAGCGTGGCTTTTGATACTGTGCCACACAAGCAATTAGTCCACAAGGTAGGAAGGTACAAAATAAGAGACTGGCTTCTGGGATGGATTGAAAATCCGCTAAATCAGAGAATATCGGCTAAATTAGTTTGTGGATGGAGCTGCATCGACATGGCAATGGGTTACTAGTGGGCTACCACATTGATCAGTGCTGGGGTACCACTATTTGTAGTGTATATAAATGACTTGACTTGAAGCTGATGACTGAAAGAAATCTGTATAATTTTGCAGATTATACCAAATTGTGGGAGATAGTGTTTGCGTAATGGGAGCAGACAAACTGAATACAAAGGGATTTGAGTTGACTGGGAAGGTCGGCTAATGAATGGTAAATTGCATTTAATGTAAGCAACTGCAATTTATTGAGGAAGGGAAATAAATGGAGTTTAAACTGAATAGCTGTAGACTACAGGAAACCACTCGAGCCGAATCTGGGGATATTGGTAGGTGGCTCACTGAAACCAGCAGTGTAGTAAGAAAAGCTGACTATACCTTGGGATGAATAGCCTGCGATATAGAGCACTAATCCCAGGAAATTATAGGTCTGCATGAGGCACTGGTATATTGGTGCAATGTGTACAATTCTGGTTGCTATACTACAGTAAGGATATCCATGACCTAGACCTGCTGATACTTCGCTTAAGGCATCTGAGCTATGAGAAGTTGAGGTTGGGATTGTTTACTCTGGAGAAGAGAAGGGGAGATATTATTCAAGTATTAAAAATGCTCAAGGGAATAGATCAATTTAACTCATGACTATATGTTAATGCACTCCGATCCAGGGGACTCATCTTGAGGTTTTTAAAGGTGGAGAGAGGGAGGTTGGAGAGATTTAGAGAGTTCCAGAGAGTAGGACTGAAGTGGCTGAAAGGGCTGCCACCAATGGTGGAGCAAAGGGCATGACTGCAATGCTGTAGTTGGAGGAATGAAGCATTCGGGATGGATATAGGGCTGAGGTAGATTGCAGAAACAAGGTAGGCAAAGGTCAATAATGGATTTTAAATGCAATCATAGAATAGTACAGCACAGAAGGAGGCCATTTGGCCCGTCGAGTCTGCGCCGGCTCTTTCAAAGAGCAATCCAATTAGTCCCACTCACTCGCTCTTTCCCCATATCCTTGCAATTTTTTCTCCTTCAAGTATATATCCAATCCCTTTTGAAAGCTACTATTGACTCTGTATCCACCACCCTTTCAGGCAGTGCATTCCAAATCCTAACCACTCATTGCGTAAAAAAAGTTTTTCCTCATGGCCCTCTTGTTATCGACCCTTCAGCCATTGGAAACAGTTACTCTAACTAAATCCTTCCTAATTTTAAACACTTCTATAAAATCTCTTCTTCGCCTTCTCCGCTCCAAGGAGAACAACCCCAGCTTCTCTAGTCTATCCGCGTAACTATAATCCCTCATCCCTGGGACCATTCTAGTAAATCTCTTCTGTACCCTCTCCAAAGCCTTCACGTCCTTCCTAAAGTGTGGTGTCCAATTCTGGGCACCACAATACTCCAGCTGGGGCCGAATTAGTGTTTTATATACGTTTAGCATAACTTCCTGGCTTTTGTACTCTATGGGGGAGAAATTGCGTATCGCCTCGTTTGGGGGCGGTAACAACTGGGAGGTGGGACATTTTGTGCCAGGCGCGGAAGTTCCGCCCCGCTCACTAAATCCGGGTTACCGCCCCCGGAAGGAAGTGGAGCACTAAATCAAGCACTCCACCTCCTTCCTGGGGCGGGAGCGGGGTACACAGCTCAGCAGCACTACACACTGGGCCGCGTACGAGGGGCTCTTCCCTCAATTAAAGGGAAGGGCACATGCAGCATACTCTGCCAAAGAAGAAGCCGCCTACCTGGACCAGCGGGGAGCGGGGGTGCCATGCAATCAGCCCGGCACTCAAGCAGAGTGCTGGGCTGAGCAATCACGACAAGCAATCGCGACACTGAACCCGCCAACAAACCGCGACTGGAGTGGCAACGAAACGGCACATTTTCTTCACAGCAGCTGGCCACCTCCCCTTTAATTTTTGCCCCGGTAGCGGGCGATAGCCAATTTAGGGTCTGGGACGATGCGCCCGGAGATGACATGATCTCTGGGCGCAGGGGATCAGGGTGCAATGCTGTAGCGCCGCCGCTATACTCTCGCCGAATATGGCAGGAGTCGTTAGCGGCGCCGCGCCCGGTCGCAAAGTTGCTTGTGCCCTGTTCGCGCCCCCAGGCGCACAAATGACCCGAATTTCTCCCCCATGTCTCTATTTATAAAGCCCAGGATCCGATATGCTTTATTAATTGCTTTATTAACCTGTCCTGCCACCTTCAAGGATTTGTGCATAAGCACCCCCAGGTCTCTCTCTTCTTGCACCCCCTTTAAAATTGTACTATTCAGTGTGTATGGTCTCCCCTCATTCTTCCTACCAAAATGTATCACCTCACTTCTGTGCATTGAATTTCATCTGCCATGTGGCCGCCCATTCCACCAGCCTGTCTATGTCCTCCTTGAAGTCTATCTTCCTCACTGTTTACTACACTTCCAAGTTTCGTGTCATCTGCAAATTTTGAAATTGTGCCCTGTACCCCCAAGTCCAAGTCATTAATGTGTGGAGCCAGTGCAGGGCAGTGAGAACAGGGGTGATGTGCGAGCGGAGCATTGTGTGTGGGGGACAGGATACGTGCAGCAGAGTTTTTGACAATTTTGAGTTTATGGAGGGTCGAAAAAGGGAGGCCAGCAAAGGAGTGTGTTGAACTAGTTAAGTCTGTAGGTGACTAAGTCATGGATAAGAATTTCAGTGCTGGAGAGCTGAGGTAGATATAGAGACGGGCAATGTTGCAGAGGTGAAAGTAAGTGGTTGTGGTACTTAAAGTGCAGCTCGGTCAAACAGTGTTGAAATTATGGACGGACTGGTTCAGCCAGTAGTGGGCAAGGGGCTGGAGTCAGTGGCAAGTTATTGGCGTTTGTAGCAGGGATCAAAGATAGTGGGCTCAAGCTTAGAAAAAGAAAGGTACACAGACAGTTCAGATTTTCTTAGTTTACATTGAGGATGGTGAATATTTGGAAAAATGGGAGAATTTAATAGGTGTTTAAGGAGTGGGCGATTTGAGGGTTATTAATTTTTGGGACCAGCCAGCTGGACCCGACGTCTTTTTCAGTGATGTGCTTTCCTATGTAAAATGTAATGCTTTTGTCCACATAAGCATCTGTAGAAACTCGCCATTACGGTTTGTTTTAAATGTCCAGGTGAGTGCTATAACAATTAAGAGGGAATTTTTTCTTGGAAGCTTCAAATGTAACATTTCCAATGGGAACAGTATTCTATCTTACATGTAATGTTTTAAAAGTACTATATCTTGGGAATCAAAGAGCAATTTGATTGGAAAAGGAAAAGTATTAGGCTTAACAATCTATGGATAGTAATACTTGAAATCTTACTGAACAGAAAGATGCAAACTTTGTACAGTTAGCAAGCTGGCTTAATAGTTTGATTTGTTATGATGGGATCAGATTTAGGTAAGGCCGACTTCAACGGGATGAGGCAGAGACTGTCCAAAGTAAACTGGGCAAATCTGTTAATGGGTAAAACGACAGACGATCAGTGGGAGATGTTTAAAAAGAATTTAACGTGATTAAGAACCAGTTTATACCCCTGAGGGGCAAGAGCTCTACTTGCCAAAAAAAACAGCCATGGACAACTAAAGAGGTGAGGGACAGCATAAAACTAAAGGAAAGGGCATACAAAAATGCAAAAAATAGCACAGATCTTGGCGAATGGGAAAGATACAAAGAACAGCAAAGGGTCACAAAACAGATAGTAAGAGCTACAAAAAGGGAGTATGAAAGGAAACTTGCAAGGGATATCAAAATCAATACAAAGAATTTTTATAGTTACATTAGGAAAAAGAGGGTGGTCAGGAGCAATGTTGTCCCCTTAAAAACTGAAAGTGGTGATATTGTCAATGACCACGGGGAAATGGCAGACATGTTGAATAATTACTTTGCATCAGTATTTACAGTAGAAGAGGGTAGCATGCTGGAAATCCCAAAGAAACTACTATTGAATCGGGGACAAGAACTCAATAAAATTAACGTAGGTAAAATAACAGTAATAAAGAAAATAATGATACTAAAGAGTGACAAATCCCCAGGGCCAGATGATTTCCATCCCAGGGTTTTAAAGGAAGTATGTGAGCACATTGCCGATGCTCCAACTATAATCTTCCAAAGTTCTCTCAATTCAGGAACCGTCCCTTTAGATTGGAAACTTGCACATGTCACTCTGCTTTTTAAGAATGGTGAGAGGGGGAAACCAGGGAATTATAAACCAGCTAGCCTAACATCTGTTGTGGGGAAATTGATAGTCCATAATTAAGGATAGGGTGACTGAACATCTTGAAAATTTTCATTTGATCAGAGAGCCAGAATGGATTTGTGAAAGGTAGGTCATGCCTGACAAACCTGATGGAATTTTTTGAAGAGGTGACTAAAGTAGTGGACAGAGGAATGTCTATGGATGTTATTTATATGGACTTCCAGAAGGCATTTGATAAAGTCCCACATAAGAGACTGTTATCTAAGGTAGAAGCCCAAGGAGTTGAGGGCAAATTATTGACCTGGTTAGAAAATTGGCTGAGCAGCAGGAGACAGAGAGTAGGGATAATGGGTAGGTACTCTAATTGGCAGGATGTGATTAGTGGTGTCTCGCAGCGATTTGTGTTGGGGCCTCAACTATTCACAATGTTTAACGATTTAGATGATGGCATAGAAAGTCATATATCCAAATTTGCCAATGATACAAAGATAGGTGGTATTGTTGGCAGTGTCGATGAAAGCATAAAATTACAAGTGGATATTGATAGATTAAGTGAATGGGCAAAACTGTGGCAAATGGATTTCAATGTAAGCAAATGCGAGGTCATCCACTTTGGACATAAAGGATAGAACAGGGTACTTTCAGAATGGTAAAAAGCTAAAAACAGTGGATGTCCAGAGAGACTTGGGGGTTCAGGTACATAGATCATTAAAATGTCATGAACAGGTACAGAAAATAATCAAAAAGGCTAATGGAATGCTGGCCTTTTATATCTAGAGTACAAGGGGGCAGAAGTTATGCTACAGCTATACAAAACCCTGGTTAGATCACTCCTGGAGTACTGTGAGCAATTCTGGGTACCACACCATAGGAAGGATATAATGGCCTTGGAGGGAGTGCAGCGTAGGTTTGCCAGAATGATACCCGGACTTCAAGGGTTAAGTTACGAGGAGAAATTGCCCAAATTACAGTTGTATTCCTAGAATTTAGAAGGTTAAGGGGTGATCTGATTAAGTTTTCAAGATATTAAGGAGAACAGATAGGGTAGATAGAGAGAAACTATTTCCGCTGGTTGGGGATTCTAAGACTAGGGGGCATAGTCTAAAAATTAGAGCCAGACCTTTCAGGAGTGAAATTAGGAAACATTTCTACAAACACAGGGTGGTAGAAGTTTGAAAAACTCTTCCACAAATGGCAATTGATACTAGATCAGTTGTTAATTTTAAATCGGAGATTGATAGCTTTTTGTTAACCAAAGGTATTAAGGGATATGGGCCAAAGGCAGGTATATGGAGTTAGATCACAGATCAGCCATGATCTCATCGAATGGCGGAACAGGCTCGAGGGGCTGAATGGCCTACTCCTGTTCCTATCAACAGGAGAGGTGATCATGTCAGCTGTAACCTCAATTATGGTTAGACAAAATAATTGCAGATTGTCCAGTATGTGAAAATGTACTGAAATCCTCTTGTACAAATGTTCCACAACTACAATATTACTTGCTTGTGTTCAAATTAACATTGAGGCAGATGAGACAATGTTACCTTACTTGAAGGCAGCAGGTATTAAATTGATGAACTGTGATTGTTAAATGATCAGTTTCTGATCATTTAACATACGATTTTTATGTGCATCATTGAAATCCAGTTAAGAATGCCATTACATGGCATTAAAAGCAATTCAGATTAATTTACAGTTCACTGATATCATTTAACTTGCACTTCAGTAGACATTTCACAGTAACTCTATACTATTCTTGAGGATTTGAATTAAATGGATTGAATAATGAGAAAATGTATCTAAATTACAACTTGAATATATTTTAATTGTCCTTAAAATTGAATGCTAAAACAGCCCTGAATATTTGAGCTGATTTGCTTCGGGCATCTGGGGCGTGCAACTAACCCCTACTGCATGTTGATGTACTACATGCAGTGCTACCACGTCATATCTTAATGTATTTAATACTTTAAATCTCTAGTTATACACTGTCGCAATGTCATTGCTATTTTAGAATTTAGCATTCATTTAAAGGAGGATATTGGGCATGTGGTAAATTCTGAACTAAAAGCAAGATGATAGATATCAAAATAAAAGGGTGGTATTTGAGAAGTTAGTTAAGAGAACATAAGAGTAGGAGCAGGAGTCGGCCATTTGGCTCCTCGGGCCTGCTCTGACATTCAATAAGATCATGGCTGATCTTCTACCTCAACTCCACCTTCCTGCAATATCCCCATATCCCTTGATTCCCTTAATATCCAAAAATCTATCGATCTCTCTTGAATATACTCAACAACTGAGCCGCCACAGCCCTCTGGGGTAGAGAACTCCAAAGATTCACCACCCTCTGAGTGAAGAAATCTCTCCTCATCTCAGTCCTAAGTGGCCGACCCCTTATTCTGAGACTGTGACCCCTGGTTCTAGACTCCCCAGCCAGGGGAAACATCCTCCCTGCATCTACCCTGTCAAGCCCTGTAAGAATTTTGTATATTTCAATGAGATCACCTCTCATTCTTCTAAACTCTACAGAATATAGGCCTAGTCTACTCAATCTGTCCTCGGGACAAACCCCCCCCCCCCATCCCAGGAATCAGTCTGGTGAGCCTTTGTTGCACTCCCTCTATGACAGGTATATCCTTCCTTGGGTAAGGAGACCAAAACTGTACACAATACTCCAGGTGCGGTCTCACCAAGGCCCTATATAATTGCAGTAAGATGTCTTTATTCTCATACTCAAATCCTCTTGTAATAAAGGCCAACATACCATTTGCTTTCCTAATTGCTTGCTGTACCTGCATGTTAACTTTCAGTGATTCGTGTACAAGGACACCCAGGTCCCTCAGAACACCAACATTTCCCAATCTCGCACCATTAAAAAAAAAAAATACTCTGCTATTCTATTTTTCCTACCAAAGTGGATAACTTCACATTTCTCCACATTATATTCCATTTTGCCATGTTCTTGCCCACTCACTTAGCCTGTCCATATCCCGTTGAAGCCTCCTCACAACTTACATTCCCACCTAGCTTTGTATCATCAGCAATTATTACATTTGGTCCCCTCATCCAAATCACCAGGTGTTTAAATATTGGTAGTGGAATGTGAAAAGATTGGCAAATGGAATTCAATGTCAGTAAGTGTAAGCTGGTACATTTTGGTTTATATAAAAAAAGTGATTATACTTTGGAGGAAAGCTGGGTTATGTGGCAGAGCAGTGGGATTTGGAGTTTCAGATTCACGAGACATTAAAAGCAGCACCTCAACTGCATAAGGCCAGAAATAAAGCTAACAGAATACTGGGCTTTATGGCAAGAGGTTTGGAATATAAGTCAAGACGTAATTGTGAATCTATATAAAACCTTAGTAAGACCATAGTTGAAGTACCGTGCGTAATTCTGAACTCCACACTATATGAAGGATGTTGAGGCAATAGAAAGGGTATGGTGCAGATTCACTAGGCTGCTGCCTGGTATGAGGAAATAAAAACAGAAAGAAAACTTGAACAATTGGGGCTGTTTTCATTGGAACAGAGGTGTTTAAAATTATGATGGGAAGGGACAAAGTAGATAGAAAGAGTCTGTTACCTATGAATGAGGGATCTGGAACTATTTATAAGATGAAATGGAAGAGAGATTCAAGCAGAGACCATGGAAATATTTAGAATACGTTAGATAGGTGGTTGAAGAAAGGGGAATGAAGGGATATGAGAACAGGTTGACACATGGGACTAGGATTACTGCTCATGTGGAGGATAAACACCAACTGCCTGTTTCAGTGTTGTAATATTTTTGTAATACACTAGTTGATCTCCTGTGTCATTGCACACAGGAAGTTATGACCAAGTACAGTATTCAGGTCAAAGAGAGTTAGAGGGTGGGGGATAATTGGGTAATGGGGAGGGAGAGTGGGAAGGAGGTAGCTTGGGGGGAGGGAGAGAAGATGGGGATGCAGTAGGCAGTAGTTGGAATCAGCAGAGGGGGAAGCTGGTAAACTGTCTCGGTGGTGAGAGTGTGCAAGACCATTAAAATCTCTCTGCAGGCCAGAAACCCTACTGTGTGGGGGAGAAGCAGGCATTGAAGCTATGTCAGCAGGAAAAACATCGCTTGGTGTGGGGTGGGGTCACGTCTAGCCTGGATAGCAGCTGTCTTGATAGGAACAGTTGCAACAAGAAACACTGTCGGTACCTTTTTGATCACTTTCCTGCTTGTTTGATATGAGTGGTGGTTGCAAGTGGGTTCACGGTCAGTTGCTAAAAGTGTGATTCTGCTGCAGTTTCTATCAGACCGATAGGGTTTCAGAAGACTGGCAAAGACTTTCCACATGGAAAGGTGGTCCCAAGACATTGCTGTTTGCAACTCAATTAGGATTATCTTTTAAGGCATTCAAATGCTAGGCCCAGGGAGCCACCACATTATTTCAACTGTGGGGACACAGCGTAGCTAGTGTCTGAGCAGTGAATGACTGACCGCAACATCAGGATCCTGAAGTTGCGATCAGTTTCAAAGGGGTAATAATGGCGAACGCTGTTAGTTCGCCGTTATTACTCACTGCAAATTCCGGCCCTATATGATGAAGATGGCTCCTGTACTACTGGATATTGTCTGTTCAGAGTTGAAAGGTGTGGGTTGTTATGCTGCATTGATACAAGTTTGTTGTGTTACTTCATACAACTTTACCTCTGAGATTTTGCCACCAAGCATCCCTTGAGATGGGTTGGGTAGAATTCATCATAATAAGACACATTGTGCATCATGGCTTCCTTCCTTGTACACTCACTCTCTCTCTTAAATTAAAAATTGCCATTCTCAAAAACCCTGCCCTCAGCCCATCTGTCCATCTAGGCAGCACTCTATATCTAGCTTTATCGGCCGTTCAACACGTTGTCACCTCCCAACTTTGCGCTCATCTCTCAATACTCCCTGTTTAAGTACCTCCAGTATGGCTTCCACCCTTCCCAAAGAACTAAGATAGTCCTAGCCAAAGTCTCAAATTACATTCCTTGTGTTGGTGAACATGGTGTGTTATCCTTCTTTGATCTCTCCGTAGCATTTGATATGGGGGACTAGGCCATCTTTCTCTGTTGCCCAACCTTATGGAACTGCCCTTGCGTGGTTCCACTCCTAACTATCCAAATGCACGTAGCGCATCTCCAGCCATAGCTTCTCTTCCCACCACACCCTGTCAGCTCTGGAGTCGGCCAATAATCTATTCTTGGCCTCCTCTTCCTCATGTAAATGCTGCCCCAGTAACATCCTCTGCAGTCAGTGTCAGCTCCCATATATATGATCATGGCACCCAGTTCTACCTCTCCCCATCACTTTTAACCTTGTGACAACCTCCATGCTTGTTTGATATCTTAGATGAGTCACAACTTCTTCCAAATGAACATCAGGAAGATCATTGCTCAGGTATGTCCTGTCCACAAAAAGCAGGACAAATCCAATCAGGCCAATTACCATCTGATCAGCCTACTCTCAATCATCAGCAAAGTGAGGGAAGGTGTCGTCGAAAGTGCTGTTAAGCGGCACTTACTCACCAATGCTCAATTGGGTTCCGCCAGGACCACTCGGCTCCAGACATCATTACAGCCTTGGTCCAAACATGGACAAAAGAGCTGAATTCTAGAGGTGAGGTGAGTGTGACTGCCCTTGACATCAAGGCAGCATTTGACCAGAGTGTGGCATCAAGGAGCCCTAGTAAAATTGAAGTCAATGGGAATCAGGGAAAACTCTCCACTGGCTGGAGTCATACCTAACACAAAGGAAGATGGTTGTGGTTGTTGGAGGCCAATCATCTTAGCCCCAAGACATCGCTGCAGGAGTTCCTCAGGGTAAAGTCCTAGGTGCAGCCTCTTCAGCTGCTTCATCAGTAACCTTCCATCCATCATAAGGTCAGAAGTGGGGATGTTCACAGATGATTGCACAGTATTCAGTTCCATTCCCAAGTCCTCAGATAATGAAGCAGTCCGTGCCTGCATACAGCAAAACCTGGACGACATTCAGGCTTGGGGTGATAAGTGGCCAGTACCATCCGTGTCACACAAGTGCCAGGCAATGACCATCTCCAACAAGAGTGTCTAGCCACCTCCCCCTGACAACGTGATTACTGTTACTGAATCCCCCACCATCAACATCCTGGGGGGGTCACCATTGGCTAGAAACTTAACTGGACCAGCCATATAAATACTGTGGCTACAAGAACAGGTCAGAGTATGGGTATTCTGTGGCGAGTGACTCACCTCCCGACTCCCCAAAGCCTTTCTACCATCTATAAGGCACAAGTCAGGAGTGTGATGGAATACTCTCCGCTTGCCTGGATGAGTGCAGCTCCAACAACACACGAAGCTCCACACCATCCAGGACAAAGCAGCCCCCATCCCCCACCTTAAGCATTCACTCCACCACCGGTGCACTGTGGCTGCAGTGTGTACCATCTACAAGATACCCTGCAGCAACTCGCAAAGGCTTCTTCGACAGCACCTCCCAAACCAACGACCTCTACCACCTAGAAGGACAAGGGCAGCAGATGCATGGGAACACCATCACCTGCAAGTTCCCCTCCAAGTTACACACCATCCTGACTTGGAAATATATCATCGTTCCTTCATCGCTGGGTCAAAATCCTGGAACTCCCTCCCTAACCGCACTGTGGGAGTACCTTCACCATACGGACTGCATCGGTTCAAGAAGGCGGCTCACCACCACCTTCTCGAGGGCAATTGGGGATGGGCAATAAATGCTGGCCTTGCCAGCGACGCCCACATCCCATTAATAAATTTTTAAAAATCATAACTTTTGGCCCCTGCCTTAATTTTCACTCCCTTGCTGCTGAATTTCACTTCCTTATCACTTGCTAAGATTTAACCAGAATATCCAAAACCTTACTGTCCTGTTTGATGCAGAGCTGAGCTTCAATCCATATCCTGTCTATCACCTAAGACTGTTTGTTTGTTTTCACCTCTTGCTTACCTCCGCTACTGAAACTCTTATCCATGCTTTGTCATCTCGAGACTCAAATGGCAATGTCCTCTGCTGGTTTCCCACCCTCCCAGTGTCAGCTGTGGCTCAGTTGGTAGCACACTTGCCTCTGAGTCAGAAGGTTGTGGGTTCAAGTCCCACTCCAGGGACTTGAGCACATAAAGCTAGGCTGACACTCCAGTACAGTGCTGAGGGAGTGCTGCACTGTCGGAGGTACCGTCTTTCGGATGAGACGTTAAACCGAGGCCCCGTCTGCTCTCAGGTGGACGTAAAAGATCCCATGGCACTATTTCGAAGAAGAGCAGGGGAGGTTATCCCTGGTGTCCTGGCCAATATTTATCCCTCAATGAACATAACAAAAACAGATTATCTGGTCATCAGCACATTGCTGTTTGTGGGACCTTGCTAAGCGCAAGTTGGCTGCCGCGTTTCCCACATTACAACAATACAAAAGTATTTAATTGGCTGTAAAGCGCTTTGAGACGTCTGGTGGTCGTGAAAGGTGCTATATAAATGCAAGTCTTTCTTTCTCCATAAATTTCAACTTGTCTAAAACTCAGCCTCCTATACCATATCTCACACTAAGTCCCACTAACCCATCACTCCCATCCTCATCAATTTGTATTAATTTCCTTCCTCCCAATATATTAAAAAAAAACTCATCTTCAAATCCCTTTATGGCCTTGCTGCACTCTACCTCTGCAACCACCCGAGCCTTGTCTGCTCCCACATCCTTCAGACTTCTGAATCTGGCCTTTAGTACATTTCTTCCCATCTTCCCTCCCAAACTGCCCACTACTTATGCCAGAGGCTTGTTTTGCCCATTTTAGTCACCGAAACTGTACACTGATAAATATGGCTTTCCACCCCATGCTTTAAAACATTTGGGCCAACGGAAATGTAGTGCAGTGTTTTCAAGTTACATGATCTGATCCTTCTGCATTAAAAAGAATGCAGTTAATTGGAAGAATATGCATACCATAGACTATTCAGTTGCAGCTAGATGGAATGCATTGCAGCCATGAAACTAAATGGTTGTTGAACTTGAGGGCTTATTTTGAGAACACATGACAAATGTTCACTGTACAATTGTGTCAGACATGGTAGTAAATTATTCTGGAAGATGTACTGTGCTGAGTTTTCTTATTGTTATCCATTTCATTTACTGACCCTGAGGTCTTGCCCTCGTATTCTCTATTGAGAATTTAATGTCATCTAAAAATTTGATTGTTTCTCTTACACTGTCTCAGCTGTAATTGTGATTAATAATAGTTAGCTGGGAAGAGGTAGACTAGCTTGTCTGCTTGCAATTACTTTGTGATAAGTGGAGTTCTTTTACTTGTCTACTGGTGCATTGAAGAAAACCGATGTAATCTAGAATTGAAGACGGGAAGAAATACAAACTTTTCTCATTCTCATAAAATGTCAAACTAGAGAGAGAATTGTTGAAAGAAGGAAAGTTGAATTTATATAAGCACTATACCACATCTCAAAACATTTTACATACAAAGAATTTGTTTGAAATTGTTATGTAGGCAAACACAGCAGCCATTTTGCATACAGCTAGTTCTGCCAAACCACAAAGAAGTGAGTGCCTAATCTATTTTTTTGTAGTGAATTAACAGGTGGGGCCTTGATTTTTAGTATCTCATCTGAGTGATAGCACCTCCAGTAATGCAGGACTTCCTAGTACTGCACTGATGCATCACCCTAGATTCTGTGCTACTGTCCTATTTTGGGGGTTGAACCTAAATTACTCTGAAGCAAGAGTGGTATCAATTGCTGTCCAATTGACATTGGGTAACTGTCATTTTGGAATTCTAAATCCTAGCACTAAATGTAGCTTGGAATAGCAAGTATTTAGTTTCTGACAGCATTCCTAATAATTGTGAGTAAAATTATATCCATTATCAACCTGAAAATCGAAGTGGAAATAGATTGTGGGGTATTTTGTGCATTGCTCGTGTGATGGGCTCACTAGTCAATGAGTGGAGTTTATTAACTAGGGAAGGTAGGTGAAACCCTTGATCATTAGAAACTGAACACTGGAAGCAAGTTACTCTCATCTAGTTTTGATTAGAGGCTGCTAAACTGAAATTGTGAAAATCATGCCTGCTTCCAAGATGACATGATGACCTAGCTTCTGTGAACTAAAGTCTTTCAATGATCGTTGTTGCTGGTGTTTCACAAAGCCATGACATTCATTTCAGTAAGTTAGGGCCTCGCATCTAACAGAATGCCTGGAATTCATTACTTGTGCTGTGATGGCCACAGCAATGGGTGGAATGCTAAACCAATTCTGGAAAGCCAGGTGCTGCTGCTGACTATTTAAGTTCTCTATTCTGTAGGATTTTATTTCATGGCATAAGATGCTGGGTTTTCCCTTGCGCAGTTATTCCTGGGGCAATAAAATTATCAAGGCTATATAATGAAAGGATTTTAACCTTTTAACCATGTTCATTACCCTTTTGGGTTTGAAGTATTGAAGCAAAAATGTTGTATGCTTTGGCATATAATGTAGAAAGTAATGAGTTTTTCTAGGAACTCTTGTCATGTTGCAGTTAATGTGGGGCTATGTGCTTTCACGTGCTCAATCATTTTATTAGTTTTTGGCCAATGGAGTCACTTCTAATTAATAATAGGATGCATTCATAAAAGTTGTGCTTAACTAGGCTTGATCATATTAAGATGGAATTAATTCTTGTGACAATACAGTAGAAGCATCAGTTTCACTTTATTATTTAGCCTCTTTCCTCCTCCCCACCACACCCAAAACATTTTCCAGGCTGAAAACTTGCTTTTCTATTGTCTTCAATATACGGTAAAAATTGGATATAACTTTGTCTATCAGAGGTGATATATTAAAGAAATTTTAAGCAAGATTGCAAATATGGCAGCCACGTGACCTGCAGGTTTTCAGCTCACTAGTCAAATGAATATTCGATTTACTATGATAAAAATATAAACTGAGGAAATATGACAAGATGGATGTGCAAATTAACACTCTGACAAAGCTAATGATGCACTCCAAGTACCTTCTGCTTTTGGAGCTGTGAGCAGCTTCATTTCGTATGCAGGGATGTTTGTTTTCTGGCTGTTCAAACGTCAGTGCAATTCCACATGGAGTTAGTTAGGTTGGAAGTGTGCAGTCAAGCATGCATGTTAGTTTGTACACCCTGTAGTGGCAGTAATGTGTTACATCCAGTCAACTACTGCTTGCGTCCTTTTCTGGACAATTATGTTTGTAACTATAGTTGCTGCTTGGTGATATTTGTGTGTTCAGTTGAAAGTGACATACTACTCTTCCTTCCCCCCCCCCCCCCCCCCCCCCCCTCCCCACTCCTGCATGTGTAGAGCTGGACAGGTTTGTGCAGTGATGTTTTAAGGTGACTTGCTTAAAAAAAAAAAAGCCCTTCATGAATTATTGTGTTGCATGAATACAGAGAACTCTACAAAACGTTTACCTGATAAAAAATGACAGTATGTTGCATGTCAACAATCTCCGTATGCATTCCTACTAAATTTAAGTGTAAAATTGTACAGGTTTTTTGGGGGGTCAAGAGAATTGAACTAAATTGCACAGCTGAAGGGTACAGGATAGATTGGCAATCAGCTGTGCTGGTTACAAATGCAGTAAGGTAGTATACAGAAATAAACAGCAATTTTTCATCATTTAAAAGCTGCATCTGGTTGGACCGCCCAAGTCCCTGCGATCAAAGCACCTTCCTCAAAAACAGTTGAAGACACTGCTTTAATAAGTGTTAGTGTCTTCATTAAAACCTTTGGATCTTTGCATTTTCTACATGCAAATTCTCCAGTTTGCACCGAACTTGTGGACTGTGCAGCGTGGTACTCCTTTGGGGAGCACTGAGCTTAATGAGCTTGATAGTCTGTAGAGCTCAATAAATCATATGACACACTACATTTCTCCTCTTCTAAATAAAAACATTTATCACACAGTATTTATTTGCCATGTTTAAAAGATTAATCTCTCAACATAGAGTGTGTACTCAAGCATTTTGTGTCTTCTTTCCAGTGGGTAAGTTACGAAAACGATGGCTGAAGGAGAGTATCTCTGATGTCGGTGTGGGGATGCTGAAATCTGTTAAAGAATATGTGGATCCCAACAACATCTTTGGAAACCAAAATCTTCTGTAAATCAAAGATGTACTCAACAGCTAAAGCTTGGATTCTTGGAAAGTAAGCAAATCCCACCATCTTAAAGATGAAATCACCAGACTATCAAAAAATTAACAACTTACACTTTGTAAACAAAGCATCTGCAGTAGAATTTGTTGGCTAATAATTTCTTTAATATGGGATACAGAGCACATGTTTGCGGAAAAGATGTGAAACTTACTGTATTGAGTGCTATGCCCTGTTCCAATAAAGCTGAGAATGTTTTTGACAAGTGTATTCAGCAGCAAGCAGGACATGCAGTTGTCAGTTTAAAAAAAAAAAAGGATGCTTCGAGGTTACTTATAATTATCTTGTAATTTTTTTTTTAAAAAGGCATGGGTGGTCAGCTCTGATTGTAATTTCTGCCTATTTAAGTCCTTCAAAAACTTTTGCACCAATCACATAGCCATACCCGCTTGTTACTGGTAACTTTTTTGCATGTTAATTCGATTCTATAAGCAAATGTTACTAAATGTTAAACTATCAACTTTGTACAATGTTCTCTAATTCAATGACTTTCTTTTCTGTATGCTTCCTCCTAAGGGGAAAAATATCATTGTACAGAATGCATACTGTATCGCATCTCCTTTGTGAATTATGGGTTTCTGATTAAATTAAAATGTTGAAAATTTAAACTGTTCTAGGAACGAGAAATATTCTTGATAGTGCCCTGGGGACTAAAGGATCACAATATTTACAAAATAGAGATACATGGATAATGTTACTTGCATCATCCATACTAATTAAAGTATTTTTTGGATTCTTTCAATATTACATACTTTTTCGGTTGTCTTTGTATGTGTGTTCTATTCCAAGAGCATTAAACAGGTTACATTGAGTATTTCTGTAAATCAAAATATGAAATTACAGTCACAAGACTTTTTTTTTACTTGCATGGTGTCCTGGAAATTTACATTTAGTATATAACATTACCGCGGTGTGTGATCACTCATTTTGCTATTCAAGGCATCAATATTTTGCTTGGATGAAAATCAAGATTGGCGTGTGAAAACATTTAATGATCAGCAGTGTTCTAGATTACATTGGAAAATATGTTTACAGTTCTTCCAGAAGCTGTGTCCATTTTGCTAAACATACCACTGTTAACTTGAGTTTCTGGCATTTCACTCGTGAAAGAACTAGCATAACTTGGATATTGGTGAACCATTGACTGTGTAATCGATTTTTTAATTTTTTTTTAGCTCCCTCAAGTGGTTGTGTATATGATGTCCCTTTTTACCAGCGGTAATACTTGATGTAAAGTTGAATATTAAGTTCTCCCTCTCTTCCTTCCCTCCTCACCTGACTCCAGCAGAGATGCCCATTTCTCAGGCATAGCATTTATTTAGATAAAATAAATTGTGAGCAATTTATATGTCCAGTTTACACATCTATAAGAAGTGATTCCATCTGTAACTTGAAAATTACAGGTAATGTGCTCGTACTCCGAGAAATGGAGCAGGAACAAACAGGTTGAAGTGCCAATCTGAGCCATTGTGAGTTAGGAGGTGCTGAGCTGAGCCTTCTCCTAATTTGTTTGGGGAATGGCGAGGGGAAGAGAGAGAGAGAGAGAGAGAGAGAGAAGAAATTGGAAGGGAGAGTTCCTGCTGCTTTCCCACAGCTATCTAAAGAGGCAGCCTAGAAACTGACTGTATGCGCAACATTTTGGCTGCAGTTATGAGGCTAGAGAGGCAAAGACGATGATAAATTATAAATAAAAGGAGATACTTGACCAAAGATTGGCTCAATTTTTGGCTAAGTTTCTCCTTTTATTTGTAATAATCGTAGAAATAAATGCACATTTTTGAATCTTCACCAATTTGCCAAGTGGTTTTTATTTCTGGAGGTGATTTATAAAATCAGTATGCCAGAAACTCATGTTTTTGACTCGTTTGTAAACATTCTGTAACTGAACACTGTTTTGTCAACCTAGTTTACAAAGTTTTCATATTTTCAACAAACTTAATGAGCAGTTTCCTGTCCTTAAGTCTCTTGGCTCCTACATTGCTGTTGGTAAAGCACTGATGTGATTTAATTTGGATTTCATTTTAAATAAACTTATAAGGAATTGCTCATCGGACATTGAATTTCTTTAAACCATTTCAATGATGGAACTTCATTTGTAACTATGTATCAAGCACTCTAAGCGTTTGTAGGATGCCAAAAACTTGCATTTAGAAGTAAGTGTTAAAAATAAATCATGTGCATGAAAATAACATGCCAAGAAATACTAAAACATTTGTTCTAAGGATACCTTTTAATCTCTTCCTTGCCAATTGCTCCCCCTGGCCTCCAGACACATTGCTTACCAAAATCTCTTCCTATCTAACTTCTGCCGTGGCACAGACATCATCTCCTCTTCAGTGGCTTCAGTCTTCACTTGAACTCTCCTTCATCTGCTGCCATGGTTTATTTTTTCCTTTCAACCTTTCCCTCCACAATAACTCCCCCAACCACATTCAGGGCCACCTACTTGATTGTGTCATGACACATGGGAAGATAGGAACAGGAGTAGGCCATTCAGCCCTTCGAGCATTTTCTACCATTCAATGGCTGACAAGGCCTCAAGACCCCAATATATAATTATCGTGGCACTCTGATCACTTCCTTATCCTCATTCTTCTATACATTCCCCTGCCTGCTTCTAGGCCCTCTTGTAATTTTCCACCCCTGGTTATAAACTACCCCCAAACTTTCTCCATCACTCTCTGTAACTGAGTCTTCCCCACCTCTGGCCTGTAACCTGCAATAACATTGATGTCTCCTCTCGGCCTTCCTGGCATAACTGCCATCTCCGCAGCCTCAAATTAGCAGGAAGGAAGCTTGAGCACACTTTGTATTAATCTGGCCTGGTTTGTATTAATATTACTACCACACTTTGTATTAACCACAGGCAGCTCTGCTTGGATCACCTCAAGTTGTACTGTTGCTCCCTCTCCCTAGCCAAAATTGCCACCTACTCTAAGATTATCCTGGAGAGCAGATTATAGAATGGTCTCCTTCTGTGCTGTACTATTCAGCCCATCGAGTCTGCACCTGCTCTTTCCCAATACCCCTGCAATTTTTCTTCAAGTATTTATCCAATTCCCTTTTGAAGGCTATTATTGAATTTGTATCCATCACCCTATCAGGCAGTGCATTTCAAATCCTAATCACTTGTTGCATAAAAAGGGTATTCCTCATGTCGCCTCTGGTTCTTTTGCCAATTACCTTAAATCTGTGCCCTCACATTATCGACCCTTCAGCCATTGGAAACAGTTTCTCTTTATTTACTCCATCTAAACCCTTCATGATTTTAAACACCTCTATCAAATCTCCTCTTAGTCTTCTGCTCTAAGGAGAACAACCCCAGCTTCTCCAGTCTATCCACGTAACTATAATCCCTCATCCTTCGAACCATTCTAGTAAATCTCTTCTGTACCCTCTCCAAAGCTTTCACGTCCTTCCTAAAGTGTGGTGCCCAGAATTGGGACAAAATGCTCCAGCTGGGGCAGAACTAGTGTTTTTATATAGGTTTAGCATAACTTCTGCCAAATAATGGCAAACTCCTTTTGTCCATTGCTAACTGTCTCCTCATACCTCACTCCACCTTCCCTCAGACTCTCGATGCAAGGAAATTGACTTAATTTTTGCCATTAATTGAGGTTATCCACACAACAACTGCTGCCTTTTACACTTGGCTTCCCATCTACACACCATATAACACTGCCACCATCCTTCTTTGCAGCTTCTTCGGACGTTTTACTACGTTAAAGGCATTTATTTATATGCAAGTTGTTCAGCTCATTCATTTTGCCCATGAAGCCCACCACTGCTGCAGTCTACTCTCAACCCAGCTCCTAAACACCCAACTTTTTCACTACATTTACATGTTTGCAGACATCAAAGGCTCACTGTCTCTGGTCTGGCATTGTTCACACCTCCTCCAAAATCACTCTTGTCACTTCCTTCTTTAAGAAAACCAACCTCAATTTGTCCACTCTCCCAACTATTGCTCTTCAAACCTTTCTTCAAGTCTTGGATGTCTCTCAGCTGGCTCCTAACTCTTGCAACTCTTATTCAAATCCCTCCAATCTGGCTTCAGCCCCACCCCTTCACAGTACCAAAATCTCACTGTTCGAAGTCACAAATTTACATCCTTTGTGACTGGCTCCTATCTCATCCTCTTTTCTGCCTTCAATACTGTCGACCACTCCACCCATCTTCAGTATCTCCTCTACAACCCACCTCAGAGGCATTGCTTTCTCATAGATCCAGGCTTGCCTGATTCTCTGCAGGCACTACATTCTTGCCAAAGGCTTCTCTTCCTCTACCAATGCAGTCATATCTGATGTACCCAAAGAGTCTGTCCTTGACTCCCCCTTCCCCCTTCACTATCTACCTGTAACCCCTCAGTGACATTATCTGGAAGTATGGGGTCAGCTTCCACATCAGTATTACCTCTTCTATTGACCCAGAAGTTGTTTGCACACTCTCAAATTGCCTCTGATATCAAGACCTGAATGAGCAAAAATTTCCTCAAGCTAAATGTCAGCAAAATCAAGGCTCCCATCACCACCTCTGGTCTCTACTCCATCAATCTCGCCAGCTGTGTTAGGGGGTCAAGATCCCTGATGTCCTGATTGACCCTGAGCCCAACTTAGTTACCAAAGCCACTTTCTTCCACTTGAGTAGCATTGACTATCTCTGCCCCATCCCCTTCATTCAAAACATAACCGCTCATATCCTCAAGGTCACAAACTCCCACACTCACATCACCCACGTCCTCTCCCGGCTACACTGGTTCCCTTTGCCTCAGTGTGTTTCTTTCACAATTCTAGTCTGTGTTTTCAGATCTTTTCCTACATTTATGACCTACCACATTACATCCCCACATGCACTTGCTGTTCTAACACCAGATTTTTCCTTGCTCCCTCCACTCTATAGTTGGCTGCTGCATGTTCATCCACTGCACTTTGCACTCTCTGTCCCATTCCTATTGCCTTGCCAGCTACCTCCCTGCTTTCAAAAACCTCTATTCTTTTTCTCCTTATTGTAAAGTGCGCTGTGATTACTTTTTGGATGTGAGGAATGTTGTCTCAATGCAAGCTTTGGATAAATCTGTTAAACTCACCCATTGGTCTGTATGATTTTCCATACAGCAGTTTCACAATCTTCATTGCATTGTTGGGAGGGGGCACCAGGAAGGAATTTGAGGGTATTACCCAATGTTACTTTTCCAAGGTTCCCTGTGGTTATGGTTAGAGTGCAGAAACCTAGGAAGAACTTGCCTGCTCTTTTAGGGGGAGGGGGGAAATGGTGCATAGAAACTAGAAATTAAAACAGAGAAAGCAACTCTTTTAAATTGCAACCAGCAAAATGATGATGAAGCTGCAAATCTGTAATAAAAACAGAAATTGCTAGAAATACACCGGTTTCTCAGCATTTGTAAAAAGACAGGTGTGCACCCAATATGTCAATAAACTGTCTCTTCGTTCTGCCAATGCTGACTAACTTGCTGTGTATTTGCAGCATTTGTATGCCTGTGTATTTTCCTCCTGCTCCTCGCCGCCTCAGCTGGAAACACTGACTCGTGCTAATCCCTGCTGTGAGTTGCAAATAGAATGCCCTCTACTTACTGGTGTGAGTCTGCGCTACTCCTCAAGGTGGTAAATTCATGGCGGTAGGTTGATTTGTCCTGATTAATTGCAAAATTGCTTCCAATCGAATAAAAAAAAAAGACTTGCATTTATATAGTGCCTTTCACAACCACCGGTCGTCCCAAAGTGCATTCCAGCCAATGAAGTATAGTCACTGTTGTAATGTAGGAATTGGCCGTTTAATATGTGCTGGTTCCCTTAGTGATAAATTAACCTTGTTTCTACTGCAGGGTGGATTCAGCAACAACCGAACAATGTATGCCACAAAAGTTGCAGTACAATGAAGCACATTTGGTTCTCTGGTTTCCTCTGAATTTTGTTGGGCCACAGTGTATGTGTAATGTGCCCCATAAGGCATACATGTCAGTGGATGCATGGAGTGTGCACTGAGGAAACCAGACTAATTATCTTCATATGCCTTTACTTAATAAGCCTTATTTGTACAGGCCGCAGGTTGTAACAAGGGTATTGTATGCAGGGTGAAGCTCCTTTTAGCATCACTGGATACATTTTCCATTTACCTGCCTTGGTTCCATGACCCTTAATACCCTTGCCTAACAAAAATCTTGGTTTTGAAATTTTCAATTGGCTAAGCCTCAATAGCTTTTTTGAGGAGAGCTCCAGATTTCCACTACCCTTTGTGTGAAATGCTTCCTGACCACCTCTGAGTGGTCTAGCTCTAACTTTAAGGTTATGCCCCCTTGTTCTGGATTCTTGCACCAGTGGAAATAGTTTCTCTCTATCTACTCTATCAAATCCTTTAATCATCTTAAACCCCTCAATTAGATCACCCAAAACTGAACACACTATTCCACATGGGTCTAACCAGAGCTTTATATAACTGTAATATATAACTATATAACTTCCAGCCCTCTTAAGATAAAGGCCAACATTCCATTAGCCTTTTTAATTTTTTTATACCTGTCCACTAGCTTTGTGATTTCTGTACTTGGGGCCCCTAAATCTTTCTGCTTCACAGTTCCTAGCTTCTCACCATTTAGAAAATACTCTGATTTATCTTTCTTGGGTCCAAAGTGGATGACCTCACACTTTCCTGCATCGAACTCCCATCTGCCGCAGTTTTGCCCACTCAGTTTACAACTTTCTGCTCCCATCTACACTATTTACTTTGCCACCTAACTTAGTGTTGTCAGCAACTTGGATCTATGGCTCTCTATTCCTTCATTTAAGTAATTTATAAATATAGTGAAAAGCTGAGACCCCAGTACAGATCGCTGGGGGCCACCACTAGTCTTATCCTGCTAATTTAAGTACATACCCATTATCCCTACTGTCGTCTTCCTCCTAACTAATTCCCTACCCATGTCAATAGGTTACCTCCAGTTCCATGTACTTATTTTTGTTAACAGTCTCTTGTGTGGAACCTTATCGAATGCCTTCCAAAAGTACATATAAATAATACCCATAGACACTCCCTTATCTACCACTTTAGTTACCACCTCAAAAAATTCAACTAGGTTCATTAGACATGACTTACCCTTTACAAATCTATTTGGTTAGCATTAAGGAACAACAGAGGAGCTATTATGCTGCTGGGTATATAACTATAGACCACCAAATAGCAGGAAGGAGCAGCAAATTGCAGAAAGATGCAAGAACTACAGAGTAGTCATGATGAGGGACTTAGCTTATTCTAATATTGACTGGGAAAATAACAGTGTAAAGGGCAAAAAGAGGGAGGAATTCCTGATGTGTACAAGAGAACTTTCTTGATCAGTATGTTTCCAGCCCAATGAGGAAGGAAAGTGCTGGATCTAGTTCTGGGTAATTAAGTGGAGCATATTTCAGTGAAAGAGCATTTGGGAAACAGTGATCACAATAACATTAGATTTAGAGTAGCTATGGAAAAGGACCAGGAAAAATCAAATGTGAACATACTCAACTGGTGAAGGGCTAATTTCAGTGAGTTGAAAAGGGATCTGCCCCAGGTGGATTATAATCAAAGATTGGCAGCTAAAGCAGTAACTGAGCAATGGGAGGCCTTCAAAGAGGAGATAGTTAGGGTACAGACACAACACATTCCTACGAGGGGGAAAGGAAGGGCATCCAAAGCTAGAGCTCCCTGGATGACTAAAGATATAGAGATTAAAATGAAACCGAAAAAAGAGACCTATGATAAATGTTGGGTTCATAATTCAGTAGAGAACCAAGCTGAATACAAAAAGTATAGGGGAGAACTGAAAAAGGAAATAAGAGGGGCAAAGAGAGTGTATGAGATTAGATTAGCAGGTAACAAAAGGGAACCCAAAAGTCTTTTATAAACATATAAATAATAAAAGGCTAGTCAAAGGAAGGGTGGAGGTGATTAGGGATCAAAAAGGTGATCTTGTGGAGGCAGTGGGCATAGCTGAGGTACTGAATTAGTACTTTGCATCTGTCTTCACTAGAGAAGGGGATACTGCCAATGTCACATTAGAGGAGGAGGCAGTAGAGAAATTGGATAAGATAAAAATAGATAGGAGGTTGGCAGCTCTCAGTAGAAAAGTCACCTGGTCGGGATGGGATGTATCCTAGGTTGCTGAGGGAAGTAAGGGTAGAAATTGCGGAGGCACTGACCACAATCTTCCAAGGCTAGTTTATCACTCCTACCCATCTTAAATAATGGAGTGACACTGGTAATTTTCCAATCCAATGGGACAATTCTTGAATCAAGAAGTTTGGAAGATCATGACTAAAGCATCTATAATTTCCACACCTACTTCTTTTAGCTGGGGAGGTGGAAACGGAAACCAACAGGCCCTGGAGATTTATTTATCATTAGTCTCATTATTTTCTCTCTTACCATTTTTTATTTTTGATATTAAATCCAGTAAGTTCCTCCCCTTGATTTAGTTTGTTTTCCTCATATCTCTGGTACTTTATCCTATTCCTAGGCTGTGAAGACCTATACAAAGTAAGTATTTAGCAAGTCTACCATTTCTTGAATTTCAATTACAATATCACCTGCGTCTGTTTTAAGGGGCTCTCATTATTCTTGGCTACCTTCTTTCTCTTAATATACTTGTAAAAACCTTTAATGTTGTAATTGATATCCCTCAAGTTTTTTCTCGTATTCCCTTTTTGCAGCTCTAATTACTTTCTTTGTATCCCTTTGCTGTTCTTCATATATCTCCCAATCTGTGGAATCTCCAATGTTCTTTGCATTTCTGTAAGCCCTTTCCTTTAGTTTTATACTATCTCTCACTTCTTTTGTTGACTAGGCTTGTTTAATTACACATGTAGAGCTCTTGCCCTTTAGGAGTATGTACAGGTCTTGTATTGAACCAAATACTTCTTTGAACACCTCCCATAGTTCATCTGTATTTTTACCCATTAACAGTTCTGCCCAGTCTCCTGTGGTCAATTTCTGCCTATGGAAAGTACTTGCTCCAACCTGTAGTTGCCATTTGGATATGGCAGGCTGATATTTGGAAGGCTATAATGTTAGGCCGTATGTGCTCTACAGACCATTATATCTATTACTCAGATGCTTCATGAACCTCTGACTGGAACTAATTTGCTGTTTGGTACTACGGTCAGAATGTTTCCTCTTTTGTCTTTTGATCTGGTTCCGGTCCCCTTTCTGGGGCAATGACCAACTATTAATTTAAAGTTATATGTGAATTCATGGGATTTGATAATATAAATATTACACACAAGAGTCTGGAGTATATTGTAATGCAATAACACAATGAAGGGTTGAAGTGATATTATAAACTGAGAATCAGGTGACTCCCTAGAAAATCTGTAGATTAGCCATATAAGTATAATCACTTTCACCAAGCACGACTTGCTTGTCCTGTCTGCTGAGAAAGACATGCAATTTGGCAGGGTGGTAGTTTGCTCAGTTACTGTTGCAGAGCAGTCATTTCCTATTCCATCTCCCAGCAGCATTGCTTTGGTGTAGGTTACTTTGATACATAGAGTATAAGAAAATGAAGGCGCTTAAATTATTCAGCATTGAGTGTAATCCATATGCCATATTTCCTCCTTCACAGACCTGTTACATATTTTTGCATGAGCCTAGTGCATTTTTAAAAATGGGTATAGAGGATGCTAATGCACAAGCATGCTCAAACTGGCACTTTCGGAAAGCTTAAGTCCTGTATCGTTATGTTAATACATTTATAAGTGTCATCAAGGTAAACTTCATTGTTACTAGTATATTATAGACTTGCAGGATCAAATGGACTTTATCCTGAGTACCGTGTATACAAGTTACTTTATCTCTTCTTTGAGTTTTTATGTCTTGATAAACTGCAGAACATGCAGATTATTTTTTGTAATTGTACACCTCCCAAACCCGGTTTCCTGAGTGATCTTTTGTACTTGTGAAGTAATTTACATGTTGTTCCTCATTACAGATATCATTGTGCAGTCACCTCAGCCTGATATCTCACTGACCATTTCTTGGCAATAGGAATAAGTATGTAAGAAAAGTCGAGAATGAGAAAAGGCCATGTGACCCATCAAAGCGCACCCCTCTAGTACCCTAGCTCCCATTATAGCATCCAGATGCATTTTGAATACTCCTAATGGTTTTTTGTCTCGACTGTCCTATCTGGCAGATTATTCTATATATTTATCACACTTTTCAGTAAGTTCTTCCTAATAGCAGTTTTAAATTTACTTCTGACCAATTTAAATTTATATCCTATTTTCTTCGCTTAATATGAAGTAATATTCTGGATTTAATTTATCTAAATTATTAAGTATCATTTGTGTTTCATATACTTCAAATGGATCCCCCCAACTGCTTTTTTTGTTCCTCCAGTCTATGGAGCTTAAGCTTCTCTAATGTTCTCTCATAGCTCATATTTTTACACGGGTTTAGTCTTGTTGCTCTAATCTGCACCTTCTGCAGTGCATCTAGCAGTTTTGGTGGAGCCCACAATTGAACATAATACACGAGTGCATTATTAGTGCATTGTAAAGCCTTCGCAAACCCCGGAGGCTTGTACTCCATTGTTCTGGTTATAGGTAAAGGGATAAGGGGGTCAAGGTGGAAAGATGTAATTAGTGGGAGGAGGCTCTTGTGGAGTATAAACACCGGCAGACCAGTTGGGCCAAATGGCTTGTTTCTGTGCTGTAGATTCTATGTAATAATTTTAGAAGCTGGGTACTTTGCAACTTTTGCAAATTGCCACCTGTTCATTATATAGTTACAAGGAGAGTCCTTTTGCTTTATTACATTAGACTTCAACTCATTTTCCACATTAATTTGATGAATATGAGTATTTTTTGTGGTTTACTTACTAACCAAATGCTCATGCCTCTAGGTGAAAAGAACTGGATAAATTGCAGGAAACTGCCTTCTGTAGTTAATCTGTCTAAAGCAGGGGTGGGCAATTATTTGGGCTGGAGGGCCACTTAACAAGTTTTGGTGAGCTGTTGAGGGCCACACACCACTGTTCCCCCATAGCGGCCGCGCACCAATCGCGAGGTCCCACGTAGGCCGCTCACCAGTTCCTACTGCTGGAAGAGATACCACGCACGTTGGTGAGGGCAAAGTGTTAAATTGGTAAATTTGAAACTCAGTGTTGATCATTACTCCCACTTCTACCCTCCCAGTAATTTATAAACATAAGTTCAGATAGTAGTCAGATACTATCTTAAATACACAAAATATAGTGTAAAATAGTAAAATCTTCCATTACTAAATGAATGAAATGATCAATCGATTGATGGATTATATGTTGTACTGAAAGTCTATGTGGTTGTTTAGCAGAGTGGCTCGAGTCTGCAGGGCCTCCGACACGAGAGGTGTTGTCTTGTTAGTGTGCTGAGTACGGGAGCCCGAGGCTTCGCAAGGCCTGAACTACAATCACGTGCCATTACCTGGAGTCCTTGTGCTCCAGGATCCAATCCCATGTCTAAAGCGCCGATGAGAACCCACCTGCTGTTGTACTCTGGGTACCGGGAGAGGAAAGACCCAGTGCCGGTCTCTTTCTTCAGTAAAAGAGTCATCAAGATGAGCAGCCATGACTCATCTCGGACTAATGTGCAGCTCGTGCTCCGACTCGCACTCTATTTCTGTCCCGTCCAGCTAGAATGAACTGGTGGGCCTGATATGGCCCGCGGGCCTTATTTTGCCCACCACTGGGCTAGAAGCTCCCCTGCTCTTTACTGAGGAAACTCCCAGAAACGGCAGGGACCTGACGTAACTGGGTCTGCACCAGAGTTATGCCGGGAGACTGGTGGTACCCCCGCGAAATTCAGACAACACCTTTCACCCAATTGCACCAATAAACAAAGATAGCATTTTATAACTCACTGGAATGAAATCAAGCCGGGGACTAATTTTGAATTATTCGCTAAAATTCCTTGAGACGGGTTGAGACTAAAAACTCGCTGTAAGTTTTTAAAAAAAGTTCTAAGTAAACAATCTTCCCATCAAATCGATTGTGTCAACTCTGAGTCATGCTGCCAATGGCGTTATTTTATATATTTAAAGTATTTATGTTATCATGCATTTAAATGGAAAGTTTGCACAGATTTACAGAAACTGAACCCACAAACCGTGAGTAACTCACCTTTCACATTGCAGTGACGGAGCAGAAACTGAGGTTTCAGGTGTGATAACGACACATTGATGCAGTGAATAGCAGATTCGATTTGCCTGCCTCTGTTTTTGGTTATGATTCCCCTGCTGCCTCGGAGATAATGACCCGCCTCCTGACGTTATGTGGGGTAGGGTCAGGCTAGGGGTCAGGTGCGGCGGACGTTCGGCCTCGAAGCCAGGCCTTGGCGGGCTGGATACGGCTCGCGGGTGGTATTTTGCCCACCACTGGTCTAAAGTCTGTTAAAGAGACAGGTATCTGTGATTTCCTGCTGCCCCCCAAATGTGAGCTGGCTAGATATCTATGCATGTGAAATATACCTACATTCAAACAATAAATAGAACTCCTAAAGGTTGTTGGCGTATCTTTTTGTTGCATAACTTTCTGCGAGAGTTTGAGTAAACAAAAAAACTCCATATTTTAAATTAAAATTAAAATTAAAACACAGAAGGAAGTCATTAGCCCCATCACACCTATGCCTGTGCTAGCTAATCAACTAGATGTAACTACTTTAATCCCATTCCTTGCCCACCCTGTATCTTGTTATATTCACTCTCTTTAAATACTTATCTAATTCCATTTTAAATCATGATATAACCTTTGTCTTAACCATTTGTGGCAAAGCATTCCATGTTCTAATAACCCTCTGTGTGAAAAATGTCTTCTACCTTGCCCCTTCATTTTACTAGCAATAAACCTGAGTCGATGCCCATTTGTTACCAATTCACCAACTACTGCTGACCATCTTTCACTATTTACCCTCTCAAAATCTTTCATAATTTTGAAAACTTCTATTGGAACCCCCCCCCCTCTACTCTCTTTTTTCTCCATGAAAAAGCTGCAAAATTTTACACTTTTCTTCATAGCTCTAATTTCCCATTCCTAATTTCAACCTAATGAATCTTCATTGTACCCTTTCTTAAGGCTCTAATACCCATTAGAAATATGTAATGGTATAATGTATTCAATTATATATATCTAAATAGCTCAAGTTATATAATTGTATCAAATGATGTAAAATTATATTCAACTAGTAGCTTGGCTCATTAAATAATTGAGCATTACTGATTTTCTTTGAAGACAAGTCATGCACGCCTTTGTAAATTATTCTTTTCAGTTCTCTTCATCTCAAAATTTTGCTGCAATATTTCACTGTTGATTATCAGATTAAATACTGTCTTATGCTAAGAAATGAAAAAATTTGAACCTATAAGCCCAAGAGGAAGAGCTAATAGAGCATACTTCAGTATTTGGTCTCCCACAGGTCTGTAAATCTTACACCGCTTAAGGCCTTTCTACCTGATAGGCTTCAACAAATCAATCATCGGTAGACTCTTGTAATTTCTCTCAGACCTTGAACTGGCACCTCAAATTGCAGCTGTGTTCTGTTTAAAGCATAAAAAGATGGAAACCTAGAGGCATCATGCCTGCATTAAACCATTAGCAAAGTTCACACTATTTCTGAGGCTGGTATAGACTGGAGCACTTGCAGAAGGCTTCAGTAGGAAGGAGCAGATGCGGAGCACTTAGGGAAAAGTTGGGGTCCTCAGTGGCTGGTGTAGGATCCGTTCCTCCCCCCCAACAGTAAAAATTGGACTATGAAATATAAAAACCCAGAACTGCACAGCCCGCAAAAAGAGATGGCCAATAAAGGGTTAATTCAAACATTACCGTCGAAATTACGAACCATCAAGAGACTGGATATCAATGATCACAGACAACCTAAAATACGAATGCTTCTGAACAAGAACATTCGCATATTCATTTACCTTAAGGGCTTACATTGTTAAAGAAGACCATGGCCCCAGTATAACTAGTATCAGTGCAGGCCTAAACAATGGGCCGGGCCTTGAACCATTTGAATACGAATGCTAACAGAAACCAACAACTAGCATATGCAGTCACCTTGGGAAGGTTGCATTGTCAGAAAGGTATCTCTAATCAATGGACAATACGAGGGACAATTAGCCACCAAGAGTTCTCTGCTAGAGACATTCACACATTTTGAAGGGCAGGAAATGTGTTTCAAGATTGCAAGTTGGTTTTGATTTAAAGGAAGAGTCACTTCGAAGAGAGTCGTGTGGGAAGCCAACGGAAGAACAGCGAGCAGAAAGATTCGGGCCTACAATCAACTCCAGGAGACAGCCGATCGGGAGTGGTGATTGTATGTTTCAGTCAAATCATAGAGGGGGGCTTTTGTGATCGAGTCTGAGTAAGTTTGTGAGTTTCAGTCAGATCACAATAAGGGTTTTTGTGATTGAGTCTGAGTAAGTTGTAAGTTTCAGTCAGATCACAATAAGGGTTTTTGTGATTGAGTCTGAGTAAGTTGTAAGTTTCAGTCAGATCACAATAAGGGTTTTGTGATTGAGTCTGGGTAACTTTACATGTAACAGTCAAATCGCGGACGGGTTTAACTGTGTCATATTGTGTCGATGCAAATGACCCTTGCGTAGGGGTTTGTATTTTGGGGTTGTTAGTCTAGCATAAATCGTAGGGATTTATACTGGGAAGGTAATTGTGTGTGTGTGTGTTCAATAAACAAACCAATCAAAGGTTGAGCCAAAACCCTGTGCCGTGTGTATTTTTTTCTTACACACAGTTCTTGGATGTCAGGATTTATAATGGGGGACCAGTATCGGAGAAAGCCCCTTACACTGGGGAGGGGGTTGGGAGGGAGCAGAGGCTGGACAGTGCAGGATGAACAGAGGAGAGATGGGCAACAGCTGTGGTAGCCAAAAATGGATTGAAATAGCCAATATCCCATGACATTGCTTATACCTAGTGGGAGGGTACATTGTGGCGTGTTTATGCCATGTAGTGGATAACATCAGGGCCACTGATTTACAGTGACTGAATAAAATAAGTCAAATTCTGTTTTTAGTACATAGTATTCTGGGATTTACTGTTTCTTTGGGGATTGAATTCCATAATTCCGTCCTTTATTCTGTAAATGAGTGAGTGTGCACCAAAATGGTATGTAAGGTGTACCAGCTGGAAATAAGTACTTGGCGTTTGGCAGTATTGGGGGATGGGCTATCTGCATTGGGAAATAGTTCTGGGGTTTGATGGACTGGGTTGGGGGCCCGGGGAGCTTGGCAGTACTGTGGTGGGAAAGTTGGGGTGTGGCAGCATAAGATGGATCCTTTGATTCGGCATCACCGTGGAGGAGCAAATGGGGTTTGGCAGAACTAGAGGTGGAATGTGAGGTTAGGCTCATTGAGTTTCTAGTGTTTGTCAGCAATGGGGGAAAGAGGAAAACAAAGGTCTGATTGCATGGGGCTGAGGTCCTGGTCTGAGTACTGGTTTACATTTTTCTAAGACATCGCTGAAAACATTGAATTCAGTGCTTTGTAATTGGTTTTGTGATTGGTTCTGAATATCTTTCTCTATCTGTTTCTCTCTCTTGCTCTCTCACTGACAGCAGTTGTTAATTGAATGGTTACATTTTCTCTCAATCAACAAGATCAGATGATAATCAGAGCCTTTCTGGTTGCCTGAGAAGCTTCCAAAATTCATTTCCTTATTTGAAAGAAAAAATAACTATTTTAAATAAATACTCCAATAGAAACAAAGTTTTCAGGTGTATAATCAGTGCATTGTCATATTTTAAATGGATTTGTTCTCTCTCCCATGCACACAAACACATTGGCCCGTATTTTCTGATCCCTACGGGTGTGTAAGGGCTGTGTGCACACCCGTAGGGACATCGGAAATGCCGGTTTCAGGCATGCGAAGCGCATGCGCTGAAAACCGGCATTTCCGATCTGTCAAGAATGCTCTTGACAGATCGGACGCCTGCCCTGGAGAAGGGCCTCTGCGGGGGGAGAGTTCCGCTTTCTGCAGAACCTCCACCCGCTGAAATCACTTAAAAATCTTACGCCTGGTAAAAGCAGGCATAAGGCCTGCTTTTACCAGCATAAGTGTTGAAAAAAGTTTTTTTTTAAATTTCACTCATTTATAATTTAAAAATACTTTATAAAAAGATAAGTTCATTTTTAGCCCTGTAAAAACTTTTAATTATTTTTTTCAAAAAATTAAATTTTTGTTTAAAGTATTTAATTTAATGTAATTTTAACTAATTTAAAAAAGTGATGCTTTTTTAAAAATGTATTTAATGTTTTAGTGTCTTTTTGGGGTGATCTCCATTCATACTTTTGACGGGTCTATCTGTCAAATATATGAAGGGAGATTCCCTTCTCCTATTGGCTGGCCTGGCCCACGTGATCCCAGGGATGCTTGCGAACCGCCTGCGCCCCTGGGATACGTGGGCCCTGCGCATTTCGACTGTGGAGAGGCCCAGGAGCGGAAGTGTCCGGACCTCGGGAGCCCTCAGGTAAGAGCATAGATTTTTTTCCGATAGGAGGCCTCCTCACGCAGGAAGCCTCCGATCGGAAAATACGGGCCAATGTTTCAGGTTAAAAAAAACCACTCAGAAAACATTACCTGAATAAAGCTTTTGAAATTTGTCCTCTAGCTTTTCTTTGAATAATTGTGCAAAAACAATCAAACAAATATTGTTAGAGACTGAAGAGAAGCATTGTATCAGTTGGGCTAACTTAGGAAATACTTCTACACACAAAGGGTGGTACAAGTTTGGAACTCTCTTCCGCAAACGGTAATTGATGCTCGATCAACTGTTAATTTTAAATCAGAGATTGATAGCTTTTTGTCAACTAAAGGTATTAAGGGATATGGGCCAAAGGCGGGTATATGGAGTTGGGTCGCAGATCAGCCATTGAATGGCGGAACAGGCTCGAGGGGCTCAATGGCCTACTCCTGTTCCTATGTTACTACTGATGTATCCTGAAACAAGTTGCATACACTGCAAGATGTACTTTCAGTTGACAACGTCATAGCTGTGGGCAAAAATATCATTTGGGAGAGTCTGAGGTCCCTAGCTGGGAGATGACATTTTAGTAAACTTTCCATATTTACCATTATAATTTCAGTCCTCCTGAACTCCTAGTGGGGGTGGGGGTGGGGGTGGGATGATAGATGGGAGAAAAGCTGCAAAATGGCAGAAGGTTGAAGTAAGGATGAGTTGTTTATTGGAAGGTGGTCAGCTCCCGTGCGAGGGAAGAGAGGGAAGTGACAGCTGCATGGATGGTCTCCATCTTTGAGATGAAGAAATCTATTCAACATATAACAAGGGTATTTTGTTTGGTTAATCAACAGCTTAGATGAATGAAATTAGAAATCAGATGGGTGTTGTATTACAATGATGGACTTCCTATGATGCTCATTGAGAAGTATTATTGGTTTTAAAATTGATAGTAATAGACAATTTTAAAACATTACAGATCTGAAATGAATAGATATTCCAGTGAAATTTTATGCTGCACTGTAACATATTGGACAAACAAAGTATTTTCCACATCTTTGCCTTAAGCATTCCAGGCAGAGGATCATGGATACACCTTTTGGGTATAATCATTTGTAGCATTAAAGCTTGCACACAGTAAGGAAGAATCATTTGGCTGAAAAGTACAAATGTGAAAAATAGAGATAGGATTCCCCAGGGAAATTTCAGTTAATTCATTTAGAAATAAATGAGCAAATGCTTCTCTTATAGGGAGATGAAAGCAATTAATCATTCAGTTGTGGCCCACTTGGCATTTACTAATTTGTGCTGTACTTTCCTCTGCGTTAATGTCCTAAATCAGCGAACTTTGTCTGCAACAAAATCCTTTGCACAGTAATTGGCTTTTGTGGCCATTATGTGATTTGCTGAGATCCTCCAATGACTCAATTGTTAAATACACAGCTAATGTAGCATTGAACACATCAGGAGGTCCCAGTATTTACTCCTAGTGTTAAATTAGCTGATCTCTGCTGTGATTATGGTGGTTGTGATGCAATTGGATTCTGCATCCATGGGTTAGGGAAGGGAAAATAAAAATCAAACAAAATAAATCCTGCTGGAAAGTGCATGTGTTGTGGACATTGAGGTTTGGAATCCACTGTGGTGCACCAAACCATGGCCAGAAAACCTGCTGACACTCAGCTAGGCTCACACATGAGCAACAGTCACTTGGGGTAAGGTACCAGAGGGTTGCTGGTTTCTGTGAAACTGTAGTTCAGCATAAGTTAGCACCTTTGAGAGGAGGGAAAAAGGTCGAGAAGGGGAAATTGCTGTTGGTGGAAGCTCAGTTCTTTTTGGATCAACTAAGGGATAGGAAATAGTTCAAAGAAAGTGAACCAGCAGTCATATCTCAAAGACAAGTGCGTGCTGAAATATTTGAGGTTACAACCCCTCCCATCTCTTTAATTTTCAGGCTGGTGTCATTAATCGTGTATTGTAAAACACTAGCATAAAACCAACTTAAGGGCTAGTCCATCCAAGAAATACTTGTCCAAATGGAAATATGGGCCTGTGTCAGTGAAACATTTCATGAATATTTGTTAGTGACCCACATACCTGTGGATAGTAATCTTGATATAAACTTTATACAATTGTGGTGTCTAAAAATATTGATTGACTGAATACTGTGTGCTGACACATGAGTGAGTGTGCTTAGGCTTGACTGACATCCAGCTGAGTGTCAGTTGATCACAGCTTCACTGTACCAGTGGCAATGGGCAACTATGTGCTTTAGATATGAGCTTAAGCAGCAAAGGAAAAAGGACCAAAAAAACAAGATAGTGACTGAGCCTGTAGCAAAAATAATAATAGAATACGGGTCTATTTTACTGAAACTAAGGATTGCAGGCCATCCCTATCCTAAATTATCCAGTATAGTTCAAGTGGCCAACAATGATTATGACAGAAAGGTATTATATGTACTTATTAAAAGTAATCCACCCATTACAGAGTTTTCTCAAAACTTGTGTAATAATGTTAAGCACTGAATCTTTGTGCTTCATATTTCTGTTTGTAACCAAATATATCAGTTGCCCTAACCTGTTAAAACTAATCTGAGTGAAACTTCTGCCATTCTGAAGGGATTGACCACGAGTCGATGAATGATCCAGTAGGCATATTATTGCAGATAGGGTGATGGTGAGTTCTAATCCTTGCTCTCTCAATTCTGCTAAAGGCAAATTACTATTGGATTGTAGAGAGCAAGGTTTACTTCTTGGAACTACTGTGAATTCAATGAGAAGGAAAGTGGTCCTAAAAAAAATAAAATTGCAACCTCTGCTTTCAGTGAATTTCAAAAGGCAGCCCAGAAAACTGTCACTTGAATTTTCAACTCTCACAAAAAGAAGATAAATTAATTCATACATATTATTCAACAAATATAGCTTCTAGTAATTAAGTGCTAAAGCCATCAATCTTAGGATTCAGGTGAGCTTCTTTCTGATGTGTCGACAGTACTTCTTTAAACCCTTTACATAGGTTTTGGAAAAGCTCAATTCTAGGAACAGCCTGCTCCAAAAGTTCCAACTTGAAGCTGCTATGCTGGCCGTATGTGAACTATTGCAAGGTACTTTTTATGTGCCATGCTAACTATATTCTTGAAAAATCTTGTTTTTCTGAAACACACTGTTAAGCGAATCTTGCCATTTGATTGCAGTGATTATTCGTGCCTTGAAATATAAGCACCATTGAAGAGGTTTGCCCAACTCTCTTCAATGGCTGAGCTGTTTCTTTAAGAAATCTGATTTTATGAGCCTTATTACTGTGTTGAAAAAACAGTACATACTCCTATTTAATTCAATATTTTATAGTTAAAGAACCTTTTATTTAAAATAGTCAATGGTCCCAAATTCCTCTCCCCATCTGGAAGCACAACCAAAGTTTGCTCATTTGACATGACCTGAACCCACCTTGATTTCCAGGTTTAGATCGTTTGCATAGGCCCAATGTTCCCTGGGAACGGGCCTGCACTCAGAACCCAGCCTCTGCTGCAGGCCTGAGAAGCCTGTGGCACTGGTAATGTCCTGAGGATCCTTGGAGACCTGTGGGGGGGAAAAGAGGTTTAACTTGCTGTTTGCGGCATCCCTGGCCTTACTGCTTACTTCTCTCAGACCTTCTGATCTGAGGGGGCCTGGGCACAATGGCTACCGTTAATTTCTGTGGGTGCCCCTCCAAATGGCCACCTGTCCAGTATACCAAGGAAAATGAGATGGGAGACCCTGTTAGCCCGCTTCCGCCTTATTTTCATAGCTGTCCAATGCTTGTGCCTGCTTCAGGTGTAAAGGGGGCAGTGATCTGGCATAATGGGTCCATCTATTATTTTTCAGGGGTGTGCTCCAAAAATACACACACTTTGGGCGCACAGCAGAGCGAAATCAGACCCAATATCTATTATGTTAGCTTTTAGATACATCAGCCCCAATTTTAACCTAACCTACCTGTCGGGAATGGGGCAGGTTCGGGTCGGACGGCTGTTTTATACCCCATTAGATTTTACTCAGGCTAGTGCCCTCCACTGTTGACCCTGCTGGAGTTAGCAGGGTTCATGGGAAGGCACCTCTTTCACATGGGGTCAGTGGGCGCCTGTGCCACTACGGGTGCTTTTCAGGTGCCCACTTGTCTCATGCTGCCAGAAGCTCTGGTACCGAGTTGCTATTGGGAGAGGCAAGTGGTTTCCATGGCACCTTGGGGGCCAAATCTAAAAGATTTTGTTTTCTTTAAATTTCCTATCTTCAGAAGTTCAAGGCACTTTCCTTAGCCCACCTCTGCCTTTCTGGAGGCCAGTACACTTTATCTCATTTGGCGTACCGATCTCCAGTCTTAGACCGGGTCTGTTATGGGCTGTGAAAGAAGGAACCCCCTGGAATGGCTAAGGAAATTCAGCCCCCAGATTTTCCATTGTGAACAATGGCAGATTGGAGCCCTGTCCTCTGTGGGACACGACTTTAACCATTTGTTATATTATTTTCTCTCAAATAGCATATTTACCAATTTGGTGGAATTGCTGCTCACTGCTTCCTGCATTGCCTCTGTTATAGGCTTCAGGATGACATAGACAGGATGGCGGAATGGGCAGAAGCATGGCAGATGGAGTTCAATGCGGAAAAGTATGAAGTGATGCACTTTGGGAGGACTAATGTGGAAAGACAGTATGCTATAAATGGTCTGATTTTCAAAAGTGTAGATGAGCAGAGAGACCTTGGTGTCCATATACACAAATCCTTAAAGATGGCATGGGAAGTTGATAAGGTGGTTAAAAAAGCATATGGGTTACTTGGGTTTATAAATAGAGGAGTAGAATATAAAAGCAAAGAGATCATGCTCGAACTTTATAAATCACTGGTTAGGCCTCAGCGAGAGCATTGTGGACAATTCTAGGCACCACATTTCAGGAAAGATGTAAACGCCTTAGAAAAGGTAGAGGAGATTTACCAGGATGTTACATGGGATGAGTGATTTCAGTTATGAGGAGAGGTTGGGAAAGTTGGGACTGTTCTCCTTGGAACTGAGAAGGTTAAGAGGTGATCTAATAGAAGTTTTCAAGATGATGAGAGGTTTTGATAGAGTAGATAACCAGCGGTCATAAATTTAAAATCATTGGCAAAAGGTCTAGAGAGGAGATGAGGAGAATTTTTTCACTGAGTTGTCAGGATCTGAAACACTCTACCTGAAAAGGTGGTAGAAACTGATTCTATAAATAATTTCAAAAAGGAGTTGGACAGGTAATTGAGGGTGAGGAACTTACAGGGTTACGGACAAAAAGTGGGGGTGTGGGTCATAGAGCCAGCACAGGTACAACGGGTCAAATAGAAACCTACAGCACAGAAGGAGGCTATGATTCTATGGGTGAATAAAAGGTCTGCTAAAGCATGAAAAATTTAATTAGTGGATGTTTGTATTCTAGTAAGAAGAAAACATGAGGACTTCTGCAAGCAATTAGTGGTAATTTATTTGCTGCGTTGGAGAGAATCGTTTTTTGGATGCCATAGTTCTTTCAGGCTTCCATTCAATTAGTTTGTAAGAGTCAAATACATTTTTCATGAAGTTAATTGAAACTGTTGAAAGTGACTACAAACCAATGCTGCAAGACAATGGCTACATTTAAGTCTGAATCAGGCACAGCGAGAGCCAACATTTCATTTGGTGAATTCTAAGGTTTGTGCTACCAGTGGATGTAACTGTATGAATAACGTCACCAAAGGTTTTGTCGAAAGCTTAAAAAATTGTTAAATTGAAGTGAACACCAGGAATATTCAAGCACTGTTCCACAGCAACCAGAACTTGCATATAAACTAGAGGTTTATTTATAAACTTAGTCTCTTTATAAATTAGGATTCAAAAAGGGTCTGCTTAATACTTCCATACTCTTAATACCTGATGGTGGGTGGACTGTCAGGGAAGATAGATGTTTCCGCTTCAGGAGTGGGTGCGTGGGGGTTGGTAAATCTCAGTGCAGTTCACTCTGGCCCTTCTAATTTACCTATAGCAGCTGCTTACAGAGTAGCATAAGGTTGAGGCTTGGCCCTCTTTCGGAGTGGGAAATAAAGCTTTAAAAAAATTAAAGTGGGTGAAATAAATGTTTCTGTTGTAGCTTAGATTATCGTCTTTACTTAAAAACTTTTTTTTTAGGACCAACTGTTCTGATTGGAATGCAAATAAGATTTGTGATGTGATAGCCTGAAGGAAAAAAGGATGGAAAATCATTTTTCCTCAGTGAAAAAGAGGATCAATTCCTTCATGCAACAACACACTCAAATATTTATAGGAACATTTATGCCATGTTTCAATAATTCAAATGTTAGTGTTTTTCCCTAGACAAAAAGATAAAGGTGCACTTATATTAAAGGGAAAAAGCCAAAAGATCAAAATCTTTCTTCTTCCCCATACTGAAAACATTGTGTTGCCGATGCAAAGTGTGAATGCTGCTCTTTGTGACACTTTCTCTCTCCAGCAGGAGCCAGTATTGTAACAGTTTCTCCCGCTTTCCTGCTGGAAAGAGCATGGAGACCATATAAGCAGCAAAGTAACAAGAAATCACTAATCTATTGTGATCCCTATCTCATAACAGTGCAGACTTTTGGCTGATGAATTGGTTAAATCCATTGCTTTGCTTAGGATTGTTTTCCTGGCGGTGTGCTTGCCTTGAAGCTGAGAATATCATTATTTCAAAACCTACCAAACTGAGACTGGCTCATAACAGGCAGAAAATTCAATAAAATGGGAATTAATTTACAAATAAGTGTAACTGGGGTAAAATAATGGAAAAAAAAACACTTTCTTTGGGTTTAGATTTCAATATGACCTTTTATTATTTTTTTTTTATAAAAGACAGAATTGGAGAATTGTAACATTAATCATTTGATCACTGACAATAAGAGTTTTGCAAATGTCCTAATTTGTACCATCATATACTTGTAAATTCTCATGGATTCTACAGATCTGGGGATGTAACTTCTCGAGTTGTGCTGTTCTTTGTATTTTTCAATCGCTGCCCTCTTATTGCACCAGTGATAAATATCATCAGGAACAGAATTAATCAAAACCAATAAACAGGGTTAGAAACAGAATTAAAATGAAATCAGATGAGATTAAAATAATACCTCAAAGGTTAAAACTGTTTGAAGACAGAAATGTGGAAATGAGGGCTATGTGGGAAAGGGTTAAAATACATTTGCACATTGAATTCAGATATGCTGGGCTAGGTGAGGTGTCTAGTAATGGATGGATACTATAAAGAATGGCTTCCTGTTTTGAACTTCTACAATAAGCAGACTATGGGAACAAATTGAGGGTCACTGCATAGAATGTCATTATAGATGTTAACTGATGAAAATTGGATTGTGTTCAAGAAGAGTGGTAAACAATTCAAGTACTTGTAAAAGGAATCTGATTGGCATCTGTCACTTCCCATGATGGGAAGAGTGAAAAGGTAGCAGCTTCAAAAATAGATTTGCAACAAAACAAATAGGTAGTGTGGGGATGGGAGGGAAACAATGTGTTCATACTCCAAAACAAATAATCAGTGATGACCTACACACAAAAAATAGGGTTTAACAATCTTCCTCCAAATGTTTTTCCACAATTTACAGATGCAGAGGTGAAATGCATGCAGAATTCTTAAAATCAAGCACAGAGACCTTCAGTGATAAGCAGCCAGTTCAGTTTCTAGGCCTGGTAGTGTCCCCTCTGACCTTTCAACTGTGAGGAAAGTCATACAGAGCTGAAGATTCTTTTGTCTTTAGTTAGAATTTTTCATGCTGACGAAATCCCATGCCACCCTTAGCCGTGTTAATTGTACGGCCTTGATTTGATTCGCTTCATCATGCATTCTGTTTAACATACTTCAACCACCTCTGGCTTAAAAAGTGATCTTGCTTACTGCAAAAAGCAAAGCTCTGCTCTCGCCTTCTCTATAGGAAGCACTGCTTCAGTCCTAACCACCAGAGCCCCACCTGCCGATGGCTGCTTGTAAAAGAGTTTTGCCTCTATACATTTATCAATCACATTTTCTTCAATACAGAGAACTGATTCCTAGGCATCCTCACATAGAGAAGAGTTAAGTAGAAAAGTGTTTAAGTACCTGAAAAATAGAAAATAAACAAACTACAAGAACATTCCAGCATTAGAGGGAGAGCATAGAAGCAGGCAATAACTGGTTCATAACATAGATTTGGCAGATGCAGAGTAACAAAGGATGCACAGAATACTCCAGTTCTCTATCCTGATGTTTAAATAATAGATGTTCATTAAACCTGCTTATAATGTTCATACATTTTCTGCAGAAGACAGCAAGCTCTTAGCAATTGGTAGCACCGGATGAAGCTGCATTACCTGTGCACTGCTAAAGGAACTCTGTGTACTTCTTGGCAGCTTTTTAGACACAAGCATACAACAGGATAGTTGTATTGCACTCCTTATTTTGTTTTCTCTCTCAATTGTGAGTAGAGGGATTCTGCATTGTGCAGTAACTCACTGAGGATTTCAGCACCGCCAAACACCCTTGCAAAGCACAACTGAAAAATGTATTTATCCAGTTGAATTATAGCCACGTCAAGCTGATCGCCCATCCTCGCAGATGATGCTTGGGGTTTTAACTGATGTTTTGCATGGACATGCTGCAGCTAGAATTGTCTCTGCTCCCTTGTCTTTTTCGGTGTAGCTCCTCCCACTTGCACCTGTTCCTTGTAATCCCATTTAGCATTGGCTTCAGCTTTGGATTGACCTTCACCAGAGCCTGAGAATTATTTAAGAAAAGGAAATAAATTATCCTCGTTAAGAACGTCACCACATTGAGAATCAGCATGACTAATTTTAATGGAAAACAAAGTGTCTGTCCTCAATTATACGTTTCTCAGTTCCTCCTTTTTCTTGAATTTTATAAAATTTGCAAGACAAGTAGCTTTGATAATTTAGTCTGTTTAAAGTTGTGACGCTGGGCAGGCCCAATCAGATGCATAATTATGGTATAATATCTCCTAACTACACAATAAACTAGTTTAACACTCATTAGAATGCCCTATGCATCACAGGAAATTGTTCTACTAATTCAAGAATGTGACGAATGATTTTGGATACAAGAAAAAATTCTAGCTGATAGAAAATAATTCATGACTGTACAATGTTCGAGTCTCGCTGCATGCATAATCACTCAATATGCACTTTCACAGTTTGTGATGCAATCAGAAATCAGCTCCAGCTTTGTAAATCCTTTCACGAGATCCATTATTCTATCCATGAAATGAGGATTGTAATACAGTTCAAAATAGGTCTGCACTACACTTTCAGTAAATGTTCAATCCAACTTTACCGGTCACAGTAAAATCGCTCAAGAGCTGGCAATCTTATCAAACTAGCTACGTTATTCTTAAACTTGTTCTGCTAATGTCAAAATGAGTGTTCTGAAAACACTGGAAATTCTTGTTGTTGACTGTAGTAAGCTAAAGATTGATAGAAGTAATAACCAATGTCAATAAGTTAAAGTATTAGAGAAGGTGCTTTGCTTAAAATATAAAGAGTACTCAGCAATTGAAATAAAGGTTGTCTGTAATGACCCCTTCTGGGACTGACTGCAGCTCGTCTACCCCGACACATGAGATAATACACATTCAAGTTAAACTCATTAACCTAAATTTCCCCAGTTTTAAGAAGCAGTCTTCCATTTTGTTGAAAAGTTGGAAACAAGATTGTAAGGAGTGCAGTTGGCCACAGAGCTACCCAGTTATAGAGTCATAGGGCTGGATTTTGTCTTGGGGTCGGGTTGGGGTCGTGTTATCCGCATTTCGTGTTCCCCCCGACTCCAGATTAATGTGGGCAATTGAGTTCCAGCATGTGGGAACCCATGAACCAATTAGTGGTTTCAGTCTGAAAGTCACCTCTGATGATGTCATCATTGCAGGTCAGAGATTGACTGCCTGGCTGTTGGTGAGAGAGGACCTGCCTGGCTTTTGCTGTGAGATGCAAAAATATGAGAGAGAGAGAGAGAGAGTGGACCTTCAGCTGATAGTCAGCTATCCACTTGTGCTCCCGCCAGGTTTCACTGGAGTGTTTCACACCAGGCGTACTTCACATCGGAAAAGGGTTAAACTAGCTAAAACATTTCAAAATGGCATTAGAGCCAATTTAGGGCTTGTTAAGGGCTTTAATTGCATCTCCCGCCTCTTGGAGGCAGGACGGAGTCGGGAACCCCGCGACTGATTGTCAAAATTGCGTGGAGGCGGGATGGGGTCGGGACCCCCGACCCTACAACTTTAACCCCCCACATGCCTCCAAACCCGACTCCACGGGTCATTCAAAATCCAGCCCATAGAGTTATACAGCACAGAAAGAGGCCCTTCGGCCCATCATGTCCGCGCCGGCCATCAAGCCCTATCTATTTTAATCCCATTTTCCAGCATTTGGTCCGTAGCCTTGTATCCTATGGCGTTTCAAGTGCTCATCTAAATGTTTCTTGAATGTTGAGGGTTCCTGCCTCTACCACCCTTTCAGGCAGTGAGTTCCAGATTCCAACTACCCTCTGGGTGAAAATGTTTTTCCTCAAATCCCCTCTAAACCTCCTGCCCCTTACCTTGAAACTATGCCCCCTGGTTATTGACCCTTCTACTAAGGGGAAAAGTTCATTTCTATCTACGCCCCTCATAATTTTGTACACCTCAATCAGGTCCCCCCTCAGCCTTCTCTGCTCTAAGTAAAACAATCCCAGCCTGTCCAGTCTCTCTTCATAGCTGAAGAGTTGCAGCCCAGGTAACATCCTGGTGAATCTCCTCTGCACCCTCTCCAATGCAATCACATCCTTCCTATAGTGTGGCGACCAGAACTGCACACAATATTCCAGCTGTGGCCGAACTAGCGTTTTGTACAGCTCCATCAAACCTCCCTGCTCTTATATTCTATGCCTCGGCTAATGAAGGCAAGTATCCCATATGCCTTTTTAACCACCTTATCTACCTGTCCTGCTGCCTTCAGGGATCCATGTACATGCACACCAAGGATCTTCTGTCCTTCCTAGGGTCCTACCATTCATTGTGTATTCCCTTGCCTTGTTAGTCCTCCCAAAATGCATCACCTCACACTTTTCAGGGTTAACTTCCATTTGCCACTGTTCTGCCCATCTGACCAACCCGTCTATATCGTCCTGTAGCCTGAGGCTTCCCTCCTCGCTATTTACCACCCCACCAATTTTCGTGTCATCTGCAAACTTACTGATCATACCTCCTACATTCATACCTAAATCATTAATGTACACTACAAACAGCAAAGGACCCAGCACCGATCCCTGCGGTACACCACTGGACACAGGCTTCCAGTCACAAAAACAACCTTTGACCATCACCCTCTGCCTCCTGCCACGAAGCCAATTTTGGATCCAATGTGCCAAGTTGCCCTGGATCCCATGGGCTTTTACCTTCTTGACCAGTCTCCCATGCGGTACTTTGTCAAAAGCCTTACTGAAGTCCATGTAGACCACATCAACTGCACTACCCTCATCCACACACCTAGTCACCCCCTTGAAAAATTCAATCAAATTGGTCAGGCATGATCTCCCCCTGACAAAGCCATGCTGACTATCCTTGAATAATCCTTGCCTCTCAAAGTGGAGACTAATTCTGTCCCTCAGAATTTTTTCCAATAATTTCCCTACCACTGATGTTAGGCTCACTGGCCTGTAATTCCCTGGTTTATCCCTACTACCCTTCTTGAATAATGGTACTATGTTAGCTGTTCTCCAGTCCTCTGGCACCTCCCCTGTGGCCAGAGAGGTTCTGAAAATTTGTGTCAGAGCCCCTGCAATCTCCTCCCTTGCCTCACACAGCAGCCTGGGATACATCTCATCTGGGGATTTATCCACTTTAAGCCTGCTAAAACCGCTAGTACCTCCTCCCTCTCAATACTAATTTGTTCAAGTATATCACAATCCCCCTGCCTGATTTCTATGCCTACATCGTTCTTCTCCATAGTGAACACAGATGCAAAATATTCATTTAAAACCCCACCTACATCTTCTGGCTCTATACACAGATTGCCACTTTGGCCCCTAATGGGCCCTACTCTTTCCCTGGTTATCCTCTTGCCCTTAATATACTTATAAAACACCTTGGGATTTTCCTTTATTTTGCCCGCCAGTGTTATTTCATGCCCCCTCTTCGCTCTCCTAATTTCTTTTTTAAGTACCCCCCTGCACTTTCTATACTCCTCTGGGGCTTCCACTGTTTTTAGTCCTTTGTATCTGCCAAAAGCCTCCCTTTTTTTCCTAATCCATTCTCGTATATCCCTTGACATCCAGGGTTCCCTGGGCTTGTTGGTCCCACTCTTAACCTTTATGGGAACATGTTGCCGTTGTACTCTCTCTATTTCCTTTCTGAAAGACTCCCACTGCTCTGATGTGGATTTTCCTACAAGTAGCTGATCCCAGTCCACTTTGGCCAGATCCTGCCTTATCATATTAAAATCGGCCTTCCCCCAATTTAGAACCTTTATCTCCGGTCCATCTTTGTCCTTTTCCATGACTACCTTAAATCTCACCGAATTATGGTCACTGTCACCAAAATGCTCTCCTACTAACACTTCTACCACTTGCCCGGCTACATTCCCTGGAATTAGGTCCAGTACCGCCCCCTCTCTTGTAGGACTTTCTACATGCTGGCTCAAAAAGCTCTCCTGGATGCACTTTAAGAATTCCGCACCCTTTAAGCCTTTCACACTCTGACTATCCCAGTTAATATTGGGGAAGTTGAAATCCCCTACTATTATTACCCTATTATTTCTACACTTCTCTGAGATTTGCCGACATATCTGTTCCTCTATCTCCCCCTGACTGTTTGGGGGCCTATAGTACACTCCCAGCAAAGTGCTTGCCCCCTTTTTGTTTTTAAGTTCCTGCTCCTATTTCTTATGTCATCGGCGCCGCAACGTAAATTTAACTGGATGTGAGGGGGAGGACTGAGCTGGCAGCTGATCCGAGGCGGGAGCTGTCAACTACCGAAGGTAAGTGCTAATGATCTGCTCATTCAGCACTCCTTGTGGGCCAGGAAGAGCAAGAATGCTTCCCCCAGGCCTCACAAGGAAGCCTTTGGCCTCCCCCAGCCCCGATCTCTGCCCAAAGCTCCCCTCCCCCCCACCCCCCCTACACTCCCCCCACCCCCCCTACACTCCCCCCCACCCCCCCCTACACTCCCCCCCCTACACTCCCCCCCCCACTCCACCCCCCCTACACTTCCCCCCCCCACCCCCCCCTACACTCCCCCCCCCCACCCCACCCCCCCCCTACACTCCCCCCCCACCCCCCCCCTACACTCCCCCCCCACCCCCCCTACACTCCCCCCCCCACCCCACCCCCCCTACACTCCCCCCCCCCCCCCCCCACCCTCCCTACACTCCCCCCCCACCCCCCCCTACACTCCCCCCCCACCCCCCCTACACTCCCCCCCCACTCCCCCACCCCCCCTACACTCCCCCCCCCCCACCTCCCCTACACTCCCCCCCCCTTAAAACTTTGAAGTTGCACGAGGATGGAATATTTTGTGTATTGTAGAAGTTGTGAGATGTTTGTCTAGCAGGCCCAGACTCTGCAGGGTTTCATGTGCAACAACTGAAAGCTGGTCAATGCACTCGAGGACGAAGAGATCGATTTTAGTGAGTGACTGGCCCAGACATCAAAATATTAAGGAGGGAGAAGTTTTTATGGATGAGGCATTAGAGAAGACCACGCTGGAGGGTGGAGTAGGAGAGGAGACCCAGGTACCTAAAGGAGGAGGGCGAGTCTGTTAGAAAGGTGGCCAGGGTCAGGTAGTGGGGCAGGAGCAGACATCCCTGTTGCTCTTCAAAAATTTCCCCCCTCTGGAATAAGATGATGTGGACACTCAAGTCTTGGCTACAGCAGGCGAGGATGTGCCATGCACTGAGGCAATCCAGCAGCCCGTCAGGGAAAGCGGTAAGGTCATTCACTGACCGGCGGGACCATTCACTGACCGGCGTGGTCATTCACTGACCGGCGGGACCATTCACTGACCGGCGTGGTCATTCACTGACCGGCGGGACCATTCACTGACTGGCGTGGTCATTCACTGACCGGCGGGACCATCCACTGACCGGCGTGGTCATTCACTGACCGGCAGGACCATTCACTGACCGGCGGGACCATTCACTGACCGGCGGGACCATTCACTGACCGACGGGACCATTCACTGACCGGCGGGACCATTCACTGACCGGCGGGACCATTCACTGACCGGTGTAGAACACAGACCAGACAGTCCTAGACTCAGTCCCCACTGTGTAAGATGGTTCTTTGGGCACTGCAATTGGCCTCAGTGTCCTTAGGGTGAGGGGGGAGAATCAGCTGAGGTTCCCACTCCTAATAACTATCAGTGACTCCTGTTGGAAAGTGTGTGTGGAGATGACAAGGGTGGGAATGGGCTTGACTTAGATGCCCACACTTTGAAGTGGGGACCTTCTAGTTTGTACAGTTTAGCTTCACATGTGATAGAGCAACAACCAACTGAGCCATCAACAGAATGTGAAAATGAGGGTTTGAAAAGTTGGGGGTTGTGCAATGAAGAGTGCTGATGGGCCAAGCCACGTCCTTTACACAGGGACAGAGCTAAGGTTGAAGGATTGGGGGGAGAGGGTTCAAAGTCCAGATTTGGTCGACTTGACACAGCACTGCCACAATGATGTCCTCCGATGCCACACTGCCATTCGTGCCAACTCAAAACCTCAACATAATTGCGCTTGGGAATTTAAAAGGGAGTACATTATTTGCAATCGGTTTTAGCCGCCACTGCCTTTACAGCCCTTCACTCAGTTCCTCTGGCTGCAGTCTATATACTAAGCTCTGCTTTTCCTGTAATTAAAGTGCTGTTCCTTGAGTTTATTAATAATCTTTTTCACTGTGTCATCTGATAGATCTATTCTGTGCAGCTGAACAAAAACCGGCCACATGTATAATCTACTATTGAACTATTGGGCTGAATGGAAGTTCCTGCTAGTACAGGCAGGCTCAGCACAGGTTAAATATTTGATTCTTGTGAAAGTTCATGAACTTTGTTCAGAAACTAGATATATAAATTAGGCAGTGGAAGGGGCTGTGAAAATCAGCTGCCATAAAATCTCACACGCCCCTCGGCTGAACAGCGGACTTCAATCACACGCCAAGCAGTACCACTCGTCTCTTCTGCGCACGCGCTGCTCAGCCGAGTTGGGCCGCAGGAAAAGCAAGCAATGGTGTTGGAGCACGGATAGTGGGAACACGAGCTCCAAACAAGACTGCAACCGTAATCGATAGGGAGATCGAGAACAAGCAGAAGGTTTGGCTTGCTTGTCCTATCAAACGCACGCTGTTTTCAAAAACGTGAAAAATCATTGACAACTGCTTGGAAGCAGTTCATTACTTTTTTTTTATACCTCTACCAAATTAAAATGAGTTACTCCCTCAAAGAATTCCAGTAGATTTAGAAACCACTGTTGTGCTTCACAAATCACCGGGATTTTTTTTGAGGAGCTCAGTAAATTGTTTGATAAGGGAAAGGAAAGACTTGCATTTATATAGCGCCTTTCATGACTTCAGGACGTCCCAGGTGCTTCACAGCCAATGAAGTACTTTTGAAGTGTAGTCACTGTTGTAATGTAGGAAACCAACCTACTTAGATTTTCAGAGACATTTGATAATGTTGCACATACGAGATTTATAAAGATTAAAGCACACAGAACCAGTTAAAAATAACCAATACAATTCCTGCATTACCTGCCTCAGTTTATTTACAACACCACTTGACTGTGCATTCTGACCGCTCCCTCACCTCAGGGAAATGGGCCTCTGTGATATGGTACTCAGCAAGCTGGTGACCTCCATCCTGATTGCAATGATAGCAGGGATTTTATACTGGAATGCTGAATACAATCATAGCTGTACCAAGGTGGCAGTAGCAGACTCTGATATCACTGACACGCCACTACATGCTTGAATCCCTCCAATCAGGTTTCCGCCCTTGCCACAGTACCGAAACGGCTCTCATCAAAGTCACAAATGACATTCTTTGTAACTGTTGACAAAGGTAAACTATCCCTCCTCGTCCTTCTTGACTTGTCTGCAGCCTTTGACACAGTTGACCTCTCCATCCTTCTCCAACGCCTCTCCACCGTCGTCCAGCTGGGTGGGACTGCACTCGCCTGGTTCCATTCTTATCTATCCAATCATAGCCAGAGAATCACCTGCAATGGCTTCTCTTCCCGCTCCCGCAACGTTACCTCTGGCGTCCCCCAAGGATCTATCCTTGGCCCCCTCCTAATTCTCATCTACATGCTGCCCCTTGGCAACATCATCCGAAAACAACAGCGTCAGTTTCCACATGTACGCTGACGACACCCAGCTCTACCTCACCACCACTTCTCTCGACCCCTCCACGGTCTCTAAATTGTCAGACTGCTTGTCCGACATACAGCTCTGGATGAGCAAATGTTTTCTCCAATTAAATATTGGGAAGACCGAAGCCATTGTTTTCGGTCCCCGCCACAAACTCCGTTCCCTAGCCACTGACTCCATCCCTCTCCCTAACTTCTGTCTGAGGCTGAACCACACTGTTCGCAACCTTGGTGTCATATTTGACCCTGAAATGAGCTTCCGACCACATATCCGCAGCATAACAAAGACCACCTCCGTAACATTGCCCGTCTCTGCCCCTGCCTCAGCTCATCTGCTGCTGAAACCCTCATCCATGCCTTTGTTACCTCTAGACTTGACTATTCCAACGCACTCCTGGCTGGCCTCCCACATTCCACCCTACATAAACTTGAGGTCATCCAAAACTTGGCTGTCCGTGTCCTAACTCGCACCAAGTTCCGTTCACCCATCACCCCTGTGCTCGCTGACCTACATTGGCTCCCAGTTAAGCAGCGCCTCGATTTCAAAATTCTCATCCTTGTTTCCCTCCATGGCCTCGCCCCTTCCTATCTCTGTAATCTCCTTCAGCCCCACAACCCCTCGAGATATCTGTGCTCCTCTAATTCTGCCCTCTTAAGGATCCCTGATTATAATCGCTCAACCTTTGGTGGCCGTGCCTTCTGTTGCCTAGGCCCTAAACTCTGGAATTCCCTGCCTAAACCTCTCCGCCTCGCTACCTCTCTTTCCTCCTTTAAGACGCTCCTTAAAACCTACCTCTTTGACCAAGCTTTTGGTCACCTGCCCTAATTTATCCTTATGTGGATTGGTGTCAAATTTTTTGTCTTAAAATACTCCTATGCAGCGCCTTGGGACGTTTTACTACGTCAAAGGTGCTATATAAATATAAGTTGTTGTTGTTGTACAGGAGGGCCTGGTCCATCCTTGGCCTATTGTGCTGCTGAGACAGGTGTTACAGGTCCTGTCTGCCTGGGCAAAAGGAATCCTCTTCATCAAGCTCAGGAGTCCCTTCAATTATTAACAAAATAAAATAATTAAGACCCTTTAACAAAGACCACACAATGATTTGAACGAAGGAATAGTGATTGTTATGACTGAATGAGGTTGATATTAACCTCTGTATGCGAAGACCGCAATTCCTGTTCCATGAGTGTCTCTCTCTCTCTCCCTGTTTGTTTTTCTGTGTGTGTGTATCTCTCTCTCTTTCTTTCTTCCTTCTCTTGCTTTTCTCTCTTTCTTGCTCTATAAACTGCTCTGGGGCATACCCTGAGTACTTACCATGACTTGAAGGTGTGACTGTGGTTCAGTCCTAAAGCCTTGAGTTCCTATTACACAATCATCCTTTCTATAGTTCTGCCCACCCACTGCCTCCACTTAGGGGTTATGGAAGTAAGCAACAACACCAGAGCACTTCTATATAAAAGGTTGTACACCTTGTGTACTTAATATTTAGATTAAAGACTCAAGAATAATTTTACTGCAGAATTAAGTATTCAGTGAGTTAATGCTTGCCCTACTGGGGAATCAAGGGTTTCCGTGAAGCAGGTAAAGCTGCTCCTCACCAAAATGGCTAGTTACTTGTCAGGAGTAGCCTTTCCTAACAAAGGTACATCTCTACTTTGGGGAAAATGCATTAGTTAACAAGGATAGGATCAGCTTGTCATTGAAGACACTATTTCAGAAGTTACAAAATGTGACCCTGAACTCCTGATGAGCTGTATTTCCCCCCAAAAAATCAAGATGGTGTAAGCATTTGGCAGAAGACAGAGTTGGTTAGTATTGCCAGGTTATGATGCATTACAATTCTTCTCAAAGGTTGGCCTCTCTTTTTGCTACTTGGAATACCAACTGTTTGGGCAGTAAGAAGCCTGATTTTGGACTTTTTCTTTCTCAGGAACAAATTTGTGTCCTTGTCTTCCAGGAAACGTGTGGAAGGATCAGTGACCATTACCTTAAGATTCTGTGGTTACAATATAGTAATCTCAGGATTGTTACCAGTGCCACGTGCTAGTCAGAGTAGAAATAGAAGGATATTCCAGATGAATACGTGGCTAGAGGAATGGTGCAAGGGGGAGGGATTCAAATTCCTGGGACATTGGAACCGGTTCTGGGGGAGGTGGGACCAGTACAAATTGGACGGTTTGCACCTGGGCAGGACCGGGACCGATGTCCTAGGGGGAGTGTTTGCTAGTGCTGTTGGGGAGGGTTTAAACTAAAATGGCAGGGGGTTGGGAACCTGTGCAGGGAGACAGAGGAAAGGGAAGCAAGGACAGAAACAAAAGACAGGAAGGAGAAAAGCAAAAGTGGAAGGCAGAGACATCAAGGGTGTAAATCAAACAGGGCTACAGTAAATAATAATTCTAAAAGGACTAAGAGTGTTAAAAAAACAAGCCTGAAGGCTTTGTGTCTTAATGCGAGGAGCATTCGTAATAAGGTGGATGAATTAGCTGCGCAAATAGCTGTAAACGGATATGATATAATTGGGATTACGGAGACATGGCTCCAGGGTGACCAAGGCTGGGAATTCAACACACAGGGGTATTCAATATTCAGGAAGGACAGGCAAAAAGGAAAAGGAGGTGGGGTAGCATTGCTGGTTAAAGAGGAGATTAACACAATAGTAAGGAAGGATATTAGCTCTGATGATGTGGAATCTGTATGGGTAGAGCTGAGAAATACCAAGGGGCAGAAAACGTTAGTGGGAGTTGTATACAGACCCCCAAACAGTAATGCTGAGGTTGGGGATGGCATTAAACAGGAAATTAGAGATGCATGCAATAAGGGCACAGCAGTTATCATGGGTGACTTTAATCTACATATAGATTGGGCTAACCAAATTAGTAACAATACTGTGGAGGAGGAATTCCTAGAGTGTATACGGGATGGTTTCCTGCACCAATATGTCGAGGAACCAACTAGAGATGAGACCATCTTAGACTGGGTATTATGTAATGAGAAAGGATTAATTAGCAATCTTGTTGTGCGAGGCCCCTTGGGGAGGAGCGATCATAATATGATAGAATTCTTCATTAAGATGGAGAGTGAAGTAGTTGACTCAGAGACTAGGGTCCTGAAATTAAATAAAGGAAACTACGATGGTATGAGGCGCGAGTTAGCTAGGATGGATTGGGGAACGTTACTTAAAGGGTTGATGGTGGATAGGCAATGGCAAACATTTAAAGATCGCATGGATGAACTACAGAATTTGTTCATCCCTGTTTGGCATAAAAATAAAACAAAAAAGGTGAGTCAACCGTGGCTAACAAGGGAAATTAGGGATAGCATAAGATCCAAGGAGAGGACATATAAATTGGCCAGAAAAAGCAGCAAACCTGAGGATTGGGAGCAGTTTAGGATTCAGCAAAGGAGGACAAAGGGATTAATTAAGAGGGGGAAAATAGAATATGAGAGTAAGCTTGCAGGGAACATAAAAACTGACTGTAAAAGCTTCTATAGATATGTGAAGAGAAAAAGATTGGTGAAGTCAAGCGTAGGTCCCTTGCAGTCAGAATCAGGGGAATTTATAATGGGGAACAAAGAAATGGCAGACCAATTAAATACATACTTTGGTTCTGTCTTCACAAAGGAGGACACAAATAAACTCCCAGAGATGTCGGGGAACATAGGGTTTAATGAGAGGGAGGAATTGAATGAAATCAGTATTTGTAGGGAAATGGTGTTAGGGAAATTGACAGGATTGAAGGTCGATAAATCCCCAGGGCCTGATAATCTACATCCTAGGGTACTTAAGGAAGTGGCGCTAGAAATAGTAGATGCATTGCTGGTCATCTTCCAAAATTCTATAGATTCTGGAATAGTTCCCATGGATTGGAGGGTAGCTAATGTAACCCCACTATTTAAAAAAGGTGGTAGAGAAAAAATGGGGAATTATAGACCGGTAAACCTGACATCGGTAGTGGGCAAAATGCTAGAGTCCATTATAAAAGATGTAATAGCAGAGCACTTGGAAAACAGTGACAGGATCGGACAAAGTCAACATGGATTTACAAAAGGTAAATCATGCTTGACTAATCTACTGGAATTTTTTGAGGATGTAACTGGTAGGATAGATAAGGGAGAACCAGTGGATGTGGTGTATTTGGACTTTCAGAAGGCTTTCGATAAGGTCCTGCATAAGAGATTAGCGTGCAAAGTTAAAGCACATGGGATTGGGGGTAATGTACTGACTTGGATAGAGAACTAGTTGGCAGACAGGAAGCAAAGAGTTGGAATAAGCGGGTCTTTTTCTGAGTGGCAGGCAGTGACTAGTGGGGTACCGCAGGGATCGGTGCTAGGACCCCAGCTATTCACAATATATATTAATGATCTAGACGAGGGAACTAGATGTAATATCTCCAAGATTGCAGATGACACAAAGCTGGGTGGGCGTGTGTGCTGTGAGGAGGATGCAGAGAAACTCCAGTATGATTTGGACAGGTTGGGTGATTGGGCAGATGTAGTATAATGTGGATAAATGCGAGGTTATCCACTTTGGTGGCAAAAACAGGAAGACATTATTATCTGAACGGCAATAGATTGGGAAAAGGGGAAGTGCAACGAGATCTGGGTGTCCTTGTGCACCAGTCGCTGAAGGTAAGCATGCAGGTGCAGCAGGCGGTTAAGAAGGCAAATGGCATGTTGGCCTTCATAGCGAGAGGATTCGAGTACAGGAGCAAGGATGTCTTGCTGCAGTTGTACAGGGCCTTGGTGAGACCACACCTTGAGTATTGTGTGCAGTTTTGGTCGCCTTATCTGAGGAAGGATGTTCTTGCCATGGAGGGAGTGCAGCGAAGATTCACCAGACTGATTCCTGGGATGGCAGGAATGACGTATGAAGAGAGATTGGGTCGATTAGGCTTATATTCGCTAGAGTTTAGAAGAATGAGAGGGGATCTCATTGAAACTTATAAAATTCTAACAGGACTGGACAGACTAGATGCAGGAAGGATGTTCCCAATGGCGGGGGAGTCCAGAACCAGGGGTCACAGTCTAAGGATAAGGGGTAAGCCATTTAAGACTGAGATGAGGAGGAATTTCTTCACCCAGAGAGTGGTGAACCTGTGGAATTCTCTACCACAGAAGGCAGTTGAGGCCAACTCATTAAATATATTCAAGAAGGAGTTCGATATATTTCTTAAGGCTAAAGGGATCAAGGGATATGGGGAGAAAGCAGAGACAGGGTACTGAATTTGGATGATCAGCCATGATCTCATTAAATGGCGGAACAGGCTCGAGGGGCCGAATGGCCTACTCCTGCTCCTATCTTTCTATGTAAGATGGGCACATGGGCTGAGTTACAAATGAGCCTGGGGCCTGTCTTTGATTATTGACCAGGGCTTACTTGCAGGTGGATGCTGGAGTGTGCTGGCTAACCTTGTCTGTTTAAAAATACACTTTTAGTGCTTTAGACCTTGACTTGTGGGATTCATGTTCATTCCTCAAAAGCTACATGGTTCTGAGCAACAGAAAACCCTCAAATTTGTCGGTATGTCTCTGAATGGCCTTGTAGAATGTTTTTTTTGGCTGTTTGTTCCGTATTGGAATAGATCAGTCCTAGAACTTCAACAGTGGTGTAAATCACACCAGCAGTAGTGCTCTCTGCCTCATTTCAGAGGTTCACTAATTATATGGCATCAGTGTGGGGTTAAGAGGGGTACAGCAATCAATCATGTAGTTTTGAATTGTAACTTTTGCTCTGGTCCGCTGGCCAATTACCACCCTTGTTAAGATGGGTACTCATGACAAAGTGTGATTGCCACGTGAGAGTGGCTGATGGCTCCAAAGGGTTGTACAGAGGCACTCTGCCACAAGAGGGGTATATATCAGTGACCACAAATCCTGGGACTAGGTCTGCGTGACTGCCAATGACAGGAACTCAATGGCAGATGAGGTGGCCAATTATTTCCTTGCCTCTGCAGCTGAAATCATAAACAACCTGAAGTGAGAACCTGCTAGTCACACATCCATTAAGCAACTAAGGCAACAAGTACATGCAACTGCACAAAAATGACCCGAAATGACCCTGTTGTTAGTGATGATCAAAAAGGTTTCTCAAGGATAGTGCCAATGACTGATAAGTCCCATCAAAACATCTGTGAGAGCATCCTTGGAGTCTGAATAGAGTACTCTACTGAGTTGGCAGCTGATCCAACAGGCATGGCATGGATATACCTGCATGGAGATTGGAAGAACTGGTGGAGTATGCTGCACAAGTAGAAATTCTAAATGAACCAACTTGATAGGAGGCAGGGACTCTGTACTTCATGCTTTACCGAGGGTAGGTTAATATTCACACTGAATTTCTATAAACTAGGCGACGGAGGGAAAGATTGGGAGTGAACAGTGCCAGGAACCATCAAGTTGCCTTGGAGCTGCCCTTCTGAGGCTCATGAATAGGATTCCAGCACATAGTGTAGTTTCGATCTGAAGTTCAAAAAGCTTTCACAGGCGTGCTGTACAGTAAAGCCCAAGGCCAGATGGATTCCTTGGTGAGTTCTACAATGTCCAACTCTCTAACCTGACCTCAGTGGTGACAGAACAAGTCCAGCATATATCGGTAGTGCACACTCTCCCAGAATTATTCAAATTGGTCGCAATCACAGTCATACATGAAAAGTGCAAGAACCCAAATGCCTGAGTATCATATAGGCCCATAAACCTCCTCAACTGTAATTATAAACTTCTGGCCAAGACTGGGCTAGTTTCCCCTGGGCTAGTTTCCCCAGAATAAATTGGATTTAATCAAGGACAGCATATTCGGTCTGTTTTAGAAGGAGGAAAATCCTGTGGTGGCATGTGATCCATTTCAGCATATGGTGCACAAATAAGGATTTTTTGTTGCAGTCCTTGGCCTACAAACTAGGCTGTGCAGCACCCATTTTTTGGGCGCTAACCAGCCTACTAAGGTCCCAAAATGGCGGGCAGGAAACGCTGGCACATTTTCAGCCAGAACAAGAAACAAATTTATCAATCAGCTCAATTACATCTCGATCTAATAGTTAACAGAAAAAATTAAGAATCACCCTTGTGCCAGCCCTAAGTACCTGTCTTGTGTGCTCCTTTCCCTATCCTAGTGCCCGTACGATGTGTTTCCCCAGTGGCTACAGCTTGGGGGGTGGAAGGCTGCTGAGCTTTTATGGTTTTACCCCATCCTACTTCCGCAACCTTCTCCAGCGCTACATCCCAGCCTGTGCCATACAGTCATCCAGCTATCTCCTGGAATTCCTCTCTTGGTGGCAGAGCTTTCAGCTGTCTAGGTCCAACCCTTGGAATCTCCTCGCTAAACCTCTTCACTTTATTACTTCCCTTCATTACTTTAAAAGCTCCTCCAAAGCTACCTTTTGACCATTCTTTCAGTCAACTCTCCTAATTGTCCTAATAGTTCTTGGTTTATTCTCTCGTAGGTGAAGCATCTTGGCACCTTTTATTATATTGAAGGCTCTATATAAATGTAATTTGTAAGCTGAAGGATTGTGAGCAGAAAGTACAACTCTGCTATATCCACCAACTGCACAAAAGCTGTGATGTAACTGAATCACAAGATACATAGTACACTGTAACCTCAATGCAACAAATCTGTTGGAGGACATCAAATATGTTTACTAGACAGAGGCGGGTTTTTTTTGTGACTTACTCAATATCTAGTCATTTACTTTGTGGAACTGACTACTCCAGCAGTTCCCTTGTATTCTCAGGCCATTCAGCAATGACTAAAATTATTTTAACACCTAATTTAATTATTGTATTTCTATACAGAGGATTTCTTCATTTTTTAATCCAATGAAAAAAGTTAGTCCCTTATTTAATATTACATACTCTACTTTCCTGCCAACCAGTACTACAGCAGATCCATCATACAAAAACAGGTATATGGAGCCAGAAGATCTATGAGCCACCCATATGAAGTTATATTCGGATGAATATTTAAAGATATGGTGCTACCCCAGTGTGTTGATAAACTGCACGCTTTATTTTAGGGTTATGTTACACAATTGGTAGTGATCTCAGATCAGTGCATGTAGCGTACAATATGCAGTTGGCACATCTATACAACAACAAAAATGTATACATGGGCAGAAATCCGCTTACTGGCTGGTTAAATTTTAACGTTGGAAGAATGTGGGGAAGCAACAACTTTCTCAACACTAAAAACATCCAAATTTAAGTTTTAAAAGGCTCCCAAAGCAGTTACATTGCAGTCAGTACAAAGTGCATTATTAAGTCTACTTTGACTTTAATGTGCTTAGGCTTCAGATGGCTAACCTGAATCCCAAGTTATACCAGAATTTTCACATCGACTCATATCTCAAACCTCTTGGCATCAATACAAAATTGGTTGCATAATGGCACCCAATAAAGTTAATTTATGATTGACAGTTACACAGCATATCCCCAGAGTGTAAGCAGCCAGCATTCTGTCTGAAGTGCAGCACTGGAAGGAGATGAGCTGGAGCAGGTACAATGTTGGCAGTTGGAGCTCTCTACAACAGAGCAGGACATGGTGCAGAGCACTTGGCAGGAAACTGAGTGGATGATTATACAACCAAAACTTCCAATGATAAAATTTGATAGTATTTCCTTTTAAAGAGATCAGATCAAAAGTGGTGACTTTATTCTCCTCAGATGTTTTAATGATCATTATGAGGAAACTTTTCACAAGTTGCTTCTGAGGTACAATGTCACTCCTGAGTACAGTAAGTTTCATCAGAGTAATTTAATTACACTATTCCTTGGCAGTATTTCCTTCTCTCTGACAGTGTTAGAGGTCTCCTGTTTCCTTACTGCTGTTACTTGGAACTATGGAGCCAATTTTGTTAGATATTTCTTATTGAAAACCCCATCTGTTTCTTTTATATATTACTCCTGCAATGTTCAAACGGTAGTTGCATGGTCTACTTCAATAGATTTGCTGCAGAGAAATTTTCTTTTTTCCAAGTAATTGGTTTCAATTTGCAAAATAAGTCAAGTTATATAACCGTCATTGAGTGCGGAGATTGGTAAAATTTTCTTTGGATCCCTTAATGGTGTGATTTCTCTGATGGGCCTCTTCTGACTATTCGTGCAAACTTGGGTACTAGTTTGTTAGTCATAGAGTCATAGAGTTATACAGCACGGATAGAGGCCCTTCGGCCCATCGTGTCCGCGCCGGCCATCAAGCCCTGTCTAATCTAATCCCATATTCCAGCATTTGGTCCATAGCCTTGTATGCTATGGCATTTCAAGTGCTCATCCAAATGCTTCTTGAATGTTGTGAGGGTTCCTGCCTCCACAACCCTTTCAGGCTGTGAGTTCCAGACTCCAACCACCCTCTGGGTGAAAAAGTTCTTTCTCAAATCCCTTCTAAACCTCCCGCCCTTTACCTTGAATCTATGCCCCCTTGTTATAGACCCCTCTACTAAGGGAAAAAGCTCCTTAGTATCCATCCTATCTATGCCCCTCATAATTTTGTACACCTCAATCATGTCCCCCCTCAGCCTCCTCTGCTCCAAGGAAAACAAACCCAATCTGCCCAGTCTCTCTTCATAGCTGAAGCACTCCAGCCCGGGTAACATTCTGGTGAATCTCCTCTGCACCCTCTCCAAAGCAATCACATCCTTCCTGTAGTGTGGCGACCAGAACTGCACACAGTATTCCAGATGTGGCCTAACCAGTGTTTTATACAGCTCCATCATAACCTCCTTGCTCTTATATTCTATGCCTCGGCTAATGAATGCAAGTATCCCATATGCCTTTTTTACCACCTTATCCACCTGTTCCGCCGCCTTCAGGGATCTCTGTACTTGCACACCAAGATCCCTCTGACCCTCCGTCTTGCCTAGGGTCTTACCATTCATTGTGTATTCCCTTGCCTTGTTAGTCCCTCCAAAGTGCATCAGCTCGCACTTTTCCGGATTAAATTCCATTTGCCACTGTTCCGCCCATCTGACCAACCCATCTATATCGTCCTGCAGACTGAGGCTACCCTCCTTGCTATTTACCACCCTACCAATTTTTGTATCATCCGCGAACTTACTGATCATACCTTTTACATTCATATCCAAGTCGTTAATGTAGACCACAAACAGCAAGGGACCCAGCACCGATCCCTGTGGTACCCCACTGGCCACAGGCTTCCAGTCACAAAAACAACCTTCGACCATCACCCTCTGCCTTCTGCCACTGAGCCAGTTTTGTATCCAATGTGCCAAGGCACCCTGGATTCCATGGGCTCTTACCTTCTTGACCAGTCTCCTGTGCGGGACTTTATCGAAGGCCTTACTGAAATCCATGTATACCACATCCACTGCGTTACCCTCATCCACACACCTAGTCACCCCCTCAAAAAATTCAATCAAATTAGTCAGACATGATCTTCACTTGACAAAGCCATGTTGGCTAACCCTGATTAATCCTTGCCTCTCCAAGTGGAGACTAATTTTGTCCCTCAGAATTTTTTCCAATAATTTTCCTACCACTGATGTTAGGCTCACTGGCCTGTAGTTCCCCGGTTTTTCCCTACTCCCTTTCTTGAATAATGGTACTACATTAGCGGTTCTCCAGTCCTCTGGCACATCCCCTGTGGCCAGAGAGGTTCTGAATATATGTGTTAGAGCCCCCGCAATCTCCTCCTTTGCCTCACACAGCAGCCTGGGATACATTTCGTCCGGACCTGGGGATTTATCCATTTTTAGACCTGCTAAAACCGCCAATACCTCCTCCCTCTCGATGTTAAAATGTTCGAGTATATCACAGTCCCCCTGCCCTAATTTTATGTCTGCATCGTCCTTCTCCATAGTGAAAACAGATGCAAAAAATTCATTTAGAACCCCACCTACATCTTCCGGCTCCACACACAGATTGCCACTTTTGTCCCTAATGGGCCCTATTTTTTCCCTAATTATCCTCTTACCCTTAATATACTTATAAAACATCTTAGGATTTTCCTTTATTTTGCTCGCCAGTGTTATTTCATGGCCCCTCCTTGATCTCCTAATTTCTTTTTTAAGTATCCCCCTGCACTTTTTGTACTCCTCTAGGGCTTCCTCCATCTTTAGCATTTTGTATCTGCCAAAAGCCCTCCTTTTTTTCCTGATCCATTCTCGTATATCCCCTGACATCCAAGGTTCCCTGCGGTTTTTGAAACCACCCTTGACCTTTACGGGAACATGCTGCCATTGTATGATCTCAATCTCCCTTCTGAAAGAATCCCATTGCTCCGATGCGGATTTTCTTACAAGCAGCTGATCCCAGTCCCTTTTGGCCAGATCCTGCCTTATCCTATTAAAATCGGCCTTCCCCCAATTTAGAACCTTTATTTCCGGCCCATCCCTGTCCTTTTCCATGACTACCTTAAATCTCACCGTATTATGGTCACAGTCACCAAAATGCTCACCTACTAGCACTTCTTCCACTTGGCCGGCCACATTCCCTAGAATTAGGTCCAGTACCGCCCCCTCTCTTGTAGGACTTTCTACATGCTGGCTCAAAAAGCTCTCCTGGATGCACTTTAAGAATTTTGAACCCTCTAAGCCTTTCACACTCTGACTATCCCAGTTAATATTGGGGAAGTTGAAATCCCCCATTATTATTACCCTATTATTTGCACATTTCTCTTAAATGAAATCATTTTGTAGAACAATATTCTTACCCTTTCTCTTGTTTGCCACTAAAATGATGCAAATAATATTTTCTCTGTATACAATTAAGAATTAATGTAATCATTAAATCCCTGGCTCTTTTATTGCAATTAAGCTCATTTAATGCTTCTTTATAGAGCTACAGGGAAATTATTTCATGCAACACGCACACTCCTTCCAGAATAACAATTTCAACATCGGATGTCCCGCTTGGTCCCTTTTCTTGACAGTTACATTTTTCAGACACTTCGTCCCATTCATATGGGAACCACAGTCTAAGAATGCACCTTCATAAGAGTACTTGTATTAATTTCTGCCCTAAGATTATTTTAAAAGTATTTTATTCAGTTTATACAACTTGAATTTTAATTTGCATTGGTCGGCAAGCCAAGGATTGCAATTTCTGCTGTTATCACTAGGATTACTCTTAAATTTGGATTCTCCCAGGAATTTATATTGTTCAACTTCTTTTTAACGTTTGTCTACAGTCAATATATATATATATATATATACATATATATATAAAAAGACAGCATTGATCGGGAACAATTAATACTATGGATGCCTTATCATACCGATAGTGTGCATACTTATTAACATTATTTTGAGAAACCCAGGCAAATGACCAAGGCCTGTTGTGTAGGACACCACTATAGTTGAAAATAAGATTTGTTTGTTAAATCAACAGGTAGTGGTTAGGTGATAGCACGATTGCGATTTAAATGTCTTTATATTGTAGGTGGAAGAAAATATTGGGTGAGACAAGGAATTCAACCACTTTCTTGTAAAGAATGACTTAGAGTAGAAGTGCAATGAGTTGTAATTTCAACAGGATAAGAATATATGGAGCAAGTGAATGCATAGAAAAATGGATATTTGAAAAATACTCCAGATATTTTCATAACTTGGCTTTAACAGAGTAAGTTGCAGAACCAATAATGCACTTTACAAGCCAAATTGATTTTCTATGCCAGAGTTTTCTATGTGTGTTACCATTCCCTGTTCTTGGTTGGAGGCAATTTAATAGCTCAATAGTGAGGCTGCTTGTTTCCTACCACTGCAGTTTTGGCTCATGTGCAGAAGTCTGAAATGTGTCTGACTCCTGAAATTTAGCAGCCATTAGTGTGAGGAACTCACCATTCTCCCTGGGGCTAGATCTTGTTCTGCTGCAAGCACGTCTGGCATCACTAGTTAATAAGTAAGTGACCCATTCATACTTCCTCTTTCGAGTTGCCAACTCTGGTTGGAGACATTCCTGGAGATTTGATCACGTGACAGTCTGGCCACGTAGTGCCTGGTCATGTGACAGATGATCACGTGGCATTTGATCACATGACTTCTACAAATATTATTGCATTTGCCGTATAAAAGGTGGGTCCCCTGTAGTTGAGTAGTATTGCTTGTGGTTTTGTGTCAGCAGTTGTTGTACGAGAAGTTTCAAGAACCAGGAGGCCACCCAGGAGCAGGCAAAGCGAGGAAACTGAGGGTGGGGAAGAGGAGAAACTGAGGACCCCCCCATTCCAGAGACCTCCCAAATAAGAGCCCCTAGTATTGCCGAGACTCCCCGAATACTGAGACACCCGATTGCTGAGAATCCCCGAATGCCAAAATTCCCTGATTGCCGAGACTCCAGCCCCCTCCCAACTGCACTCCATGAGGTTGTGGCTCCTGGCGGGTTGCATGTCTGAGCTGGAGCCTTCTCCAGTGACATGACGGAGTTTTTTGGGGTGGGTAGAGGGGGGGAAATTTAAAACGCTGATTTCCTGGAGTCAGACCCGGTCATTCCGGGAGGGTTGAGAACCCTATTTTTGTTGGTTGAAGGGATATATCATAATGGGGAAGGATACAGACAGAAAATAATCAGGGAAAAATACATTTAATAAAGGAGTTCTCATTTGCCTGAAGTTAGTAAAGCATTGAATGTTTGCCTGGTTGCTTTTAAGCTCTTGGTGAACTGAGCTGCAGGTTAATAGCTAAACAGCAGAGCTTGAGGCTTGGAAAAGGCTCATGCGTAAGTGAATCCTCCCCGGAGACATTCTGCCATAGTTAACCATGGCTTTGTTGTTTCAAATGAGTTTTCACTTAGAGAGCATGCTTTGATGATTCCCTTCCCACCTCATGTCATTAAACCCCTTTTTTTATTGAAACTGCCCTTATAAATAAATCATGACTTCTACCTTGCATGACCCAAATGTCTCAAATTTTTTTCCTGAAAAGTTTTTATCATTCACCTAAGAGCCATAAAGAAATTTGTGTGAAGTATAAGAACATAAGACGTAGGAGCAGGAGTAGGTCATTTGGCCCCTCAAGCCTGCTCCGCCATTTAATAAGATCATGGCTGATCTGATCTTGGCCTCAACTCCACTTCCCTGCCTGCTCCCCATAACCCTTGACTCCCTTATCGTTCAAAAATCTGTCTCTCTCCACCTTAAATATATTCAATGACCCAGCCTCCACAGCTCTCTGGGGAAGAGAATTCCAAAGATTCACAACCCTCTGAGAGAAGAAATTGCTCCTCATTTCTGATTTAAATGGGTGCCCCCTTATTCTGAAATTATGCCCCCTAGTTCTAGATTCCCCCACGAGGGGAAACATCCTCTCTGCATCTACCCTGTCAAGCCCCTTCAGAATCTTAATAAGTAGCTCAACAGTCAGTGGCAATTGCTGAACTGGCCATTAACTGTTAAGTAAACACGGTACTTTGCAATTAGTAATTTTCCAAAATAAAGCTGTGGTATCCACATCAGATAAAAATAAATTCTAATATCACATATAGCTCACAAAAAGGGTTACAACATGCATTTCAGAAAAAACAATGCTTTATTTAAGAACAATAATAATGAGAAGGGTTACTTTGTCTCATCCTTTACAGTCAAACGTGCATCTTCCCTCCTTCTCATTTGCTAACTTTCACAAGTAATTTTGCCTTGTGGACATTCGAGACTCTAATTTTTCATCTATTTAGAGATGAACATTTAGAATTTCTAATGGCCATAACATTTTATGATGTCATGGAACAGAGAAGAGACTGTTACTGATCTTTCTGGAGTTATCTTTAGATTTAAGAATTTTTTTAAATATTAAAATCAACAAAAATCTATACATACTTGCACCAATGTATTCTGTATGTATATGGTGTAATTTTCTTTATTTGTCTGTTTATAAACCTGCTAAACTGCATCTGGACAAATAATCCAGGTACTGCCATTTAAAGTGTGCCATAAGTTAATGGTATTCTGTACACTTTTATCCAGACCAGATGTACAGCCATTTATATGAATGAAGATATTTTTGCAGTGAAATGTGTAGAGGGTACTCAGTAACCATTAGTATTATGATTAATTTGTCATTTGTAGCCAGCACCATTTGTGGAAATAAAAATCATAGTAAATCCATCAGCATGCCATATTCAATGTTACAACTCCATTATGTTGTATTTAGATTTACTGTAGTAAGCATTAATGGCTCGTTTAGTAAAAGCTATTTACTTCAGATTTAAGAGATTCTAGATCAGAGTGTCAAACAATGGCCTGTGGGCCATTTCTGGCTCTTGAGTCCTGAAAATCCAGCGAATGAAGTTCAGGTAACTCGATTGTATTTGCACCAGTTTTCTTATTTGCTGGTTTATTCTGTTTGAATTTCTTGAGCCTGGTAAGATCTTTCTTATTACTGTTGCCTTAATAATATATAAATCCTAAATCAGAATACCAAGGTCTGTTAGTATCTGCAGCTCGAAGTCTATGTAAATTAACAGGAACATTGATTTAAACTGTGTGTGGCCTGTAGAGTAGGGTTGCCAACTCTAGTTTGATGTATTCCTGGAGATTTGATCACGTTTGAATGTCTCTGCATCACCAAGCCCCAAATAAAATATGACTTTTTGTTTTATAGTGAGATGAATAACAGTTTGTGTTGCTCTCTCTCTCTCTCCCCTCCCCAGTTTGTGTTGCGCTCTCTCTCTCTCTCTCTCCCCAGTTTGTGTTGCTCTCTCTCTCTCTCCCCAGTTTGTGTTGCTCTCTCTCTCTCTCTCCCCTCCCCAGTTTGTGTTGCTCTCTCTCTCTCTCTCCTCCCCAGTTTGTGTTGCTCTCTCTCTCTCTCTCTCCTCCCCAGTTTGTGTTGCTCTCTCTCTCCCCCTCCCCAGTTTGTGTTGCTCTCTCTCTCTCTCCCCCTCCCCAGTTTGTGTTGCTCTCTCTCTCTCTCTCTCTCTCCCCAGTTTGTGTTGCTCTCTCTATCCCCTCCCCAGTTTGTGTTGCTCTCTCTCTCTCTCTCCCCAGTTTGTGTTACTCTCTCTCTCTCTCCCTCCCCCAGTTTGTGTTGCTCTCTCTCTCTCCCCTCCCCAGTTTGTGTTGCTCTCTCTCTCTCTCTCTCCCCAGTTTGTGTTGCTCTCTCTCTCTCCCTCCCCCAGTTTGTGTTGCTCTCTCTCTCTCTCCCCTCCCCAGTTTGTGTTGCTCTCTCTCTCTCCCTCCCCCAGTTTGTGTTACTCTCTCTCTCTCTCCCTCCCCAGTTTGTGTCGCTCTCTCTCTCTCTCCCCTCCCCAGTTTGTGTTGCTCTCTCTCTCTCCTCCCCAGTTTGTGTTGCTCTCTCTCTCCCCCTCCCCAGTTTGTGTTGCTCTCTCTCTCTCTCTCCTCCCCAGTTTGTGTTGCTCTCTCTCTCTCTCTCCCCCTCCCCAGTTTGTGTTGCTCTCTCTCTCTCTCTCCCCTCCCCAGTTTGTGTTGCTCTCTCTCTCTCCCTCCCCCAGTTTGTGTTGCTCTCTCTCTCTCTCCCTCCCCAGTTAGTGTTGCTCTCTCTCTCTCTCTCTCCTCCCCAGTTTGTGTTGCTCTCTCTCTCTCTCCCCTCCCCAGTTTGTGTTGCTCTCTCTCTCTCTCCCTCCCCAGTTTGTGTTGCTCTCTCTCTCTCTCTCCCCTCCCCAGTTTGTGTTGCTCTCTCTCTCTCTCTCTCTCTCCAGTTTGTGTTGCTCTCTCTCTCTCCCCTCCCCAGTTTGTGTTGCTCTCTCTCTCTCTCCCCTCCCCAGTTTGTGTTGCTCTCTCTCTCTCTCTCTCCCCAGTTTGTGTTGCTCTCTCTCTCTCTCTCTCCCCTCCCCAGTTTGTGTTGCTCTCTCTCTCTCTCTCCCCTCCCCAGTTTGTGTTTCTCTCTCTCTCCCCAGTTTATGTTGCTCTCTCTCTCTCTCTCTCTCTCTCCCCAGTTTGTGTTGCTCTCTCTCTCTCTCCCCCTCCCCAGTTTGTGTTGCTCTCTCTCTCTCTCTCCCCTCCCCAGTTTGTGTTGCTCTCTCTCTCTCTCTCTCCCCAGTTTGTGTTGCTCTCTCTCTCTCTCTCTCCCCAGTTTGTGTTGCTCTCTCTCTCTCTCTCCCCAGTTTGTGTTGCTCTCTCTCTCTCTCTCCCCAGTTTGTGTTGCTCTCTCTCTCTCTCTCTCCCCCTCCCCAGTTTGTGTTGCTCTCTCTCTCTCCCCTCCCCAGTTTGTGTTGCTCTCTCTCTCTCTCTCTCTCCCCAGTTTGTGTTGCTCTCTCTCTCTCTCTCTCTCTCCCCAGTTTGTGTTGCTCTCTCTCTCTCTCTCTCTCCTCCCCAGTTTGTGTTGCTCTCTCTCTCTCTCTCTCCCCAGTTTGTGTTGCGCTCTCTCTCTCTCTCCCCAGTTTGTGTTGCTCTCTCTCTCTCTCTCTCCCCTCCCCAGTTTGTGTTGCTCTCTCTCTCTCTCTCTCCCCCTCCCCAGTTTGTGTTGCTCTCTCTCTCTCCCCTCCCCAGTTTGTGTTGCTCTCTCTCTCTCTCTCTCTCCCCAGTTTGTGTTGCTCTCTCTCTCTCTCTCTCTCCCCAGTTTGTGTTGCTCTCTCTCTCTCTCTCTCCCCTCCCCAGTTTGTGTTGCTCTCTCTCTCTCTCTCTCTCCTCCCCAGTTTGTGTTGCTCTCTCTCTCTCTCTCTCTCCCCAGTTTGTGTTGCGCTCTCTCTCTCTCTCTCCCCAGTTTGTGTTGCTCTCTCTCTCTCTCCTCCCCAGTTTGTGTTGCTCTCTCTCTCTCTCTCCCTCCCCAGTTTGTGTTGCGCTCTCTCTCTCTCTCGCTCTCCCCAGTTTGTGTTGCGCTCTCTCTCTCTCTCTCTCCAGTTTGTGTTGCTCTCTCTCTCTCCCCTCCCCAGTTTGTGTTGCTCTCTCTCTCTCTCCCCTCCCCAGTTTGTGTTGCTCTCTCTCTCTCTCCCCTCCCCAGTTTGTGTTGCTCTCTCTCTCTCTCTCCCCAGTTTGTGTTGCTCTCTCTCTCTCTCTCCCCCTCCCCAGTTTGTGTTGCTCTCTCTCTCTCTCTCTCGCTCTCCCCAGTTTGTGTTGCGCTCTCTCTCTCTCTCTCTCCAGTTTGTGTTGCTCTCTCTCTCTCCCCTCCCCAGTTTGTGTTGCTCTCTCTCTCTCTCCCTCCCCCTCCCCAGTTTGTATTGCTCTCTCTCTCCCCCTCCCCAGTTTGTGTTGCTCTCTCTCTCTCCTCCCCAGTTTGTGTTGCTCTCTCTCTCTCTCTCTCCCCAGTTTGTGTTGCTCTCTCTCTCTCTCCCTCCCCAGTTTGTGTTGCTCTCTCTCTCTCTCCCCCTCCCCAGTTTGTGTTGCTCTCTCTCTCTCTCTCCTCCCCAGTTTGTGTTGCTCTCTCTCTCTCTCTCTCCCTCCCCAGTTTGTGTTGCTCTCTCTCTCTCCCTCCCCAGTTTGTGTTGCTCTCTCTCTCTCTCTCTCTCCCTCCCCAGTTTGTGTTGCTCTCTCTCTCTCCCTCCCCAGTTTGTGTTGCTCTCTCTCTCTCTCCTCCCCAGTTTGTGTTGCTCTCTCTCTCTCCCCCTCCCCAGTTTGTGTTGCGCTCTCTCTCTCTCTCTCCCCAGTTTGTGTTGCGCTCTCTCTCTCTCTCTCCCCAGTTTGTGTTGCGCTCTCTCCCTCCCCCTCCCCAGTTTGTGTTGCGCTCTCTCCCTCCCCCTCCCCAGTTTGTGTTGCTCTCTCTCTCTCCCTCCCCAGTTTGTGTTGCTCTCTCTCTCTCCCTCCCCAGTTTGTGTTGCTCTCTCTCTCTCTCTCTCCCTCCCCAGTTTGTGTTGCTCTCTCTCTCTCTCTCCCCTCCCCAGTTTGTGTTGCGCTCTCTCTCTCTCTCTCTCCCTCCCCAGTTTGTGTTGCTCTCTCTCTCTCTCCCCCAGTTTGTGTTGCTCTCTCTCTCTCTCTCCCCTCCCCAGTTTGTGTCGCTCTCTCTCTCCCCCGTTTGTGTTGCTCTCTCTCTCTCTCCCTCCCCAGTTTGTGTTTCTCTCTCTCTCTCTCCCCCTCCCCAGTTTGTGTTGCTCTCTCTCTCTCCCTCCCCAGTTTGTGTTTCTCTCTCTCTCTCTCCCCCTCCCCAGTTTGTGTTGCTCTCTCTCTCTCTCTCTCCTCCCCAGTTTGTGTTGCTCTCTCTCTCTCCCCCTCCCCAGTTTGTGTTGCTCTCTCTCTCTCTCTCCCTCCCCAGTTTGTGTTGCTCTCTCTCTCTCCTCCCCAGTTTGTGTTGCTCTCTCTCTCTCTCCATCCCAGTTTGTGTTGCGCTCTCTCTCTCTCTCCTCCCCAGTTTGTGTTGCTCTCTCTCTCTCTCCTCCCCAGTTTGTGTTGCGCTCTCTCTCTCTCCCCTCCCCAGTTTGTGTTGCTCTCTCTCTCTCTCTCTCTCCTCCCCAGTTTGTGTTGCGCTCTCTCTCTCTCTCCTCCCCAGTTTGTGTTGCGCTCTCTCTCTCTCCCCTCCCCAGTTTGTGTTGCTCTCTCTCTCTCTCTCTCTCTCCTCCCCAGTGTGTGTTGCTCTCTCTCTCCTCCCCAGTTTGTGTTGCGCTCTCTCTCTCTCCTCCCCAGTTTGTGTTGCGCTCTCTCTCTCTCTCCTCCCCAGTTTGTGTTGCTCTCTCTCTCTCTCCCCTCCCCAGTTTGTGTTGCGCTCTCTCTCTCTCTCCTCCCCAGTTTGTGTTGCGCTCTCTCTCTCTCTCCTCCCCAGTTTGTGTTGCTCTCTCTCTCTCCCCTCCCCAGTTTGTGTTGCTCTCTCTCTCTCTCCCCTCCCCAGTTTGTGTTGCGCTCTCTCTCTCTCTCTCCCCAGTTTGTGTTGCTCTCTCTCTCCCCCTCCCCAGTTTGTGTTGCTCTCTCTCTCTCTCCCTCCCCAGTTTGTGTTGCTCTCTCTCTCTCCCCTCCCCAGTTTGTGTTGCTCTCTCTCTCTCTCTCCCCAGTTTGTGTTGCTCTCTCTCTCTCTCTCCCCAGTTTGTGTTGCTCTCTCTCTCTCTCTCCCCAGTTTGTGTTGCTCTCTCTCTCTCTCTCCCCAGTTTGTGTTGCTCTCTCTCTCCCCCTCCCCAGTTTGTGTTGCTCTCTCTCTCTCTCTCTCTCCCCAGTTTGTGTTGCTCTCTCTCTCCCCCTCCCCAGTTTGTGTTTCTCTCTCTCTCCCCCAGTTTGTGTTGCTCTCTCTCTCTCTCTCCCCAGTTTGTGTTTCTCTCTCTCTCTCTCTCCTCCCCAGTTTGTGTTGCTCTCTCTCTCTCTCCCCAGTTTGTGTTGCTCTCTCTCTCTCCTCCCCAGTTTGTATTGCTCTCTCTCTCTCCTCCCCAGTTTGTGTTGCTCTCTCTCTCTCTCTCCTCCCCAGTTTGTGTTGCTCTCTCTCTCCCCTCCCCAGTTTGTGTTGCTCTCTCTCTCTCTCTCCCCCTCCCCAGTTTGTGTTGCTCTCTCTCTCTCTCCCCCTCCCCAGTTTGTGTTGCTCTCTCTCTCCCCCTCCCCAGTTTGTGTTGCTCTCTCTCTCCCCCTCCCCAGTTTGTGTTGCTCTCTCTCTCTCTCCCCCTCCCCAGTTTGTGTTGCTCTCTCTCTCTCTCTCCCCAGTTTGTGTTGCTCTCTCTCCTCTCTCCCCTCCCCAGTTTGTGTTGCTCTCTCTCTCTCTCCCCCTCCCCAGTTTGTGTTGCTCTCTCTCTCTCTCTCTCCCCAGTTTGTGTTGCTCTCTCTCTCTCTCCCCCTCCCCAGTTTGTGTTGCACCCTCTTCCTGCCTCCCTTCCCCAGTTTGTGTTTGTGTTTCTCTCTGCCTTCCTCCGCAGTTTGTGTTTCTCTCCCTCTCTAAGTTGCCCTCTCAGGACTCAGAGTTTCCAGGGGACTTTCGTTGGCCCCGATGCCGTTATTCTCTCAACCGGCAATGAAGTGGTGTTTTGGTATAGCCGGAAGACCAGTAGGACTCAGACAACAGGGTTTGGTTGTAATCCACGACAACCGGAGTCCTGCGGCATACAAGGACCGTTTCTCCCGCACCAGCAGCAGTGCTCGGGAGTTCGCCCATTCCGGTGGACTCCCGCCCAAAGCGGGAGGATTGGGAACCCTACTGTAAAGGCACGACATTGATTAAGTGGCCCATGTCGGAAAAAGACATGGTCGCTTCTGTCCCAGTGTTAACATTCTGTGGATTGTTCCAGTAGGGTTTGGAGAATGTTCTAGATGACAGTAGTGTAATGTGACACTTGTATTTGTTGAAACACTTTCTCCTGCTCTAGAAATGAGTGTTGTTGGCCAAGCACTGATCTAATACATCATGGAATATGAAAAAGACCATGCCAGTGAATGTATTCACTGTTTCCAGTATATTAGCAGTGTATTGGTATTTTTCCTGCCATTGAAACACTTCCCCGAGTTTCCTCGTGTTTTTTGTCCCTTCCCGTAATTGGCACACGGAGTCCTGACTGAGTTTATTAAAATGTATTGTAATGAGAGCTAGTGGCACTGCAGCTCCAAATTTCCTGCTTTTATGCTGGAAATGCACTGTGTAATTAGACTGATTTATAAGGTACAGTAGCTACCAAGAACAGCTGAGACAGGTGAAAGGGAGGAGTGTGAGACTGAAGAATCTGGAGAGTATCATTAGTAATTTCCGCAGCTGGGAGATTCTTTTTGCAACAATTTTTTTGCCATTCTGCCAACAGACACCTGGGGGGGGGATTTTAACATGGGTGAGCGTGTGGGAGTGAGTGCGGGTGGAGTTTAAATGGCCAAAAATTCAAGGTGTGTCGGGAAGCCGGCTCCAACCCACCGACTTCCGGGTTTTACCCGAGGCGGGATAAGGGGCGGGCAGCCAACCCGCTCCCAGGAGGCTGGTTGGCATTTTAATTATGTTAAGTAGGCTGGAAGCCGCGGATTTACTGTTTTACTGGATTTACAGGTTTTACTCTGGCCGGCCGGGTTTCCCAGGCCTCGGGAAATCCGGCAGCTGCAGGGAGACGAGAACAGCCTCGGGGAGCATGCCTTGTGGGCCAGGAGCCGGAGTGTTCCCTGCCCGACTGGAAGCCAAGCCTGTCAGTCAGGTTGACTTCTGGGCAGGGAACCTGTCATTGACGCAAGACGCATGCTGTGGAGTTAAACCTCCACAGGGTGCGGGGAAGGCCCAGACTTCCGGGTTTCCCACGCGCTACCGAATCCCCCCCGCCTTCCCCCTCCCAACCACCCACCTCATCGGTAAGTAAAAATGCCCCCCCACCCCCCGGACTTAATTCTAAATACTTTTGACAGGGTCAGACTACTGCCAGATTTTCGCCCCCGCCCCCCCAACCCCACTTGCAGGGAGGGCTTCTCAGGAATGCCATTCCCTCTGGGCATAGCCTTGTTTGCCACTATAATGGAGAAGGAGCAGCAGCACAGGGTGGTGAAAGGGAGGGTCAGGCAGCAATTAAGGATGATGCAGTCTGCCAGATATTACTTCTTCCCCCCACCCCACAACAGATTATACAGGCAGCACAGCTAACAGGAGGACCTTACTGATGAGTTGTGCACAAGAAGAATGTACTTTACCAAAGAGGCAATAAAACAGTACTGTCACCGACTCTATGATGACCTTGAGCCACGTTCATTTTGTACACACTTCTCTCTCTGTGGCTATGAAGGCGACAACCACACTCAACGTTTATGGCACAGGCTCATTCCAGACAGCCAGAGGTAACCTCTGCAATACCAACCACACTGCAACACAGGTACGCTTTCATCAGGTCACTGCCACTATTATCAGGAGAGCTGGCAAATTCATCACCTTTGGCATCACAGCAAGGCAGCAGTAAGATCAAGTCATCCACTTTAACAAGGTTGCTGGCTTCCCCATGGTCCAGGGTACACATGTTGCTTTGCAGCTCCCACAGAAAATCCACTAATTACCTTAACAGGAAGGACTTCCAGTCCCTCCTTATATAGATTGTGTGAGACAACATGCAGAGGATCCTAAGCATCAACATCTGATATGCTGGAAGTTGTCACCATACCTTCATCCTTTGAAATTCAGCTCTCCCCAACTTCTTCAGGGAAGAGAATTACATCAATAGATGGCTGGATGACAAAGCCTATCTCTGCTCCCATGAATAATGACCCCACGGAGATTGGCTGGAACAGCAGCAGTGAAGTGCTACAACAAGGCACATGCATCTACAAGAATGGTCATTGAGAGGACCTTTGGGATCTTAAAGGCATGTTGTTGCTGCCTGGACAGGGAGGGGCTTTGCAGAATGTTCCAGATCATGTGTCCTGCAAGGGGCATCAGAGCAGCGGCGGTGCGGACCTAGGAGGAGTGGTGGCGGCAGTGTACAAAAGGGAGCCCCAGGAGCAGGTAGGTCCACCAATCTCAGAGCGGGAGACAGAAGTAAAAAGTAATCGAAGTGTGACGTCATCAGAAAGCAGGTAAGTGATTGGTTGGTGAGTATTTCTCTCTTTCTCCTTTTTTCCATACTTAAATTCTGTGGTTTATAGTTTCTAGAGTCTCTGTGGTGTAGCGGGGACTGCTGTTAAACAAGGGCCCTTGAGTATATCATTTAATTGAAGTGAAATTGGTGGGATTCATTTAATTTAATTTTAATTAATTAATTAAAGGGTAAGTCATGGCAGGAGAGCTCCGCCCTGTGATATGCTCCTCCTGCTATATGTGGGAAATCAGGGACGCTTCCTGTGTCCCTGACGACCATGTGTGTGGGAAGTGTATCCAGCTGCAGCTACTGATGGACCGCATTGCGGAGCTGGAGCTGCGGATGGATGCATATTGGAGCATTCGCGACGCTGAGGACGTCTTGGATAGCACGTTTAGAGAGTTGGTCACACCGCAGGTAAAGGGTGTACAGGCAGGAAGTGAATGGCTGACCACCAGGCAGAGTAAGAGGTGCAGGCAGGTAGTGCAGGGGTCCCCTGTGGCCATCCCCCTCTCAAACAGATATACCACTTTGGATGCTGTTGGGGGGGATGACTTATCAGGGGAAGGCAGCAGCAGCCAACTTCCTGGCACCATGGGTGGCTCTGCTGCACAGACTGGGAGGAAAAAGTGTGGAAGAGCTATAGTGATAGGGGATTCAATTGTAAGGGGAATAGATAGGCGTTTCTGTGGCCGCAAACGAGATGGAGGGGGAGGGCGAACAGCCAGTTGTCATGGTGCACATAGGCATCAACGATATAGGTAAAAAATGGGATGAGGTCCTAAAAGCAGAATATAGGGAGTTAGGAGGTAAATTAAAAAATAGGACCTCAAAGGTAGTAATCTCAAGATTGCTACCAGTGCCACGTGCTAGTCAGAGTAGAAATAGGAGGATATTTCAAATGAATACGTGGCTAGAGGAATGGTGCAAGGGGGAGGGATTCAAATTCCTTGGACATTGGAACCGGTTCTGGGGGAGGTGGGACCAGTACAAACGGGACGGTCTGCACCTGGGCAGGGCCGGGACCGATGTCCTAGGGGGAGTGTTTGCTAGTGCTGTTGGGGAGGGTTTAAACTAAAGTGGCAGGGGGTTGGGAACCTGAGCAGGGAGACAGAGGAAAGGGAAACAAGGATAAAAGCAAAAGACAGGAAGGAGAAAAACAAAAGTAGAAGGCAAAGAACTCAACGGTTTAAATCAAACATGGTCACAGTAAATAATAATTCATATAGGTCTGAGAGCGTTAAAAAAACAAGCCTGAAGGCTTTGTGTCTTAATGCAAGGAGCATTCGGAACAAGGTGGATGAATTAGCTGCGCAAATAGAGGTAAATGAATACGATTTGATTGGGATTACAGAAACATGGCTCCAGGGTGGCCAAGGCTGGGAACTCAACATCCAGGGGTATTCAATATTTAGGAAAGATAGGCAAGAAAGAAAGGGAGGTGGGGTAGCATTGCTGGTTAAAGAGGGGATTAACACAATTGAAAGGAAGGATATTAGCTCTGATGATGCGGAATCTGTATGGGTAGAACTGAGAAATAACAAGGGGCAGAAAACGTTAGTGGGAGTGGTATATAGACCTCCAAACAGTAATATGGAGGTTGGGGATGGCATTAAAAGGGAAATTAGAGAAGCATGCAGTAAGGGCACAGCAGTCATCATGGGTGACTTTAATTTACATATAAATTGGGCTAACCAAATTAGTAACAATACTGTGGAGGAGGAATTCCTAGAATGTTTACGGGATGGTTTTCTGGAACAATATGTTGAGGAACCAACCAGAGATCAGGCCATCTTAGACTGGGTATTATGTAACGAGAAAGGATTAATTAGCAATCTTGTTGTTCGAGGCCCCTTGGGTCAGAGTGATCATAATATGATAGAATTCTTCATTAGGATGGAGAGTGAAGTAGTTGAATCAGAGACTAGGGTCCTGAATTTAAATAAAGGAAACTACGATGGTATGAGGCGCGAATTGGGTAGGATTGATTGGGGAATGTCACTCAAAGGGTTGATGGTGGATAGGCAATGGCAAACATTCAAAGACTGCATGGATGAACTACAGAATTTGTTCATCCCAGTGTGGCATAAGAATAAAACAAAAAGGGTGACTCAACCGTGGCTAACAAGGGAAATTAGGGATAGCATAAGATCCAAGGAGAGGGCATATAAATTGGCCAGAAAAAGCGGTAACCCTGAGGATTGGGAGCAGTTTAGGATTCAACAAAGGAGGACAAAGGGATTAATTAAGAAGGGGAAAATAGAATATGAAAGTAAGCTTGCAGGGAACATAAAAAACTGACTGTAAGAGCTTTTATAGATATGTGAAGAGAAAAAGATTAGTGAAATCAAGTGTAGGTCCCTTGCAGTCAGAAGCGGGGGAAGTTATAATGGGGAACAAAGAAATGGCAGACCAATTAAATACATATTTTGGTTCTGTCTTCACAAAAGAGGACATAAATAACCTCCCAGAGATGCTGGAGAACATACGGTCTGATGAAAGGGAGGAACTGAAAGAAATCAGTATTTGCAGGGAAATGGTGTTAGGGAAATTGACGGGATTGAAGGCTGATAAATCCCCAGGGCCTGATAATCTACATCCTAGGGTACTTAAGGAAGTGGCCCTAGAAATAGTAGAGGCATTGCTGATCATCTTCCAACATTTGATGGAATCTGGAACTGTACCCATGGATTGGAGGGTAGCTAATGTTACCCCACTATTCAAAAAGGGTGGTAGAGAGAAAGCGGGGAATTACAGACCGGTAAGCCTGACATCGGTAGTGGGGAAAATGCTAGAGTCCATTATAAAGGATGTAATAGCTGAGCACTTGAAAAACAGTGACAGGATCGGACAAAGTCAACATGGATTTGCAAAAGGTAAATCGTGCTTGACTAATCTACTGGAATTTTTTGAGGATGTAACTGGGAAAATAGATAAGGGAGAACCAGTAGATGTGGTGTATTTGGACTTTCAAAAGGCTTTCGATAAGGTCCCGTATAAGAGATTAGCGTGTAAAGTTAAGGCACATGGGATTGGGGGCAAGGTATTGACTTGGATAGAGAACTGGTTGGCGGACAGAAAGCAGAGAGTAGGAATTAATGGGTCTTTTTCCGAGTGGCAAGCAGTGACTAGCGGGGTACCGCAGGGATCGGTCCTTGGACCCCAGCTATTCACAATATACATTAATGATCTAGATAAGGGAACTAAATGTAATATCTCCAAGTTTGCAGATGACACAAAGCTGGGTGGGAGTGTGTGCTGCGAGGAGGATACCGAGAAACTCCAGGATGATTTGGACAGGTTGGGTGATTGGGCAGAAGCGTGGCAGATGCAATATAACGTGGATAAATGCGAGGTTATCCACTTTGGTGTCAAAAACAGAAAGGCAGACTATTATCTGAATGGCAATAGATTGGGAGAAGGGGAAGTGCAACGAGACCTGGGTGTCCTTGTGCACCAGTCGCTGAAGGTAAGCATGCAGGTGCAGCAGGCGGTGAAGAAGGCAAATGGTATGTTGGCCTTCATAGCGAAAGGGTTTGAGTATAGGAACAGGGATGTCCTGCTGCAGTTGTACAGGGCCTGGGTGAGACCACACCTTGAGTATTGTGTGCAGTTTTGGTCGCCTTATCTGAGGAAGGATGTTCTTGCCATGGAGGGAGTTCAGCGAAGATTCACAAGGCTGATACCTGGGATGGCAGGAATGACATATGAGGAGAGATTGGGTCGATTGGGCTTATACTCGCTGGAGTATAGAAGAATGAGAGGGGATCTCATCGAAACATATAAAATTCTGACAGGTCTGGACAAACTAGATGCAGGAAGAATGTTCCCGATGGTCGGAGAGTCCAGAACCAGGGGTCATAATCTAAGGATAAGGGGTAAGCCATTTCGGACAGAAATGAGGAAGAATTTCTTCACCCAGAGAGTGGTGAACCTGTGGAATTCTCTACCACAGAAGGTAGTTGAGGCCAAGTCATTAAATATATTCAAGAATGAGTTAGATATATTTCTTAAGCTAAAGGTATCAAGGGATATGGGGAGAAGGCAGGTACAGGGTACTGAGTTTGGATGATCAGCCATGATCTCATTGAATGACGGAGCAGGCTCGAGGGGCCGAATGGCCTACTCCTGCTCCTATCTTCTACGTTTCTATGTTTCTATCTCATCAATGAAGTCTTCATATCTGTAAAACACAGTCTACCTTTGACACTGCAGCCTTACCGGATCTTCCCCCCCACTTTCCAATACAGAGACAATTCCTCAATCTACTACAACAAGATAACACATCAGCCTTTGTTGACCCTATATGAGCACACCAATAATCATTACTGAGTGAATTAATCAGCACCAGAATAGTGCACCCTTTCGTGTCTGACTCTAACCTTTATGAGAAAGGTGAGAGAGGGAAACCATAGAATTATAGACCAGTTAGCCTAACATCTGTTGTCGGCAAATTACTAGAGTCTATATTTAAGGATAGAGTGACTGAACACCTTGAAAATTTTCAGCTGATCAGAGAGAGCCAGCATGGATTTGTAAAGGGTAGGTCATGCCTGACAAACCTGATTGCATTTTTTGAAGAGGTGACTAAAGTAGTGGACAGGGGAATGTCTATGGATGTTAGTTATAATGAACTTCCAGAAGGCATTTGATAAAATCCCTCATAAGAGACTGTTAGGTAAAGTTAAAGCTCATCGAATTGAAGGCAAATTATTGACCTGGTTAGGAAATTGGTTGAGCAGCAGGAGACAGAGAGTAGGGATAATGGGTAGGTATCAATTTGGCAGGATGTGAATTGTGGTATCCCGCAGGGATCTGTGTTGGGGCCTCAACTATTCACAGTATTTATTAACGACTTAGATGATGGGATAGAAAGCCACAAATCCAAGTTTGCCGATGACACAAAGATAGGTGGAATTGTAAACAGTGCAGATGGAAGCATAAAATTACAAAGATATTAATAGATTAAGTGAATGGGCAAAACTGTGGCAAATGGATTTCAATGTAGGCAAATGTGAGGTCATCCACTTTGGACCTAAAAAGGATAGAACAGGGTACTTTCTAAATGGTGAAAATCTAGAATCAGTGGAGGTCCAAAGAGACTTGGGGGGTCTATGTACATAGATCATTAAAATGTCATGGACAGGTACAGAAAATAATCCAAAAGGCTAACGGCTGGGCTTTATATCTAGAGGACTAGAATACAAGGGGTAGAGGTTATGCTGCAGCTATACAAAGCCCTGGTTAGACCACACCTGGAGTACTGTGAGCAATTCTGGGCACCACACCTTAGAAAGGATATAGTGGCCTTGGAGGGAGTGCAGCGGTTAAATTACGAGGAGAGATTACACAAACTAGAGTTGTATTCCATGGAATTTAGACAGTTAAGGGGTGATTTGATTTCAAGATATTAAGGGGAACCAATAGGGTAGATAGAGGGAAACTATTTCCGCTGGTTGGGGAGTCTAGGACTAGGGAGCATAGTCTAAAAATTAGAGCCAGACCTTTCAGCAGTGAAGTTAGGAAACACTTCTACATGCAAGGGGTGGTAGAAGTTTGGAACTCTCTCCCGCAAACAGCAATTGATGCTAGATCAATTGTTAATTTTAAATCTGAGATCGATAGATTTTTGTTAACCAAAAGGTATTAAGGAGCAAAGGCGGGTAAACAGAGTTAGGTCACAGATCAGCCATGATCTCATTGAAAGGCACAACAGGCTCGAGGGGCTAAATGGCCTACTCCTGTTCCTATGAATAACTTTGTGCTATGTCAGTGCACATTCTATTTTAATACAATGAATTCCAAACTGTATATAAACCAACCTACTCTTTCTCAACACTGAGCTTCCCTTGGGTGCCTACATGTGCCTTTCTTTCACCTATTCTATTGCTTCGCCTAGGTGCAATCTGAAGGCCAGGACCATGGGAGGTGGTTAGCTGCTTACCCTCTACAAAAAGGTCCTAGGACTGAGGTGGCCCTTATCTCATGGCAACTTGCTCCTGGTAGGGAGCTGCTTCTGGCTGCATCCGAGTTTGCTCCTGCTCAGCCTGGCATGGTGCTCTGAGGAAGAAGACCAGAGGCCTGGCATGTGCTGCTTTCCTAGCCGACTCCAGCCATCACCATTCCAATGGGCCTTGGATTTGTGTCCCCACTGATCAGTTGGATGGCTGTTCTATTGGCAACAATCATATCCTGCAAGCTCTGAGAGACAGCAACGTGCATCACAGCTACCATTGTCTGGAAGCTACTATGCTGTCTTTTTTCTTCCCAACTGCGACCAGAACTGCAGTCTGTGCATTCATGGAGGTCCCTGGCTGCTTCTTGGCTTGGGATCTACTGAAGATTCTAATAAAGCTGCATCTCACTCTATTGGTTCCTGAAACAAAGACAAAGCTTCCCTAATGTTGATGTGTGGTGTCATGAGTTCTGGTTGCATGAGCCCGAAGTCATAGGCAGCCTTCTCCTTAGCCTCTGCTGGGAAAATGGCATATCCTCACCGACTTCCTACTCTTGTATCTCCCTCCTGCTCTGTAAATCACCCAGTGCCATATCCTCAGTAACACTATCTAATTGCCTCCAGGTGAAAGTATCTGAGCTGGAGCCTGGGGGCAAGGAAGTAAGTGACACAGGTGAGGAATTGGAGGGGGTTAGGGCTAAGGAACACTGGGCAGGAGGTCCATGTAGGAACTCATGGGTGGGCTGCAGACTGCCATCATCTCCCTCTACATCAACATCATTATCATCTTTCTCCATCTCTGTTTCCCCCTCCTGCCATGAAGAATCTGCAGGAAAGGAAGGTCATAGCCAAGAATGGTTGAGCATTGCCTCCTTAGGATTAAGGGGACAGAGAAGGTGGTGAAAGGTTGTGTCTGTGTGGTGCTTCACAAGGATGCCAGGGCAACAGTTTAGGTGATCCATCATTAACCTGCCGTTGGCAATATGCCACCGACCTCACCATCTCCCACAGCAAGAATGGAGCGTCTCCCCACGAGCTGCATTGCCTTCTCGTAGGGCATGAGGGTTTAAGGTTAGGGATGCCCCTCCAGTGACCTACATCTGTCGGGCATCGTGCGGCATTTTCTCCTGCAACAAGATTGAGTACATGCTTGGCTAATCCTAACAGTTGAGGAGTTTGTGCCAAGTGGTATGGCAGAGCTGAAGCAAGTGATGTGGGGATATCAGCTTGTTAAAGTGGAGGAAGGAGTTTTAGGGTTGTGCACGCATGTAATTTCTGTTAGTGGTGCTGGGTAGCTATAGTGCAAGATGCTGAGTTAGAGCAACTTTTAATCAGAGTGCATTGTGAAGAGTTATTTAAGAGAGGGAATTCAGTGTGCCCATGCTGAGAAAGGAAAAAAAAGAGGAGTGTGTTACCTTGCCTGTGTTGGTGCGGCTGTTGAACTTCTCAAGGCACTGGTTTGCAGTTGCAGAGTGAGGGAGTTGGCACTGAGTGCCATTGTCACCTCCCTACATGCGGCATGAGTGCGATTCCTGGCAGGCTTGCTGGCACAGACACCCAGGAGTCTGTGCTTTCTTAATTCAATTTCCTCCAGGAGGGTTTAGAGGTCAGAGTCGATAAAGTTCTGGATTCTTTTTCTCTTGCTTGGGCCATCCCTGTTGACTTATCTGGCTGATTGGTGTGGCTGTTCCTGTGTAGACATATTCTTGAAAAGTATGATGAAAAGTTTGATGAGACATGCAATGAATTGGAGAGTCAAGTGAGTGAGCCAAGCATTAACCCTTCCTTAACTTGTTCCCCAATCTGATGCTGAAGTGTGCAGGCTGAACTGTCTTTTTAGAGGCTGCACTCCAGTTTTGATATGCTACAGATAATTACACCCGTTTTACACAGGATTTATGCCAACGACTACTCGAATGGGTATGCAAATAAACTGCCCCAGGAAACCCTCATGTACTTACCTCCCCAGACCACAGACAGCTGCAAGTCTTTTCATTGACATGAACAGCGTCGTAGCTTATGCATGGACATTCTAGACCTGTTTTTCCATCAAGCACACTTCCTCGAAGGATTCCATATATAATTTGCCATGTCATGGACTCTACCCAACCTATTCAATCTCTTGAGTGTACCAAGCAACCACAGTAAACCTCCCAGACAAAAAAATTCAACCAAATTCACAAGGGTAGTCATGCTGAAGTCCAGGATGTTAATCCACCCTTCCACTCCACACTATTCAGCTCTGATCAGTTGCACTTCACAGGGGTGATTTACCCACAGTCCCACCATATTTCATCGAGCATTTGATTATCTGTGTCTCTACTTACCCTCTGTGTTGTTCTTAAACAGATATTTATCCAGCTCAACATAACATTAACTGCCTGTGATGGGAGATTATTCTAAGCATCGACTACTCTGTGGGTAAAAAGATTCCTCGAATCTCTACTCTTGCTTCAAGCTTGATCATTTTGTACTCATGTCATGTCCTCTAATTCTATGATCTTAGTCCAAGTTAAATAACCTGCTCATTAAAACATTATCCAGGCATCCCAGCATCTGAAAGATCTGAATCATGCCCTTTCAAATCTTCCTTCATAAAGCACCTGGAATTACCCATTGCTGAACTCTTCAAACTCTTTTGAAGGTAGGTTGGCTGAAATGGTTCATAATATTATAAATATGATTATACCTATGAGTTACATAGAATCAAGTAACCTATTTTGACTTGTTAGATAATCATATCTAGCACGTGGAAAGGATTAGAGAAGGCACAATCAAGGCAGAGAAAAATACCTCTATGGTGGTTATTTTTTCTACTAAATGACGTTTTTATTTTAAATCCAGTGGATCTCCAGTGACATTGCTCCTAGTGAGTTAGAGTAAATGCTGTCTTATAATTATGGGATATTATACTGGAGTGTTTTATCCAGTAGTTTGTTATATAGCTTGCTCTCCCATGGCATTTTTCACAGACAATAATTTGAAAAACAGTTTCCATCTTCATCTGACTGTTTTATTGTCTTGCACTCTAATTTTTTCAGTGTCCCTTTGTCTTTTGTTTTCTGCTTGCCCCTTTATCTTTCTGTATGCATCTTGTACACTTTGTTGTCTCTGCATCTCCACTTTTATGTTTAACTATCTTACTCTTTTACTGCATAGTGGTTAGCACTGCTGCCTCACAGCGCCAGAGACCCGGGTTCGAATCTGGCCTCGGGTGACTGTCTGTGTGGAGTTTGCACATTCTCCCCGTGTCTGCGTGGGTTTCCTCCGGGTGCTCCGGTTTCCTCCCACAGTCCAAAAATGTGCGGGTTAGGTTGATTTGGCTATGATAAATTGACCCTTAGTGTTAATGGGGGATTAAATATGTGGGGTTATGGGGATAGGATGGGATATGTTAGGGGGAATTAAATACGTGGGGTTACGTGGGGTTACGGGGGTAGGGTGGGATATGTGTACTGTGGGGATTAAAGCAGGGACAGGGTACTGGATTTGGATGATCAGCCATGATCGTATTGAATGGTGGAGCAGGCTCGAAGGGCTGAATGGCCTACTCCTGCTCCTAGATTCTATGTTTCTATGTTTCTTTTGTTTTCCCTTTGTAAGTTTCTCTATTTGCTCTTTATGTTTTCCACTTTGTATGCTTCAGTACTCTGTAAGCTCCGGAGTACGCCTCCGACCCGCGAAAGATCTACGAACTTACCTCCTTGCTCTACAGTTACGGAGAGTTCGAGTCCTGGGCCTGCAAGCATACGCCTGCATAAGGCCCATGGATCAGGAAACGTGAGTACAAAGCCACACTCAACTTCATCCTGCTGTGCCTCTCATCACATCCCCATCACTCTGCCTTCCCTACCCTACTCCTGCACATCCTTACTCACACCAATCCCTCCCTCTCACACTCACCCTCATCCTAGTGCAATCATACCAATTCTAACTGAAATGAACCGCAGTGCTTTGTTTGCTTTTTTTAATGGCCTTATTAACCTGCATTGCTACTTTTAGTGATTTGTGGATCTGTACCCCCAGGTCCCTCTGCTCCTCTACCCCATTTAGACTCTTATTTTCCAAGGAGTATGTGGCCTCCTTATTTTTCTTACCAAAATGTATCACATCACACTTATCTATATTAAAGTTCATTTGCCAATTACACCCCCATTCTGCAAGTTTATTAATGTCTTCCTGTTTTTTGCCACAGTGCTCCTCTGTATTAACTACACCCACCCCCCCAATTTGGTGTTGTCTGCAAATTTTGAAATTGTACTTCCGATTCCACAGTCCAAATTGTTTATGTAAATATCAAAGAATATCTATACATTATAGAAGAGGCAGGGAAAGGTATGGGAGGGACAGGTGGCTGCAGAAAGAGTAGTCATTGACACAAACAGTTGTTGATGGCCCAAACTATACAAAGGTGGAAGAAAAGATACAGAAATCCCCAAATCCAGTCTTAAAACTTGTACATCTGCTGAACATGACCCTGCTATGCCGACCTTGCATCAGTGCACTATGAGGAGCACTCCAGAAAAGGTGGACCTGCCCATAAAGGTTATCCTGGTCTGGACACAGAATGTACATTATGTCCAACTGCATCAAGTTATAGGACAAACGTGATGGTAACTATCTGCTGCAACAAGAATAGAATATGCTGCCTGGCAACAAAAGCAGAAGAGCAAGCAAACCAAGAGATAGTGTCCCGCTGTCAAGTTATTGCGCCAGTTCTAGATCTTCTCGGGAGAATTCTAAATTTGGATTTTTTTTTTCATTTGCTGTTAGAACTGGAGATTAGGAACCTTTTTTTTTTGCACCTGCTTCATTGTTAGTTCATCAGATTTACTGACATGTGCTCTCAAAGAAGCCCATTACTACTGCAGGTTTTGTTTACAGTTTAAACTTTCATCAGGTTTCTGCTTTTCTTCAGTCAACCTTCTTGCTGCTCCCTCCCATTGTAATGTCAATCCCAGCGGCCTTGTTGCCAGATAATCTTCCCAGGTAAAGGTTGGGAAACTTCGTCTCTGGTTTGAGCTGGAAGTTAGGCTTAAGGTTAAAGTGGCTTTAAATTTAGGATTAGGGATGGGCATAAGATTAGGGGAAATTTTATTTCAGTAATGGGAGGTGTTTATTTAACATGCCTTTGTTACCTCTAGACTCTATGATTCCAACACTCTCCTGACCAGCCTTCCATCTTCCACCCTCCATAAACTTGAGCTCGTCCAAAACTCTGCTGCTCGTATCCTAACTTGCACCAAGTTCCATTCACCCATCACCCCTGTGCTTACTGACCTACATTGGCTCCCAGTCCAGCAATGCCTCAGTTTTAAAATTCTCATCCTTGTTTTCAAATCCCTCCATGGCCTCGCCCCTCCTTATCTCTTTAACCACCCCCAGCCCTACAACCCTCAGATATCTGCGCTCCTCCAATTCTGGCCTCTTGCGCATCCCCCGATTTTAATCGCTCCACCATTGGTGACTGTGCCTTCTGTTGCCTAGGCCCTAAGCTCTGGAATTCCCTCCCTAAACCTCTCCATCTCTCTACCTCTCTTTCCTCCTTTAAGAAGCTCCTTAAAACCTACCTCTTTGACCAAGCTTTTGGTCATCTGTCCTAATATCTCCTTATGTGGCTCGGTGTCAAACTTTGTTAACGCTCCTGTGAAGTGCCTTGGGACGTTTTACTATGTTAAAGGCGCCATATAAATGCAAATTGTTCTTGTTGTTATAGTTCAAATACGATAAAACATGGGAATTGGTCATAGCAAGTGGGAAGATATGTCAGAGCAAGGTGGGATCTATTATGAGGGCCAATGAATTAATCATGAAAATGGCTCTTCCTTGCTTCTAGCCGTGCTGTTGATGCTCACTGCTTTAAAAAAAGTTAGATGGACAGTCAAAGGAATACAAGTGGTGGCAGGGGCTGGGATCAGTATCCCTTCTTAAGAAATTGCACTTTAACCACTGAAGCAGACGTTCCAAAGGAATACAAATAAGCAACAAAGTGGGTCAGGGCCAATGATAACCTTGAACCATCTTCTGATTGCAGCTGTCCAGTAACACGAGAGCAGAGAGCAGGTCCACAGCCTCTACATCATAAGTTAGGGAGAGAAGGTTTTATGCAATCATTGGACTGTTACAAAATCGGGATTTGATCCCCCTGCAGGCAACTACTGGTTGTCATGTTATAGCCAGATAAGAAAAGCCAACATTGCTAACAAAAAGTCCAAATGGGAAGATTCCTATGTTCACAAAGTATTAAAAGTAGACACTTTTTTAAAAGAAAATATTAGTTTTGTTGTCTGTGAGAACTTAAGGACCACTTGAAATTGGATCTGATGACAGTATCAGTACATCTTGAGGGACATGAAATGAATCATAAGTGGCCAGCAATGGAAGGTCAGTTCCACTACCGTTTGCCCAAAGCACAAACAATTTTCTGTTCAGTAATAGCTATCTTGGGTCATAAGTTTGTCAACTAGCCGATTGCTTTAGTTGACCGATTCTATGTTTTTTGGCTTGCACAACTAATTGCACCATCATGTTTAGAATTGCCAGTGCTGTACAGAAATGGCCAAAGAGCAGACATCTCCTTAAGGCCCCAACATTTATTAACTGAGATTCACAAACCTATTAGAGTGTACATGGAACTAATTCACTTTGTTAGCTACAGGCCAAACACATTATATGGCGAGATGCTGCCTGACCTGCTGAGTATCGCCAGCATTTTCTGTTTTTATTTCAGATTTCCAGCATCTGCAGTATTTTCTTTTTGTATAGGGAGAGATCATTTGTGCTTGTAATGTACGGAATTGTGTGGTTGAGAGCCGCAGTGTTTGGCAAACTCCCAACTCTCTAAAGATACAACTGCTGGCTTAGTAAATGTTTACATGCTTTTGACAGGAGAAATGTTTTATTTACTCTCTGAAAACTAACCATAAATACTGTCCTGTGGCTTCAGCTTTTTAATGCATTTTCATTTTTCTTAATTGTTTTCAGAATACTGCAGAAAATATCCAGTTTCGTAATACTATTAGTTGCCGTGTGTTATCAACCTAAAAATGATTTTATTTTAAAGTTGAGGTTTCACCACGATGTCTAAACAGTCAATACAATGAAAGCAGCAATTGGTTACCTAGCAAGCTTTGAAGATTAAACAGTCTTCCGTTGTTGTATAACTCTGGCCTAATATTTATTCTATAGGGCAAAGAGGCAATAGATTGCATACCTCAAAGTTTTATAGAAATTAGATCTTAACTGTTTAAAGTCATTACCTCATAGAGGGGCACACATATCCCATCGATCCATTCCAACTGCAGCCTTGGAAGTTCATCTTTTCTGTTACGATCAAAAATGGCCTGGAAACAATAATAATTAGGAATTACTTCTTGCTGGAGTCTGTCTTAATATTTGATTAACTTTTCTGTGGAAATTGGTAGATTCTAAATCTGGTTATTGTTTTTAGTAAAGACAGCTATAGTATAGTGGTGAAAGGTTTTGGACTGGGTTTCTCTGTATCTAATGCTGATAATAATAGAGATCTTGGGGTAGAGTTTTTTGAACGCAATCAGGAAATTGTGCCTAAAATTGTGCTTGAAGTTACAGTTCAAGTTTCTGATAAAAATCATTTACATAATCACAAACTTAAAATCTTCAATGAAGCACCCCAATCGGGCAGTGTAATAGAACATAATCATTTCATTTTTTTTCTTTCCATTAAAAAGTATTCCTTGATGTACTAAGAGTGGTAACCTGGCGCAGTTTTATTAATTCAGCTGAAAAGAGGTTTAATTGCCAAAAATAAGCATTTTTAATAAGAGTGTCCAGTCCTCCACCTTTGAGTAACCCGATTTAAAATGACTGAAAATGACTTTAAAAAACTATACTGAACCATTTAATAATTTCATTGGTGTACACTTGTCAGTTTCTTAGTAAATTAAATTTACACTCAAATTGGCAGAGGGACAAGGAGATCAGAGAGCTAAATGCGTGCTCAAAGAGTGGTGTGGGAGGAAGGGGTTTCGATTCATGGGGCACTGGCACCAGTACTGAGGAAAGAGGGAGCTGTTCCATTGGGACAGTCTCCACTTAAACCAGGCTGGGACCAGTGTCCTGGCAAATCGAATAACTAGGGCTCTAGCTAGGGCTTTAAACTAAAAAGTGGGAGTTGGGGGAGGGGTCAGGTGAGGGGAAATTTAGAAATCTAAAGAGAAAGTCAAGGCAATGGAGCAGTGTAGCGATTTGGGTAAAGATAAGCAGAGTGTGACAGGAAGGGACAGAGAGTTTAACGGTAAAAGTGCATCAGCGAATAAGTTGAAAGTAGGGAATAATGGTAAAATTTAAAATTAAAGGCTCTTTATCTGAATGCACGAAGCATTCATAATAAGATAGATGAATTTGTGGCACAAATAGAGATAAATGGCTTTGATCTAATAGCCATTACAGAGACGTGGTTGCAAGGTGACCAAGGTTGGGACCTAAATATTCCAGGGTATTTGACGTTTAAAAAAGATAGGCAGAATGGAAAAAGAAGGGGGGGGGGGTTAGCCCTGATAATAAAGGACGACATAAGGACAGTAGTGAGAAAGGATCTTGGCTCAGAAGATCAGGAAGTAGATTCGGTATGGGTGGAGAGAAGAAATAACAAGGGGCAGAAAACATTGGTGGGAGTAGTTTATAGGCCCCAAAACAGTAGCTATACCATTGGACAGAGTATTAATCAACAAATAACAGGAGCTTGTAACAAAGGTAAAACAATAATCATGGGCGAGTTAATCTTCATATAGACTGGACAAATCAAATTGGCAACGGTAGTCTGGAGGACGAGTTCATGGAATGCATTCGAGACAGTTTCCTAGAACAATACGTCATGGAACCAACCAGGGAACAGGCTATTTTAGATCTTGTATTGTGTAATGAGACAGGGTTAATTAGTAATCTCATAGTAAAGGATTCTCTAGGGAGGAGAAATCATAATATGATAAAATTTTACATTGAGTTGGAGAGTAAAATACTTCAGTCAGAAACAAGAGTCCTAAAGTTAAATAAAGCCAATTACATAGGTATGAGGAACGAGTTGGCTAAGGTAAATTGGGAAATTAGATTAAAAGGTATGATGGTAGATAAGCAGTGGCAAACATTTAAAGAAACATTCCAAAATTCTCAATGAATATACATTCCATTGAGAAATAAAAACTCCATGGGAAAAGTGATCCATCTGTGGCTAACTAAAGAAGTTAAGGATAGTATTAGATTAAAAGAAGAGGCTTATAATGTTGTGGAGAATAGTAGTAAGGCTGAGGATTGGGAGAGCTTTAGAAACCAACAAAGGATGACCAAAAGATTGATAAAAAGGGAGAAAATAGAATGTGAGTAAACTAGCAAGAAATATAAAAACAGATTGTAAGAGCTTCTACAAGTATGTAAAAAGGAAGAGAGCAGCAAAAGCAAGCATTGGTCCCTTAGAGGCTGAGACAGGAGAAATTATAATGGGGAATTAGGAAATGGCAGAGACTTTAAACAAATATTTTGTATCTGTCTTCACAGTAGAAGACACAAAGCATACCAAAAATATTGGGGAACCAAGGGGCTAATGAGAGTGAGGAACGTAAAGTAATTAATATCAGTAGAGAAAAAGTACTTGAGAAACTAATGGGACTAAAAGCCGACAAATCCCCTGGACCTGATGACCTACATCCTAAGGTTCTAAAAGAGGTGACTGTAGAGATAGTGGATGCATTGGTTGTGATCTTCCAAAATTCCCCAGATTCTAGAATGGTCCCAGCAGATTGGAAGGTAGTAAATGTAACCCCACTATTCAAGAAAGGAGGGAAGAGAGAAAATAGGGAACTAGAGGTCAGTTAGCCTGACATCAGTCGGCAGGAAAATGCTGGAATCCATTATTAAGGAAGTGGTAACGGGGCACTTAGAAAATCATAATATGATTAGGCAGAGTCAACATGTTTCTATGAAAGGGAAATCATGAGTTTATTGAGGAGTTAACTAGCAGGGTAGATAAAGGGGGACCAGTGGATGCAGTATATCTGGATTTCCAAAAGGTATTTGATAAGGTGCCACATAAAAGGTTGCTACGCAAGATAAGTGCTCATGGGGTTGAGGTAATATATTAGCATGGATAGAGGATTGGTTAACGGACAGAAAATAGAGAGTAGGGATAAATGAGTAATTTTCCGTTTGGCAGGCTGTAACTAGTGGGGTGCCACAATGATCAGTGCTTGGGCTTCAGCTATTACAATCTATATTAATGACTTAGATGAAGGGACCGAGTGCAATGTATCCAAGTTTGCTGATGATACAAAGCTAGGTGGGAAAGTAAGCTATGAGGAGAACACAAAAAGTCTGCAAAGAGATATAGATAGACTAAGTGAGTGGGCAGTAAGGTGGCAGATGGAGTATAATGTAGGGAAATGTGAGGTTATTCACTTTGGTAGGAAGAATAGAAAAACAGAATATTTTTTAAATGGTGAGAAACTATTAAATGTTGGTGCAGGAAACACAGAAAGTTAGCATGCAGGTACAGCAAGCAATTAGGAAGGCAAATGGCATGTTGGCCTTTATTGCAAGGGGGTTGGAATACAAAAGGAAGGAAGTCTTACTACAATTGTACAGGGCTCTGGTGAGACCACACCTGGGGGGAGAAATTCAGTATCGCCCCATTTGGGGCGCGATTATCGGCTGGGCGCAAAGTTTAGCTCCTGGTGCTAATTATCGCCTCCGACTGCAAACTTGGCTTTTATCGCCCCTGGAGGTGATTAGAGCGCTAAATCAGGCGCTGCACACCTGTCTTAAGGCGCAAAGGCCGAGGAGCGAGGCGTTAACTCAGTGTGCTGGCGAAGCTCATGTGATGTCAGTCAGCAATGGAACACAGACACACTGGCGCTGGCCAGTTCTTAAAGGGGAGGGTCGATCTTGCTCTCCATCCACACCCTGCTCATTGCAGCCTTGAATCTCGGCCTGGAGAGACCTGTACGTCAAATCTGTTGGAAAGAACAATGGAGAGGCCCAGGGAAAGAGCTCAGAGTGCAGCCCCCATAGTCTCTTCTAAATCGATGCAAGGAAGATCAAAAGAAAAAGAACCTGCAGAGTGCTGCTCAGTACCCAAAACTCCTCAACACAGCTTTGAATATCTCCAGAAGTCTCTCTCTCTCACTCAGAATGCGTGGTGAAAAAATTTCGCCGACAAAAAAAGGCAGGAAGCAGTCGCCTTTAAATAGCGCTCCCCCAGTCCCTTCCCGACTGCAAAATGCTCCCCTCAACCTGTTGTTGCTAGCGGCAGGCGGTAAGACAGGGGGCGCCACTCAATATCCAGTCCGGGGCGCTACCGGGGTGTTGCACGCTCGACTGACGTCACGATCTGCGGGCGCAGGAGATCGTGGTGGTAGTGTTTAGCGCCGCCGCAAAATGTCTAGTCAATTTCGTGAGCGGCGCAAACATCGCCGCGCACGGGCGCTAGTTGCTTTGCGCCCCATTAGCACCCTCTTAAGGCGCTAACGGGAGGCGCAAACCAACTGAATTTTTCCCCCCTGGAGTACTGTGCACAGTTTTGGTCTCCTTATCTGAGAAAGGACATACATGCCTTAGAGGCGGTGCAACAAAGGTTCACTAGACTGATCCCTGGGATGAGAGGGCTGTCCTATGACGAGAGATTGAGCCTATACTCTCTGGAGTTTAGAAGAATGAGAGGTGATCTCATTGAAACATATGATTCTGAGGGGGATTGACAGGGTAGATGCTGAGAGGCTGGAGAGTCTAGAACTAGGGGGCATAGTCTCAGATAAGGTGTCAGCCATTTAAGACTGAGATGAGGAGGAATTTCTTCACTCAGAGGGTTGTGAATCTTTGGAATTCTCTAACCCAAAGGGCTGTGGATGCTTAGTCATTGAGTATATTTAAGGCTGAGATGGATAGATTTTTGGATTCTAGGGGAATCAAGGGATATGGGGATCGGGCAGGAAAGTGGAGTTGAGGTCAAAGATCAGCCATGATCTTATTGAATGGTGGAGCAGGCTCGAGGGGCCGTATGGCCTACTCCTGCTCCTAATTCTTATGCAATCTGTGGAATCTAGCAATTTCGATCTGGTGAATAGAATCTTAAACCAACATAAAAGATCGGGGAAAACACCAACGAAAATAGTTTTGGGTGTAACTCACATGCTTAAAATTCCAGGATCATTTGTGCTGGTTCAGCTGACTCCGCCCGGATTGTGCTGGCATAAACAAGCAGAAACTCTACCCCCTTAGGCTTAGTTTAAGCAAATTAATTGGGGGATTGTTTAACCATACTTCAATAGATGATATAAACAGCTTATACTCTAAAGCACTCTTCACACACAGAAATACACCAGGGAAACAGAAGGGCAAGGCAGTGGGCCCAAAGTAGGAAGAGAAATATTTCTGGGAGGCTCTTGGAAAGTAAGTGGCAAAATAGTAAAGGTTTAAGGAGGGAATCCATGAGGGCAGGGGTGTCGTGGCTAAAGGAGTGCTCATTGATGGTGCAAAAGAGAGTGCGGGAAGTCAGGAGTAAACCAGGGTTGGAGAAGCAGATAATATGTGTGGGTGTGTACAGCTGGAGAAGATTAATGAGGTAGGGTGAGGTGAAGGAACAGAAAAATCTGAAATGGATGAGAAAGATCTTTGAATCACTCCACTGAGGCACAGGGATCCAATAGTGCTTGGCAAGGATGGGGGTGGATAATGGCTGTGCCATTGTGGATGAGTTGTAGTTTGTGGATGAGTTGTAGTTTGTGGAGGGTTTTGGCTGGAAGGAAGAGCATTGGAGGTCAAGCCTCAAAGTGAGAAGGTGTAGATAAGGGTTTCAACAGCAGCGGAAAAAAAGACAGGAGCCATGTTTTGGAGGTGAAAGATAGCATATTGGGTGATGGATCGAATGTGTCGAAGGGAATGGAGCTGGGGTTGAACAGGATACTGAAGTTCCACACCTTTGGACTTAGCCTTAGATGGTAGTGGGAGTCTGAAGATGTAAAGGCTGGCGGCACCTTGGTATTAGCATGAGCTGACAAAAGGAATACTTGCAGAATGCAGGATAAACATCTACCTAAGATTAACAAGTGTAGATTAAAATAAGCATTGAACCTAAATAGATCTACAAAACAATCAAAAGTTAATAGGAAGAAAAAACACATTTAAAATAGAAACATAGAAACATAGAAACTAGGAGCAGGAGTAGGCCATTCGGCCCGTTGAGCCTGCTCCACCATTCAATACGATCATGGCTGATCATCCAAATCCAGTACCCTGTCCCTGCTTTCTCACACAGAATCCCCACATCGAGCCTGCACCTATCCCACCCTATCCCCGTAACCCCACGTATTTAATTCCCCCTAACATATCCCATCCTATCCCCAAAATGCTGCAGGGAGAAAGGTGAGTGGCCACTGGGATTAACACAACATTCAGAAACACAATAAAAGAGGAACCCAAAGATGAGCACAGCTGCAAATGCAAACATAACAAGTGACAGGGTAGCCAGAGAAGAAGAGAGACACCCAAGAGATACTATCAGGGCTGAAACAAAGGAGCAGCAGAAAATAGTTAATAAACTCAATGATTACACCCTCCAATATTCATTAGGGAGGATATGAACAATGTACACTGTATAATCAGTGATAATCCAAGTAGGTTTAATGATTTTACCATAAATGATTAGGAGAATTGTGACAGGCTAATTAGGACTCAAAATAAATAAACCCTCAGGAATTAATGGTATTTATCCATGGTTACTGAGACAGGGATGAGATTTGTGAGGTGCTGATGGTCATTAAGAAGTAGTTGATGGATACAAGAGATTTCCCTATATATAGGAAACAGGATAATGTGGTGCACATTTTCAAAAAGGGTGATAAAACAGGTGCAGGTAGTTACAGACATCAGTTCTAATTCAATATGGGATAAAATAATTTAATCAATTATCAGGAGTAAACTTGTATGATGATAACCAAGTAAATAGTAGCCAACAATGATTCAAAAGGGAAATACTCTGCCTGAACAACTTTTTTGAGGAAGATACATCCTTGGGATGTTTTATTATATTAAAGGCACTGTATAAATGCAAGTTGTTGTTGTTGTTGTTGTAAGTGGACTGTGACAAACCTTAAAACACAATGGGCTGGATTTTCAAAGCCCCGAGGAGGCGGGACTGCCGGTAAAGTAGCAGAAAGTGGGGGCGGATGGCAAACCCCATGCCCTTTTGCCAGGAGGCGGGACGGTGTGCTGCTTTGGGTCCTGTCTCCTGGAGGCGGGAAAGGCATTTAATCCTTTTAACTGCCTGTTAACAGGTAGTTAACAGGCAGAAAAAAAGATTAGTGCCATTTTACCTTCACAGGTGAAGGCTTCCCGACCTCGGAGAACCCCGCCGGGTTGGAGGAGACGTGAAGGAGGTCTGCGGCGGTCGGATGCACCTGGAAGTAAGATGTAGAGGTGAGTGATGGGTGTAAGTAGGGAGTGGTAAGTATGTAAGGTGAGTGATAAGTGTAAAAAAATGTTCACTTACCTTGTTTTCTTCCGACAGCCTTCATCCTCTCTGGATCGGGAGACCCGACATCCTCATTGTCGATTTCACAGACTGGCTGTTGGATCCTCCAAACCAACAGCCATCTGCAATTGACAAAGTTGAAAGGTTTGATGAGTCCTGAACACAAAGTCTCATCAAACTACAGAGAACGTCAGTGTTTGACAGTTTCACAGAGCTGTCAAACGCTGACATTTGTTCTTCCAAGAAGTCTTGACAGATAGCACGTCTGACGTTGACGTGCTCTGTCAGTGGCTTCCTCCCTAATTGGCCTGCTGAGCCCACAGAGTGGGCTTAACAAGGTCAATCAGGGGAAAATCCCTCTGGTTGGTCAGACGAGGATGGAGGTGGGACATTGACACGACAAGCAGCAGTCCCGCCTCCAACTCGTCTCCATTGAGAAAATCCAGCCCAATGCATCTAGTGTTCCAAAAAAGCTTTGAGAAAGTTCTGCATGAAGGGCTGCCACTTAAATTGGAAGTGGTAGGGAATTAAGAATTTGGCTGATGGCTAGGAAACAGGAGATGCCTTTTAGGGAAGGAACGCTGGGGTGAGAGTAAATGCTGAGTGGGGCGCTCCAGGGATTGGTGTTGACTCTATGGTTTCTAATTTACATCTAGACTCAAACCAATATGGTCAAATTCACAGATGACAGAAAGAAAGAATTAGCATTTATATAGCGACTTTCAGCCAATAAAGTAGTCACTGATGCGATGTAGGGAAAGGCAGCAGCCAATTTTTGCACAGCAAGGTCCAACAAACAGCAATGATATAAATGACCAGATAATCTATTTTAGTTATGTTGGTTGAAGAATAGTGGCATGAGATTTTTTACACCCATCAAAGAGGTGTCCCACCCAAAAGACAGCACCTCTGACAGGGCAGCACTGCTTCCGTACTGTCAGCCTAGATTCTGTGCTCAAGTCTCAGCAGTGGGGCTTGAACCCAAACCCTCTGACTCAGAAGGGAAGAGTGCTTCAACTGAGCCAAGGCTGACACGGGGGGAATTTTAACCCCAAAAAACGGGTGGGTTAGGGTCGGGTGAGAGGTTAAAGAGTTAAAAAACGGAATCCCGACCCCAACCCGCCCACTTCCGGTTTTAACAGATGTGGGACGGGGCGGGCAGCCAACCCGCTCCCAGGAGGCGGGTCGCCCATTTAAATATTATAATGAGGCTGGCATGCCTCATGGTGATCCACCATTTCAAATTTAGCTGTGGGTGGGTGGGTTTCCCTGGCCTCGGGGAACCCGCCAGCTAAAGGGAGGAGAGGACTGCTGGATCCAGGAGGTAAGTGCATTTCTGCTTACCTGCTAGATTCAGCGTCCCTGCCTCACCTACCGCCCGCGATCGGAGTCCCCCCCCCGACCCTCCCAACCACCCCCCGATCCTCCTCCGGCCCCCAACCACCCCCGGATCCTCCTCCGGCCCCCAACCACCCTCCCTCTCTCCTCTCTTCGGCATAGTGCCGCAGGCTTACGCGTCCAACAGCCAGCCAGCCTCTCCATTTGGCTGGCTGTGGGCGGGAAACAGAGCTTTGAAATGTTTTCCCGACCGCTTTCCAGCACCCGCCCCCCCCCCCCCCCCCTCCACCGCCTCCAGATTAAAGTTCTGGCCGTTCATACCAAAATGGTGTTTGTGGGGGATGCTGAAGAGGCAGCCAGTGCCATCTAAATGAGTTACATAAAATATGTAAGTGGCCAGAAAAATATCCAATTTGATTTAATCAGGACAATTAATTAAACCACTGCATTAAAACAAATAATTTATTTATACATAAGTAACAATGGCAACAAATTTTACATAGGTAATATGGATTTTATTAAATTGAAGTGAAGACCCTTCTAATGTGTTACTATGACATTTGGTGCTGTTGTCTAAAACTTCTTTCTTTACCCTGCACTGTGTAAGATTCCCATTTTTCTTATTCTACAAACCTCACTAAATGATGCGTGATGACTTGCATTCCCCCATCAGCAAATCATTGCAAACTGACCTCATGCCATGTCCAATATGTCACGATAAATACTTAACATGATAGATAAAACTGAAGACTGATTATAATATGTTGGACACTTAAAATGAAGTATTGTCCTTTTGTGATGTTTTTAAGATTTTGACAGGTACACTATTGCAAAGCATCTGCTTATCACCTGCTTAACATCTCCAGCACCAGCCGAATATAATTGAATTTTCAAGAATCCTATTTACCATCAAGGATGTTTTTAGTCAAATTATTCATTCTGAATAATAAAGTGCTACTTACATATATTACATGGTTTTAATATTTCCTTCTATTTATTATAAAACACTGAATTTTTAACCCAAGATTTCCCCATAGAAATTGTAACATTGAATTTTTGCTCTTTTTTTACTAGGGTATAATTTAAAACAAAAATAGAATAGCATTTTTAAGTCTCTTGTTTTTCCTTAATATATTATAAGAAATAAGAGTAGGAGTAGGCCATACAGCCCTTCGAGCCTGCTCCACCATTCAATAAGATCATGGCTGATCATCGACCTCAACTCCACTTTCCCGCACAATCCCCATATCCCTTGATTCCCCTAGGGCTCGATTTTGCCAGGCTCGAGGAGGCGGGATTGGAGGCGTGTGAGGTGGTAAAATCGCAAAAAATGGCGGGCGGGCCCGATCCCGCCTCCATCCCGCCTCCGAGCAATTTTCCCAAATGCGTGTTTCTGACCCCGTTTCCATCCCGCCTCCAAGAGGTGGGATAGGCCCTTAACAACCAGTTAAGTGCCTCTATAATCCCATTTTGAGAGGCCTTTCTGATTTTACCACTTTTCCCACATCCTGCACGTCTCCTCTGGAACACGCCAGTGAATCCTGGCAGCCTCACAAGTGGACTGCTTACTAACAGCTGCAGCTCCACCATTAAAAAAGAGTTTTCAGCAATCATCATTTGCAGGTGGCAGAACTTTGTTGTCTCAGGTCTGGGGGAACTTTTAGCAGGCCTACTCATTGTTGTGGAAGTTTGGAGCCTGACACCCATCTCCAGTGTGACCTCCTGGGAAACCCCTCTTGCCACCTTAACTGAGCGCTTCCTCAAGTGAGGCATATACCAGAAGTATGGGAACCATTTATTTCCTTTCCTCCTGGACATCAGATTCGGACGAAGACCAGCAACAGAACCATGAACAACAGCAGCAGCAACAACAGGAACGCCAAGCTGCTGCTCACCCACCTGAAGCTGCACAGACCAGAAGGCGCCAGCGCGCGACCACATTGCTGCCCGGGATGCAAGGGACGCACTCATCTTGGCCAGATTTGCTTAGCCTGCACAATCAAACACTTTTGCCTCGCACCTTCTTATCAGACCATCGACAATAGCCAAGAACCTGTGGATTCCTATCACTCTGACCACCATACTGACAATTGCAAGTCGCCCTAAGCCCTCAATGCGGAAGTCCCATTAGCAAAATGACACACGCCACAACTGCAACAGTTTGCCATCAGAATTTTTTATGACAATAAGCAACTGCTGGCTTTTCAAAATTAAACACAACATTACACCCAAGTGACTACCCTTGTGACTACTTGTGCATTATCTTCCTCTTACGCATGCTCCTACGTGCTGCTTCCCCTGTGGCTTCAGCAGATGTGGAGGCCCCTTGCTCACTTTCTTGCTGCTCCTGTCTCGACACCTTTGGCGGGCGTCCTCTTGGGTTGCGAACCTGTGAGGGCTCGGCAACAGTCTGCTGCTCCTGCGGCTGTGCAGGGGTTGAGACGCCGATCTCAGTTGGGTGGAGACTCTGGTGGGGCTCTGACCGAGGGCTCTGCAGTGGCATGGTCGTGTGAGCGCTTGGAGAGGAGCCCCCACTTCCTTGTTGTATGCCACCAACATCCCTCTCATGGGTCAGCCCCACTTCAGAGCTAGCAAGTGGCTGGACAACACCTTGCTGCACCACAGGGGGGCCATGAGGACCCGTTTCTGCACTGGAAGTCCTACTCCAGAGGACTTCCATGAAGGTCTGGTTTGTTTGCTCAATAGCTGACCATCGCTCCTCAAGAGATGTCAGTGTATTCTGCACAATTACCATGTTTTCCATACCCTGGCGACTAAGCTCCTCCATGGACGTAGCCATCCTCTCCTCTATGGTAGCCAGCCTTACCATGGAGGTTGCCATCCTTTCCATGGTGATGTGTTCATGCGCCAACGCCTCCACAAAGGCTCTGCTCATGTTAGCGATGGACTCCTCCATTCACTCCACACTCGCAGCGACCCTGGAGACAAAACCTGCTTGAGACTCCTGCACCTGTTCCTGGAGTTCCAGCACCGCTCTCCTTCTGGATGGACCCGGAGGCACAGGGTCGACATGCAGCGGAGCCGAGCTGGGAGCATCCTCTCCACTGCGACGAGGACTCTCCACTGCTATCCCTGTCTCCACCATCTGCTGATGCTCACTTGTGAGCTGTGATACACCAGGTGACAACTCTACTCTATCTCCCGAAGGTCCCACCGAGGTGTGAGTGTCTGCGCTGGTGCAGGGTGCGCTTAATTCTGCTGACGGAGCGCCCTCAGAGGTTGCAGCTTCCTCTGAGGAGTCTGGAAGCTCAGGCTCTTCCTCCTGGACAGTGGGGACAGGGGCTTTCGATGGTCCTGTGGGGGAGTAAAGGAAAGAGTTAGAGATGTGAGGTAAAGGTTGCATGCACATTGAATTGTGCAGATGATCATAAGTCAATCTGTTAGAGTATCAGAATCATTATCAGTCACTCATGCAATGTCAATGAGAGAGATGCCAAACTATTCTGTCACCAGATTGCTGTGATGCGCCCGCCTGTCCGTCCCCCACTTGGGAATCCTCCTCGATCCCGGCAATTTCCAGGGCCGCCTCCTCCGAGGTGGTGAGCTGGGCTACTGAGGGTGGCCCTCCTCCTGTCCTCGCTCTTTCCCTCTTATTGTGAGCTCTCTTTTCCTGCAATGAGGGACACAAGTGGAGTTTGAGTGAGAATGAAGGAGTGAGTGTAGAGAATCCATAGCATAGATGCTTAGAAGGAGACAAAGGGCCCTCCCTGTGTGTTGTAAGTTGTTGTCACAGTGATAGGGAGTGTGAGGGCTGCATGGTCGAATAGTTAAGTGAATGTGACCATAGAGAGAGAGGGAATGGGTAAGAGTGCAGGGATGTCAGTGTCAAGTGGGATGTGGAGGAAGAGGTTGGCAAAGCTGAGTGCTGGTGAGGAGAGGCGATGGGGATCAGATTGAGGGTGATGGGAAAGTCATACTCACTTTTCCTGTGCGGAGAAGGTCATGAAACCTCTTCCGGCACTGCAGCCAGGTTCTGCGGCACATAGAGATGGCATTGACCTCCTGGGCCACTTGCAGCCACACAGCTTTAGTCTGTTGTGGTGGCTTTTTTCTCCCTGAGGAAGGGAAGAGCACCTCCTTATTAGATATTGCTCCCTGCACCAGAGCTTGGAGGGAGGGCTCATCAAAGCGAGGTGCACACTTTTGCTTGCTGGTGGACATGGTCGGTAAATGAAGTCCTTCATACAATGTCCAAAGCGTTTCCAGTCTCCAGAAGAAGCAAGGCTGCTTGCAGGCCTTAAATCCAACAGCATTGATGATGTCATCGGAGGTGACTTTCTGTATAAAAAGACTCATTGGGCCAGGTGTTCCCACACGCAGGAAATCAATTGCCCAATTAGGGGAAAATCCCACTTTTTCAACACATCACTTAGGAGTCGGGGTCCTGACACGATTTCCACCTGACATGCCCCAGCCCGCCCACACTGACAAAATCCAGCCCCTAGAGTCCAAAAATCTATCTATCTTAGCCTTGAATATAATCAAAGACTCAGCATCCACAGCCCTCTGGGGCAGAGAATTCCACAGATTCACAACCCTCTGAGTGAAGAAATTCTTCCTCATCTCGGTCTTAAATGGCCTACCCCTTATCCTGAGACTATGCCCCCTAGTTCTAGACACTCCAGCCAGGGGAAACAACCTCTCAGCATCTACCCTGTCAATCCCCCTCAGAATCTTGTATGTTTCTATTATTCTCCCATCCCCTGTGGAGAGGATGGGCTGTGCTCTCAGGCTTCTGTCAATGTTGATCAATATCCAGTTATGAAGAGTCACCCAAGGTGATTGTGTATTATCTCTCTCCATTCCTGTGGGCAAGTGCCCGTCCTTTGCCATACATACTTCTCCAGAAACAACCAGCCTGATTCCTACCAATCCCTGGTACAGTGTGTTACTGTCCAATGCACTATACTACTGCACTACTCGCGATGCTGAGGACATCGTGGATAACACGTTTAGGGAGTTGGTCACACCACAGGTAAAGGCTGCACACGCAGGAAGGGAATGGGTGACCACCAGGCAGAGTAGTAGGTGCAGGCAGGTAGTGCAGGGGTCCCCTGTGGCCATCCCCCTTTCAAACAGATATACCACTTTGGAATGCAGCAGCAGCCAACTTCCTGGCACCATGGGTGGTCCTGCTGCACAGGACGGGAGGAAAAAAAGTGGGAGAGCTATAGTGATAGGGGATTCTATTGTAAGGGGAATAGATAGGCGTTTCTGTGGCCGCAAACGAGATGGTATGTTGCCTCCCTGGTGCAAGGGTCAATGAAAGGATTCACAAAATTTCATGTGTTCCCCCCCCCCCCACCCCCCGCCCCTGAAGATTTCTTGTTGGACTTATTAATAAGGAACCCTGGTCAGACTGAGTTTTAAAATCCAGGGCATAAAATGGCCGCGGCCAGACCTTGTGACAAAGAGCTTTTTCAGACGCTGGGAAGCTATCAGCTTGTGTATTCCGATGTCTGCAACAGGAAGTTACAGGACCTTTCCTTATGCATTACAATCAGGTCTATGCATAAGGCTTTCAAGGTGTTTGCTCAAATAATCAGCGGGGACATTGAGACAGGGCTGGCCCCATCAACGAAATTGTTCTGGACAATCATCGAACCTGTCGAACAATAGGGTAGCCGTTGAAGAACTGGTATCATACAATTACCGGCCATCTAACATGATGGGCCGAGACCAGTACCTTTCGTTAAAATTCATCATGCCCAGATCAGACAATAGAAATGAGCTGATCGGAAGGGAGATTAGGGCGACCGGGAGGGGTATAACTGGGAAGACCCAGCCATTCTCTCGCTCTCTCTGCCTGGACCCCGGTTCGTTCTGTCTGCTGGCCAGCAGCCCAGAAAGAAGACTACCAGAAACTTCGCAGCCACATGTCGACGGCAGAAACAGAGCACACGGCCAGGTTTTTTCCATCCATTTCAATGGTGAGCTTTATCTTCTTCTGGCTGTCGCAAGACAATTCTAGTTAGGCATAAGGGTGGGAGGTAATGGGGATATTGCTAAAATTGTAATTTTAGGATTTTCCCTCGATGTGTCCGTTCTCTTCCCATGCTAAGTGTAAAACCGTCTTCATATGATACTGTTTCTCTGTAGTTTTACTTCTGTAAATAAACATTGGTTTTCCTCGCACCAATCCACGGGTCTGTTCGTTTGTCCTTATCGCCACTCGATAAGTCCTGGGCTCAGAACTAAAAAGGGGATAGCGATTCACAACCGCACAGCGGGCAGGACAGTCCAGGAAAACATAACTGGCTGACCTACAAATAAGCCCGAGACAAAAACCCCTTACAGTCAAGGATGTCTCAGAGCGGCTGCAGGGCATTCTGGAGGGGGAGGGTGAACAGCCAGTTGTCGTGGTGCATATAGGTACCAACGATAAAGGTAAAAAATGGGATGAGGTCCTAAAAGCTGAATATAGGGAGTTAGGAGGTAAATTAAAAAATAGGACCTCAAAGGTAGTAATCTCAGGATTGCTACCAGTGCCACGTGCTAGTCAGAGTAGAAATAGAAGGATATTTCAGATGAATACATGGCTAGAGGAATGGTGCAAGGGGGAGGGATTCAAATTCCTGGGACATCGGAACCGGTTCTGGGGGAGGTGGGACCAGTACAAACTGGACGGTTTGCACCTGGGCGGGACCGGAACCGATGTCCTAGGGGGAGTGTTTGCTAGTGTAGTTGGGGAGGGTTTAAACTAAAATGGCAGGGGGTTGGGAACCTGTGCAGGGAGACAGAGGAAAGGGAAGCAAGGATAGAAACAAAAGACAGGAAGGAGGGTGTACTTGAGAGGACAAGAACAGGGCCTTGGTGAGACCACACCTTGAGTATTGTGTGCAGTTTTGGTCGTCTTATCTGAGGAAGGATGTTCTTGCCATGGAAGGAGTTCAGCGAAGATTCACCAGACTGATACCTGGGATGGCAGGAATGACGTATGAAGAGAGATTGGGTCGATTAGGCTTATATTCACTAGAGTTTAGAAGAATGAGAGGGGATCTCATTGAAACTTATAAAATTCTAACAGGACTAGACAGACTAGATGCAGGAAGGATGTTCCCGATGGCGGGGGAGTCCAGAACCAGGGGTCACGGTCTAAGGATAAGGGGTAAGCCATTTAGGACTGAGATGAGGAGGAATTTCTTCACCCAGAGAGTGGTGAACCTGTGGAATTCTCTACCACAGAAGGCAGTTGAGGCCAATTCATTAAATATATTCAAGAAGGAGTTCGATATATTTCTTAAGGCTAAAGGGATCAAGGGATATGGGGAGAAAGCAGGGACAGGGTACTGAATTTGGATGATCAGCCATGATCTCATTGAATGGCGGAACAGGCTCGAGGGGCCGAATGGCCTACTCCTGCTCCTATCTTCTATGTTTCTATGTTTCTATGCACTGCTATGTCTATTGATATACTTTTTAATTGATCATAGCCAATATATATAATAAACTATTGTATGAGCATCAATAAGCTGATTCTAGTTTTATAATTACAGATGAAGTAAGAATTATTCTTTTGTAACAAGTCATTTTACTATTAAGAGGGGGTAGTAGTATGTGGAAGTGCTGTCAATGTGAAGTACTTATTTGTTAAATTATCACAAGGTTTATTCTTGAAGCAACACCTAAATGTCATCATTCGCTCCTCTCTCTCTCTCGAGTTAGGTAATCTGATATTGCATCAGAAAGAGGGATATCATCAGAAAGCACCTTTGCGAACAGCTGTTCACCAATGCCGAGTTATAATGCAGCAAATCTAGTGGGAATTTTTGGTGGGAATATGAAAGGCGAGTTCTTGAGGATTCTGTAAACAGGCAACACAACTTACACTTAAATAGTCCCTTTAATGAAGCTCTTACTATCTGTTTTAATGTTTCTTGCCAGTTTACTCTCATAATTCATCTTCTCTCTCTTTATTTTTTTTTTAGTCATCCTTTGCTGGTTTTTAAAAATTTCCCAATCCTCTGGTCTCCCATCAATCTTGGCAACATTGTATGCCTTCGCTTTCAATTATGATACCATCCTTTACTTCCTTAGTTAACCACGGATGGTGCTCCCTGCTCTTAAAATCTTTCTTTCTCACTGGAATATATTTTTGTTGAGAGTTATGAATAGGGAGGTCACTTATCACTTGGAGGGTGCGAGTCTAGGTGAGGTAGAGGAGCAAAGGGATCTCGGAGTACAAATACACAAATCACTAAAAGTTGCGCCACAGGTTAGCAAGACCATTAAAAATGCAAACCAAGCACTAGGGTTTATTTCTAGAGGGACAGAATTGAAAAGTAGGGAAGCTATGCTAAACTTGTATCGAACCTTGGTTAGACCACACTTGGAGTACGGCGTGCAGTTCTGGTCGCCATATTATAAAAAGGATATAGAGGCACTGGAGAGGGTTCAGAGAAGATTTACAAGGATGATACCAGAAATGCGAGGGTATACATATCAGGAAAGGATGAACAGGCTGGGCCTCTTTTCTCTTGAAAAAAGAAGGCTGAGGGGTGACCTAATAGAGGTCTTTAAAATTATGAAAGGTTTTGATAGAGTGGATACAGAGAGAATGTTTCCACTTGTGGGGAAGAGCATAACTAGTGGCCAACAATATATGACAGTCACCAAGAAAGCCAATAGGGAATTCAGAAGAAACTTCTTTACCCAAAGAGTGGTGAGAATGTAGAACTCGCTACCACAGGGAGTGTTCGAAGCGAATAGTATAGATGCATTTAAGGGGAGGCTAGACAAACATATGAGGGAGAAGGGAATAGAGGGTTATGCTGATAGAGTTAGATGAGGAAAGACGGGAGGAGGCTCGAGTGGAGCATAAACACCGGCATAGACTGGTTGGGCCGAATGGCCTGTTTCTGTGCCGTATATCCTATGTAATCTGTTTTTGTTATGTTGGTTGAGGGATAAATATTGGCCAGGACACTGTAGATAACTCCCCTGTTCTTCTTCGAATTAGTGCCATGGGATCTTTTATGTCCACCTGAGAGAGCAGACGGGGCCTCAGTTTAACGTCTCATCTGAAAGACGGCCCCTCCGACAGTGCAGCACTCCCTCAGTACTGCACTGGAGAGGTTTAGGAAGAGAATTCCAGGTTGCAAGCCAGTAATGATGGACTCTAGGGATGAAGGAGCAGCTACACTGTATTCAAACTTGGTTCATAGACAGATTTCACACTAGAGGTGCGTCACCAGTTATATTGGTCAAGGCTCCTGTGCAGGCACCCAGGGCGCATGTCTGAAACATGGTCACCTGTCCTAATATCTCCTTATGCGGCTCAGTGTCAAATTTTGTTTGATAAGACTCCTATAAAGCACCTTAGGACATTTTACTCGGTTAAAGGCACTATATAAATGCAAGGTGTTGTGGTTGAGCTTTTGCCCATGCAGATAGATGGCCTAATGCCTGTTTGAGGATTACCTTGTAAAATTCGTTTGCAATGGACAGTAGCATGCGCAGTGCATGGTGCAGTCAGTATTCTCAGGCACTTGGCAGCCAAACCAACGGTCCTTAAAAAGGTAAGTTTAATTTTTTTTTACTTACCCTATTGTGGAGCAGGAGTGCTCCCCAAAGCGCCTCATTAAATTCACAGGCCGCTGCCGACCACCACTCACACCCTCCCGATTTCCTACGCCTCCCCTACCCCCGGCTTCTGAACTCTCCCTAGAACGCCGGGTGGTGTTTGAACTGGCCGGATCTTCGTGTCCCCTTGGTCCGGCGAGCTGCCCCCTGGGACTACAACTGTCTCCTGCAGCTCGCCGCTAATAAACAAAATAGACTGGTGGACCAATTTCCTGTGGTCCTGCCACCTCGAGGTGCAGCACTGGGATTGTGCCCCGATTCAGGCATGATCCAATTTCTAGACCAAGGTTTATAATGATTGTATTACAGCTTTGTTAAAAATGAAGTACAATTTACTAGCATGCCCTTTATCGGAAGCGTGTCGCTTAGCTCTTCATACATAAGCTGCAAAATGATGGAAATATATGAAGCAAATTGGAGAAATTGAAACTGCCACAGAACATTCCTTCATTTGAGGTTACTACAATTGAACACGTCTCTGTATTTCTGTATTGGTTAGAAACGGGCTATACATTTTCAAGTGATTAACACAAGATTATCTGTTTTGAACATTAGCTGTGTAACTGAAATGGACTTGTGTAAGAAATGGGCTTTCACTTACTGAAGGGGTGAGTTTCAGCTCCGACCTTTCCCTGTCTCCTTGTTCAAAGAATTCACTAGTAACCAGTTCAGCCACCTACAAGAGGATCACAGATTTCTGTAAGGGGAGAATGTGTTCATACTTTCTCATCAGCTTTCCTTGTTACTTTTGATTCTCCATTCTTGGATCCTGCCCCTCCCTTTTATCAATATATTAGCTAATCACTATGAATGTCCAGTATTCTGAATAAAATTTTAACACAACCGTGACGGGCAACACGGTGGCATAGTGGTTAGCACTGGTGCCTCACAGCGCCAGAGACCTGGGTTCGAATCTTGCCTCGGGTGACTGTCTGTGTGGAGTTTGCACATTCTCCCCGTGTCTGCGTGGGTTTCCTCCGGGTGCTCCGGTTTCCTCCCACATTCCAAAAATGTGCGGGTTAGGTTGATTTGGCTATGATAAATTGACCCTTAGTGTTAGGGGGGGATTAAATATGTGGGGTTACGGGGATAGGATAGGAAGGGATATGAATATTGCTGTTAGAGTCAAATGCCTTTCACTAAAATGTATGCAAGTATTTTAGACAAAGCTTCAGTAAAGCTGCATCATTGATATTGATCTGAAAATTAAACCATGGGAGTGGAATTTCTACCTTAATGTGGACATGGTGGAACTTAGAAGCTTTTCTCTGTATATAATAAAAGAACTGGAAGTTTGACTTGCCACTCATATTCCCAATAGAGGGAGAACGGGAAAGGTTCTCTACTATCACACAGGCAGCCAACAGTTCATAAAATGTGAATAGTTTTAGATGACAAAATTTAAGTTTGAATTTTGTGAAACGTATACACTACATAAAAAGAGATGTCTCAGAATGCTTTACAGGGCAGTGGATGGTAAATTGATATTGAGCAGGGGGATAAAAGGGAAGAATTGCATAGAAATAACAACATGGAGAAAGGCCATTTGGCCCAACCAGCCCATGTTGGTGTTTACCTTCCATGTGATGCCTGCTAGAATTTGAATGAGAAGTCGCACAACACCAGGTTATAGTCCAACAGTTTTATTTGAAATTACGAGCTTTCGGAGCTCTGCTCCTTCATCAGGTACAGTGAGGGAATTTGAACAGGGCTTGCTGGAGAATTTGTAAGAGTTGTTCTATTTAAAGGCTTATCCTAGTAACTAAGCTGCTAAAAATATATTTTCTGTAAGCATCGAGTTGACTATTAGTCGAATACAAATAGATGTGCAAAAGAGGTTCATCTTTAAAAGAAAAACTAAACATTCTAAATCTTGCTATATTTAGTTTGTAAAGTGCCTCTACACTCACCTTTAAAAATGTTCCTGTCTAGGGTGAGCAACCACTTCGCCCTGCTCTCCTCATTATATTCCATTTCAGTGAAATGCTTCACTGTAGTATGGAAACCTAATTTATTGGGTCCCTGTGTTTACTTTACAGGAACAGATGGCCTTAACTGAAGGACTGATTGTCACATGCTGTCAATATTAACATAATTTACACATTCTGCATAAATTCATATTTTTAAGCTTTATATTACAAATATGACCAGATTATATGGTTAACAGTTAAAAGTCAAGTCAGTTTAAACGAGCATGCATATGCAACTTGCTGACCTGTCTAGATATCTCCCATGGTTTAGTTACAGCCCCCAGGTCACAGGCAGTCATCAGCATTGACCTACAATGACAATACACATTTCCATTAGCAGGCATCTATGTCATTACACATCTGAGCTTTATCTAGAAGCCTAATGCATTCTGAAGTATTTTTTAAATGATCTGCAACGACTTTGCCTATGCACTCAAGCACGTAATCTGTATGTATATTTTTTCATTTGTTTTTGTAATAATTTAAAGGGGGATGCTAACCCCCGAAAATGGGCGTGGGGGTCACAGTGTGCGATTAACCCGCGCCCGTTCATTGCTTTCCAGGCAGCACGTTAAATTGGTGCTGCCTCCTCTTTTAAATGATTGCTGCGTGCAGCCAGCGCTAACCACGCTGTTCATTGGCTGCACGCATCAGCCGGGGGCTCAGGTATCACGAGTGGCTAGCACGACTTAAAGGTAGTCTGCACCTCTTAAACGAGGAGGTGCATTGTGGCTCTAAGAAGTGGTGAGTTTTTTTTCCAAAGTCAATCTGGGCTGTGATACTTCGAGCAATGGCTGAACATGTGAGAGAGCGAGCACCAAGGTTTTCAGACAATGTACTGGAGGTCTTGGGGGAAGAGGTGGAAAGAAGGAGAGACATCCTGTATCCGCGGGGGGCAGGAGGCTCTCCAGACATTGGCTCAGGAGACAGTGGGAAAAAGTAATACATAACAAATAATATAAACAAAAACTAAAATAGGAGATTGTCCTATGAGGAGAGATTGAATAGACTAGGCCTATGTGCCCTAGAATTTATAAGAATGAGAGGTGATCTCATTGAAACATAAAATTCTTACAGGGCTTGACAGGATAGTTCCTGGGAGGATGTTTCCCCTGGCTGGGGAGTCTAGAACTAGGGGTCACAGTCTCAGAATAAGGAGTCAGCCACTTAGGCCTGAGATGAGGAGAAATTTCTTCACTCAAAGGGTTGGGAATCTTTAGAATTCTCTACCCCAGAGGGCTATGAATGCTCAGTCATTGAGTATATTCAAGGCAGAGATCGATAATTTTTTGGATATTAAAGGAATCAAGCGATATGGGGACAGTGCAAGAAGGTGGAGTTGAGGTAGAAGATCAGTATTGAATGGCAGAACAGGCTCGAAGGGCCGAATGGCTTACTCCTGCTTCTATTTCTTATATTCTTAAATAGCGGTGGAGGTCAATGCTAGGAGTGTTGCTCCAAGAACATGGTTGCAGTGTAGGAAGAAGTGAACTCACCTGGAAGGGGTGTTTGGGGCCCTGGATCTTCCGCTCACCTCCCCTTTCAGCATTCCGAAGGGACCACTCCCTCCATGACACCCTGGTCCACTCCTCAATCACCCCTAACAGTCCTTCCCCTTCGCCCGGCACCTTCCCGTGCAAGCGCAGGAGATGCAACACCTGCCCTTTTACCTCCTCCCTTCCCACTATCCAGGGCCCCAAACACCGCTTCCAGGTGAAGCAGCGATTTACTTGTACTTCTTGCAATTTAGTATACTGTATTCGCTGCTCACGATGCGGTCTCCTCTACATTGGGGAGACCAAACGCAGATTGGGTGACCGCTTTACGGAATACCTCCGTTCAGTCCGTAAGGGTGACCCCGAGCTTCCGGTCGCCTGTCACTTTAATTCTCCGCTTCACTCCCACTCTGATCTCTCTGTCCTCAGCCTCTTACACTGTTCCAATGTAGCTCAACGTAAGCTCGAGGAACAGAACCTCATCTTTCGATTAGGCACTTTACAGCCTTCTGGGCTCAACATTGAGTTCAACAATTTCAAACTATAACCCCTGCCCCCATTTTTCATGCTGTATGATTTTGCCATTCCCATTTGCAACATTTTATCTTTCCTGCCTCTTACAAAAGCACAGTATGTTCCTCCAATTCCTTCCTCCCCTCCTGTCTCTGCACCTGCTTAATATCTGTTACATATCCAGCTTTTTCCAGTTCTGATGAAGGGTCCCAGACCTGAAACGTTAACACTGTTTCTCTCTCCACGGATGCTGCCTGGCCTGCTGAGTTTTTCCAGCGTTTTCTGTTGTTATTCCCTTTCATAAATCCGTGTTGACTCTGCCCAATCCTATTATTATTTTCTAAGTGCCCTGTTACCACTTCCTTAATAATAGATTCTAGCATTTTCCTTACTACTGATGTCAGGCTAACTGGTCTGTAGTTCCCCATTTTCTCTCTTCCCTCATGCGCTCACTCCACCTGCTTGTCTTGGGCAAGAGGGAATGAGGGGAAGCTGTCTCTCTGTGTATAGAGAGCCTGAGTGACCTCCCTAATGCAGCAGTGTCCTACAAACTGCGAGATGTTGCTAATATCTCCAGCATCAGCCTAGAAGGAGCCAGACGAATAAAAATTAAGAGCCACAGTCACCTTGACAGCCACAGGCAATGCTGTTCTTGCTCTACTTTAAGGTTGCAGTTGTGGCTGCAGCAGTTGATTTTAGTCACGACTTCTTTTGTGAAGTGAAAATGTCTCAAACATTGGTCCTCGCTGAAGTTGAGGTAAGAGAATTGCTCCCTAAAGACCCTCTGCGGATATGTCCTCCTGCTGAGAACCCTTCTCCCGCTTCTCCTTCTCCTCCTCCCTCTTCTAGCAGCTTGTCCTGCTCTGTGTGGCCTCTCTTCATTCTCCCAGTCATGTTCAATACCCAGAGGAAACCCTACCAGGCCACCCATGTCTGGAAGCAACTTGTTTCAGCACAAGCTTTTAAATCAACAAAAAAGTACTTCAGCACCAGCCAATCACTTCCTGTAGAGTATTCAAACTTTAGCCAAGTATAGGAAAGCTCAAAAAATACATACAATTGCACCAGCAGGCAAAAGAAATAATTAACAACTATCCTGTAATAGTTCATGATCCCTTTAAATAGCGCTGGTGGGGGTCCTTCATTTTGTTTAACGCGTGTTCAGTTGTGCGAGCTTAAGACTGGGCATAGCCTGGAGCATGGCGTTCGAAAATGGTAACGCTGGCATCAAATCAGCGTTGCACACTGAATGACATCATAACCTGCCTGGTCTGCATGCTGCTGACAGTCGTTAGGTGCGCGTGCGCAAACTCCATTATCAAGATGGCATCCGGCACACTCCTTGTCGGAAGTGTGCGTGCACATCTCGGACCCCATTTGAGCGTTAGGAGGCCGTGTAGCACCTAAAGAACGGGTGCTACACACCACAATTTCTCCCCCGTAGAGTCTCTGTGTTCTGTGACTATTTCAATATCTTGTTTGACATGTGTTACTAGGTATTTAATATAGATCTCTTGACCTGAGCATTTCTCGTTGCTCCTTTACATTCCAGTTGTACTCTCCTGAATTCACGAGTTCAAAAAACTTCATTCTTCGCCTGGAAAAGAAAAATGTAGTATTGTGTAAATTTTTAGATTATTTCTAGACATTGCATTGGTAATGTTGGATAGTTTGTGGTTACCTATGGAAATACGTATAAATAATATAACTATCGGTCGTGAATGTAACTGCTGCATACTCTGCTAACAGTACCAAATTCAACATTGTTAAATTGATCCAAAACAAAACTGTGCCAATTCCTCAACCCAAAGCAGATGTTCAATGGTAAATTGCAGATTAAAATTCCACTGTGTGTATTACAAAAGCAGGAAAGGAACAAATTTAGTTCAGTCTGATTCAAATCCTCTTACACTGTGGCTGTTTCTAATACGGTTTGGGGAGGTGGGAATATTTGTTCCCAGTTGACATTGATGGAAGTTAATTGGTGCCTTTTTAAAATGTATTTTGATCTAGAAAACAAACTGTGAATGGAGAGTAAATCCAGCATAAATAGATATTTAAGTAGAATGTTGAGAATCACATTAAAGCATGTTTTTTTTTCTTGATCATTCTGTAGTAAATACCGACCACTAAATTCAAATGTATTCTTTCTTTATAGGTAGAATGTCTGTTCATGCTAATGAATGACTGGTGGCAGTAATGGGGCAGGCTGGAGCTTTATGCAGAGATCACTTGAAGTGAGGTGGATTTTAGAAGGAATCCTTGTGGGAATACACTGCCAGAACTGATACTGTTGTAATTATTTCCAGTTGGAAGAACATTACTACAGCAGAAAGCTGTGCATGGAGAAGTTTGCAATTTTCAGTACAGACTAGAACTTCAATACCAGCCATTTGTTTTTAAAGCAGTGAACCAGTATTAGACTTTAATATTTATACCTTAGCTTTTAGAAACAGGTTGAATGGTCCAAAATAGAACTATCCAAATTTTACATTTTTCTAATTGGTTCGGTTTTTCGACGACAAGATTTGGATCAAGAAAAAGCCAGTGATTAGGCTTCAACCACCAACTAAACCTAGTTTGATTCAGTTGAAAGAGGCCCTTCAGCCCATTTTCTCCCAATTTCCCACATTACCAGCTGCATAATTTTTCTATTATAGCATCCAGCTATTGGTTCAATGAGTTCTGGGAATTGACCTCAACTACTCTACCTAGCAACCCATTCAATGGCCCTGAAATTGTGGTGTTTTTGACGGTGTACGCTGAGCATACGCTGTCGTAATCCATCTGAAAGGCCCCGCAACTTCCAGGTTGTCCACTATGCGAAACCTGGAACTTGCGATCTGTTGAGGTACGCCTTGACACATCATATGAACCGAAAGTAAAATCAGTATCGCTGGTGCAGAGTTGGGCTATTTGCCCAACAACTGCCCAGCAATTGCCCACGAAACTCTTACGGCTGGTAAAAGCAGGTATAGGGCCTGCTTTCATCAGCATAAGAGTTATTATAAATCTTAAATTAAACATTTAAAAATAAAAAATGAAGCACAAACACCTTAAGTTAGTTTATACAAATATTGGCCCGGATTAAGATATTTAAAATTATTTTTCAAAAAGTTTAATTTTTATTGGATTTGGTGTAATGAAGGGACTTATGGATAAAATTGAAATTCAGAACATTTATATTTATTAGAATTGTGTAAATTGTTTAATTATTTGGGGATTCCGTTCAGATCTGACTGCAATGGAATCCTCCTTTGTGATTGGAGGACCGAGCCCACATGATCCCAGGGATGCTTCTGAACCACCTGCGTCCCTGGGATCCGTGGGCCTTTACGCAGATGTACGCCTGGAGGCCCAGGACCCGAAGCTCCGCAGCCTGGACGCGTGGAGGTAGGTGAGGAAATGTTTTGCGGGTCGGAGGCGTACTCCGGAGGTACGCCTCCGACCGTAATTTCTAGCTCAATATGCTGATCACCCTCTGTATAAAAAAAAAATACTTTCTGACATCTGTCCTACATTTTCCCTTCACAACTTGGAACTTGTGCCATCTTGTCTTGTTGCCCTGGAGTATCTGAAAGTATTGTTTAGGCTTCATTTTCTCTATCTGATTAAGCATCTTATTCCACTATAAGGTCCCTCGGAGAGGTCTCTTTTCAAGACTGAAAGGCTCTGGCTTATCAAATTGTATCTTATAGCTCATCCCTCTAACACCAGGGATCAATCATGTTGCTCTCCTTTGTACTATCTCTGGGGCTTGGGTAGTGTCTTTATGTCACTGCAACCAGAAGTGAATGCAGTACTAATGTAGTCTGACGAAAGCACTGATCTGCTTCAGCATATCCTCTGAGGAATTTGAATTCCACTGATTTGGCAATAGAATCCAGCATTCTGATTGTTCAGTTTTCTGCTGCTAGATACTGTTTAGGCATGCGAGAGATAATTCAATTAATACCCCTAGGTTTCTTTCAATTTCTCTCTCAACCTGGATGAAATTGGTCAAAGCTAGGAGCGCCAAATGGGCTGATAGCGAGTCAGCAGCCTGTTTTACACCGCGCCCAATTTTCTTTTCCATTGATGTCTGCACTACTGGTGTAGATCAGTTTCACTCCCAACAAGTGCTACCCCACCAATGAGGGATCCCTCCTATTTTACTTCCAATACTTGCATTTGTCCATGTTGAACTTCATCTGCACTGATCAGCCCAAGTGCAAGTCCTGTGAGTTTTTTTTCCAAGATCTAAGCAGCCTCCTCTGAGTCCGGAGTCTCCCCCCAGCCCCACCTACCTTGGTGTCATTTGTAAATGTAATTACTTTTTATTGACACAGCAAATCCAGTGTCTACCAGGAACAGGAGAGGTTCCAGTACAGACTGGGGCGGGGGGCTACCCCACTCAATTCTTCCCCCATTTTGACCTAGAACCCCTTACAACTATTTTCTGCTAGTTACTAATTAACAACCATGACAATCTTGTAGTACTGTATCAAAAGCCTTCTGTAGCCACAGTACTGCAAGCTCAACCACTACTTTTTATTAATATAAACCTTATAAATTAATTTTATAGACATTGGCAAACCAAATAGCAATGATTCCTCATTACTTCTGCTATGTCCTTTGGTTAGGCTTATTTAGAGTTTTATAAGCATAAAAACAATGAGAATATTTGTAGACTTAATATTTATAATCCATCCATAAAAAGTAAAAGCCTTTGAAGCTAAAGTTGCAGTTTAACCCATTTCTCTGAGGAATCTGTTTGAATTTATAACTTTGGCAAATGAAAATTGTTTTGTTTCTCCTCAGTTAAACATGAATCGATTCCTTGTATTTGATTAATTTTAGAATTAATTATGTGACCGCTTTAGAAAAACTCTGCTGCAGGTGAACATCAATAGACCATGTCTGGAAAAACAATCAGAAGGTCAGAACCAATAACTGTCCTGTGAAATCAGTCAGTGGGAATTGTCCATTGCCACAAAAACCCTGCTCTTCTTTATTGGCATAGCTACTGCTGAGTTAATGCCTATAATTTTAGCTCCAAGGGTTGTTCTTAATTCAGGATTTAGGCTGCACTGCTCAAAATCTCCTCAAAGATCTAATTTAGCCATCTGTTGTTAGGAGCTTGTTGGATCATTCTAGGTTTTTACAATAAATTACAGTATCCAGCACACACTGTAAATCCTGTACCTTACAGGTAAAAGCAAAAAGCCAGGTCCAAGAGCTTGCATTACTTGTCGGTAAGGGTATGACTAGTATTGTAGCTGCAGACGCAAAATGAGGTTTAACGGTGGTTTTCCTTGAAGCATGGATAAGAATTGCCAATTTTACTTATTTATTTATATATTTGATGTTGTTTATCCACTAATTCTTTTTTAGCTATTTTTCTGCCTCCACAGGTCATCTTCCATTTATGGCTAAGAGAATAATGAGGCAGCCTGCTCCCAGACATTTACCAGTGCTGTTCTGAATTGGCTACCAGGGAGTTAATGAGTGGGTAGGTTTTACATAGTCCAATGTGGACCTGGGCTTTTAAAAAGAGACTGTGCGCACATCAGAAGCAAGGGTCATCACATATATGCAAATATGAAATGGGCCTATTTTACATTTGGGTACATATAATTGGGTCCAGTTTCACACATGTGCTGCCTTTTTTAAAATACTTGATCAGATTTTGGACCTGATAATAAGGTGCTCAAACAGGCGGCAAATAGTGTTTTCCAAAATGTAGTATTGGAGAAACAGGCTTTTTCTGTCCATTTTTCAAATGTTACAAATATTGACATCCATGCCTCAAACCAGAATATCCAGTTCAGAAATAGATGGGTGGTTACCCTAGGACTGTGTATACAGAAACTGTATCCCAGCATTTAAGACATTTGGGAGAGGAGAAAATCGATTTTATTTTTTAAAAAAGCACAGTGGGGTAGGAAAATTGCAACACAATTGTATATCATCTCTCTGTGCATGGATGCTACAATGGGCGGGATTTTACAAACCTCGGCGGGTCCGTGGCGGGTCCCGACCCCGCTGCTGGCTCCATCCCACTCTGTGAAATGAATTTCCGTTGATAGGGCTTGTTAAGCCCCGCCCAGCACATTTCCCGGCCAACTAGAGGACTTCATTTGATGACGCATCATCAGCCGGTTTCCTTAAAGGGAACATGGCCAACTTTCTTTTGACATTTGTGCTGTCAGTGTTCTACAGCGTTGAGGTGCTGCAAACACTGACAATGATTGCACAGAGGCAGGGGGCTGCACGCAGGTTCTCCCATGACTCCCTCCATATGCTGATGGAGGGAGTCACACCATGTAGGAGGTCCTCTTCCCTTCCTATGGGCGGAAGAGACCTCCCTAGGAGATTAACACAGCCTGGTTGCACATAGCAGAGGAGGGCACAAGCAGGGATGTGGTCAGGAGAACTTGGGTGCAGTGCCACAAACGTTTCAATGATCTCAGTAGATCACGAAACATTAGTACAAAGCCACACTCAACCTGCCTCTAATCACATCCCCATCACTCTGCCTTCCCTACCCTACTACTGCACATCCTTACTCACACCAACTTACCTTGCACCTCCACCCATCCCTCTCTATTTACATTATCACATCCCCATCTCACTAGCCACCCCTCACGCTTACCCTCATCCTAGTGTAATCATACCAACTAACAACACACAAGCGTAGGCACTTGGGCATTTTATGCAATGTTCATGTAAAGTTTCTGTTAATGTGCTGTCAAACATTGAAACCTTTAATTTCAACACTTTGCGTTCTTGGAAAGATTTGTGTGCACCTTTGGAAGTGGCTTAGTGAGTTGCAGTGAATGGTGAGACATAACGGCACCCCCCGCAATGGTGATGAGTGTGAAAGGAATGGCTTGCTTTAGGGATGCTTTATGGTGCTGGTGTGGGGTGGTGTTATTAACCTGGCGCATCATGTGGCAGCCAGGGTGTACAGCGTCAAGTGAAGTAAATCTGGCCATGGTGAGGCCATCCCTGGCCTCCGAGGCAGCAATGAGGTCGGGTGCTGATGCCCTCTGTCCTGCGCAGCATCAGTTGATTACGGAGAAGGTTGGTGTTGTTGTTGGTGCTGCTGGTGTGCCTGGTGATGCTGGTGTTAGGGACTGATCGTGGTGGGATTCTGAGGACCAAGGTGAGAGTATAAAGGGCACCCATGCTGATGGAATAGATGGCAAGTGAAGTAGAGATGACAGAAGCGATCTGTCAATGGTGATAGAGGTGATGAGGTCAGACTGGATGGAGACTTGTGTAAAGACTTGCAGCATTCTGAATCTGTAGTGGAAATGCAGTTTAGAGAAGCTAGTGGTTAAGGGAACATTTCTCAATCAGCTAGGAGCTTTGATTTTACATTTGAAGCTGTCAACTCATCAGCTGATTCAATGGCCACTGACCTCCCGCCTCAGCTTCACAGAGGGAAACGGGGGGGGGGGGGGGCGGGGAGGCGACATGTCAAATCCCAAAAGCTGGGAAAAAACCATTGATAAGCGACTGTAAACAAGCCATTAATGATTTTAATTGCCTCCCCCACTGCTGCGTGTCGGGTCTGCTCAGCGCTGACAGACCCGACATTTGGTAAAGGCGCGTGGCGTTGCGTTCACAGTGGGGTCCCAACCCGCTGGGGAAAAAAAACACTTTCCCACCCGACCCTCCACTGATCGCGCCCGCTGACCCCCTGCAACATCCAGCCCAATGTGTTTAAAGGAATAAGCCGAACTAATTCAAAGTATTTAAGGCCTAATTTGGCTATTTGCCTCAATTTGAGTACCTTTGGGTTTTGAATTTAGTTTAACTAATAAATATATCATAAAGGTTTAGTCAGCTTAATTATGCAATAGGACAGTACATAGTGTAGGTTGCACTGTAGCTGAAAAAAAAAGCAAAGATGCAGTAACCCTCTAAAACTTGGACAACAGTCACATCTGTGCAAGTTCAACTAAAATAAATAGATCTATTACCTTTCTATATTTTTAAATTTAGTCTTGCTTTTCATTTTTCCTTTCACAGTTGGATGTCCCTGACCTACTCTGTGCTAACGAGGTACTGATTTTGATGTACTTTGACCTTGTTATACCGTGAATAAACCACAATTTTACAAATGTTTGCTTTGATTGTGAAGTTAGTCACTTCAAATATTTTCCACCTCAGTGCTTGAAAGAAAGAAAGGACTTGAATTAATATAGTGCCTTTCATGTTTGGAGTCTGCTACAGATAATATAAATTAAAACTAGTTTAGTCTAGTTGACTGTTGGAATATTGACACCAAATATACAACCCATATTTGTCCTTTTCAGAATCCTTTTGCATGTCTTTCCACCTCTAGGAGGCAGATTCCTTCATTATTTTTAACATCCCATAGGCTGTTTAAAAAAAAGTATATGGGATCCTTGGCTTTATTAATAGAGGAATAGAGTACAAAAACAAAGAGGTTATGCTGGACCTTTATGAAACACTGGTTAGGCCTCAGCTGGAGTATTGGCCCAGAAATTAAAGACGGAGCCTTCCTGCGGGGGTAAGGCTTCCCCGCGATATCTCACTGCGCGCCTGCCTTTTCCTTCCGAGCTCGCACGAACTTTAGTTTCAAGACTGCAGCTGTGCAGTGTGTGCGTATCCCACAGATGCAGTTAATTCGTGCGAGCTGTGGGATCACGTGATTAAGTTTGAGCCAATGGCAGCACACCATCTTTCATTCATAGTTTTCACAGCAAGTGCTGTCAAAGCTATGAATCTATACCCCCCCAAAAGAACAGCTAAACCTCAATTAAATTAAAAAAAACCCCATCACATTAATAAAATAAGTATAGTTAAATAAATTAACCACTTTAAACAAAAAATTAAATTTTTGAAAAAATTTAAAATCTTTTTAAAAGTTATAAAAATAAACTTACCTTTCTTTAAAGTCTCTAAAAAAGATATACCTGTTGAAAAAAATTCAAAATAATACTTAATTAACTACTTACCTTGTTAAAAGAGGGTCTTACGCCTCCTTTCTTTATGTGCAAAATCTTCCATGCTTACCTGCGCGTTCAAAGCACTAAGTGCACTGCGTGCGCGCAGCCTGTAGCGCGCACGCGGTTCACCTAGGAACCGCCCCCTTTTGAAATCACCAAGTGCCGGTTTTCAGTGCATGCGCGGTGCATGCTGGAAACCGGCAATTGGAGACAGAATACGCGAGAGTACACAGTGCGTACTCTCGCGTACTGATACTAATTTTTGGGCCATTGTGTTCAATTCTGGGCAGCACACTTTAGAAAGGATGTCAAGGCCTTAGAGAGGGTGCAGAGGAGATTTATTAGAATGCTACCGGGGATGAGACACGTCAGTATATGGGGAGACTGGAGAAGCTGGGGTTCTCCTTGGAGCAGAGACGGTTAAGAGGAGATTTGATAGAGGTGTTCAAAATCATGAAGGGTTTTGACAGAGTAAATAAGGAGAAACGGTTTCCAGTGGCAGAAGGGTCGGTAACCAGAGGACACAGATTTAAGGTAATTGGCAAAAGAACCAGAGGCGACATGAGGAAAGTTTTTTGTAAAAACAACGAGTTGTTGTGATTTGGAATGCACTGCCTGAAAGGGTGGTGGAAGCAGATTCAATAGTGATATTCAAAAGGGAATTGGATAATTACTTGAAGGGAAAATAATTACAGGGCTATTGGGAAAGAGGAGGGGAGTGAGATTGATTGGATAGCTCTACCAAAGAGCCGGCACAGACATGAGGGTCTCAATCTTAGAGACCATCCGTTCAGCTGACTCTGCCACTTCTCTTCCTTCCCCTAGCCCACCAGGCCAAACTTCCTCTAAGGTTCCCCCCTGCCCTAGCCCTGAACTCACATCTTTCTCCAGTGTCTCTCCGATCTCCCCTCATGACCTCTCTGCGCTCATCTTGTCCATGAGACCCACTTCCTGCTCCCTCGACCCTAATCCCACTAAACTGCTGATCACCCAACTTCCTTTTCTGGCTCCCATGTTACCTGACATTGTTAACGGTTCTCTCTCCCAGGTACTGTCCCCCTCTCCCTCAATTCTGCCGTCATCACCCCTCTCCTCAAAAAAAAAACCCTTGACCCGTCCGTCCTTGCAAATTACCACCCCATCTCCAACCTCCCTTTTCCTCACCAAAGTCCTTGAACGTGTTGTCGCCTCTCAAATCTGTGCCCATCTTTCCCACAACTCCATGTTTGAATCCCTCCAATCAGGTTTCCACCCTTGCCACAGTACCGAAATGGCTCTCAACAAAGTCACAAATGACCTCCTTTGTGACTGTGACGAAGGTAAACTAACCCTCCTTGTCCTTCTTGACGTGTCTGCAGCCTTTGACACGGTTGACCACTTCATCCTTCTCCAATGTCTCTCCACTGTCGTCCAGCTGGGTGGGACTGCGCTTGCCTGGTTCCATTCTTATCTATCTAATCGTAGCCAGAGAATCACCTGCAATGGCTTCTCTTCCCACTCCTGCATCATTACCTCTGGTATCCCCCAAGGATCTATCCTTGGCCCCCTCCTATTTCTCATCTACATGTTGCCCCTTGGCGACATCATCCGAAAACACAGTTTCCACATGTATGCTGACGACACCCAGCTCTACCTCACTACCACTTCTCCCGACCCCTCCACAGTCTCTAAATTGTCAGAATGCTTGTCCGACATCCAGTTCTGGATGAGCAGAAATTTTCTCCAATTAAATATTGGGAAGACCGAAGCCGTTGTTTTCGGTCCCTGCCACAAACTCCGTTCCCTAGCCAGTGACTCCATCGCTCTCCCTAACACGTGTCTGAGGCTGAACCACACTGTTCGCACCCTTGGTGTCATATTTGACCCTGAAATGAGCTTCCGACCACATATCCGCAGCATAACTAAGACCGCCTATTTCCACCTCCGTAACATCGCCTGTCTCCGCCTTGCCTCAGCTCATCCGCTGCTGAAACCCTCATCCCTGCCTTTGTTACCTCTAGACTTGACTATTCCAACGCACTGCTGGCTGGCCTCCCACATTCTACCCTACGTAAACATTAGGTGATCCAAAACTCGGCTGCCCGTGTCCTAACTCGCACCAAGTCCCGTTCGCCCATCACCCCTGTGCTCGCTGGCCTACATTGGTCCCGGTTAAGCAACGCCTCGATTTCCTAGATTCTAGAATGGTCCCAGCAGATTGGATGGTCGCAAATGTAACCCCGCTATTCAAGAAAGGAGGGAGAGAAAAAACAGGGCCTGTTAGCCTGATATCAGTCGTCGGGAAAATGCTGGAATCCATTGTTAAGGAAGTTGTATCAAGTCACTTAGAAAATCGTAACATGATTAGGCAGAGTCAACATAGTTTTATGAGAGGGAAATCCTGTTTGACAAATTTATTAGAGTTTTTTGAGGATGTAACTAGCAGGGTAGATAAAAGGGAACCAGTGGATGTAGTATATTTGGATTTCCAAAAGGCATTCGATAAGGTGCCACATAAAAGGTTATTACACAAGATTAGGGCTCATGGGGTTGGGGGTAATATATTAGCATGGATAGAGGATTGGTTAATGGACAGAAAACAGAGAGTAGGGATAAATGGATCTTTTTCAGGTTGGCAGGCTGTAACTAGTGGGGTGCCGCAAGGATCAGTGTTGGGGCCTCAGCTATTTACAATCTATATAAATGACCTAGATGAAGGGACCGAGTGTAATGTATCCAAGTTTGCTGATGATGCAAAGCTAGGTGGGACAGTAAGCTGTGAGGAGAACACAAAGATTCTGCAAAGGGATATAGATAGACTAAGTGAGTGGGCAGTAAGTTGGCAGATGGAGTATAATGTAGGGAAATGTGAGGTTATTCACTTTGGTAGGAAGAATAGAAAAACAGAATATTTTTTAAATGGTGAGAAACTTTCAAATGTTGGTGTTCAGAGAGATTTGGGTGTCCTCGTGCAAGAAACACAGAAAGCTAGCATGCAGGTAGAGCAAGCAATAAGGAAGGCAAATGGCATGTTGGCCTTTATTGCAAGGGGGTTGGAGCATAAGAGTAAGGAAGTCTTGCTACAATTGTACAGGGCCTTGGCGAGACCACACCTGGAGTACTGTGCACAGTTTTGGTCTCCTTATCTAAGGAAGGATATACTTGCCTTGGAGGCGGTGCAACGAAGGTTCACTAGATTGATTCCTGGGATGAGAGGGCTGTCCTATGATGAGAGATTGTGTAGAATGGGCCTATACTATTAGAGATGAGCAATAAATGCTGGCATTGCCAGTGACGTTCACATCCCATAAACTAATTTAAAAAAAACTCTCTGGAGTTTAGAAGAATGAGAGGTGATCTCATTGAAACATACAAGATTCTGAAGGAGATTGACAGGGTAGATGCTGAGAGGTTGTTTCCCCTGGCTGGAGTTTCTAGAACTAGGGGTCATAGTCTCAAGATAAGGGTTAGGCCATTTAAGACAGAGATGAGGAGGAATTTCTTCACTCAGAGGGTTGTGAATCTTTGGAATTCTCTGCCCTAGAGAGCTGTGAATGCTGAGTCTTTGAGTATATTCAAGGCTGATATAGATAGATTTTTGGACTCTAGGGGAATCAAGAGATATGGAGATCGGGCGGGAAAGTGGAGTTGAGGTCGATGATCAGCCATGATCTTATCGAATGGTGGAGCAGGCTCAAGGGGCCATATGGCCTACTCCTGCTCTTATTTCTTATGCTCTAAAATTCTCATCCTTGTTTTCAAATCCCTCCATGGCCTCGCCCCTTCCTATCTCTAATTTCCTTCAGCCCCACAACCCCCTAAGGTATCTGCGCTCCTCTAATTCTGCCCTCTTGAGCATCCCTGATTATAATCACTCAACCATTGGTGGCCGTGCCTTCTGTTGCCTAGGCCCTGAGCTCTGGAATTCCCTGTCTAAACTTGTCCGCCTTGCTACCTCTCTTTCCCCCTTTAAGACGCTCCTTAAAACCTACCTCTTTGACCAAGCTTTTGGTCACCTGCCCTAATTTCTCCTTATGTGGCTTGGTGTCAAATTTTTTGCCTTATAATACTCCTGTGAAGCGCCTTGGGATGTTTTACTATGTTAAAGGCGCTATATAAATGCAATTTGTTGTTGTAAATCAACGCTGCACTCCCTCCAAGGCCAGTATATCCTTCCTAAGGTGTGGTGCCCAGAACTGCTCACAGTACTCCAGGTGTGGTCTAACTTGGGCTTTGTATAGCTGTAGCATAAGTCCAAACCCCCTTGTATTCTAGTCCTCTAGATATAAAGGCCAGCATTCCATCAGTCTTTTGGATTTTTTTTGTACCTGTCTATGACATTTTAATGATCTATGTACAGGAACCTCCAAGTCTCTTTGGACCTCCACTGTTTCAGCTTTTCACTATTTAGAAAGTACAGTACTCTGAACATCTGAAACTCTATTACACTGCAATGCAGTTGCTGTAACTGTTAGTCGGTGTACAGATCCAGGGGCTAGATCTTGACTTTGTGTGAAAATGTAAGAAGGGCGATAGTGAATTGGCAGCCTGTTTTCCATCCCTCTCTGTTTTTATTTCTAGTGAGTTAATGCAAATAAAAATCAGCAGCGATGTAAAACGGGCTGCTGACTCGCTATCACCCGTTTAACACTATCATACAAAGTCAAGATCTATCCCCATGTGTCCCTGCTCATTAGGAGGCAGAATGAAACAACATTGCTGTTAAAAGCCCTGCCTGCTGAATTGACGTGCTTCATTTCTAAGATAAAGAGTAAATTTTAAATTTATATTAAATAACAGCTAAACCTCAATTAAATTAAAAAAACAAACCATCACATTAATAAAATAAGTATAGTTAATTAAATTAACCATTTTAAATAAAAAATTAAATTTTTGAAAAAATTTAAAATCTTTTAAAAAGTTATAAAAATAAACTTACCTGTCTTTAAAGTCTCTAAAAAAGATATACCTGTAAAAAAAAATTCAAAAAAATACTTAATTCACTACTTACCTTCTTAAAAGCGGGTCTTACTCCTCCTTTTTACATTTCCAAAATCTTCCCTACTTACCTGCGCGTCCAAAGCATGAAGTGCACAGCGTGCGCGCAGCCTGTAGCGCGCACGCGATGCACCCAGGCCCCGCCCCCTTTTCAGAAGAGCAATTGCCGGTTTTCAGCGCATGCGCAGGGCATGCAGAAAACCGGCAATTGGAGAGGGAATACGCGAGAGTACGCAGTGCGTACTCTCGCGTCCCGGGATCAATTTTCGGCCCATTACTTTAAATATTGTAAATCTTCCCCAATATGGGCACTTACAGCTTCTCAATTATTTGCATTTCAAAATCTGTTATTTTATAATTTCAAAAATGTTGCTTGCATTTCTAATATTGAAAAATGTAAGAGGTTTTCAGAAATGTATGGAAGCACAGATCCTGTTCAAAGTTGTAGTCTGATCCAAATAAAGGGGCTACATTCTGCTGTGTTCCTTCAAAGGCTAATTTTAATTTGTCAGTTGGAATCAAGAATCTCATTTTGAGCTACAAGAACAGGCTGGGATAACAATCTGGTCCATTCTTCACCAACTCTAACCAACATCCAATACCCCATGAAATCAATAAATATTATATCTTATATGAAAGGATTTTTTTTCAGATAAACAGAGACGTGACTGTTGTATTGAAATACAAAAATGGATTGAAACCTACTCAAAGTAGAGTGTCAGATCTGTTGCCAGTATTGACTGTTTCAAAAGCTGCATGATGTCACTGTACACCCTGGAGGACAGGCTTGCAAAAATATTGTGCCCCTGTAATGAGGGAAAGAAAAAATTGGAGTTAAAAATAAATAGTAAAATATATTATATTAGAAACAAATATGAGAAAGTTGATTTTAAATATTTCTACTACCTGGTTCAAGTGATTTTCTTTGTTTTTGTTACAAGATTCATAATATTGGATTTAACATAATCCTAACTGGTTGAAATGGAACTCACTAGGTGCAACAAAATAATCCAAAATTCATTGCAAATGTCTCGCTACAATGCAGCCACTTTACTGGCCAGGTGAGCTGATTTTTATTGTCCCAAAAATTCCTGTAACCGGTCAATGAATGGCACCTGCCATTAGTTGGATTTGCCCTTGCCCGTTCAATGTCGATGATATTTTGCCTTGGAAGTTGCTGGAAATGCAAGATGGAAACAGTGCGGCCTTACAGAGCATCTGGGTGCAAATGTGTATCTCCTTAACTAATCAAATTGAAGTATTCTGAAATCAACAGCACAAGGTCTGAACAAGGAAGTGAACATAAGAACTAGGAGCAGGAGTCGGCCATTCGGCCCCTCGAGCCTGCTCCGCCATTCAATAAGTTCACGGCTGTTCGTCCACCTCAACTCCACCTTCCCGCACTGTCCCCACATCCCTTGATTCCCTTAATATCCAAAAATCTATTGATCTCTGTCTTGAATATACTCAACGACTGAGCAGCCGCAGCACAGCCCTCTGGGGTAGCGAATTCCAAAGATTCACAACCCGTTGAGTGAAGAAATTTCTCCTCATCTCAGCCCTAAATGGCCGACCCCTTATTCTGAGACTGACCCCGAGTTCTAGACTCCCCAGCCAGGGGAAACATCCTCCCAGCATCTACCCTGTCAAGCCCTGTAAGAATTTTATATGTTTCAATGAGATAAGTGTAAGTGTAATTTAGAATGGTGAATTCAATGTCAAATCAGGTACAGAAAGAGAAATAAAGAGAGAGGGAAAGAAAGATTGGATTAAGAGAGAGAGATAAAAAAGAGGCAGAAAGGAAAAGTAAAATGAAGTTTTCAAATTTAAAAATTTACATTTTTAAAATCTCTTGTTAAAAACAATTAAAACCTGAAGGAATGAGACTCTACACTGGGTTCATTTTCAGTGCCAGAGAGGTTGACTGGCAGTAAATTACACTTATCACATTGTTAAAAGGGTACTTAAACTTGAAATGACCTGACTTACTGTGGCGAGTTTACTTTGTATCTACAGTGCAAGTACATGAACTTCATGCCGCTTAATGCATTTGAATGGGGAGCCAGATAACGAGATGCTGTTTTTCGCGAAGCATCTCCAAGGGCAACTTCTCGATTTCCACATTTAATTTGTATCTGCCCTCGCCTGAAGTTGCTGTGGCATTTGTACTTAAATAATGGTGGGCGCTATTAGCCTCGCCATTATTTTGATAGCTTTTTTTTGGCCTTTATAGTTTTTTTGGGCCTTTATTGTTTATGATCCATTAATAAAGTTGGAGTTAAATTAGTTACCAATAAATACATAAGGAAAAATGTGGATTCACAGCCCACATCATCAGAACATTCAGTCACTGTTTCATGCTCATTATTTCTTTAGTCCATGGCTTCTGTACCTTGCAGGATTAATTATAAAAAGACTTTACTGTCAAATTAGATTTTATCACCACTAACTGTAACCGAAACAAATGATTTATTTGATTATTACTGATTAATTGTTACTGAAAAGGTTTAATTTAAAATGTTAATCTCAATAAGTTGTTTCTAAAATGTGCATTTGTAAAGGAATCATCTCAAAATGCAACTTAGTGTTTTTCTGATGTGTGGAAAAATTCATTTTCATTCTGAATACCTCTGAAATGTTAGAGAATTTCAAAGTGTTCTTTGTTTTTTTGGCAGACTTTGTTGTACAAATACCAAAGGAAAGGTAATGCTGAAATTGTTGCTATGGGAACTGTGTTACACGGAAGCTTGAAGACTTACATTTTCTATATCATAATATCACAATACCCTTTCTGGTTCCAGTACGGTTTCTGTGGAGTCAGTTGGCTGGAGCGAGAACGTCTGATATGTCTTCCAGCGTCAATGTGGATTTTTCCATCAATATTTAACAAAGTGAACTTATTGGAATGCAGTATTTTGTAATGTCAGGGCTCTGGCATACATTTTACATCTATATGATAAATACAGCACAAAATAGATTTTTAATCTAAATGAGCGATGCGAGTGCATATTATGGTCCAGGAAGCGGATCCATAGTGTGAAAAGGAATGGTATTGTACGATAGCAAGTCTGAGCCATCAAGTCATCTGACATTGAAGGATGTTCATCACACACTCGGCTGACTGATTTAGTCTTGGCTTGCACTGACTTCGATCAACTTATTCAGTGAATTTTCATGTTTCTTTCTTCTAACAAATTATCCCAGTGCAACCTACTTTTACATGAGTAGACCCAAGGCACTCCCTTGCAATTTGCTAGTACATCAATTTGTTAATATTACATTTTAAACACTGAAAAAATGTTAACTATAATACCGGAGCATTTTTTTAAAAGCTGGAAAGCCTTTATCAAAAGATTTTTTTTTATAGTAGTATTTTTTTTTTAATTTACACTCCAGCCTTTCTCCCTATTCCTAGCCCTTTAGCTTTGACTACAGAGCTATGGATAAAGGAGCTGGAATGTGTACTCAGTGATGTGTGTAACTGTGTGTATGTATTAAGGTTGTTGTATCCTGTTCAGTGATGTAAATTCCAATTAATTTATTTTTGACAGTTTTCTCCCCTCCTTTCCTGAATGTGTTGACCCTAGCTGGGTACAGTTCTACATGTGTTTACAGCCCTCGAGCACCTCATCCAAGAGACCATTATTCATTTGTGATCCCAGACAGGGAATGTCCGCAGACTATTCGATCTTGGAGGGCATCATTACTGAGCCCAATCCTGATCTCACCAGATGTCCACACACAGGTACTGCATCATGATCAGGACTGGGGTTCCTGCCTGATTATTCCCTCCCTAAACTCAGAGAAACATCGAAACATAGAAGATAGGAGCAGGAGTAGGCCATTCGGCCCCTCGAGCCTGCTCCGCCATTCAATGCGTTCATGGCTGATCATCCAAATTCAGTACCCTGTCCCTGCTTTCTCCCCATATCCCTTGATCCCCTTAGCCTTAAGAAATATATCTAACTCCTTCTTGAATATATTTAATGAATTGGCCTCAACTGCCTTCTGTGGTAGAGAATTCCACAGGTTCACCACTCTCTGGGTGAAGAAATTCCTCCTCATCTCAGTCCTAAATGGCTTACCCCTTATCCTTAGACTGTGACCCCTGGTTCTGGACTCCCCCGCCATCGGGAACAGCCTTCCTGCATCTAGTCTGTCTAGTCCTGTTAGAATTTTATAAGTTTCAATGAGATCCCCTCTCATTCTTCTAAACTCTAGCGAATATAAGCCTAATCGACCCAATCTCTCTTCATACGTTATTCCTGCCATCCCAGGTATCAGTCTGCTGAATCTTCGCTGCACTCCCTCCATGGCAAGAACATCCTTCCTCAGATAAGGCGACCAAAACTGCACACAATACTCAAGGTGTGGTCTCACCAAGGCCCTGTACAACTGCAGCAAGACATCCTTGCTCCTGTACTCAAATCCTCTCGCTATGAAGGCCAACATACCATTTGTCTTCTTAACCGCCTGCTGCACCTGCATGCTTACCTTCAGCGACTGGTGCACAAGGACACCCAGGTCTCGTTGCACTTCCCCTTTTCCCAATCTATTGCCGTTCAGATAATAATCTGCCTTCCTGTTTTTGCCACCAAAGTGGATAACCTCGCATTTATCCACATTTTACTGCATCTGCCATGCATCTGCCCAATCACCCAACCTGTCCAAATCATACTGGAGTTTCTCTGCATCCTCCTCACAGCACACACACCCATCCAGCTTTGTGTCGTCTGCAAACTTGGAGATATTACATCTAGTTCCCTCGTCTAGATCATTAATATATATTGTGAATAACTGGGGTCCTAGCACTGATCCCTGCAGTACCCCACTAGTCACTGCCTGCCACTCGGAAAAAGACCCGTTTATTCCAACGCTGAAGAGATGCTAAGGCCACTTGCAGTGCCCCAACTATTGCTCCGGCTCAGATGAAATAACTCGGCACAGACCAGGAATTGATGCTGGAATCTTCTGATGTGTATAGCTTAGTGCTACATTGAGCTGTGCCTTAATCCATGAATCCACTGTGGGAACCCTGACATGCCAATTTAAAGGGCACTCATTGAGCAATAAGAAAATAACATAACTTTAAACTTAATTTCGTACATTTTTCCTTTTTCATGTTCATCAAGTTACTGGTGAATGGAACACTTTCAATTTCAGACACCCAGTGTTAGCATCAAGCTATCTCAGTTACATACAGAGAAAGCTCTTTCTACTCTGACACAGCAATGTGCCTCACCCCAACCTTATAAAGAACACACCCTGCTGTTCCAGTGTGAATTTTCCCAACAGCCATCATTTGGCTTTTCTGGGTGAAATTTCCAATTTCATTTTGCCAATTAGTGCAAAATTCACGTCACTTTGTGCTGTAGGCCCGAGTCCAACGCGGCCTGAATTGAGACTGCCGAAGTTCATTTCACATCCAACTCTTACAGCCAGCAGAGGAGACTCTTATCTCCTCCACTGTCCAGCTCAGTGGGAATGCCCTCACTTTTTTATTCGTTTATGGGATGTGGGCGTCGCTGGTAAGGCCAGAATTTATTGCCCATCCCTAGTTGCCCCTGAGAAGGTGGTGGTGAGCCGCCTTCTTGAACCGCTGCAGTCCGTGTGGTGAAGGTACTCCCACAGTGCTGTTAGGTAGGGAGTTCCAGGATTTTGACCCAGCGACGATGAAGGATCGGCAATATACTTCTGAGTCAGGATGGTGTGTGACTTGGAGGGGAACTTGGAGGTGGTGGTGTTCCCATGCGCCTGCTGCCCTTGTCCTTCTAGGTGGAAAAGGTCGCGGGTTTGGAAGGTGCCACCTTCCACTTGATTCCACTTTTACCAATCCAATCTTAGCCAGAGCATCTCCAGCAATGGTGTTTCTCCCCATCCCTACACCACTGCCATCAGAGTCACACAAGGATCTATCCTTAGCCCCCATCCCTTCCTCATTTGCATGCTGCCCCCTTGGTGATATCATCCGAAGACATGGGCCCAGAAATTTGGCTTTGCAGGTGCTAACCAACCTACCAAGGTCCCAATATGGCGGGCAGGAAATGCTGCATCTGCTATATTCGTTAATGTGGTTGCGCTGGTGTCAGCAGCAGGATTATTTAAAGGGCAGAATATTTTATTCAAATGAGGGTCTTGTAGGACCCATTTTCAATTTTAGAATTCCCCAGTGTTTCACTCGCAACGTGCTGAACAGCACGACGTGGCACTAACCAGCAGGAAGGCCTCCTTACCAGCAATATTTAAAGGGACCATGCAGTACTTCAGGTCAATTGCTGGTTTCTCATTTCAGTCTGCTGGCTTAATTCTGGATGTTTTCAAGTGTGTTTTATCACTCTGGAAAGTTTAATTTGTCTAAACAGTGCAAGATTTTGCTGGTGTTGCACATTTTTTGTCTGTCTCACAGATAGTTTGGCTACAGTCATGGCTAATCCAATAGGGATGCCATTGGGGCTGGAGGACAGCAGAAAGCAGGAGCATCTGCCAGAAAAGGAGAGTACTGCGCAGGAGGCACTATCCACAACTGATATTTGGGAGCACTTCTCCCACATTAACGTTACTCAGGAGCAATGTCTCATTCGCCTCACAAAGGAGCCTGTCATCAATATATGTCACCTGCTGCAACCACAACTCAAGCCTTCCACCAGAGCATGGACACCTCTGCCTGTTAAAATTCTCATGGCCGTGTTTAAATCCTCCCATGGCCTTGCCTCTCCCTTCCTCTGTAACCTCCTCTGGTCCTATAGCCTCCTCAGAACTTCCTGTTCTCCGATTCTGGTATCTTGTACATGCCACAACCTTATCCTCCCTTCAGCCACTGCTCTGGGATTCCCTCCACCTCCCTCTCTTCCTATTTAAAACCCACCTCTTTGACCAAACTTTTGGTCACCCTTCCTAACATCTCCTTCTTTGGCTTGGTGTCCATTTTTATTTGCTTGTGCCTCTGTGAAACAGTTTATAAGTGAGTACTATGGATATCAGGACACACTATGAGGGCCCATGGCTTTAAAATATCATTTTCTATATATTCAGAATGAGTAGGAAAGATACTGCGTGATGGGCAGTATGCTTTTGTTCAATCCTTCATGGTCACAGCAGTGCAATATTTGTTTTTCTTTTCTGTATTTATGATTTCTAGTGAAATGTTCTGCATTTCCAGGTCCAGGTATTGATTGATATGTACCAAGGCCAGACAAAGAATTCTTATTGTGAAATTCTGTTAAGTGTATTTGAAATCAAAACCATTCAACGGTCAGTCCAGTCTTTGGTGACTGATTGCAACATGATTTGTTGACATTTCTCTATCTTCACCTTGCATGCTGCCCTACAAGAGAATTTACTCAGGCTGGAAGGAACATCATCCGAGTGATCATGGAACAGGTTATTGAATGTAGCTTTGACCATGCTTTTGCTCTCATTAGCACTGTAGAGTGTCACTGACAGGGATACACTTTATTTACACATTAAACATTATATTGGGATTTCTGATTTCGAGAAAATAGCCAGACTGCAGTACCTCACTCTGAAGAATCATAACTGCATGATTGAAATGATGAAGCTCTAGAGTAGCTGAGGTGCCATACAGCTGTGCCAAGGCAGACCCACTCCTAGAGGGAAAAAAAGATTTAAAAAAATCAGACTGAATATAGCATTTCCTCATCCTTCAATATTAAAACCTCCTCCCTTCCAGAATCAACCCTACTGTGTTCCTTTACTGTTAGGTTTGCGGATGGTTCTTAAAAGGTTTGTTGGCTGAAAAAGGTACCAAGTGCAACCTATTGCTGTTAATTGCGCACAATGACCTGGCTGGATTTCCAAACCAATTGTTAATATTTTAAACAGATGCTAAGATCAACTCATTAACAAGCCTATTGAATCTGATTTGGAAGGCAAACAGCTGCAATATGAAAAGCTTCGACAAAATGAAGAATATTTAATCTTCCTAAATGCTGATTTGGATAAAGCATTTATGTGGTTTTTAGATCAAATTATTACTTTAATATACTTGGAATTCATCTAGCACTGCTGATGGGGTAGTTTCAGCTATAATGCACTTTGCTGGATGATGCACATTACATAGGACAGGTGGCCATGGTTTCTATAAATAAAATGTGGTAACCCCCATAATAAATTAATAAGCAGTTTTAATAGTGGGAAAAAACTGAACTTTTGAAATGAATTAAACAGTTGTATACTGCAGTGCCTAGTGGGTTACCTGAAAGTAACGTTGCATTTACAAAGTCTGCTCCCCTTATAGTGCGTGTTTTAACCCTATTGGCCAAGAATCACTGATCTAATGTCAGTTTCTGCCTAACTGAAGCTGTAAAGCTTTGTTAAATAAAATTAAAGTCAATTTAGAGGGTTAAAAACAAAACTGAATAAAGGAAAGAGTTGCTTTTAAATTATTTTGATTGTGTACGTGTTGGATATAGACAGATGCCAACAACTGTGCTGTTTAAAAATGATTATTGGCAAAAGAGAAAACTATATTTTTAAGTATCAGAACTTACTTTGCTTGGAAAGCATTGTTAGTGCCTCTGTGGTCCAAGTCATGACACAGGCAGCCTACCATTAGACCAAGAACTTCCGTGTCTGTTAAAAGTTCCTGAAAATCTGCAGTCTAGCAAAACAACAAATATATATGAGGCAAGGTTCACTGGGTCCATAGCTTTTGTCAGCGGGGTTGAATGAGAGCAAGATAAAAGTATTCACAGCAAGTGCGCTCAATTACAGGAAGAAAACCTGTATCCATAATAAACTCTGTCTCACAGCTCCATCTTTAGGTGGCTTTATACCTTTCTCAGTTTTATTTGTATACCAGGTGCTGTAACAACAGGGTGCAGCTCCAAAGAACTCTAATATGGAGAGTACCATACAAGAATGACCTTGCTGGCAGCAAGGAAAGACTTGAAGAAATTACACTAGATTACCAACAGGTAAGTCACATATTTTACATACTCAGCCACCTTGGTTTAGCAAATAATGATTAACTCTGCATTTCAACTTCTGTGTATAAGGGAGAGTTTTGAGCAATGACTTTAGGTGAGAGAGCTCCACAAGACGAGGAATGGTGTACTCTTTTGATTGGACAGAAAACCAAATGACTGTAAATCAATTAAAACTTTAAATGAAACTTAAGAAATTAAATTAAAATTTGATTGTCCGGGGTGACGATGCACTCCAGTCCCCGCGGCGCCCACCGGTCGCGGAAAAACTCAAGCGTGCCGGCGGACACCGCGTGCTCCATCTCCAGGGCCACCCGGGCGCGAACATGGCCGCGGAAGAGAGGCAGGCAATCGAGCCGAACGACCCCCTCGAGGAATGGTGTATGAAGATTTGATGTTGGCATTCTATGCAAACTATTAGTCTGATACAGAATGTTGAGGTGAAGCTGCAGTAACTTGAGTTGAGTCCATCCCAAAAACAAGATGAAGATATTACATCCCCGTATAATATATAGTGAATTATCTGGTAACCTATCATTAATAAAAACCTGACCATATCTTCTGATGAATTTTGTGACTATAGCCTGGAAAGTACTGTAAGCAATCTTATTGTAGGACTTTCTAGCTCATTTATATCAAAATCCTTTCTTTGCTATTTAACAGAAGCATTTATTTTAAATGGGTTAGTGTCTCTGTCAAAGTAATAGAGAGGAATTTGATAGAGTGCATTAAAGTTTTCTACAATAACATTGCTGACAGTAATTTCCAGATGTATACAGTGGAAGCTGTCATTTATTATTATTCTAATGGGAGATCACCTCTCGTGAGCAACCATAAATGTTTGGCAAGAAAGGTTCCCTATTGTAATTGACCTCTCATGAAAATCAACCTGCTGAACATGACCAGCAACCAGAGCTGTCGAATTGTAATTAAAGACCACATCTAACTGTGTATTAGCCAAAAGCCAATTGACCAGAATTTACTGTTGCTGGCAAATGAACGGCGCCTGCTGTTTGTTAGAATTGCCCATTTAATTTCCATAAGATTTTGCACAGCAAGTTGCTGTGTGTGGGAATGGGTTTACAGAGCATCTGGGACCTTTGTAAACAGAGCAAGCAACTGTGTATCTCCTTAACCAATCAGATTAAAGGATTGTGAAACGAACAGCGAAGAGACAGAAGCAGGAAATGTAGGCTAGAATAGTAAATTCAACGTCAAATCAGGTGCAGAAAGAGAAATAAAGAGAGGGAAAGAAAGATTGGATTGAGAGAGGAAAAAGTAAATATTTAAAAAAAAATCTCCAACAACAATTAAAAGCTCATGGAATGAGACTTCATATTTGTAATAGTTAATTTTCAGTGTCAGAGAGGTTGTTTGGCAGTAATTTAGACATATCATGCTGTTAAAAAGAACAATGGACAAGCCCAAACTTTCTGCTACACATTTAGTTCATAGCTATCACACAAGAACAGGAACTTCACACCGTTCAATACATTTGAATGGGGAGCCAGACAGAGAGATGCCGTTTTTAGGAAGCTAACAGCAGAGTGGCGCATCTCGGACAGCAACTTCTGGATTTTCTGCCCACGCCTGAAGTTGCTGTGTGATTTGCACATAAATAACAGTGAGCGTGTTAGCCTTACCATTATTTTTTGCAATAAATTCTGGGCCAATAGTCCAGATTTTGCGGTCAGCCTTGAAGAAAGCTGCCCACAAAGATCTAGCGATCCCTGTGGTGTCGATTTCACCTCTCCCAAAGTTAATTTGAATCTGACGCCAAGTCTAGGGGATCTCCAGCGTCCAGCAACAGTGATGTCATCAAGCTGGTTAAACAGCCAATCACATTGAAGAATTCTCACAGATAGCAAACCGGGAAGTAAAATGCACTGATTTTCTTTCACTTTTTAATCATTTTATGGAGAACGAAATAAAGATTGGGACATACACATGGGATTAAGGCAAAAGCTGAAATATCATAACAAACTTAAAAGAAATTATTTACTAGAATGGTTCCAGGGATGAGGGAATACAGTTACGTGGATAAACTAGAGAATCTGGGATTGTTCTCCTTGGAGCAGAGAAGGGTAAGAGGAGATTTGACAGAGGTGTTTTAAATCATGAAGGATTTAGATAGAGTAAATAAAATGAAACTGTTTCCAATGGCTGAAGGGTCGATAACAAGAAGGCACAGATTTAAGGTAATTGACAAAGAACCAGAGGTGACATGAGGAAAAACCTTTTTACGCAACGAGTGGTTAGGATTTGGAATGCACTGCCTGATAGGGTGGTGTATACAGATTCAATAGTATCTTTCAAAAGGGAATTGGATAAATACTTGAAGGAGAAAACACTGCAGGGATATAGGGAAAGAGCAGGGGAGTGGGAGTAACTTGATTGCTCTTCAAAAGAGCCAGCGTAGACTTGATGGGCTGAATGGCCTTCTTCTGTGCTATACTATTCTATGAATCTATTAAAAAAAATGGAATTTTTATCATAATGGAAAATTTGACATTCCAAAAATATAAAATTAGTTTTTCAGCGCTAGAACGGTTGTTCAGCAGTAATTATGACTCAGTACGCCATTAAAAACCGAGTTACACCTAATTCAACAAGGCTTATCTTTTTCAGGGGTTTTTAAGAGCGATATTCGAGTGTAAAAGGGAAAGTTTTTGTCAGTTCAGTGATTTCAATTGATTGCCGGCTCTAGGGAGTTCAACAGTACGTCCTGCAGAGGAGCAGGGAATGACTGACAGCAACTTCTGGGTTTCCGCGTTTAACTGCACATGTGCGTACTCCAGAAGTTGCTGTCAGATTCGTAGAGTAATGACGGCGAAAGCTGACAGTTTCGCCATCATTACAACCCCAAATTCTGGGCCATTGCGTTTTGTTTTCTCAGAGTGAGTAGTGTTCTACAGCCAAATATGAGACAGCCCTGAAAGCATTTTTAACATTTTTGCCTTTGACCTTGTCTTGAGAGTATGGGTTTCTCTGGTTGATTGAGAGTAGATCTCAGAGCTATGAATTGGCACAAACTTAATTTCTTCCAGCAGTGAGCAGAAAAGATTTACACCAAGGTTTATAGAATGCTGGCTAACAATTCCAGAGACTTATTCGGATAACATTAAAACCTGCAGACCTCAAAAGATGGTCTTTTGTTCACAAACTTTTGAAGGCATTAATGTTTTCCCTTGTTCAGCTTCCTAAAGAGGTATCACTCCAAGAAAGGGCTGGAAATGTTAGAGCTGACATGCAGCATGGAGGTAATCAAGCAAATAATTCATGGTGCAAACATTAGCCTTAATTTTCTTAATAACAAGTCTCACTTCAGTGCAGGATTAAATTTTGAATAAAATCCATTAAATGTAAAAACAAATATTTTGTAGATTTTTGCTCCTTTTTAGGATAACAAAATTTTCCTCCAATGAGGGACCACCTATTTTGAGAGACCACCTGTTCTCTGGTCTTCAATGATGGGGGCCCACTGGATTATTTTTCAGTTATGATATCTCATTATGTCACTCTAAAATTGTCAATCACTGTTTTAACTTTACCGTTAGTGCTATAAGTAAACAGCTGAGGAGCTTTGGACCACTACAGAGCAACAATAAGTACAAAGTGTTGGCACAGGGTACATAAACTGTGGGGGAGGTCATCATTCTGCTGATCATAAACCACATGAACAAAACTCCTCAGTTGAAGTAAAGCCTTTGTACTCTATGCCAAGCATTCAGTAGCTTATCCTGCAAAGAAATCCCCTTTCTCCTCAGCATTTGCAGTAAAACAAATAATAAAGAAACATTACATGTAGCAATTATGAGTGAATGGGTTTTAAATTGAAGCAGTTTATTAATAGCATAAACAGATATCCAAGTTGTATATAAAAAAAAATCTGCAGTCGCTCTAGTAAAGAGCCTGCTTATGTCCATATACCAGCCTTTGTTGGATAAGATTCATGCAGCACATTTCTGCAACAATCTGAGACGAGATTCCCTTATGATGCTAATTTTTGTTCTATTTTAAGAATTAAATTTTTTTTTTAAGAATGTGCCAATTAGTTCCTAATTTGGATATGCTACATGGAATCTTAATAAAGCTACTCACTAATAAACTATATTAAACAGAAATAAAATCATAGGAGGGGTAGGGGGGCTTAGTAGCAGTGAGATGTGGAGTGTGTGATGCTGGGCTTTTGTAGTATTGGAAGGATGGTCCCAGGATTTGGTCGCACAAGACTGAGGATTGTGGACTTGCCAGCACCAGTGAAGTGGTGATACTGGCAGAATGGCGGGGTGGTGGTGGTGGGGGGGGGGCGGGAGTGTGTGTCCTGTGACTTTTGCAGCACTGTGGAGGGGCAACTTTGGATTTATCAAAACTGGACAGGGTAATGTGGCGTTTCGTTCACTAGTGGACTCCCAGGAGTCTGTCAGCAACGAGGAGGGAAAGGCTCTGAGAGCATTGGGAAAGTAGGGTCCTGGGTCTGTTGGCACTGGTTTATAATTTGCTGAAAACTATGTAAAAACGTTGCATTAATTGTTTTGTGATTTGATTCCTGAAAAAATACTGACGGGAATTTCCTCAGAGGTTCACCCGATCGGCCGCTGTAACTTCAACATAAGGTAGGCAGAAACCCTGCTTACGCAGTTTATCTGGGAACACTGCCGATCTTCCACCAAAGTTACGGCAGCTGAGTGGGAGAACCCCCAAGGAAATTCCCAGTGACTGTTTTCCTTAGATAAATATTAGACCGCACATATAAACATACAGATTCCACTCTGTGTCTCTGCCTTTGTGGAATGGTAAATAAACACACGACTGCTTTAATTACATTTTATTTTTATTTTCAATCAGCAGGATACAGTTACCAATTTTTGCATCTCTTGGAAAGGGAATAGGAGGGGGTAAATTACCAGTCTTCCTGTCAATCAAATGCTTTCATAAATGATCTCAGAACACATTATCTAGCTGGCATGAATAGCCCAAAGTATTTTTTTGTATAAAAACCTAAGAAAAATATGTTATCAGGTTAATATACAGAAACAAATTACCATACACAAGTTTTGGTATTTTCCACGCAATAGCAAATATTAGATAGCAGCTGTAGAAACAAATTTTATGCAAAGGTGATTAAATATAAACAATGTGCGTCTCTTCCCTGTGTGCCTTTTCTCTTCCCTCCATCCCTCTCTTCCCTGTTCCTGTCCCATCCAACTTCTCCCATCCTTTTCCCTCTTCTCCCATTCATCTTGTATTTCCCCCCCTCCCCATTGCCTTCTTCCTTGCTCTTGACTCCCATGTGAACTAGTGTATTAACGAGTAATTTTGCACCTTGGACTTGTTTGCTTGGTAGGAATTGAATTGAAATAAAAACAGAAAATACTGGCTATTAGTCAGAATCTGAAAGAAATATTTCAGATGGCATCTTGCATCAAGACACTCCTGGCTTCAAACAGTTGTAGGGAAAGGCTTCAACTGAAATATTAACTTGTCTTTCTCCGTGGCAGCTAATGTGTTCACTACTGTTTACTTGCTGCTGTTCCTGCAGAGATATGCTTAACTCTTTAACTGTGATTAGTTATGACATTCTGCTATTTGTTTTTCTCTTTCTTCCAATTGGAATGAAAGGTCCAAGTGGTTGGGCTCACCTAGTCTGTTTGATTCAATTATGCTTCCTTCATGATATATTCTATTATTGCTACAAGATTCCTTCCATAATAATCTATTTTTCTATTTCATAAATTTCAAATCCGCTAACCAATAAGTTCTTGGTTGTTCATTTTTAATAACCTAATTGTCAGTTTCATAACTTTCAACTCAGCTAACCAATAGGTTCTTGGTTGTACATAGGGTAATTTAAAAATGTACCATCAGTAACTAGATAACAAAAACGAGGCCTTTGTTTGCCTTACACACTGAGAAAAGGGCCTTGCTGGACCCTCTCAACATAATTTCCTTGGAGGATTGGTTCTAGGCAGGTGGGTAAAGTTCCTGACCTTCATAATTATCTTATGGACCTTTACAATATTATAGCTGAATTTCTCCATGTTTTATGCCAAATGACTGGAAAGTCTACTCCTGACACATGACAATAAGCAATGACTTCTAATTCATAATGTAGGCTAAAGGTGCAATCTAATGTACACCCTTTAGGGCAATTTGTTAAATTGTGACTGCAAAATCCTGGTAAAAGTCTTGGCTATGTGCTTAAAAAAAATCATCTCCAGTCTTATTTGTGTTGATCAAACTACTGTTATTTTTGGGAGGCAGTTATGTTTCTCAACACTATTCACATGGTGTAACAGCACAAAAACAAGTTCTTTGGTGCTTTTCCAAGATGATAAGTGATTTGAGGGGGTTGCATAACAGTTCCTCAGATCTGTGCTGGAAATAATTGGGTTTGGTGAACAATCAGATTGAAAGTCCACTCTGTGCTCCAGGACCAAAGTTGCTGTGGTTATCGAAGGCAGCGACACATTACTTTCCTTTCTCCAGGACTTGAATGACCCCTCGCTTGTCCTACTCGCGCCCCCCCCCGCTATTTTCTCTCCCAATTGAACTGTGGTGGTACAGATATATTCACATCCAGTTATACAAGCCATCGCTGCAGATTAAATTGTGCATAAGGTATCACTCTGTGCCAATGAAATACTACTTTACACCCTTAACCCTGTTGTAGCTTTGCCATGTCTGTTAACCTACATTTCAATAGCAGCCCATTTCTGTTTAGGAACAATTCTACCAAGACAAAGGGCTGAACTTTAATGGGGAAGGCAGATTGGGGGCTGGGGGGCTCCAAGTCAGCCGGGAAGCCCGGAAGAACGGGTTTCCCGCAGGCCCTGCTGAATTTAACGGCAGGGCCTAATTTGACTGGGAAGCCTTTGTTTCCCACCCGCAGCCAGCCAGATTGAGAGGCTGGCTGGCTCTGGGCGGGTAGGCCTGTGGCACTAGGCTGCACAGAGGAGGGAGGGAGGGAGGCATCTCGTGGGGGCCAGCTGAAGGAGCACGGGTGGGAGGGTGGGGTGGTGAACCCTAGGATTGGGGGGTGGGGGGGGAAATCCTGAGGATTGGGGAACGGTCAGAGAAGCGGGGGGTCGGGGGTGGGGGAGCGAATCCAAAAATGCCGGGGGGGGCTCTCAAGGATCATGGGCCAGTATCCCAAGTATCGGGGGCGGGGGAGCGGCCAGAGAAGTGGGGGGGGGGGGTGCGGGTGCTGGGGATTGCAACATGATCAGGTGCCGGGGGGAGCACGGGGTGGGGGGCGGGATCAGAGGCCTCGTGGGGGGGTCTCCGATCAAGGGGGTGGTTTAGACAGGGATCCTGGATCAAGGAGGTAGGTTTAAAGGCACTTACCTCCTGGATCCAGCAGTCCTTGCCTTGCATTAGCTGGCAGGTTTCATGAGGCCTGCAAAACCTGACCAGCTAAAGTTAAATATAAAATGGAGGTTAAAGCAGAGGCTTCCAGCCTCATTACAATATTTAAATAGACGACCCGCCTCCTGGCAGTGGATTCACATCCCTTACATCCCTTCAAGAATTTCTGAATTAACAGTAGCTTTTCAAGTAGAACAGAATCTCCATTAATCTGTTAGCTGATGAAATCAACATGTTTTGATTTTGGTTTGTTTTCCATGCTGTCAAGTAATCAGCTGGAGCAATGGCCGCGGAACCACGCCTCAGGTTGACAGACGTGGTCACTGAGCTGCGTGAATCCCGTGGCCATGCAGGGAAATTTAAAAAGTAGGGGGAAAAAGGCCCTTAAGTGCCTGTAAAGTACTTCATAATGATTTCAATTGGGTCTCCTGACGCTGCAGGTCGGGTCGACTCGACGATGACAGACGCGCCTGTGGGAAAGGTGAAAGGTGAGTGGGAGCCCGCTGTAAAAAAAAAACAACTTTCCCACCTGACCCGCCACCGATCTCGCCCGCTACTACTCTAGAAATTTTAGCCCTTTGTCTTTGCCACTCCCCCCCCCCCAGTCTTCCAGGCAAAACATGATTCTTTTCCTTTCAAGTAAACCTGTACAAACTCTCAATATTTGGGATTGCAGATTATTTGAAATCTGCATTTATAGAATTCTATCAAAATAATTAGTCCAAATGCAGTATTGAAGAAGAACATTCTCCCTAGACTGCTATATATTTCCGAGATGTTTGCAGCTTCTATACCATTTACCATTTTTAAGGAATTAGACCTGCACGTTGCTCACTTTTTATGGAATTCTAAGTGGTCTCTTCTTGGTCTTTGGTACTTCCAACTTCCCAAACATAGGGGTGTAATTTGTTGTAGATACTTACTAGTTGACAACTTGCCTTTTCTCAGTCAACTGGAAACTTAGGTATGTTCTGGTCTTATCAATTAATTTGGCTCACAGTATGGATTTGATGACCTGTTTGCTGCTTTTTTTTAAAGAACGACAGGATATCTACTCCTGCCCACCACTTTAGGATTAACTTAATATCCTGTCTACACCCCTCCCCAGCTTCTTGGGATGGTCAGAAATTCAGTACTTGGGATGAGAAAGGCCTTAAGTATTTGTTGCAGCTTTTTCTTCGGGGATTCTAGGACTCGTGCTGTTCTGCAAGAATCATCTACATTTGAAGGAGAGTTTTTTTTTATAGTTAGCTTAAAATTCATCACTTGCTATGTGATATTAATATGTGTTACTTGGCCTTTACTATCATGGTTTTTTTTCTTGTTATGACTTTGAAGTGTTTTGTTTATTGATTGCTCCTTCGAAAATCATCAGCTTTTAAAAAAAAAAATTCTAGCAACTACATATTAATAGCTGTATTGTGACATGGCAATGTGGACACACATTTATTCACCTCTCGATACTGAATATCCAAGCTCAACTGTGTTGCTGCTTTGAGGTGGTGAAATCCCATTCAAAGTTCGAGAGGTTTTGGTATTAAATTTACACCATTGCAAGTAAATTAAAGTTAACTAGATGAACAAAGATAAAATCCAATCTAAATCGAATATACATTTTCAATAAAACTGAATACTTTGTTTTGATACAGTGTGTCATATATTACTGTACTACTTAGAATACTCACTGTCAACATTGCAAACATGCACTGAGACACATTAAATGCATGCCGCCAGTTGTGGTAGAGAACCATCCTGTAGTTCTTCCGGACAGTCAGCAACCATCTGCACAAAGTCTGTAAGACACATCTTATAAATCCAATGTACAGAATCACAACTCGCATTTATATAGCAGCTTTAATGTAGTAAAACGTTCAAGGCACTTCACAGAAGAGAAGTGGATTATAAGCAGTCATGGAAGGATTAGGAAAGATGATTGAATGCTTGGTTGAAAAGTTAGGTTTTGAGGAGGCTTTTAAAGGCATTGAAGTTGGCTTTTAAAGGCATGGAAGGAAGTAGAAGGGGTTTAGAGAGAGAGAGAGAGTGTTTCAGAGAGTAGGACTGAGATGACTGAGGTTTCTGTCACCAAAAGAGGAACACTGGGAGTGGATGGGTCAAAGGATAAGAAGGCATAGCCTGTGACATATGGCCAGGGGAGCTTACGGAGGTTGTGAGGGGTGAGCCTATGCAAGAATTTGTAAACCAGAACAAGGGTTTTGAATAGAGTGCTTTAGCCAGTGGAGGTCAGTGAGGACAGGGTTGAGAGGGACTTGTTATGGGACAGGATGTGAGCAGTGGGGTTTTGGGTTAGTTGGAGTTTATATAAAGCGGTATTGTCCAATACATTAGCAACTAGCCACATGTGCCTAATTGAACTTTTAATTTGTAAATAAAAAATAAGGAAGAGGCACGGTCATTGGGAATGTGATCTCGATGCTCATATTTGCATGCAGTATACATGTGTACTATAACCTTTTTGTACGTTGGTTGGTAAAATGGTAAGATGAAAAGCAGAGTGTGCGAGTGTTTTTTGATTGTTGTGCATGATTGATTGATTTCCTTGGTTACTGCTTATTGGTTATCTGCTAAAATGGTGTGTAACACGGGTGAAAAAGCCAGACTTCAGCATCATGGAAACACCAGCAACATTTTACAGAGAGCCCAACCAATAATGAGCAGTTCCAACAGGGCACAACATGGTGAAGAGCCCAACCAATAATGAGCAGTTCCAACAGGGCACAACATGGTGAAGAGCCCAACCAATAACAGCAGTTCCAACAGGGCACAACATGGCGAAGAGCCCAACCAATAACAGCAGTTCCAACAGGGCACAACATGGTGAAGAGCCCAACCAATAACAGCAGTTCCAACAGGGCACAACATGGTGAAGGGCCCAACCAATAACAGCAGTTCCAACAGGGCACAACATGGTGAAGGGCAAGCAGCATCCAACTGCGTTCTGAATGGTGAGCAGGGGCGGGTATGGTGCATTTTGTTGTGCAAATCAAAATTCTCGCCAATCACTGATGAAGTCAAAGTACCATTTGCAACTGCTGTACAAAAACCTAGATGTGCTGTTTCTGATTAATTATCGCATAATTTCAAACTTTGAAAGAGAAAGACTGCAAAGTTCCACACTAAATGGAGGTAGATGTTTGTTAAGTAAATATATATGTGAAGCGTACACTTGCTACAATTGTACAGGGCTCTGTACCTGGAGTACTGTGTACAGTTTTGGTCTCCTTATTTAAGGAAGGATATACTTGCCTTAGAGGCGGTGCAACGAAGGTTCACTAGATTGATCCTTGGGATGAGAGATTGAGTAGATTGGGCCTATACTCTCTGGAGTTTAGAAGAATGAGAGGTGATCTCATTGAAACATACAAGATTCTGAGGGGAATTGTTTCTCCTGACTGGAGAGTCTAGAACTCGGAGGCATAGTCTCAGGATAAGGGGCCGGCCTTTTAAGACTGAGATGAGGAGGAATTTCTTCACTCAGAGGGTTGTGAATCTTTGGAATTCTCTGCCCCAAAGTGCTGTGGATGCTCAGTCGTTGAGTATATTCAAGGCTGGGATAGATAGATTTTTGGACTCCAGAGAAATTAAGGGATATGGGGATAGGGCAGGAAAGTGGAGTTGAGGTCGAAGATCAGCCATGATCTTATTGAATGGTGGAGGAGCAGGCTCGAGGGGTCATATGGCCTACTCCTGCTCCTAATTCTTAAGTTCTTAAGTACATTTACCTGTAATGTATGTATGGCATTTTCTACTAAAATTAGTGCACGTGGCTACACCAGTGGCACCGTAGGCAAACATGTGGCGAGTTAATAATTTCTAATGGACAAGACTAGTATAGAGTGGATAGGGAGGCCAGTGAGGAGAGCATTGGAGAAATTGAGTCTTGAGTTAATGAAAGTGTGGATAGTTGTTTTGGTGGGAGTGAGGTTAGCAAATAATGTTTCAGAAATGGAAGTAAGCAGGAAGCCACAGAAGTGCCAGGCAATGACTATCTCCAACAAGCGAGAGTCTAACCACCTCCCCTTGACATTCAACGGTATTACCATCGCCGAATCCCCCACCATCAACATCCTGGGGCTCACCATTGACCAGAAACTTAACTGGACCAGCCACATAAATACTGTGGCAACAAGAGCAGGTCAGAGGCTGGATATTCTGCGGCGAGTGTCTCACCTCCTGACTCCCCAAAGCCTTTCCACAATCTACAAGGCACAAGTCAGGAGTGTGATGGAATACTCTCCACTTGCCTGGATGAGTGCAGCTCCAACAACACTCAAGAAGCTCGACTCCATCCATGACAAAGCAGCCCGCTTGATTGGCACCCCATCCACCACTTTAAACATTCACTCAATCCACCACCGGCGTACCGTGGCTGCAGTGTGTACCATCTACAAGATGTACTGCAGCAACTCGCCAAGGCTTCTTCGGCAGCACCTCCCAAACCCGCAACCTCTTCCACCTAGAAGGACAAGGGCAGCAGGCGCATGGGAACACCACCACCTCCAAGTTCCCCTCCAAGTCACACACCATCCTGACTTAGAAGTATATTGCCGATCCTTCATCGTCGCTAGGTCAAAATCTTGGAACTCCCTTCCTAACAGCACTGTGGGAGTACCTTCACCACACAGACTGCAGCGGTTCAAGGCGGCAGCTCACCACCACCTTCTCAAGGGCAATTAGGGATGGGCAATAAATGCTGGCCTTGCCAGCGACGCCCACATCCCATATACGAATAAAAAAAAGGCAGAAGTGATGGATAGGATATGGAGTTTGAAGCACTTTTCAGGGTCAAACAGGATACCAAGGTTGTGCAGTGTCTGGGTCAGCCTGAGCAAATACATGGAGAGGGGTACGGAGTCGCGCAAGGGTACAAGGTTTTGGTGGGAGCCAAGTAAAATTACTTCAATTTTCTCAATGTTCAACTGGAAAAGTTCTGGCTAATCAATGACTTTATGTTGGATAAGCCACCTGACAACACGGGTTCTGCAGTTGATGGTGGTGTTGTAGAAGTAAATTTGGGTATCATAAGCACACATTTTGAAACTGAACCAAAATTTGTGTTTATTGTTTCCAAAGTGAAGCACATAAATGAAGAAAAGGAAGGATCCGGGGTGGAATTTGGGGATAGTCAGGAGGTGACCGTGTGGGAGTAGGTGGAGAAGTCAATACTGGAGATGTGTTGTCTACATTGAGACAGGTAGGTAGGTGGAACCAAGCAAGGATAGTCCCATGCATGTGCACCATCGAGGAGGGACAGTGAAAGAGGATGTCTGAGTTGAATACTGCAGAGAGATCAAAGGCCATGGTCACAGTAACAGAGCAGGTGACATTTTGCCCCTGGCAGTCTTTGTGCTGTGGGAAGGGTTGAAGCCGGATTGAAGGGATCTGAGCAGGGAATTACAGAAGAGGTGAACACCAAGCTAGGAGCCAACAACGCATTCAACAATCGTGGAAAGGAAAGGTATGTTAGATCGGAACAGAACAGAGGAGTCAAGGCTATGAGAAGATCGGAAGATAGTAATTTACATAGATACATAGATACATAGAAGATAGGAGCAGGAGTAGGCCATCCGGCCCTTCGAGCCTGCTCCGCCATTTAATGAGATCATGGCTGATCCTCCAATTCAGTATCCCGTCCCCGCCTTCTCTCCGTAACCCTTAACCCCTTTTGCCTGTAGAAATATATCTAATTCCCTCTTAAATATATTTAATGAGCTGGCGTACACTGCCCTCTGTGGCAATGAGTTCCACAGGTTCACCACCCTCTGAGTGAAGAAATTCCCCCTCATTTCTGTCCTAAATGGTTTAGCCCTTATCCTTAAATTATGTCCTCTAGTTCTGTTCTCACCCGCCAAGGGAAACATTCCTTCTGCATCTAGTCTGTCTAGACCTGTCAGAATTTTATACACTTCTATGAGGTCCCCTCTCAATCTTCTAAACTCCAGTGTGTACATCCCTAAACTACATAGTCTCTCCTCATAGGTCAATCCCGCCATTCCTGGTATCAGCCTGGTGAATCGCCGCTGCACCCCCTCCATGGCAAGAACATCTTTCCTCAGATGAGGCGACCAAAACTGTACACAGTACTCGAGGTGTGGTCTCACCAGTGCCCTGTACAGCTGCAGCAAGGTATCCCTGTTCCTGTATTCCAACCCTTTTGCTATGAAGGCCAGCATACCGTTTGCCTTCTTGATCGCCTGTTGCACCTGCATGCTCGCCTTCAGTGACTGGTGTACAAGAACACCCAGGTCTCTCTGTACTTCCCCCTCTCCCAATTTATTGCCATTTAAATAATAATTTGCCCTCCCGTTCCTGCACCCAAGGTGGATAACTTCGCACTTGTCCACATTATAGTGCATCTGCCATTTATCCGCCCAATCACCCAGTCTGTCCAAATCGCTCTGGAGCTTCCTGGTCTCCTCCTCTGAGCCCACCCCCCCTCCTAGTTTAGTGTCGTCTGCAAATTTGGAAATGCTGCATCCGACTCCCTGATCCAGGTCATTAATGTAAATTGTGAACAGCTGGGGACCCAGGACAGATCCCTGTGGTACCCCACTTGTTACTGCCTGCCATTCAGAAAATGAGCCGTTTATTCCAACTCTCTGTTTTCTATCTGACAGCCAGTTCTCTATCCACGTCAATACTTTCCCCTTTATCCCATGAGCTTCAATTTTCCCTGCTAATCTTTTATGTGGGACCTTATCGAAGGCCTTTTGGAAGTCCAGGTACACCACATCTACTGGCTCTCCCCCATCTATTTTACCAGTTACTCCCTCAAAAAATTCCAATAGATTAGTCAAGCACGATTTACCCTTTGTAAATCCATGTTGACTCTGTCCTATCCTGTCCTATTTGAGCGAAAGGTGTCAAGAGTAAGGGGAGAGGCCCAAATGGGACCTCCTGATGATGGCCACACTTCCGCGAATCCAATTTTGATGACCACCGTGGTGGGATGTATAGCCGGCTGGGGGGACTTCAATGAGAGTGGAAAGAGTCACTGCCCATAAGCCAGCTTTCTGTTGGGCCCAAAATGTCAATAAACTCATTGAGGATCAGGTCTTACACATTTACATAAATATTATGAACAAATACCTTGTATATTCTAAACACATATCTTGTATATTACACAAAACTTAGTTTATAAATTATTCTACTTGTATTTGGATGAATTACCTCATAATCAATTTTGAATTTCTGCACCATTCCAAGCTCCATAAACATTCTGAGGGCTGCAGTGATCATAGCATCCTTGTCAAGAGAGAAGTCATTGAAATGGAATTCATCAATACTGAGTTCAGTAGCAAGTGGGATGTTTGCTGCCTGCAAATGAAGAGAATTCTCAGGCTTTTAATAATTCAAAACCAAGGTTTCACTTTGACTTTTCATCTGCTCTTCATAGCAAATACTATATCGAGAGAGATAGATAGAGAGAGAGAGAGGGAAGAGTGCTTCTTAAACACCCCAAAGGTAAAAGATCCAACCTTTGGACTACTACTGCGTCTTGGGAGCTGTTTGAAAAGCAGCCTGCTGTGATGGTGGTATATCAAATGACAAATCAGACTTTTTCAAAGAAGTTATGCATTGGAGTCCACCTAACATTCTGCCAACTGAAATCTAAGCCTATTCATATTTGATATTTTCAGAATACCAGTCCTATATGGTCCTGTTTAAAGACATTAAGAACATAAGAATTAGGAGTAGGAGTAGGCCATATGGCCCCTTGAGCTGGCTCCACCATTTAGTATGATCCTGGCTGATCTTCGATCTCAACTCTATTTTTCTATCTGATCCTCATATCCCTTGATCCCTCTAGAGTCCAAAACTCTATCTCAGCCTTGAATATACTCAACGATTCAGCATCCACAACCCTTTGGGGTAAAGAATTCTAAAGATTCACAACCGTTCTGAGTGAAGAAATTCCTCATCTCAGTCTTAAATGGTTGACCCTTATCCTGAGACTATGTCCCCGAGTTCTAGACTCTCCAGCCAGGGGAAGCAACCTCTCAGCATCTACCCTGTCAATCTCCCTCAGAATCTTGTATGTTTCAATGAGATCACCGCTCATTCTTCTAAACTCAAGTGTATAGGCCCAAACTACTCAGTCTCTCCTCCAAGGACAACCCTCTCATCCCAGGAATCAATCTAGTGAACCTCCATTGCACCGCCTCTAAGGCAAGTATATCCTTCCTCCGATAAGAAGACCAAAACACTGCACAGTACTCCAGGTGTGGTCTCACCAAAGCCCTGTACAACTGTAGCAAGACTTTGTTACTCTTCTACTCCAACCCCCTTGCAATAAAGGCCAATATGCCATTTGCCTTCCTAATTGCTTGCTGTACCTGCATACTAACGTTGTGTTTCCTGTACGAGGACACCTAAATCTCTCTGAACACCAACATTGAATAGTTTCTCACCATTTAACCTCACATTTCCCCACATTATACTCCATCTGGCACCTTATTGCCCACTCAATTAACCTGTCTATATCCCTTTGCAGGTTCTTTGGGGGGAAAATTGGCTCGTGCCCCTTTTGGGGCGATAACTTCGCTGGGGCGCTACTTTTAGCACCGCGAAAAAGTTGGCGCCCCTACTCCCAAAATTCAATGATAGCGCCCCACGCAGGAGGCGGGGCGCTGCTGCGGTATTGCAGGCCTCCCTCCCCGGATTAAAGGGGAGGGGCCTAACGCAGCGTGCACCGGGGCCCTGCTGGACCACCGGGGAGCGGAGTGCCGGTAAAAGAGCCCGGCACTCAAGAGGAGGCTGACGAATTGCGGCCGGCACCCTGCAGGAGGAGGCCAGAGGGGGCAGGTGCTGGCAGGCGGCCCAAAAAAAAGGCTGCCCGGCACCTGCCCTTTAATTATCGCCGCCACGGCCGAAAAATCACCACCCTGATCCTATTGGACATAGCGTCCGGTGGTAGGTCAGGGGGCGCGAGCCAAGTTTGCGGCCGAGGCGCGAGCGGGGCGCTGCGCACGGCGATGAAGTCATCGCTGGAGGCGCAGCACCGCGGGGCGTTACTGGCTACCGCTGCCACTAACCTCCTGCTGAATTTTGTGGGAGGCATTAGCGGTGCCGCGCCCAGGCGCTAGTTGCTTTGCGCCGTTAGCGCCCCCTCAGGGCGCTAACGGCAGGCGCAAAGCAACCGAATTTTTCCCCCTTTGTGTCCTTCTCACAGCTTACTTTCCCACCTAGCTTTGTATTGTCAGCAAACTTGGATATGTTACACTCAGTCCCTTCATCTAAGACATTAATATAAATTGTAAATTGCTGAGACCTAAGCACTGATCCTTGCGGAACCACACTAGTTACAGCCTGCCAATCTGAAAATGAACCGTTTATCCCTACTCTCTGTTTTCTGTTTGTTAACCAATCCTCTATCCATGCTAATATATTACCCCCAACCCTATGAGCCCTTATCTTGTGTAACAGCCTTTTATGTGGCACCTTATCGAATGCCTTTTGTAAATCCAAATATACTACATCCACTGGTTCCCCTTTATCTACCCTGCTAGTTACAACCTCAAAAAAACTAATAATTTTGTCAAACACAATTTCCCTTTCATAAAACCATGTTGACTCTGCCTAATCATATTATGATTTTCTAAGTGTTTTGTTACCACTTCCTTAATAATGGATTCAAGCATTTTTCCGACGACTGATGTCAGGCTAACTGGCCTGTAGTTTTCTCTCTCCCTCCTTGAATAGCTTTAACATTGTTAAAGCAATAGTTCTATTCACTGTTTTGACTATGTTTCATGGAAAAATAATCTGTTGTTTTTCCTAATGTCAAATATGTGCCGTTCTGAAGCACTGCCAATGGGTAGTTCTAATTTTTTTTAACACTTTTCAGTGTACAAACATTTTATTTTTTTCCTCCTTAATCCTTCATATATCTTAATAATTGTCAGTTGTGTACATTGAGTCTATTGTCCATGGATTTATTTATATAGTTGTAGTACGTGAGGGGCACATATTTGTTTAATTTATCTGAAGTAGGTTGAGTTGAACACTTTATTTACTTAATTTTGTTAAAAGAATTATCTGTAAGCAATGTCAGAGATTGCTTTTTGAGCTAAAAGAAATTATTTCAACAAGATATTCAGTATAAACTATCGCCGTTTTACACATTTGCTTCCACTGCTGGCTCTTCAATCCCCCTTCAGTTTCACTCAACAGGGTTAAAATTCCTCGTGGGCAATAGCGAATCAGCAGCCCATTGTACACTCCGCCTGATTTATTTTCTATTAACTTCAATGGAAAACAAAATGGGGTAGAGTGTAAAACAGGCTGCTGGTTTGTTTTTGTCTGCTTCGCAACAACAACTTGCATTTATATAGTGCCTTTAACGTAGTAAAACATGCACTACTGCCCCAGACAAATTTCAATCCCAACATTTTTTTTGTCTCTACAGGGGCTGCTCATTATTACTCACCTGCCTCCATCCAGGAACACCTGCATTAAGAGCATTTGCAATGCTATCATCAGTAGTACTCTGCCATTGGCTGACAGATGGCACAATTTAAATGGTGGAGGACAAACATTTTTTTCCATGTTGTTTCATCTAATAAACAAATCTCACCCAAGTTAATTGGGTGACACATAATACTTGGATTTAACTCACAAGTATAACTGCTCAAAAGTTTGAGGTACTGGGATTGTTCTTTATCCCTCTGTATTATGTTTTCTGTCGCACAGGTCTGTGCCCAGATTCTTGGCAGCAGTCACGACTTAATCATCTTTCGTCAGTCCTCCTCTGCTGCCTTTGTTCCAACCAGACCATCAGGTTACAGGTTGGCTACATCTGTTGGTCAAGCATGGCCTTCCCTTTTTAAATCCGGACTGACTATTCTTTATTATATTTTCACTTTCACTTTCTAGATTCTTTTCTATTACATCTTTGAGTAAAGATTCCATTATCTTTCCTACCACCGACATTAAGCTGACTGGTCTATAGTATCCTGGACATGTTCTATCTCCCTTCTTAAATATAGGTATTACGTTAGCTATCCGCCAGTCCTCTGGCACTACACCTTTTTCCAACGAATTATTAAATATGTGTAATAGTGTCTCTGCTATCTCTTCCCTAGATTCTTTTAAAATGCGCGGATGTAATCTATCTGGACATGGGGTTTTATCCTCTTTGACTTTGAATAAGGAGGTCGCATATTACTTGGAAATTAGAATCTAAATGGGGTAGAAGAGCAAAGGGATCTTGGAGTACAAATACACAAATCACTAAAAGTAGTGACGCAGGTTAATAATAAAAAAAGCAAACCAAGCACTAGGGTTCATTTCTGGAGGGATAGAATTGAAAAGTAGAGAAGTTATGCTAAACTTGTATCGAACCTTGGTTAGACCACACTTGGGTTACTGTGTACAATTCTGGTGGCCATACTATAAAAAGTACATTGAGGCACTGGAGAGGGTGCAAAAAAGATTTACAAGGATGAGTCCAGAAATGCGAGGTTATACCTATCGGGAAAGGATGAACAGTCTGGGTCTCTTTTCTCTTGAAAAGAGAAGGCTGAGGGGGTGACCTAATAAAGGTCTTTAAAATTATGAAAGGTTTTGATAGAGTTGACACAGAGAGAGTGTTTCCACTTGTGGGGAAGAGCAAAACTAGGGGCCATCAATATAAGATAGTCACCAAGAAATCAAATAGGGAATTCAGAAGAAACTTCTTTACCCAGAGATTGGTGAGAATGTGGAACTCGCTACCACAGGGAGTAGTTGAAGCGAATAGTATAGATGCATTTAAGGGGAAGCTAGATAAGCATATGAGGGAGAAGGGAATAGAGGGTTATGCTGATAGATTTAGATGAGGAAAGGCGGGACGAGGCTTAAGTGGAGCATAAATGCCGCCATGGACTGGTTGGGCCGAATGGCCTGTTTCTGTGCCGTATATCCTATGTAATCCTACGTAACTGCCTCCTTTCTATCTTAAATATTTTTAGAAGAAGAAATCAAAAAAGATAAGGCTAGATTTTAATATGCAGACATGGTGGGGGTGTGGGTGGGGGTGGGGCTGGGGGTGGTGATAGCACATGGGAAACCCAGAAACGTGTTAAGCGCATCTGTCAGTGACATTTAACGCAGCCACTTCATTAGCATTTTATTTCAGGTTTCCTGTCCAATCAGTGTCAGCGGACGTGATGACGACCCGCATGACGCGATTTCAACTCCAGTATTTAAAGTATAACGGGACACTCCAAACATGCAAGTTGAAGCAGTTGTAGTTGGGAAGAAGAGAGGAGGAAGGTCAGAAATGGAAGCGAGACGGTCAAACTCTGCGCCCCGCTTCACTGACGCTGCCTTGTTTGTGCTGCTGGGGGCTGTGAGGACCCGGAGAGAGATACTCTTCCTACCAATGGGAGGATGAAGCCTGCTGGGGAAACCAAGGTGGTGTGGTTGGAGGTAGCAGAAGAAGTCAGCAGCAGGAGTTTAGTGCCACACTCCTGGATCCAATGCAGGAAGCAGTTTATTTACCTAACCAGGCCAGAAAAGGTGAAAGCAGTAGCACATTCACCTATATCCTGATGTGGTTATAACCCCAACCCCCTCACTCTGCCTTCACAAGCCTGCTGCAGCACATCACTCCTCATACCCACTTACCTTGCAGGTGCACTGATCCCTCTCTGTCTATGCACTTCCTCACATTCCCATCTATCCATCCACCACTGACGCTCACCCTCATCCTTATGCAATGTCATGCCTCTCCCTCAGTCACCCTCAACAAATGCTCTCCATCCATCAGGTGAACACATGCCATTACGCTCACTCATAGATCTCTTCTTTTCCTCCTTGCAGGAGAAGAGAGCAGAGAACATCAGGAAGAGGCAGAGAACCGGAGGGGGCCCTCCAAACATCTCGCAATTAACAGCTGCAGAGAAGGAGGCGCTGGATATCAGCAGAGTCTCGATGTGCCTGGCCTTTGGAAATGGGGGCGTCCCAGCTACCTGGTGACAGAATTACATACCAGACAGCCACAAGGCCTACAACGCTCAGTCATGTTGACTTGATGTCAACAGCGAGTGAAATATGATCAATTTCATGATGATAACTTCTAAAGTTCTTACCATGACAGTACTCATTCATGTGTTTTATCTCCCACAGGGCCTTCATGCATCCAGCTGGAGTTGGTCGAGGTCGCCGCCGCTGCTGACCCCTCAGAGGAACTCAATCCCTCTGAGGGTGCACCATCACAGGACTTGCTCACACTTCAGTGGGAGCAGTTAGATAGTTGGGTTTTCAGCTGGTGACTCACACTTCACAAGTGAGCAAGAGCAGATGGTGGAGTCAGGGACAGTATTGGAGAGTCCGCGTCGGAGGGCGCAGGCCTCTCCAAGCTCTGCTCAGCTGGACGCAGATGCTGTATCCCGGGGCCCGTCGATGAAGAGGATAATCATTGAGCAGCAGCAGAGATTGTGAGATGTACTGACAGGCAATGTTCCCTGTAATTTTGTTTGGCACTGCACGGGCCATTCAAAATATCGTGCATGCATGGTTTTTACATTGAAAAGCCGGCTGTGCGGGATTCCTGTACTCTTACAGGGATCATTGCTGACAGGTGTTCCAAGCACGCTGTCCATGATTGTAGAGCAGAGGGAATGGCAGCATAGTGGTAATGTCACTGGGCTAGTAATCCAGAGGCCTGGACTAATGGTCCAGAGACATGAGTTCAAATCCCACCACGGCAGCTGGGGAATTCAAATTCAGTTAATTAAATCAATCTGGAATAAAAAGCTAGTATCAGTACTGGTAACTATCGGATTGTTGTAAAAATCCATCTGGTTCACTAATGTCCTTTATGGAAGGAAATCTGCCGTCCTTACCTGGTCTGGCCTATATGTGACTCCAGAACCACAGTAATGTGGTTGACTCTGAAATGGCCTAGCAAGCCACTCAGTTGTAACAAACTGCTACGAAACTAAATAATAAAAATGAAGCCAGACGGACCACCTGGCATTGACCTCGGCACTGGCTACGGACACGGCAACAGCATACCCAGCCCAGTCAACCCTGTGTTCTCCTCACCAACATCTGGGAGAGCTGTCCCAAGCAACAGCCTGACATAGTCATACTCACAGAATCATACCTTTCAGCCAATGTCCCAAATTCCTCCATCACCCTCCCTGGGTATGTCCTGTCCCACCGGCAGGACAGACCCACCAGGGGTGGTGGCACAGTGGGAATGTTGGGAAGGAGTGGCCCTAGGAATCCTCAACATTGACTCCAGACCCCATGAAGTCTCATGGCTTCAGGTCAAGCATGGGCAAGGAAACCTCCTGCTGATTACCACCTACTGCCCTCCCTCAGCTGATGAATCAGTACTCCGCCATGTTGAAGACCACTTGGAAGAAGCACTGAGAGTAGCAAGGGCACAGAATGTACTGTGGGTGGGGGACTTCAATGTCCATCACCAAGAGTGGCTCGGTAGCACCGCTACTGGCCGAGTCCTGAAGGACATAGCTGCCAATCTGGGCCTGCGACAGGTGGTGAGAGAACCAACATGAGGGAAAAACCTACTTGACCTCGTCCTCACCAATCTACCTGTCACAGATGCATCTGTCCATTACAGCATTGATAGCAGTGACCACGCACAGTCATTGTGGAGACGAAGACCCATCTTCACACTGAGGACACCCTCCATCGTGTTGTGTGGCACTACCACCGTGCTAAATGGGATAGACTCAGAACAGATCTAGCAGCTCAAAGCTGGGCCTCGATGAGGTGCTGTGGGCCATCAGAGCAGCAGAATTGTATTCCACCACAATCTGTAACCTTATGGCCGGGCTCACTCTCCTAACCTCTTCATAGTCCCTTTTGCCATCCTCTCCTTTTATTGTCTATGTACTTAGTGTAAGCCTTTTTCTTTAGTTTCAGTTTTACCCTTATCTCTTTATTGATCTATGGTGTTTCATTATTGGCTATGTGTTATTGGCTATGTGTTAACATTTTAACAGAAGGCCTGAATTATGTTTCTGAATGGGCCCTTTAGTTGTTGACACTGACTTGGCTGCTATAGTTTGTCAAAACCATGACATTCAATTCATTGTGTACCACAATGATGTGTGAACCAGACAAAAATAGATTTTTATGTCAAAACTGGTTCATCTGTTTTTATTGAACAAGTGACATGTGAGATAAAGAACGGAGAAATAAATGAATCCAAGATGTCCACGAAACTAGTAATCAAAGAATACATCAGCTCTTACACTTGTGAAATACATCAACAAAAGAACTTGAAACTACCACCATTACACCTAAAAATTAGCACCTGTGCTCATCAGAGTTAAATGCATAACTTGTCCTGATCAAGCACCCAAAACTAATGAAGATGGTATGCTGCAGGATGGCCAGCAAGTATTTCGATGTGTACTTGAATTCTACAGATGTCAATTGGTAAGACTTCATTCATGAGAAGAAAATAATTCACCTTTACAGCCACTGACAATGCCGTCCTCGCCCTGGACTGAGGCTGCAGGTCGGCAGATTTCAGTGAGCACCTCCTTAGTAAAATGGAGACATCGCATACACTGTTCGTCGCTGAGGTTGAGGTAGGAGAATTGCTCCCTGAAGACCCTGGGTAGATATGGCCTCCTGCTGTGAGCTCTTCTTCCCCTCCTTTTCCCATGTCTGAGAGCTACTGGTCTGAGCAGACCCCTTGCAAGTCAGTACCTAAGTCCTTGAGCATATGCCACACCACGCCTTGTAGACTTTAGGCAACTTTAAAGAAGTCTATAAAGCACCAAACACTTCTACAAACTCAGCAACAGCTAGAAGAAATCAATCAGCAACTAGCCTGTAAGTAGGTGATGATCCCTTTAAGTAGCGCTGGTGGGGGTAGGTCCTTCCTGCTGCTGAACACATGTTCAGCTGTGGGAGGTTAAGAAAGGGTGTTGGCTCCAGCGTGTTCGAAAATGGCAGCGCTGGCATCAAATCAGCGTTACATGCTGATTGACGTCACGATCTGTGAACTCTGCATACTTCCGGTGCATGCTCCCAACGCTGACACTAACGCCCTCACCAAAATGCTGTCTGGCATGGTCCACACCAGAAATGTGCGCACGCTGCTCAGACGCCATTTGACTCAAAACGACACCCGTAGTGCCCAAACAGCGTGCGCTACGCAACTGAATTTTTAGCCCAACTGCTTTTAGATTCTGAAACTGAGTCGACTTAAATGAAGCAAAATATGTATTCTATCCAATCATTTCTAAAGATTTTACTGTACAGTTTAAATCTCAAGTCCTGAGACTTTGAAAGATCAGTGGAAATTATTTCAAACTATCACAGTAGTCTTGTCATATGTTCATTGGGAAATTATTCTACAAATGCAACAGCCAGAGGATTTATTTATAAACTGTTGCACTGAGAGATAAAGTCAACTGCTGGGTATATATAGGATATTGTCATATATTCCTATTACCTTATGTGGAGGTATCATAGGATATTGGCATACATCCTTTACCTCTAATACAAGTTTGAGAACGAAGAAACACTGAAATGCCTGGTTAATATTCTTTATTAAATCAAGTCAATGAGATAATAAAACACAATCCCTGACATGCAGTATATAAAAGATATTGGTACCAGTACTCACATATCAAGGACTCCTTCAGGAGATCATAAGTATGTCATCCTGACTGCTTACGCTAGCCTCAGCAAGACTAGGTTAAAAGTCCCCAAGGAGCTCCAGCGTGCTGTATCTTTTATACGTTTAATTGTGTAGGACAAATGAGGGTACCACATTTCATGCTCTGTGTATGCTGTTGACACATAAGTTTGTTTAGTGGTAAGATAACTGCTACCATTTGTTGTGCATGCCTTTGATGTCTTAGGTCATTTATTACACTCTGGACATTCCACACAAGTACTCATTAGTTCTCTGTAGCATTCACGCCTGACCTTGTATAGCCATTACAACCACTGCAGAATCAATCTTTAATATGTGGATATATATTTTATATTAACGGAAGGTTACTGTGGCTATTCTACCTGGTACATCTATACTTGTACTGCCAGTGACCTATAGTAACATAAACACACTTCCAAGCATCATGGGCATTTTAGCATTAGTTTGGGTTCCATATCCAGTACGTAAGGAAGAAATTGTCAATTAAAATAACAGGATAACTTACAATTGAATTGAATTTGCATTGGTAGCTTACAGCAGTGTAGTATGACTGTTCTATGATTTGTCAACAGAAGTCATTCTCCATTGACCTTTTGTTTTCACTGGGGGAGCTTCTCTTTTTTTTTGCCAGACCTATACTTAGCAAAAATATATTATTAAATGTAGCTAGAGTATATGGCAGACTGAACTCCAATAAAGTTTTCCATTTTTTTAAAAATTCTCCACTTCATCTTATTTTACAAAGCAATTTGACATTCACCAAATAGATTCTTGAAATTTTCTAGCTCCTCTGTGTTATTTTCTTCATTCTGTAAACACTGGGGCTTCTCAGTACCTGTAGTGCTGCTACTGTATAACACAGGGAACTGGGGATGGCTGCACATGTTATAATCCATATGTAAACACTTTTGGCAGAGAACCTGTGCAGGTGTTTTGTACTAAGCTTATTAATGAGCCAATAAATACAGTAATTGGGGCAGAACTCCATTTTGCAGCAATAGAGTGCCTGAACTGAACTGCAGAAATTGAGCCTAATTGGCACAACAATCAAAGCTCCTTCCCTCATGTTTAGTCTTACTGCTTAAAATGACTTGTTGCAAGGAGGTGTATATTTTCAAACTATTTTGGTGCTTCTTTGTCATGTAGATGTTTAAAAAAACACCTGACGTAGAGTCATCCAGACTCGAGTCGTCGTTGGCTTGTTCACAGATGTGATTTCCAGTAAAAAAAGTAAAAAGTTTAAAGTTTATGGTTTTCCATACAGACTGCAGCATCTGACACATTAGACCCCCTGTGACCCCACCTCATTGTCTTAGTTGTATTTTGCTATGTCTTTGATATAATGCCTTCCTGACTGACCTGATTGTCTCTCTGCCGAGGTGTGATAAAAGGCAGTCAGAAAGATTAACTGTAGTCGTCTGACATTGTACTCTGCACAGGCATTGTTCTCTGTCTATATATGCTGTGCCGATTCGTATTCCTTCACTTCACCTGACGAAGGAGCAGCAGCTCCGAAAGCTTGTGATTTCAAATAAAACTGTTGGACTATAACCTGGTGTTGTGCGACTTCTCACTTTTGTCCACCCCAGTCCAACACCGGCATCTCCGCATCATGTAGATGTTTAACTACTTTGCTGTTTTGCCAGGAACAAATTTACATGAATTGTCTTAAAACTGTATTCCCTCTGATAGCTCTGCATATTGCACTGTGTGCTGCCCATGTGGGTATCTCTCTCAGCATCCCTTTGTACTATGGAGGAGGTGCCATGAACAGTGTAGTTGCACCTTGGATGCAAATTAGGTACCATTCTATGCTGCCACCCATCTGTACAGAGCCAAAATCATAGCAGGATATGTCCAAAGATTATGATTACTGAAGGAGGCTGCTACAGAACTATACTCTCTTTCAGCCAGCCCTGGGAACCACTTCCAAGGCAGGAATGGTTCTGTCACTGGCTGTGAAGGGCACAGCTGTGTTGAATTTTTATATGGTAGGTACATTCTGTGCAAACATGGAGAACGAATCTGCAGGAGTCGATCTTGACTGGATTTAACACATCTTCCAACTTTTCAGTGCACATTTGCCAGGGCCAGTAACTTTCCTTTGGAAAATCAGCCAGCACCATGAAAGAGCCTCCAGTTCGACTGTGTGGCAGGCTTCCCCAGAGTGCGAGTATTATTGGCTGATTGTGACTATATGCGCTCTCCTACCTCCAATGCCAAATTAAAATCAATGGAAATTAAATTTGGGCAGGTTTCTATAAAGGGTGAAAATTCTGTCCTGTTGGTTTTCCCAAACGACGAATACAAAAATGATCTCCATCCAGGATGCTCCAAAAAATCCATCTTTCTCTATGGTATCTCCTGCAGAAACACCTCTGATGCTGCATCTTGCAATGGTGCTGTTGTTGAGGCTGCCGCGAAACACGAATGGAGGCTGAATCCATATGTGGAAAACAAGAAACTTTTATTCACTGCATGGCACACAAAATGGCTGCGGTGCTGCTCCCAGAATTCCCTGGAAAAACTCCCAGAATTCACTGGGTAAAACCTGAGGCCCCGCCCCCTTCTGCCTTAAAGGTAATGTGCCTTAAAGGGGAAGGTGCTGGAAATTTGTCCACAGACGGAAGAGTGGATTATGCCCGTTTTAGGTGGCGATCCGCCACACAGCTCCCCCCAGAATCCGCTTAGGAGGTGTGGACGAGACGGTGCGGCGGTCTGATGGGCCGGCCGGAGCGGCTCTTGTAGGACGCCGGTGGACGTGGAACGGCCAGGCGTGGAGCAGCCGGGTGAACCGGCTTGAGGGCAGGTCGGCCGCGTGGAGGTGGACGAGCTACAGGGACCTGCTCCCCGGGCTCCAAGTGTGCTGGCTTGAGTCGGTCCACCGACACTTTTTCGGTCCTGTCGCCCACTTGCAGGGTGAAAATTTTGTCCCCAGCCTGTAGCACCTTGTAGGGCCCGTCATACGGGGGTTGAAGGGGTCCGCGGTGGGCGTCGTGCCGGACGAAAACAAACCGTGCCTGGTGCAGGCTTAGTGGGACGTGTGAGGTGGATTCGCCGTGCCGGGCAATGGGCACCGGGGCGAACTGCAGCGCCGGTGAGGTGAAGTCGTGGCGTTGCTGGTCGGCTGACCAGGGTGTCGTGGCAGTGGGCAGGAACTCGGCGGGTACGCACAGCAGCTGACCGTACACGAGCTCTGCTGCCGATGCGTGGAGGTCTTCTTTAACCGCGGTGCGCAGGCCGAGGAGGACCCACGGAAGTCGGTCGGTCCAGGCGCCGTCTTGGAGGCTGGCTCGAAGAGAGGCCTTCAAGATCTGTGGAACCGCTCACACAGTCCGTTGGCTTGGGGGTGGTACGCTGTGGTGCGGTGAATGGTCACCCCGAGATTGCGTGCGACGGCGGTCCAGAGTTCAGAGGTAAATTGCGGATCTCTGTCCGACGTCATGTCGGAGGGGACGCCGAACCGTGCGACCCAGGTGCTGACGAAGGCTCTGGCGATGTCGGCGGTGGTGGTAGAGGTCAGTGGAATTGCCTCAGGCCAGCGTGTGGTGCGGTCAACGATGGTCAGCAAGTGCGTGTGGCCTTGCGGCAGGGGCCCGACGATGTCCACGTGGATGTGGTCGAATCTCCGCGAGGGGACGGTAAACTCCTCGAGGGGTGCTTTCGTGTGTTGCTGTACCTTGGCCCATTGGCAGGCTAGGCAGGAGTTGGCCCAAGTACGCACATCCTTGCGAAGGCCGCGCCAGACAAAGCGGTTGGCTACCAATTTGATGGATGCGCGGGCGCCGGGGTGGGAGAGGTTGTGGAGAATGTCGAATACCCGGCTGCGCCAGGACGCTGGGACGACGGGCCGAGGTTGACATAGGGATATGTCGCAATTGACCGTGACTGCGGTCGGGCCACAGGCGACGTCGGCCAGGCGTAGCCCTGGTAGGTTGGTGGGTGCGGAGAGCAGATCCGGGTCGGTGATCTGGTCTGCTGCGAGTTGAGCGTAGTCGACTGCTAGGTGTGCGGCGTGGATGGCGGGGCGGGAGAGGCAGTCGGCTACCACATTGTCTCGGCCGGAGACGTGTTGGATGTCCGTGGTGAAATCGGACACTGCCGCGAGCTGGCGCTGCTGCCTGGCGGACCAGGGGTCGGTTGTCTTTGCCATTGCGAATGTCAGGGGCTTGTGGTCGACAAACGCAGTGAAGGGGTGGCCCTCAAGCAAAAACCGGAAATGGCGGACCGCCAGGAACAGCGCGAGGAGCTCGCGGTCCAAGGTGCTGTACTTGACCTCCGGGGGGCGTAGTTGGCGGCTGAAGAAGGCAAGTGGTTGCCAGGCGCCGTTGACCCACTGCTCATACACGGCGCCGACCGCGTGGTCGGAGGCGTCCGTGGTGAGCGCTACCCTGGCATTGGGCCGTGGGTGCGCGAGCAGGGTGGCGTTGGCGAGCGCGGTCTTGGTGGAATCGAAAGTGGCGGACGCGTCTGCCGTCCATTCGACCGCCATCTTGCCGCTCCTGCCCCGGAGGGCTTCATACAGGGGCCTCATGAGGGACGGCGCTTTGGGGATGAAGCGGTTATAGAAATTCACCATCCCGAGGAACTCCTGGAGGCCTTTGATGGTGGTGGGGCGGGGAAATTGTTGGACGGCCTGCACCTTGGTGGGCAGGGGAATGACCCCAGCATGGGTGATGTGGTGGCCGAGGAAGTCGATCTTGTCCAGGCCGAACTGGCATTTGGCTGGGCTGAGGATGAGCCCGTGGTCGCTGAGGCGCCCGAACAGGATGCGAAGGTGTTCAAGGTGTTCCTGCTTGGAGGAACTGGCTACCAGGATGTCGTCCAGGTAGACGAACAGGAACTTCAGGTTCCGAAGGACCGAGTCCATGAGCCGTTGGAATGCCTGGGCCGCGTTTTTGAGGCCGAAGGGCATCCGCAGGAACTCAAACAGGCCGAAGGGGGTGATTACGGCCGTCTTGGGGACGTCCGCGGGGTGGACGGGGACTTGGTGGTAGCCGCGCACCAGGTCGACCTTGGAAAAGACTGAGCAGCCGGCCAGTCTAGCCGAGAAGTCCTGAATGTGCAGCACGGGGTACCGATCAGGGGTGGTGGCGTCATTGAGGCGGCGGTAATCCCCGCAGGGGCGCCAACCTCCGCCTGGTTTGGGGGCGATGTGGAGTGGGGAGGCCCAGGGACTGTTGGAGCGGCGGATGATGCCGAGCTGTTCCATGGTGGCAAACTCGGTCCACGCGATCTCCAGTTTGGCCGGGTCCAGCCTGCGGGCGTGGGCGTACACTGGGGGGCCTGTGGTGGGGATGAAGTGTTCCACCCCGTGTTTGGCGGCCTCCGCGGAGAAGGTCAGATTGGTAAGGGCTGGGAATTCGGCCAGGAGTGCTGAGTAGTCATCCGTGGCCCGGGCGTGGCACTGTGACGCCATGTCGGCGGGTTGACGGGGGGGCCATGGCGCCCAGGATGTGGTCATGGTGTTCATGTCCACGAGGCGGTGACAAGGGATGTCTACCAGTAAGCCGTGGGCACACAGGAAATCTGCGCCAATGAGGGGGGAGAGCACCTTGGCAGTGATGAACTCCCATCGGTAGCGGTGACCAGCGAGGTCGAGGGTGACTGTCTGGGTGCCATACGTCCGGATTTCCGAGCCGTTAGCAGCAGCCAGCGCCGGTCCTCGTTCGCCCTTTTGGATGTCGAGGGAGGAGGCCGGGATGATGCTGTGCTGAGCCCCAGTGTCGCACAGGAACCGGCGTCCGGTTTTGTCATCCGTGACGAACAGCAGCGAGCCCGCGTGGCCCACGGCCATCGCGGGGGCAGGAACGGGGGCAGACTTGAAAGAGCAGGGAGGTGTGCACCGTTGTGCCCTGGCGCCGAACCGTGCGTGGTAGTAACAGTGGCCCGGGTTAGTGGGGCGTGAAGGCCCCGTGGGCCTGGTGACAGGCCCTTGTGGCCGTGTGCTGGATGGTGAGGGGCGCGCCCAGGCATTGGCTGCCAGGTCCGGAGTGACGTCGCAGCTGGAGTGAGCGGACAGCAGCTTGTCGGCCTCATCGGCCAGGGCTTCCAGGTTCGTGAGGCCGGACGCCACGATCGCTGGGCGGATGCTGAGAGGGAGCTGGCGGATGAACAGCGTGCGGAAGAGGGATTCGGGTGGGCTCTCGTCGGTGAGGGAGAGCATGTGGGAGAGGAGGTCTGACGGTGAGGCATCACCGAGGCCTGGAAGGTCGAGGAGGTGGCAGTTTTGCTGATATGCCGAGGCCGTAAATTTTTTAAGGAGCGCTGTTCTGAGATGTGCGTACTTGCCTTCCTCTGGTGGGTTCTGCAGCGTTGTCCAAACCTTGGAAACTGCAGCGCTACTGAGTGATGTGACGAGATAGTCGTACTTCGTCCCATCTGTGGTGATATTTCGCAGCCGGAAGCGAGATTCAGCTTGGAGAAACCAGGCTTCGGGCTGGTTTTCCCAAAACTCCGGCAGTTTCACAGAAACTGCGTTCGTGTCCGCCATTGCAGTGCTCGGAATACGTTCTGAGCGCCGGGGTCACCAATGTTGAGGCTGCCGCGAAACACGAATGGAGGCTGAATCCATATGTGGAAAACAAGAAACTTTTATTCACTGCATGGCACACAAAATGGCTGTGGTGCTGCTCCCAGAATTCCCTGGAAAAACTCCCAGAATTCTCTGGGTAAAACCTGAGGCCCCGCCCTCTTCTGCCTTAAAGGTAATGTGCCTTAAAGGGGAAGGTGCTGGAAATTTGTCCACAGACGGAAGAGTGGATTATGCCCGTTTTAGGTGGCGATCCGCCACACTGTACTGCCTTTACATCTTGCTTTTTGCCATTTTTTACTTTTGCAGCGGCATCTCCTTTAAGAGCTGCTTTAATAACCTGTCCCATGACCCCAGCATGTCATTCACTAACTGCTGGGAATGTTGAAAATTCATTGCAATGAGCTGAACTTGCATTTTACAGCAAAGTCAGCTTAGTGCAGCAAAGGGGCACGTTGCACCCTGAAAAGTAGTGGTCATCCGAATATATGAAAAAGCACAGGTAAGACTAGCTGGCCCATCAAGCCTATCCTATCCTGACACCACTGTGCCCAGATCACATTATTGGCCCCACTGTCAATTATGCTCCTTGTTTAATCCAACAGGAATGACAAAAGAAGGATCTTGTTCCCTCTCTACCCCTCCCCCAACCAGTAATGCAGCCGAGAACATCCCTCCTGGGGAAAAGCTGAACTGCAAATGTTCATTGAGTCTAATGTTTGGAACTCTAGATTTTCCAGTTTAAAGCTCCCTGCTTACTTGGCTGGCTGAGAAAACATTTTAAATAAATATTCAAAGTGTCTTAATTTATTGTTGGACATTACTGTACTGCTTAGTGGTATTCAACTAGTACAAATCTTAGGCTTGCGCTGGATCAAACATTCCAAGCTCTGGTGCGGCAAACTGAATTGGTTAGAAATGCATGAGCTTCCAGCTGTCAGAATTGAAGAGTCAAAGGAAATTTTAAGACGCGCTACCAAGAAGAAATGAAATAATTGGCATTCCTTTTATGAATCCTGGGATGATGTGTTGTCAGTAGGTGCAAATTAATAATGCAATGCCCAAAAAGAAGCAGACTTGAGTTCTAGTTGCACTGGTATCTGACTGATCAATATATGAATCTCTAATGTTCTGATACTGAACTTATAACAACGCTGCTTTGTTTTTGCATTCCTGACAGTTGAGAATACTGATCTAATGTTTTATAGAAAACGCTCTCTTTGCTTGGCTGGCAATCACCCTGCAGAAACTCTTAAATATTGCTGTGTGGAATTGTACTTTGTATGCTGTATCTTCCTGTCTATGTATCTTTCTCTGTCATTTTGTTTTGTTTATTCTTGCATCATGTATTGCCTTATATATTATCAACTTATTTATTGTCTCATTAAAATCTCTTGTAGCCCATTGTATTACTGTTCTGTACAAGAATCCACATCTTTCTTGATGTAATGAATACTTGTGTGCTTGCCATGCTCCCCCCGGACTACACTACAAATGAATCTGATGACTGAGTTTATCTTCTATCTTATGCTGATTACATTAATATTTGATAGTCAGATTTATGAATGTTATAGTTTAGTAGATAATGAAATTAAGTTCAAAGGACCAGAATTACCAAAGACTCATGGTTTATTAGCCCTACGACCAACACTACTGACACTGCTCCAATCTTTTCCCAACAGTACTTTAAAAATATTTAAATAATGTAAGCTTCCAACAGCAACCTTCCAAAAACCAGGGACTGGATGTTGCCCTGGATGAGCAACACATGCTGCCAGAGGCCTAGCTTGCTTATTTTTTTCTTTCACCAGTAACTGCCTTATATTTATTTCTGTTAGCAGCCTTTCTATTGCTGTTACTTCGGGTGTATTTCAAGGGTCCCGCGGGTGGTATGGAGAGAATGTGGAGTTCAACCAAGTTGAGGACCACGTTTCAACCTTTTAAAGGGCCGAATTTAACTCCCAGTTGGGGGTTGTGCGGCTGGGGGCCGAGGCAGATGGAAAACCACATCTACCTAGGCCCCATCAGTCGCCTGTCCGAACCTGGCAGGAAATACTAGCTGGCCAGCAGGCAGGAATGCGATTTCGGGTGGCAGGAAGCCGCCACCAAGGACCTGATGGAACAGTCCCCGGAACTCCGGTAAATGGCTGGGGGTGGGGGGGGGCGCAGTGGTCGGGAGGGCATCACGGTCAGGGGAGCGCAAAACGGGCAACAGCAAATCGGCAGCCTGTTTTACACCGCGCATAATTTTTGTTTTCCAGTAAAGTCAATGTCAGATTGCATCTGCAGTGCATCTACAACCTGTGAACAGGGCAAACAACTGTGTCAACCAATCATATTGAAGAATCGTTAATAAGTAGCGCAGAGTCTGAATCAGAACGTGTCAGTTGGAATTCAATGCCAAATTGGGTATATAAAGCGAAATAAAGAGAGGGAAAGAATGATTGGATTAAAAGAGAGATGAGACCGAAAGAAAAAATAAAAACAAATTGCCTTTTTAATTTTTTTAAAACCTCCAACAATAATTGAAAGCTGAAGGAATGTACTCCACACATGTAAACGTTAATTTTCAGTGCTAAAGAGGTGTTTGGCAGTAATTAAGACTTACCATACCATTAAAAGGGTACTGAGACTGGAATGGACAAGCCCTAACTTTTTTTGGCGCGTTTAGTCTATATAAATATATATATAATATATGAGGCAAGTATAGCAACTTTACATCGTTCAACACATTTGAATGGCGAGATGTTTTCGGGAAGCTTTTGGAGGAGCAGGGCATCTCAGACAGCAACTTCCGGATTTCTGCGTTTATCTGCGTATTTGCGGTCGCCGAAAGTTGCTGTCCGATTTGCACATAAATAACGGTGAGCGCCATTAGACTCACCCTTATTTTTACAGCAAAATCCGCCCCAATGCTTTAGATAGAAGGCAACATAAATTGCACAGGGCCAGTACTGTACAACTGAACAAACTTGAACATAAAAGGACATGGATGACTCATCCTTATCTCTGACTAGAATGAGCCTATTTGTTAGCGCACAATTTATGGAATATCTGTTTGATTTTGGAGAGTTTCAACTGCAGATCATTCCCTATTTCTTTTTGATGTAAATAAGTGAAGAAAATCCCACTTCACCCACATATGGTAAGGCAAAGTGATCAAGTATTTCAATATCTCAGGGAATTGATCAAGAGGCATGACTTTAAAATTGACCAGCACCATCAATTAAATTCAATTTTAGACTCGCAGCAATCTAGGCCTTTGCTATGAAATCCTCTGAAAACAGATTTCGAACATACGAACATACGAATTAGGAGGAGAAGGCCACTCGGCCCCTTGAGCCTGCTCCGCCATTCAATAAGATCATGGCTGATCTGATTACTCCACATTCCCGCCTACCCCCGATAACCTTTCACCCCCTTGCTTATCAAGAATCTAACTACCTCTGCCTTAAAAATATTCAAAGACTCTGCTTCCACCGCCCTCTGAGGAAGAGAGTTCCAAAGACTCACGACCCTCTGTGAGAAAAAAATTCTCCTCATCTCTGTCTTAAATGGGTGACCCCTTATTTACTATATATGCTGTGCCTATATACATCTCTTCACTTCACCTGACGAAGGAGCAGCCGCTCCGAAAGCTTGTGATTTCAAATAAAACTATTGGACTATAACCTGGTGTTGTGCGACTTCTCACATTTGTCCACCCCCAGTCCAACACCGGCATCTCCACATCATGGCCCTTATTTTTAAACAGTGACCCCTAGTTCTAGAACCCAGGTGAAATCCTGCAATTCATTTGCCCCTCTTCTCATAAAAATATTTGCTGAATTTTGCGTAAAGCTGAAACGAATGCTCCAGAATCACATCTTGAACATTTAGGACTGAGATTCTGCAGTCCATAATAACAGAAGGCAAGAGCTGGAACATAGTTACATTTATCTTGCAGCACATAGCTACTCCATAGCAAACAGTTTTGTTTGGCAAAGCTCTGTACTTTTTCATTACAGTTCTTGCCTTGAAAAGAAATGTTTATTGAGCCTGTTAAATATGTCCGTCAAATAACTTAACAAAACCAGGAAATGATAGTGAAGTGATGATTCAGAGTTGCAACATTCCTCCCTGAGTTTACAGATTCTTGACAAAACTTTATCTCTTGGTTTATCTTTTGAGGGTAGGATGTTTGGTCTCCGGTTGGCATTTTAGTTGTTTGGTTTCATAATATCCTGAGCAAGAACTTGATCACATTGCGGTATCAGAACCAGTAAATGTGAATCCACAGTCCAAGTAGGAAGGATGGTATTTCCTATTTTTCTTTTGTCCGGCTCTACTTGTTCTTTTCACGAGGATCAGTATCCTCAACTTTATGCTTCAAAAATGCTCCATTGCTTCACAATTGTCGAACACCAAACATCACGGTCATGTCAGTTATATAGAACGTGGGCGCTAGGTGGCGCCAGGGTGTTCAGAACACTTCAATTTGAAATGGCAGATTAGTACAGATATCAATTCAGTCAAGGATAATCTGGATTTGTGGCAAACTATAATATTGCAAAAAGACACTGCTTACCTAGTGGGTGCCTGCAGCAGCCACTAATGCAGCCTCAGCCTTCCTCCCTGCTTTACACCGCCAGACTACTAATCAAAAGTCTGAATTTCTTTAAATTAAGAAAACACTGAGCAAAATTAAGTTTAAATTCCAAGAAAAAGATATACTCCGATGCAGCCTTGCATAAATCAATCTCAGCACATTCATGTTAATTTTCTAAAAGGTGGAAGCTGCTTCTGGTGCATAGTAACCAATGACTGTGCACCAGAGGAAACTTTGATTGGCCCAACTTGCACTTCAAGAAATCAGCGGAAATTCAAACATCCTGCATATGCAAGCTTGTAGCTACAGCTTAATATGATGTCCTGCAAAAGATCTTTATTACTCCTGCCATCACAGAGAGAGAATGCAGTGCACTTTACTAATTTGTTCTTTCTAAATGCATAAATATGACCATATTCCTCCCTGGGACAGCGTAATGTTACCACATCAAAATGTTGACCATTAAATGTAGCAAGTTAAAAGCATTAAGTATGACACCTGCACAAGGTTCCTTAATGCTACATGTTCAACAGTGACATAAGGTGCCTAGTGTCCTTGCACTTGATGGCAAACATCTTCTCCCATATTCGTCTTAGCAATATGTGGGGCCAAGATTCTGTGTAGCTCTCAGCTGATTCTGGGAGGATCCTCTTTGTCTTGTACAGAGTGGAACTTCTGTCTGCCCCTTACAAGGCAAATGAACAGCCAATAGGGCGGAGCCTGTGGCGGGGATTCCCTATGCTGGGAGTTGCTCGGGTTGTAAGGGTAGTAGTGGCAGCCAGTACGCCAAGTGAGTGGCGACACGCAGGCCAATTCAAGGGCGTATGTAGGCCTCACCGATGAGACCCAGACCAAGCATGCAGCCTGCGGCCCTGAAGAATGTTATATTTTATTTTAATTTTGGAAGATCAGCCCCCTCGCTCAGAGGGCTAATAGGACCGTTGGTAAAGTTGGCCGTGGGCAACGGCCTTGTTCTCACTATGGCTGGGCAGACACCAGAGTATCCTACAGGCTTGGGCAGGTGGGTGCTGGAGATGTGCATCAAGTAGTGCTTGTGCCTGCGTGACCCGCGTTAATAAGACGCCATCCCGCTGAAGCTGCAAACTCCAGTGAAGAACACCATTGGGTGCAATCCTGGCATAACTGTTGGGATCACTACCTGAGGAATTTTGAGGCTTATTTCTTTTTTATATAATGCTTGCAGGATAACGGTCCAATATGGCGGGTGGTGTATGCGCTCATTCCCCTGCCCAACACATTGGTTAGAGCTGCTCAGTTGGCATCCAGGATGTGCCACTGAAACTGTCGTTGAGCCCATTGCATATGTAAAGTAGCTTGCTAGTCTGGCTGAAGAACTGTGCCCAAATCTGTTACAGCTTGCATGGGATATTGCTCCTGCATGTAGGTGTCGTGAATTTTCTGCTGTGAGTGTCTCCCCTGGATGACAACATAGGGCAGATTATAAAGAAGCATAGTAGGTGCCAACATGGCTGGCTGGCAGGTTGGCTTGCCTCTTAACCTCCTCTTCTGCCAAAGCCTGCAAACATGGAAAAAAAATACCATGTGGCTTCAAATATCCCAAGGGAAAGACCTGAGGTTGTATATGGTGTGCAACTTTCAGAAGCTGATTGCGCAAATGCAAGACCCTTTGTGCCGCCGCAGCAAAAGTAAAAAGATCCCCAGCAACTACCCAGCTCTGCCGCAAGAAAAACATTCTAGGCAAAGAAAAAAAACGTAGGAAATGGCAGGAAAATATTCTAAAGACACCAGCTTCAGAAATTGTTGAGCACTGGCCTCCCTTGAAGCACCAGGCACATTTCCTGAAATAACTTAAAAATTGAGGCCTTAACGAGCCCTATGCACAGTGGATGCACAGGCTCCAAGCACTCAAACTGCTTACAGGTTACATTGACGTGTGCATTCGGTGCAGAGTAAGTCTCTGGCCTTGGGTGGCTGAAGCACAGCAATGCTATAAGCGTCACAGATTTTATTATAGGTCCCACAGATTAACAATGCATGATGCAGTGTAAACTTGTAAATGCGTGGGTAAGAGCTGCTGAAGTTATACTATTTCAACACTGCTAGACCAATGCACAGAACCTCAGATGCAAAGCAGACACTCCCAGCTAAACTGAACTACCTTGTCTTGTCTAAGGCATAATGGCGAATAAAATAACTATGATTGCTCACAAGAAAGCATTCACTACTCACTCCTATTCCAGTTTCCAAATGAAGAGGCCTGATCAATATTCAAAGACTTGAATTAGTGTGAACTATGCTATCAGTATGAATATAATCTTAAACCTAAACTATTAGCAATAAGGCATTTTAGTAATACGGAAAGGACAAAATTGAACAAAACATTGAGCTTGCTTTTAACACATTACTCTTTTGTTATCAAGCTTTTAGGTGAACTTGCAAAATGAAAGGAAAAATATTCACAACAATATAAATTATTAATTCCAGTCATCAAATATTAATCTAGCTCGCATTTCTCAGGGTTGCATATTTAGGTCATCTCTTTGAAATTAACAAGTAATTTACTCACAGTTCACACATCAATAGAATCATTTTACATTCCGTCAATAGACAAATGTAAATGGAGGAATTCCAAAGAGATCTACTCATCCAGTTAGATTATCAGGAGCTACTCCACATCTATCTAATTGCTGAATACACTCGCACAGCAGTAGTGAGATACGCGTTAGATGCCGATAAATGTGCTGTCCATAATAGTTTTCAGCTTGAGGTGAGCTGGAGCTCTTCAAAAATGATACCCAGAGGAAGTGTTCCATTCAGAAACAGGAATTGTCCACTTCTGCTAGGATCATATCCTGACAATGGACCTTTTGTTTTCTGGCTGCCACTGATCCTCGCTTGTAGGTTGGTTTTTTGGTGGTTGAAAAAAAAAAATCCAATAATGGATTGTTGGAACTTTTGCTATGAAAAAGAAGACGGTTGACTTATCTGCCAGCAATTCTAAGTCATGGTGACACCGTATGCACATTCCTAGCCTATGATTTGCTACATCTCTGATTATCTGTTGCTGATGTAAATCATGTATGGGTGGCTGACATATAAAAATTGTCACAAGACCCTTAAAACCAAAGCCCTATTTTTCTACTGAAATACTAATGGTGCAGTTGTCCTTTTGTATGCACCTGACTGTGCATAATTTATACAACAGGAGTCCAATCATTTTGGAAATGGCCAGAAATACTTAAGACTTTTGTTTGAAATGCCATTCATGTGACGTATTATTACTACAATTTTATCTTGTTTAAAAAATCACCACATTCACCACAAATGCAATCCTCCCTCATTATAGCTTGGTCCCTGGGAGCCAAATATTTCATGAATTATTCTCTCATGACTGCTTCATAGCTGTGTAATACATAATCTGAAGAAATGGAAGTTTAATAAGCAAGATGGTGTAGGATATATTTTCAGCTTTATTTGTGTTGGTGCATCCTACCTTAAATTTGTCCACTTCAGTCTTTAGACATGTAGCATGATATGAAAGGACCTGTAACAGAATTTAACAAAATTAGATGTTGCATTAAAATCAGTTCCAAAATCCTCTACAAAAAAGTCGTATGAAGTACAGATTGCTATAAAAATGTCCCTTGAGGAGGCTGTTGCAATTGAACAACAATAGACATTTAACATCACCGATGCAATAGCACAATTAATTCTTTGGGGGGGAATTTTAACCCCAAAAATCAGGTGGGTTGGGGTCAGGTGGGAGGTTAAAGTGTTAAAAATCTGAATTCCGACCAGAACCGACCTCCAACCCGCCCACTTCCGGTTTTAACGGAGGCGGGACAGGGGGCGGGCAGCCAACCCGCTTCCAGGAGGTGGGTTCTCATTTAAATATTATAATGAGGCTGGCGTACCTCATATTTAATCAACATTTTAAATTTAATTGTGGCGGGTCGGGTTTCGCAAGTCTCAGGAAACCCGACAGCTAATAGAAGGTGAGGACCGCTGGATCCAGGAGGTAAGTGCCTTTCCACTTACCTCCTGGATCCAGCGTTCCTGCCTAACCCACCCCCGTGATCGGAGAGCCCCCCCCACGAGGCCTTCCCCGCGTCCCCCCTTCCCCACGTTCTCCAGGCCCCCAATGTTCTCTGCCTCCCACCCCCTCCCCGATCACCCCTGGCTCCCAATATTCTCTCCCTCCCCCCACCTGATCACCCCCCCCGGCCCCCAATATTCTCTCTCTCCCCCCCCACAATCACTCTCCAGCCCCCACCCAATCCCTCCCTCCCTCTTCTCTGCGGCTTAATGCCACAGGCCTCACTGCCTGCAGCGAGCCATCCTCTCGATCTGGCTGGCTGCGGGTGGGAAACAGAGGTTTCAAAAGCAAATCGGCCCTGCCTTTAAATTTGGCTGGGCCTGCGGGAAACTCATTCTCCTGGGTTTCCCGACTGCTACTGAGCCCCTCCCCCCACTTCCAACCCACCTCCCGATTAAAATTCCGGCCTTTATGTCAGACGTCATAGTTTATGTTAGACTGTTAACAGTGAAAGACTATTAAGACATGTTAATGGGGTTTCTAGCCTATATGCTTCCATTCTATACTACAATTGCCATTCGAAATGTACAACAGAAACTGTGCAATGTTTTGAAAGCTACAAATGATCATCAGCAATCATGTTATTCGAGGAAACCGCTTTAGAATTTCATTCAGGGAAATATATTGAAGAAGAAACTTGCCAAGTCAGTACATACATGTTTACTTGTAGTGGCCTTACTGATCCATTTAAAATAAATCAGTTTACTTCTATCTTCCCAGATTAAAAGAATATCAAAATAAATCAGAAGATTTTGGGAATCCATGAAAAGCAGAAAAGCCTCTCAGTCCAAAAATGGAATTGCCCACATGGTGTTTGATGCCAGCACCCAAACTAAAAGGGCCATAGAAATGATTAGAAAGAGACATGTGCAACCTCACAGAGCAGCAGAGGCTGAGCGGACCTGATCGGGGACCGGAGCGGATGCAGAGTATATTCGGTGAAATCAAAAAATCAAGGAGTGACATCGCAGGACAGCAGGTAGGTGATTGGTTGGTGAGTATAACGGCTTTTATTGCTCTCTAAGTTAGGGTCGTGGGTTAAATTAAGAGCTGGGAAAATAATAACTGCTATTACTTTATTAAGTTATTAATTTAAACTAGATTAACTAATTAAAACTAAAAATAATCAATTGAATAAAAATGTTAACTAATTAAATAAATAAAGAAGGTTAGATAGACATGGCAGGGCAGGTGGTGTGTCGTAACTGCAGCATGTGGAGACCAGCGAGATCCCGAGCAACCACATCTGCGGTAAGTGTCTGCAGCTCGAGGAACTTCGGCTCAGAGTTGTTGAGCTGAAGTCCGAGCTGCAGACATTGCGATGCATCAGGGAGGGGGAGAGTTACCTGGAAACTCTGTTCCAGGAGGCAGTCACACCCCTTTGATTAAGTAGTTCTTTAGAGTTAGTCAGTGGTCAGGGACAGGAGGGCGTGATTGTGAGTCAGGAAGGTATGGGGACCCAGGATGTAGTGATGTAGGAGCCTCAGCCCTTGACCTTGTCCAACAGGTACGAGGTATTTGCTGCTTGTATGATGAGAACAAGAACTGCAGAGAGGATGAGCAAACTGACCACACCACTGTGGTACAGGGGTCCATTCAATGGGGGGGCGAGTAAAAAGAAATGTTGTAGTGGTAGGGGACAGTATAGTCAGGGGGATAGATGCTGTTCTCTGCAGCTGTGAAAGGGAGTCCTAAGGGTGCGTTGCCTGCCCGGTGCCAGGGTTAAGGATATCTCCTCGCGGCTGGAAGTGGGAGGGGGAGGATCCAATTGTCGTGGTCCATGTAGGAACCAACAACATAGGTAGCGCTAAGAATGAAATTGAGTAGGTAGGGTCTAAATTAATAAGCAGAACCTCAAAGGTAATAATCTCTGGATTACTCTGAGCCACGCGCAAATTTGCATAGGGACAAGCAGATCAGAGAGTTATATGCGTGGTTGGAAGACTGATGTGGGAGGAAGGGGTTTCATGGGGCGCTGGCACCAGTAATGGGGAAAGAGGGAGCTGTTCCGTTCGGACGGGCTCCACTTAAACCGGGCTGGGACCAGTGTCTTGGCGAATCAAATAACTAGGGCTGTAGATAGGGCTTTAAACTAAAAGGGGGGGGGGGGCAAGGGAGGGGGCAGATGAGGGGAAATTTAGAAATCTAAAGAGAAAAATCAAGGCAATAGAGCAGTGTAGTGAAATGGGTAAAGATAAGCAGAGTGTGACAGGAAGGGACAGAGAGTTTAATGGTAATAGTGCATCAGCGAATAAGGTGAAAGCAGGGTACAATGGTAAAAAAGTTAAAATCAAAGGCTCTTTACCTGAACGCATGAAGCATTCATAACAAAATAGATGAATTAGTGGCACAAATAGATATCTATGAGTATGAACTAATTGCTATTACAGAGACGTGGTTGCAAGGTGACCAAGGTTGGAAACTAAATATTCTAGGGTACTTGACAGTTCTAAAAGACAGGCAGACTGGAAAAGGAGGGGTTAGCACTGATAATAAAGGATGACATAAGGACAATAGTGAGAAAGGATCTTGGTTTGGAAGATCAAGAAGTAGAATCAGTATGGGTGGAGATAAGAAATAACAAGGGGCAGAAAACACTGGTACTTTATAGGCCCCCTAACAGTAGCTATACCGTTGGACAGAGTATTAATCAAGAAATAATAGGAGCTTTTAACAAAGGTAATGCAATAATCATGGGGGGACTTTAATCTTCATATAGACTGGGCAAATCAAATTGGCAAAGGTCGTCTGGAGGATGAATTCATGGAATGCATTCGGGACAATTTCCGAGAACAATGCTTCATGGAACCAACCAGGGAGCAGGCCATTTTAGATCTTGTATTGTGTAATGAGACAGGGTTAATTAGTAATATCATAGTAAAGGATCCTTTGGGGAAGAGTGATCATAATATGATAAATATTTCACTCTCAAACTCGATGTGAAATTCCATGTCTGAACCGAGAGTCCAAAAGTTAAATAATGCCAATTACATAGGTATGAGGGGCGAGTTGGCTAAGGTAGATTGGGAAATTAAATTAAAAGGTATGATGGTAGATAAGCAGTGGCAGACATTTAAAGAAATATTTCAAAATTCTCAACGAATATACATTCCATTGAGAAATAAACACTCCACAGAAAAAGTGATTCATCCATGGCCAATTAAAGAAGTTAAGGGTAGTATTAGATTAAAAGAGGCTTATAATGTTGCATAAAATAGTAGTAAGCCTGAGAATTGGGAGAGCTTTAGAAACCAGCAAAGGATGACCAAAAAATTGATAAAAAGGGTGAAAATAGAATGAGAGTAAACTAGAAAGAAATATAAAAACAGATTGTAAGAGCTTCTACAAGTATGTAAAAAGGAAGAGAGTAGCAAAAGTAAATGTTGGTCCCTTAGAGGCTGAGACAGGAGAAATTATAATGGGGAATAAGCAAATGACAGAGGCTTTAAACAAATATTTTGTATCTGTCTTCATATACCAGAAATAATGGGGAACCAAGGGTCTAATGAGAGTGAGGAACTTAAAGTAATTAATACCAGTAGAGAAAAGATACTTGAAAAATTAATGGAACTAATCCCCTGGACCTTATGTCTTACATCCGAGGGTTCTAAAAGAGGTGGCTGCAGAGATAGTGGTTATGATCTTCCAAAATTCCCTAGATTCTAGAATGGTCCCAGTGGATTGGAAGGTAGCAAATGTAACCCCGCTATTCAAGAAAAGAGGGAGTGTAAAAACAGGGAACCACAGGCCAGTTAGCCTGACATCAGTAGTCGGGAAAATACTGGAATCCATTATTAAGGAAGTGGTAACAGGGCACGTAGAAAATCGTAATATGATTAGGCAGAGTTAACATGGTTTTATGAAAGGGAAATCATGTTTAACAAATTTATTAGAGTTTCTTGAGGATGTAACTAGCAGGCTAGAGAAAGAGGAACCAGTGGATGTAGTATTTTTGGATTTCCAAAAGGCATTCGATAAGGTGCCACATAAAAGGCTGCTATGCAAGATAAGGGCTCATGGGGTTGGGGGTAATATATTAGCATGGATAGAGGATTGGTTAATGGACAGAAAACAGAGAGTAGGGATAAACGGGTTATTTTTCCGTTTGGAATGATGTAACTAGTGGGGTGTCACAAGGTTCAGTGCTTGGGCCTCAGCTAGTTGCAATCTATATTAATGAGTTAGATGAAGGGACCAAGTGCAATGTATCCAAGTTTGCTGAGGATACAAAGCTAGGTGAGACAGTAAGCTGTGAGGAGGACACAAAGAGACTGCAAAGGGATATAGACTGGTTAAGTGAGTGGGCAATAAGTTAGCAGATGGAGTATAATGTGGGGAAATGTGAGGTTATTCACTTTGGTAGGAAGAATAGAAAAACAGAAATTTTTTTAAATGGTGAGAAACTATTAAATATTGTTGTTCAGAGAGATTTAGGTGTCCTCGTACAGGAAACACCGAAAGTTAATATGCAGGTACAGCAAACAATAAGGACGGCAAATGGCATGTTGACCTTTATTGCAAGGGGGTTGGAGTATAAGAGTAAGGAAGTCTTACTACAATTGTACAGGGCTTTGGTGAGACCACATCTGGAGTACTGTGCACAGTTTTGGTCTCCTTATCTGAGGAAGGACATACTTGCCTTAGAGGCAGTGCAACAAAGGCTCACTAGATTGATTCCTGGGATGAGAAGGTTGACCTATAAGGAGAGATTGTGTAGAATGGGCCTATACTCTCTGGAGTTAAGAAGAATTAGAGGTGATCTCTTTGAAACATATAAGATTCTGAAGGGAATTAACAGGGTAGATGCTGAGAGGTTGTTTCCCCTGGCTGGAGTGTCTAGAACTAGGTGGCATAGTCTCAGGATACGGGGTCGGCCATTTAAGACTGAGATGAGGAAGAATTTCTTCACTCAAAAGGTTGTGAAACTTTGGAATTCTCTATCCCAAAGGGCTGTGGATGCTGAATCGTTGAGTATATTCAAAGCTGAGATAGTTAGATTTTTAGACTCTAGGGGAATCAAGGGATATTGGGATCGGGCGGGAAAGTAGAGTTGACGTCGAAGATCAGCCATGATCTTACTGAATGGCGGAGCAGACTCAAGGGGCCGTATGGCCTATTCCTGCTCATCATAGAAAGATAGAATCATAGAAATTTATGGCACAAAAGGAGGCCATTTGGCCCATCATGTCTGTGCCAGCCGAAAAAGAGCTATCAAGTCTAATCCCACTTTACAGCTCTTGGTCCGAAGTCCTGTAGGCCACAGCACTTCAAGTGCATATCCAAGTACTTCTTAAATGCAATGAGGGTTTCTGCCTCCACCACACTTTCAGGCACTGAGTTCCAGACCCCCACCACCCTCTGGGTGAAAATAGTTCTCCTCAACTCCCCTCTAATCCTTCTTCCTATTACAGGAAACTCTTTATTAACCGGCACCGACGGGACCGGCGTGGTGCCGGTTAATCAAAAAGTCCGGATAACGGAGAGTTATATCTCCCAACGTACGAGAGCCCTGTACACATTGACATGCGCCTGCATTCGGAGCTCCATCTCCCCGGGGACCGCCAGCTGACCATCTGTCGTGTCCGCTGCCTACCCAGGCTGCACATTCCCCTCCCAATCTACACGCTCCGATACAAGACAAAAGTTAATTTTAAACGAGAGATGAAGGAAAACCCCGGTTACCTACTCAAGAATTTTGCCGGTTAAGAGAAATTTCCGGATATTTGGGTGCTGGTTAATAAAGAGTTTCCTGTACTTTAAATCTATGCCCCCTGGTTATTGACCTCTCTGCTAAGGGAAATAGGTCCTTCCTATCCACTCTATCTAAACCCTTCATAATTTTATACACCTCAATTAAGTCTCCCCTCAGCCTCCTCTGTTCCAAAGAAAACAACCCCAGTCTATCCAATCTTTCCTCATAGCTAAAATTCTCCAGTCCTGGCAACATCCTCGTAAATCTGCTCTGTACCCTCTCTAGTGCAATCACATCTTTCCTGTAATGTGGTGACCAGAACTGCACACAGTACTCTAGCTGTGGCCTAACTAGTGTTTTATACAGTAAAAGCATAACCTCCCTGCTCTTGTATTCTATGCCTCGCCCTAAAGGAATGTATCCCGTGTGCCTTCTTAACTACCTCATCTACCTGTCCTGCTACCTTCAGGGATCTGTGGACATGCATTCCAAGGTCCCTCTGTTCTTCTACGCTTCTCAGTATCCTACCATTTAATGTGTATTCCCTTGCCTTGTTAGCCCTCCCCAAATGCATTACTTCACACTTCTTCAGATTGAATTCCATTTGCCACTTTTCTGCCCACCTGACCTTCCATTGATATCTTCCTGCAGTCTAAAGCTTGCTTCCTCACTATCAACCACACGGCCAATTTTTGTATCATCTGTAAACTTCTAAAACATGGCCCCTACATTGACATCTAAATCATTGATATATACCACAAAAAGCAGGGGACCTAGTACTGAGCCCTGCGGAACCCCACTGGAAACAGCCTTCCAAGTCACAATAAGACTCGTCGACCATTACCATTTGCTTCCTGCCACTGAGCCAATTTTGGATCCAACTTGCCACTTTCCCTTGGGCTTTTACTTTTTTGACCAGTCTGCCATGTGGGAGTCTGCCATGTGGGACCTTGTCAAAAGCCTTGCTAAAATCCATGTAGACTATATTAAACGCATTAACCTCATTGCCCCTCCTTGTTACCTCCTCAAAAAATTCAGTCAAATTAGTCAGACACGATCTTCCCTTAACAAATCCATGCTAACTGTCCTTGATCAATCCGTGCCTTTCTAAATAACAATTAATATGGTCCCTCAGAACTTTTCCAATAATTTGCCCACCACCGAGGTTAGGCTGACTGGCCTGTAATTACTCGGTCTATCCCTTTCTCCCTTTTTAAACAACGATACAACGTTAGCAGTCCTTCAGTCCTCCGGCACCACACCTGTAGCCAGAGAGGATTGGTAAATGATTGTCAGAACCTCTGCTATTTCCTCCCTTGCTTCTCTTAACAGCCTGGGATACATTTAATCCGGGCCTGGCGATTTATCTACTTTCAAAGATGCTAAACCTCTTAATAGTTCCTCTCTCACTATGTTTATCTTATCTAATATCTCACACTCCTCCTTAACTACAACGTCTGCATCGGCTAATTTTTATGTTCTTAAGTTCTCAAGTTCTCTCCACAAAGTATACTTGGCAAATAGGCTCCATTCTTGAGTAGCAGGGAACTTATTATTGTCCCTTTGAAAACCCATGCTGCTGAACTTGTCTTTCTGTGTCTCTCTCCTTTTCTCCCACACACCTTATTCAATTTGAGAAGTCCACATATGTAGACTTTTTGTTTACTAGATATGGAGGCAACACTCTTTCTCTACAGGGACATCCCCATTTACCTAATTCCAGAGAGCTTAGGCACAGGTTTGAGACCCCCAAGGTGTCTGCTAGGGTACAGCTGGAGTTTCACCAGATAAATCCATGCAGTTTATCAGCACAGCACAGGAAAACTGCTTGTTCAGAACCAAATTACCCATTAGGGCAGTTACTTCCCCTTATCTGGAGCTAAGTAGGAAGAATTCCAGTTTACAATGATGGGTCTACCTATTAATAAGCAAGGCTGACTGGTCAATCATCCTCAGTGCCCTGAGTGTACTGCAGAGCACCCAAGTTAAAATTTACCACAGAGGATTAATTCCGTTTCAATCGTGCATCGTTATTTTGGAGCCACCTTGACCCCCCCCGCCCCACCCCCCTGCCCCACATCCCCACCTGAAAAGTTCCTCCTTATTTTCCCCCCTCAAAAAAAAAGTTGCTAGTTAGTCATTCGGCAAATGACGAGCATAGTTTTAAGCCTTCGGTAGGCAGATATCAAGTACAGGAACTTCTTACAAGTGGTGTGATGAGCAGCATAACTTAGCATAAAATGTGTGAGTTCATTACCATTTGAGCATGGCCCCGATCTTAACTCCAGGTGGATTCCCCGCTCAGGCCTGAGTTAAAATTACAGTCGGGTCTCAATGATGTCATCGGGCCACAACATGCATATATAAAGAAGGACCCTGTTGGCTCTGGGCGCATGTCTTTGCTGCCTGCTCAGGAGAGCAGGTTAAAATTGCAGATGTTGCGATCATGGCGGCTTTCGGATAGTTAAGAGCCAGGGTGATTTTAACTGCCCACCCGCCATGTTTCTGTTGAGTGAGTAGGGTTAAAATCGGTGCCGATTCTCTGAAAGAGCTATCCACATTCTCATTCCCCTGCCTTTTCTCTGTACCTTTTTACATTTTTCTCTTTCAGATAATTATCCACTTCCCTTTTAAAAGCCATGATGCGGAGATGCTGGTGTTGGACTGGGGTGGACAAAAATGAGAAGTCGCACAACACCAGGTTATAGTCCAACAGTTTTATTTGAAATCACGAGCTTTCGGAGCTGCTGCTCCTTCGTCAGGTAAAGTGAAGGAATACAAATCAGCAAAGCATATATAGACAGAGAACAATGTGTAGCGTACAATTTCAGACGACTACAGTAAATCTTACTGACTGCCCTCCATCACACCTCGGCAGAGATACAATCAGGCCAGTCAGGAAGGCATTACATCAAAGACACAGCAAAATACAGCTAAGACAATGAGGTGGGGTCACAGGGGGATTTGTATTCCTTCACTTTACCTGACGAAGGAGAAGCACTTTAAAAAAAAGTAAAAAGCTTAACCATACAGACTGCAGCATTTGACACGTTGGACCCCCTGTGACCCCACCTCATTGTCTTAGCTGTATTTTCGCTGTGTCTTTGATGTAATGCCTTCCTGACTGACCTGATTGTATCTCTGCCGAGGTGTGATGGAGGGCAGTCAGTAAGATTTACTGTAGTCGTCTGACATTGTACGCTACACATTGTTCTCTGTCTATATATGCTTTGCTGATTTGTATTCCTTCACTTTACCTGACGAAGGAGCAGAGCTCCGAAAGCTCGTGATTTCAAATAACACTGTTGGACTATAACCTGGTCGATGATTTTGCGTTGTCGTGTGTCTCGAAGGCCGCCTTGGAGAACGCTTACCCGCAGATCCGAGGCTGAATGTCCTTGACTGCAGAAACTGATAGCCAAGTTCCGCACCCATGAGGACGGCCTCAACCGGGATCTTGGTTTCATGTCACGCTACATGACGTAGAGTCATCCAGACTCGAGTCGTCGTTGGCTTGTTCACAGATGTGATTTCCAGTTTTAAAAAAAAGTAAAAAGCTTAACCATACAGACTGCAGCATTTGACACGTTGGACCCCCTGTGACCCCACCTCATTGTCTTAGCTGTATTTTCGCTGTGTCTTTGATGTAATGCCTTCCTGACTGACCTGATTGTATCTCTGCCGAGGTGTGATGGAGGGCAGTCAGTAAGATTTACTGTAGTCGTCTGACATTGTACGCTACACATTGTTCTCTGTCTATATATGCTTTGCTGATTTGTATTCCTTCACTTTACCTGACGAAGGAGCAGAGCTCCGAAAGCTCGTGATTTCAAATAAAACTGTTGGACTATAACCTGGTATTGTGCGACTTCTCACTTTTAAAAGCCATTATAGATTGTGCTTCCAAAAGTGCTTCTTGTTGTGTATTCTATGTCCTAACAACCTTCTGTATTTAAAAACCTCCTAACCTCTCGTTTCATTCTTTTGGTGATGATCTTAAATTTAAACCTTAAAAATTTAAAGGTAAGTCTCTTCCATACCCTCATTATGACCTTGACATCCATGCTGAAGTAGAGCATTCAAAACTGGGCATAATAGGGATGATATTTGAGTCCCTACCACCCTGTTTGTGCTGAAAAACAGGGCAGTAGCAGGACCAAAATAGCACGTGCAATAGAAGTGCTGGCTTCCCTGCTGCATTTCCACCTGCGCTGGTTTTCAGGCGGACCTCAATCTAGGTGACCAGAGCTCCCGTGGAAAACAGGCGAGAGCCTCAATAATATGTTTACTGGCGTTAAGTGACGTACTTATGACTCCCAACACTATTTTCATCTCTGCCCACTCCTGCCCACGAATCATGAGTGGTACAAGCCAGGAGATGGACATTTCCAGCAGTATTTAAAGGGTCACCTGCTCTCGAGTAAATCTGCAGATAAATTTTGTGACACATTTTTCTGGCATTAGATAGTGATTTTTTTTGTTGTTACTTAGACAGTTTCAAAGTGGCTGTAGTTGCTGTGGAGCATTCTGAGCTCTTAAAGGGCCTATAGCATCTCACTTTAGGGTCCTTCTGGGAATTCCACTCTGGCAAAAGGAGGAGGAGCAAGAGCAGCAGCAACAGGAGGAAGGAGCAAACATAGCTGCAGCTTGAGGGAGACCAAATAGAAGGAGGCTTACTGGGAAGAATCTTTACCCTCCCAACAGAGTGTATAGGCCCAGAGCAACATAGCTACAGTTCTCTGAGGAGCAGCGCATAAGGAGGCTTCATTTCTCTCGGAACACTGTCACAGGGTTTGTGTTTCCTCCTGCAATAAGACCTGCAACCATCTGCCACAGCACATTATTGCTTGTTGCAGTCAAGGTCACTGCAGCCCTGAGGTTCTTTGCCTCTGGCTCCTTCTTGGCTGCCACATGGGATATCAGTAACATCACTCAGTCTGCAGGCCATTCTTGCATTCAGCAGGTGACTGATGCCTACACTGCCATCATTTTCCCAATGGACATCTGGAAGCAGCAGGATAGGGCTCTGGAGTTCACACATATTGCAGGATTCTCCCAAGTCCAGCAGGTCATTGACTGCACTCATGTCACCTTGCAGGCTCCTTCACACAACTCCACTACCTTCATCAATCACATGGGCTTCCAGATGTGATTGCAGTTTACTATGACCATGTTATATATGGAAGCAAGACTTCTGTTTTAATACAGTGTATAAAGTTGAGTTGATACTCACATCAAGAGCTACAGATTGCTTTGCCCAGGATTTTTTCACTTGATCATACATTATAGTGTTGTTGATGCCAAGGCCACAGAAAATAACAAATGCCTGAAACAAATATTAACAGAAACACAATGTTAAAAATGTAAGTTCTACATGTAAATCCCTTCTCCAGAGATCAAGGGGGAGAAATTCATTATAGCCCAGGAATGGGCGGAGACTTTTGAAAAGTTTGAGAATTAGCGCCAGGCGCTAATGCTTCAGACTGCACGCAAAATTCAGTCTCATTGCACAAAGAAAGGATTGGAGCGCTAAATCAAGCGCTAATGGCCTAGCTCAGTGGCGTCAAACTCGAAGCGCTGACCAATATCAGGTGCAGTCTAATCACAAGTCATGATTGCCACAGGCTTTTTCCAGTTCTTAAAGGGGAGGTTCTTGATGCTGCAGAACCTCATTCTCACCATCGCTGGCTGTGCAGCCGTCTCAGCCAGCAGGAGAAGGAGCCAGACGACTCAAGCAGCCGTACTGATAGCAGATCCATGCCCCAGGGAGAAAGCCCGCAGATTCTGCGACCATGCTTTGGAGGCGTTGATGTTCACAGTGGAAAGACGAAGGGCGGTGCTCTACCCGGCAAGTGGCAGGAGGCCCTCGCCGCAAGTCTTCCGCACCATGTGGAGGGAGGTAGCCCAGCAGGTATCGGGCAGCACTGTGGTCCCCAGGACCCATACACAGTGCAGGAAGAAATTTAACGACCTCACTTGGGTGGTCAGAGTGAGTCAATGCTTCAACAAATGCTACATACCACCATCTGAATCACAGTCTTCACACACTGCCCAAAGCACCACACCCCCCAGCACTCACTCACTAACAATCTCTACCTACCAACACTCACACCCACATCACACACCTTGTACACAATGACAACTATTCAACTATGGCAGGCGCATCACCTAAATACATTGCTCCACACTCACTCACACACTTTCCTTTCTCTTGCAGGCCAAGGTGGCTCACAACAGGAGGGAGCAGGAGCGCACAGGCGGGGGACAACATAAGAACATAAGAAATAGGAGCAGGAGTAGGCCATTTAATGAGATCATGGCTGATCTGACCTTAGGCTCAGCTCCATTTCCCTGCCCACTCCCCATAACCCATCACTCCCTTATTGTTCAAAAATCTGTCTATCTCCACCTTAAATATATTCAATGACCCAGCCTCCACAGCTCTCTTGGGCAGAGAATTCCACAGATTTACAACCTCAGAGAAGAAATTCCTCCTCATCTCAGTTTTAAATGAGTGACCCCTTATTCTGAAACAATGCCCCCTAGTTCTAGATTCCCCTATGAGGGGAAACATCTCTGTATCTACCTTGTCGAGCCCCCTCAGTATCTTATACGTTTCAATAAGATTACCTCTCATTCTTCTAAACTCCAGTGAGTATAGGCCCAACTTGCTCAACCTTTCTTCATAAGTCAACCCCTTCATCTCAGGAATCAACGTCGTGAACCTTCTCTGAACTGCCTCCAATGCAAGTATATCCTCCTTAAATAAGGAGACCAAAACTGTACGCAGTACTCCAGGTGTGGTCTCACCAATATCCTGTACAGTTGTAGCAGGACTTCCCTGCTTTTATACTCCAACCCCCTTGCAATAAAGGCCAACATTCCATTTGCCTTCCTGATTACTTGCTGTACCTGCATGCTAACTTTTTGTGTTTCATGCACAAGGACCCCCAGATCCCTCTGTACTGCAGCATTTTGTAATCTCTCTCCATTTAAATAATAATTTGCTTTTTTATTTTTCTTACCAAAGTGGATAACCTCACACTTTCCCACATTATACTCCATCTGCCAAATGTTTGCCCACTCACTTAGCCTGTCTATATCCCTTTGCAGATTCTTTGTGTCCTCTTCACAACTTGCTTTCCCACCTATCTTTGTATCATCAGCAAATTTGGCTACATTAGACTCGCTCCCTTCATCCAAGTCATTAATATAGATTGTAAATAGTTGAGGCCCCAGCACTGATCCCTGTGGCACCCCCCTAGTTACAGTTTGCCAACCGGAAAATGACCCATTTATCCCGACTCTCTGTTTTCTGTTAGTTAGCCGGTTCTCTATCCATGCTAATATATTACCCCCAACCCCGTGAGCTCTTATCTTGTGCAGTAACCTTTTATGTGGCACCTTATCGAATGCCTTCTGGAAATCCAAATACACCACATCTACTGGCTCACCTTTATCCACCCTGCTCGTTACATCCTCAAAGAACTCCAGCAAATTTGTCAAACATGATTTCCCTTTCATAAAACCATGCTGACTCTGCTTGACTGCGTTATGATTTTCTAAATGTCCTGCTACTGCTTCCTTAATAATGGACTCCAGCATTTCCCCAATGACAGATGTTAGGCTAACTGGCCTATAGTTTCCTGCTTTCTGTCTCCCTCCCTTCTTAAATAGGGGTGTTACATTTGCGATTTTCCAATCCGCTGGGACCTCTCCAGAATCCAGGGAATTTTGGTAGATTGCAACCAATGCATCCACTATCTCTGCAGCCACTTCTTTTAAGACCCTGGGATGCAGGCCATCAGGTCCAAGGGACTTGTCCACCTTTAGTCCCATTATTTTACCGAGTACTTTTTCTTTATTGACAGTGTTTGATTTAAGTTCCCCCCTCCCTATAGCCAACACCCAACCACTGTCTGAGCGAGAGACTCGAGTGCTGTAGATTATTGGGGGCCAGGTGGTGGGCGGCGTGGACACCGGCGACATTGACCCCTTTGGGGACAACAACGGTATGTTCATCCCTGCTCCTTCTTCTCACATCCCACTTCCCTCTCACCCCACAAGCCTTTCGCACTTTCCTGCTAATCACGCTGTATGCATACATTTCTCCCTTTCTGCCCCTCTCCCCTCACCTTAACCTGACTCTTGTGCCTTTATGCTTTCAGATAATGAGCAAGCATCTGAGCAGCCTGTCCCTGAGGGTACCGTAGAGAGCGAGGCGGGAGAAGAGGAGGAGGAAGAAGACACCGCGTCACTGCATGTCTCACCCGCAGACACCAGCTCAGATACTGGCACTACGCGTTCTTTAGAGGCCAGTATAGTAGCGGGATCTGCACAGGGTGATGCACCGGGGTTGAGCGGGCTGCAGCAAGGACAGGGGGAAAGGGTAGCTCGGGAGTCAGCTCCCTGGAGGGCGAGTTTGCGTGCGAGTTCTGCTGCACAGGACTCAGATGAGGACCTCGATGGGGAGGCCTTTAGAAGAAGGGTGATGGGATGCACATGGAGATGATAGGTGCCCGAGAGCCTCTCGGCAATGGTAAGGAGCGTGGAGGAGTCCGCCTCCAACATTGCACAGAGCTCTGCGCACACCATGGAGCCTATCATTTCCAGTCTGCAAAGGATGGTAGATTCCCAGAGAGACCGTGGCGAGCCAGACCTGATGCCTCGTGTGATGGGCGATTCGACAGCTTCCATTGCAGCACAGGTGGAAGCGACGCAATGTCTTGGTGCTGTAATGCAGTCTATGCTTGCTGGCATTCAATCTCAGACTGCTCTCATGATGTCTCAGCTTGATGCCACGCAAGCTCTGACTGCTGCCATCGTGGCTGGGTCTACCACCGTCGACCGGGGCTTTCACAGTGTCGCAGCAGGCCAGCAATCTGTGCTGCAACAGAATGCTAGGGTTGTGGTGGTGCTGCCCCAGGGGGAGTGGCAGTGGGTCAGTGGAGCAGGAAGCTGCTGTCCTCTCTCAGGATGACAGCAATCCTGCTCCCACCACTGGCCACTCCGCCATTGTCCTTGTCGCTGCCTGACATCCAGCCAGCCCAGACTGCTGCCGCCCATGCTGAGGTGGTGCAGTCTACAGCCGGGCCTTCCAGGCCCAGAGCTGCTCAAGGGAATCTGCAAGGCCATCTGAAGTCTCCCGTCACGGACACTCAGCAGCCTTCCACCAGCCCTGCTGCAGCCACTGGGCTAACATTCCATAGGAGCACTAGAGTAGGCAAAGGCACAGTAACAAGAGGCACTAAGGGATTGCACAAGGGTGAATAGGTAATATTGTTGTTGTAAACATGTGTTCACTGATTATTGATAAATTTATTAATTCAATTTGGATTATTTTGTGGTGTCTCAGCTTTACGCTGTGATATGGCCTGTGACAGGGATGGAATGATGGGAATGTGCTGAGCAATGGGGTTCTGGGGTTTAATTCATTCAAACCGCAGTCTGATGAGGCAGTCAGAGACCGCCCTTCCGGAAGGCCGATTGTGTGGCTGCCTCCTCCATCGCTCCTGTTCCTCCTCCTCCTCCTCCTCCTCGTCTCCCTCTTTCTCCTTCTGAGGTGGTCATGCAATCCCTGGTGGCAAGGGCTGGGCCCTCATGATGGCCAAGTTGTGGAGCATGCAGCAGACCATGACGAAATGGGACACCCACTCAGCCGAGTACTGGAGGGCTCCTCCCGAGCGGTCAAGGCAGTGGAACCTTTGCTTGAGCACCCCGATGGTCTGCTCGATGATGTTCCTGGTGCCAGCATGGCTCTCATTATATGAGTGCTGGGCAGGTGTGTTGGGGTTGCGGAGGGGAGTCATGAGCCAGGTGGAGAGCGGACAACCCTTGCCTCTGACCAGCCAGCCGTGAGGTTGACGTGGTGGCTGGAAGAGTGCTGGCACACCGGTCTGGCACAGGATGAAGGCATCATGACTGCTGCCAGGATAGCAGGCATTCACATTGAGGATTCGCTGTCTGTGGTCGCACACCAACTGCACATTAAGTGAGTGGTAGCCTTTGCGGTTACGGAAGATCTCAGGATTGTTATGCAGTGCCCGCAAAGCTATGTGGGTGCAGTCAATGGCACCCTGCACCATGGGGATGCCCACTATCTGGCAAAGCCTCATGTATGTTCAGTCCTGCTTCTCTCTGGTGATGGGGAAGGAAATGTAATCCCTTCTCCTACTGTAGAGAGACGCTGTAACCTCCCAGATGTTGTGATGGACGGCGAACTGCGAGATGTTAGCTAGATCTCCTGTTGCAGACTGGAAGGATCCACTGGCAAAGAAATTGAGGGCGACAGTGACCTTGACTGCCACTGAGAGAGCCGTGGTTACCAGGATCGGAAGCTCGAGGTCTGGTTGCAGGAGGTGGCAGAGTTCTATGACCACCTCCTTGGTGAAGTGGAGCCTACTAATACACTGCTCCTTGCTTAATTGGAGGTAGGAGACGTGCTCTCGGAATACCCTCGGAGGGTAAGGCCTCCTGTTGAGAGCCCTGATGACCCTTCTCCTCCCTCTGGTCACGTGTTCCAATCTTTCTCGCTGCCTCCGCCGTAGATCCTGGAGGGCGAGGTCGACTGCCAATACAGCCCCTATTAATGTAACCAAGTGTAGCACTTTGATATGTTGTGAGAATAAATGTAACTAATTGTTAGTAGCCACAACACTCCTGATACTAAACAACCTTCAAATGACTGAATTAAACTGTTGCACAATGTCAACCTGACTAGGAAGCAGTGAAACAGCACTAACATGACAGCTGCGACTCATTACTCATGATCTCTTTAAGTAGCGCCCCTGGAGCCGGCTATCTGCCTGCTTGACGCCTCCTCTCCCTGTCGCTGTCGGGGCGAGGCGCTAAGGCGGGGGGGCAACAATGAATTTTGCCGATTGGGCGCCCAGTGAGCGTTGCACGCTTACTGACATCATGATCTGCCTGGTGCTGAGGTCCCCGGTGGTAACTCGTAGCGGCAGCGCTATGGGGGGGGGTGGGGTCAGATTCGGTGTGCGTCGCTGGATTCACCTCGCCCCAGCGCTATTGCATCAGCGCCCCTGCCAGGCGCTAACTGGAGGCTCTAACCAACTGAATATTTCCCTCAAAGACCCTACATTAATAGTAATTGTTGTAAATTTTAAAATTGGTGCTGGCCACAAGTACTATTCACTTTTTCACTTCCATGTTTAGGTGTCTTAGGGGCAAGAAGGGAGACATTCTGGTGCAAGATTGTAGCATATTTCATAGTTTGGGGATGAACATGCACCATTTTCCAGTATTTCTCTGTATATTGACCATTGTGCTTAAAATATATTTCACTTGTTTTTCAGCCATCTGACCATTATAATCTTTGAAATTATAATGCAGATTTTGAAGGTTTAGAAGATATTTTTACTTGGTCTTTAAAAAATCAGATTGTAGAAAGCAGAGCAGCCTGCAGCTTTAAATACCTGCTGTGATGTTTAATGGTTAACTCTTCTGCAATTCTATAGCTATTAAGTAGAATTGATAATATCAACAGCACTCTTGTAAATAAGTGTGTCTTCACACGATGCTGCTCAATGACCATAATAATTCATGTGAGTTTTCAATGACCTGCAACTAAGTCCACACAGAGTGAAATGAAATTATTTACAGAAATATGATCAGTTTTTAAATGTTCGACATATAATCTTGAATAAAAATTGGTTGTAAAGCATTGAAAATGTTTCTGTCCTATTTGATTCCAAAGACTGAAACTGATCTCATCATTCTGAGCTTCATGCTAATTGTTCAGGATTGGGAAGCTTTATCAAATAACCTGAAAATGTTTTGTTGATGCATGAACTTACCCAATGCTTTCAAGTCATTGCAAAATTACACTTCGCTTTTAAATGCCAAATACTCTGCTGTTGTAAAATTAAATTATAATAAATACTTTAGTAAGATGCTGTAATAAAAGTAATACAATATTGTAACAATTTCAAATATGATAGCACCTATTAAAATGAACATTACACTTTAACCACTTATTTTTTACATTGGTATGAACAAATATTTAATTATAGCAGTGTGTTAATAACTTTTATATTTGGGATGGTGCAGCTTCATTGAACACTAGTTTAATGAAGACATTTAAAATGGAGTGTTACCTGTTCTCTTCCTTCCTCACCACTTCCACCATAACATTTTTCTTTAGTGCATTATTTATCTTTAGTGCGTACAGGATATCAGTATGCCCCCGGTTAAAATCCTACTACTTGCCAACTGATTTCCTGTGTGCACTAAAGATGAATTTTGTGAGGCCTCACACCACCATCAGGCATGCTGCCTGCAATTTTCCATCCAGTGAAATCACTTTGTAAAATTGGCCCCTAAATGTAAATTGACATTTAGGCTTAAAGAGCAAGCTCCTTGTTTTGCTCAAAAAGGTTAGAAGTCTGGATAGCGAATAAACTATTCTTTATAAAAGCAAATATTGTACCCAAAATTTGCTTTGTGTGAGCAATGCTTTTAATACAATGGCATAACCTTACAGAACAATCAGAAATGAAATGAGAAAGAAAACATGAGCTTCACAAAGTATGAAGAGAGAAGAGGGGCTCAGACTAAAAAGACCATTGGAAACTTCAGAAACATGTCAAAGGGGTGACTAGAGGGGCATTGTGGGGACTGGAATGAGTATAGCTGCAGACACTAAACACAACAGCAAGAAATTCTTTGCAACAGCAATAGGTCAATTAGGGAAGAGATCATAACCTTAAAGGGTGATTATAGGAATGAAAGCAGTGCTCTTTTGCCTTGAAAGGATGGACTCTTATAGAGATATACAAGATAGATAAGATAAATTCGGACCACTACTACAAAGCACTCGAACAAGGGGATTTAGGTTAAAACTGATGAAGGGACAATTTAGGACAGATGCAAGGAAAAACATGTTCACCCAAAAAGTGATCAACATTTGGAATGATTTGCTGTATAAAATGGAAGAGGTGAAAAGCTTAGATTCATTCAAGAGATGGATGACATGGTATGGGGTGAATGTAATTTTAAAAACCTGTGTGAACTAAGATGGGTTGAGTGGCCTGCCACATCTGTATAAATCTTGTGAACTTAATTTTGCTGTGGACATATATCTTTGCAGGTTTTTTTAATTATTAACAGTTGTAGCTTCACTGAAGTGCTATGGTTTTAAATCTAAATGGTGGCTGAATAGTTCCTGCGCTACAAAATGTTTAGTTGGTCTGGCAATAAGAAAATACTAATTGGTTTCTTTACCTCAAAGAGTCGCTGGTCATCATCATCAAAGGGTTTCCCATCAAGCCTATTGAGGACCTGCGCCACACCTGAAAGTCAGAGGAATGTTAGTAATAGACATGACAAGTTGCAATCCTAATAATGAGTTACTGAATTGTAAGATAAATTGTCTTTAACATGGTGATTAAGGCAACTGATTTGAATATTTTTATATTTTTGCAGACTCTTTTATTTTTAGATTTTTTTAAGGATAATACTTGCTCTTTCAAGGAATATATCTTTTCTGCCCTTCCTCATTCTATGATTTCCTTGCATCAGGCACCATCCATTGCTGAGAGGGTGCACTGGTGTCCTGCTGACAGGCCTTCACCAATATGTCCTGAAACCATCCACTGATCATGTATGTGAGTGGCCAAGATGAATTTCTTGCTTAATCTGTGGAAAGTGCCTGGATACTGCTTGGTATGACCCCATTATGACATGGCTGCATCTCCAGGAGAAATTGTGAATTCCCATACCACCACTCCATGGCATGCATCATTGGTGCGCCAACACACTGTTGCCTTACCTTGTCTATTTTTAGATGAACCATTTCTCTTGATAAGCTGATCATCACCTCCTGTGTGCTTTCGTCACAGGATAGAGCAGTCTGGAACACAGACAGTCCTCAGTACTGCTCCACGATCAACCAGTACAAAGAGTGATTCAAAGGAGGGAGAAGGAACCAAAACAGTGCTGGCTTTTCCTTTCTCTTTCTTTTCCCTCTCCATGGAGGGACATTTAATTGTAGTATATTACTCCATCCTGCCACCCATACAGCCTGGCCAAGAATTGCTGAAATCACCCACATGAGGAAGGGGAAATCAGTGTGACAGGCAGTGCTGGAATACACATCTACACCTGTCCCATCTAGAGGCTTTTCTGACGAAGGGTCATCGACCTGAAACGTTAACTCTGTTTCTCTCTCCACAGATGCTGAGTATTTCCAGCATTTTCTGTTTTTATATTAGAGGCTTTTCTCTTTTGCTACTTGGACGCTCCAGAACATATTGGCTTTGAAAAGTTATCAAATTGAATGTTGAAATAAAATTACATTTAAGGAATCACTAAACACGTACCAATTATCTGGTGGCCACTGTTCCATATTGGTACACAAAGGACTGAACGGGTATGGAAACCAGAAATCTGATCAGCCTAAATGCAAAAGCAAAGCAGTTTCTTTAAATGGTATATTTGATATCAAAAGTCAGACTTTAATCTTAATTGAAAACGGATGGCATTACTACACAGTAGAAGTTAATCAGACAACAAACCTTCTAGTAGATTGGTATAGTGGGGCACCCACCACTACTGACTAAATCAGAAGAAGTGACCCATGTACAAATCCAGCCAAAGGAAAATAGAAGTAATAATAATTAACTGTTTTCATGTTAGATTGCAGCAAGTATAAAATGGCTCCAGCACCTATGTAGTTAAATGTACTCCCCGCGTTTGAGGATGTGCTACGAGTTATGTCTGTATTTGGTCAAGCACTGATAAATGTGACATTAATGCTGCATCAGTCTGTTGCATGTTCTATTTTTAGAGGTTATTGAGCTGCAAGGCACCTAGAGAATAAAAGCAATGGCTTTAAGCAACAAATATGTCAAGTCACTCAGTGACATACAATATTCATGATCCCAATATGTGACCTTTTTATAACATCATATGTAAAAGTCTATGGGTAGGGAGGGGGATTATTATGGAAACTATAATGTTGTCCAGACAATGTGCAATACAGTTCAAAAATCTCATTTATTTTAACAGAGGATCCTAAAGCAGGGTTTGCATTTTTTGAATCCTTTTGCATGTACAGTTGTCAATCAGTGGAATTTATGACTAGCTTTTTGCTCAAGGATATTCCAAACTAAATCTCCAGCTGTGTGTCCTCTTGAGAGCCACATAATATATAAAGAAAAGCAAAAACAATTAATTAAAAAAAAGTTAGTTGAAAGCTTGTTTGATGGTGGAGTTGGGTAAGGTCAGTGTATGACTGAACCATACAGAACAGAAGGTCCCATGTTCAATTCTCAGCCTGTGGGGTGTTAGCTAATCTCATTGACCTCAGTGTCCTGGACTAAAGATAAATCAGACAGGTTTTGTGCTCCTGTTCACTAGCCAATGGTCACAGCTGTATACATGTAGATAAGAATAGGATTGGGCTCAGCTCTGATTCCCCTCCTCTACACATAATTGAATAACCCGCTGCTGCTCACTGTCTGGTTTCACACATGCAGAATGACCACTTTGGCGAGGTATTGGATAGCATCAGCACCCATTGAACAGTACCCCAGCATGAGGCACAGCTTTCAGGATGGGAAGGGAGAAAATTGGAGGGGTTGTGTTTTTTAAAAAGATGTTTTGAAAAATTAAGTTGATATGGTCTTTTTATTTAACAGTACTTCTACATTCAAATATCTTTCCACAGTTCTGTGAATAAAGTAATTTAATTTTTAAAAATATCCATTTTGTGGCTACTTTTCTTCAATGTGGGTATTTCTGCTCCTGTGGGTGGGAGTGACGTGATTACAGGTACAAAGCGTTCTTACATGGGGGGCAATATGAAGCTGCCTGTCACAGCTACTATAGTAGCTGAAGGTCTGAACCCTCAGCCATTGGTAGTTCCTAGATTTGTGTTATTTCTACTTTTGGAAAACTAACAAACAATTTTGTAATTATGGGGGTAAAAACTGAACAGTCATAAGCATTATAAAAGTAAAGTTGAAGTAAATGAGTTGAGATTATTTCATTATATGGTGCTTTAAGGGGGTGGCGAAAGAAAGGACAGATCTCTACAATTTACTAATTTTGTAATCTTCTCTGAGTAAGTACTAGACAGTAATAAGTGATTGTTGTCTAGGATAAGCAGTATGGTGCTGTGGGACTTGTTTTGCACCAATGTTTGGCACCATAGTGTTATGAGACTTTTATTTCCCCACTCTGCCGAATCCCGTATTGCAGTAACATCATACCATTTTCATGCATCTCCTAGTTCTGGTTGGGAGCAGCATTAATAGGATCTGGGAGCAAGTCATCCATGTGTTTTTCCAGCTGCAGTCATGCATGCCCCGCAGAGACCAAGAGAAAATGGGGAGGGGGAGGGGAGTAAATAGGTGAGTGCTTCAAATGAACAAATGTAGCTTTCCTTCCATTCTGAATGTGCGAGAGGGTTTTGCTTTGTAGTTACACATGATTGCTTTAAAGCAGTGCCATAAGAACTTTCCAGCTTGCCAAGCCAGAAATTCCCATAAAGGAATTAAGATGGCAGAGTACAAGTCAATTGTGGCACACCAGAAATGTGTCTGTGCACACACATATACAAAGAAATGAATGTTTTGATATGTTTCTTGCAAATAGAATGAACTTTAAACCCTTTCTGGAATGTAGCCAAGCTATCCCTTTGAAGGATCAAGGCACATTACCAGGAAGCCTTCCTATATATTCTGTGGAGATAGGCTTCTGAAATTAGCCAATTTAATGTAAAGGCACTTGGAATCAGGTGTGAATGGATTTGAGGCTAGCATCTATTATCAGACTGTCAAACTAAAGCCAGCCAGGTTCACTGTATCTTTTAGTTGATGAGCAGCAAATACCTGCAAAACCTAACTTAAGTAACCTGATTCTCACGATGAGGAATGCATTGACAGCTCCCTATTCAGTCATTGAAATATGTTTGGCAGCTTTCTGCCAGTTCTTCTTGTTCAGTCATTGTGAAATTAGCATTCTGTCCAAGTCACACATCATCCTGACTTGGAAATATATCGCTGTTCCTTCATCGTCGCTGGGTCAAAATCCTGGAACACCCTCCATAACAGCACTGTGGGATTATTTTCACCACAAGGACTGCAGCTGTTCAAGAAGGCAGCTCACCACCACCTTCTCAAGAGGTAATTAGGGATGGGCAATAAATGCTGGCCTTGCCAGCAACGCCCACATCCCGGAACGAATAAAAAAAATGTGAAGGCTCCATGGGATAGTCTCAAATCACATACAAGTTTTTTTTTAAGAGGTACTGGTGCAGGTTCAGGATTATTAGGTGAGTTTGTGAAATATTGTGCATTTTATTGGTTTGTGAACCAAGGATGTGTAAGTTACATGTTGTAAACTGAGTGGTGCGGTGGGTTAGACACTGGCCTATCTTCATTAGGCCCCCTCTACCCCATCAGGTGGGCGTAAAAGATCCCACAGCAACAACAACTTGTATTTATAAAGCGCCTTTAAAGTAGTAAAACGTTCCAAGGCGCTGCACAGGAGTATTTGAAGACAAAAGAATTGACACCGATCTACATAAGGATAAATTAGGGCAGGTTACCAAAAGCTTGGTCAAAGAGGTAGGTTTTAAGGAGCATCTTAAAGGAGGAAAGAGGTAGCGAGGCGGACAGGTTTAGTCAGGGAATTCCAGAGCTCAGGGCTAGGCAACAGAAGGCATGGCCACCAATGGTTGAGCGATTATAATCAGGGCTGCTCAAGAGGGCAGAATTAGAGGAGCACAGATATCTCGGGGGGTTGTGGGGCTGAAGGAGATTACAGAGATAGGGAGGGGCGAGGTCATGGAGGGATTTGAAAACAAGGATGAGAATTTTGAAATCGAGGCGCTGCTTAACCAGGAGCCAATGTAGGTCAGTGAGCACAGGGGTGATGGGCGAACGGGACTTGGTACGAGTTAGGACACGGGCAGCTGAGTTTTGGATGACCTCAAGTTTACATAGGGTGGAATGTAGGAGGCCAGCCAGGAGTGTGTTGGAATAGTCAAGTCTAGAGGTAACAAAGGCATGGATGAGGGTTTCAGCAGCAGATGAGCTGAGGCAAGGGCGGAGACGGGCGATGTTACGGAGGTGGAAGTAGGTGGTCTTTGTTATGCTGCGGATATGTAGTCGGAAGCTAATTTAGGGTCAAATATGACACCAAGGTTGCGAACAGTGTGGTTCAGCCTCAGATAGATGTTAGGGAGAGGGATGGAGTCAGTGACTAGGGAACGGAGTTTATGGCGGGGACCAAAAACAATGGCTTTGGTTTTCCCAATATTTAATTGGAGAAAATTTTTGCTCATCCAGAACTGTATGTCGGACTAGCAGTCAGACAATTTAGACATTGTGGAGGGGTCGAGAGAAGAAGCAGTAAGGTAGAGCTGGGTGTCGTCAGCGTACATGTGGAAACATGTAGATGAGAAATAGGAGGGGGCCAAGGATAGATCCTTGGCGGACACCAGAGGTAACGATGCAGGAGTGGGAAGAGAAGCCGTTGCAGGTGATTCTCTGGTTATGATTAGATAGACACGGCACTATTCGAAGAAGAGCAGGGGAGTTCTCCCCGGTGTCCCGGACAATATTTAACCCTCAATCAACTTCACTAAAACAGACTAGATGGTCATTATTTCATTACTGTTTGTGGGCCCTTGCAGTTCGCAAACTGGCTGCCACATTTTGCTACATTACAAATGACTACACTGTAAAAAGTAATTTATTGGCTAAAAAGCACTTTGGAACATCCTGAGGTCGTGAATGATGTTATAAAACTGCAAGTTCTTTCTTTTTTCAGACTCAAATGCAGCCCAGGTTGATGGATGAGTCTCCTCTGTCTGCTAGCTCTAAAGGCCCTGTACGGAATTAGTTTGGGCAATTTCAATCCAGTTGCTCGTGGTGATGGGCTATAATACAAAACTGGTATTAATTGGCAGTCTCACTCAGATGCCACAGGATGACTGGTGTGGGTAATGGAAAAAATGTCACACTGGTGCAGGAGATGGTGCTCTTCTCAGCTTGAGGCTACAGCATGTTGTTAGGATAATAGAGGAAGCTTTACTCAGTATTGTGCTGTTCTATACCTGACCTAGGAGTGCTTGGTGGTAACACTGAATGGCTGAAATAGGAAGAGTTCCATTCCTCAGCACAAACATTGCTCATCTTGATGAGCACAATTGTTTTTTGGGGGGGCAGGGGTGTAATTTAGTAGAATGTGCTGTCTTGGTCTTTTGCTGTTTAATTTTAGTTTTTAATAAACCTGATTCATAGATGGTAGCTTAAGCCACGTGGCCTAATAAAGTAATTATTCTTCTGTCATTGAAACACTAGGAATACACCAGCGGCCTGCTTCATTTCAGTGACAAGAATGTTCTCTTTAACCCTGTAATGTGAATATTACCAACTATTGTGCGTATAAGGTAAGGAGTGAGAGCTTGATTATGTGAGTAATCTTTGGCATTGAGCCAGCGACTAAAGTCAGCAAACCCACCATGATCTTTACAATAATACTTATTTTGAAGCATTTTAAAGGGATCTTAATTAAGTTGCATTTTAGAAAGTTTTCAAAATACAGTTAATGTAATAAATTATATTAAAAAAATCATTGTATGGAATTACCATTTAATAATCATCTATTAATTCTGCTATACTAAGCTGACATCACCATTGTTACACCTTAAGATGCTTTTATATTACAGGAGTACAGATGACAAGTTCTCCCGCTTGTCGATTGCACTCCTTAGTTTAAACAAGCTGACGTTCAGGCAAGCCTCCCATGAAAATGTAAGTCTAGTAAATCTGCCATCAGGTTAAGTCTTTATATTCCTTAAACACAGGATCAGTAAAAAGGGACAGCACCACACCAAAGTCACTCTCTTAAGACACGAGAATCTGTACAGTCATGTTACTTGAGACCTAGTTTGAAGGGTTACTCACTTCAGCATCGAACCGTGGATCTTGATATGCATCACTGATGTTCACTGGGAGACCTGTTGAAGCTACAAGCTCAGCAATGCTGTTGTTAATTAGCCAATCTGAATATGATGATTTTTCTATGCTGTCTTTTAAGCTTTTGAAGAACATAAAAGATACAATTACTCTAAACTCATAATACAGTGTATTTGCCAATTCTACACATTACTTAATTTAAACTGTTGCACAGTTAAATTGGCCAAATTAAACAGACATTTTACTCTTCCAATTAAATGGTAAGGGAATTACAGTACACTTAATCATCTAATGTCCTATATTACAACAGTGACTACACTTCAAAAGTACGTCATTGGTTGTAGAACGCTTTGGGACATCCTAAAAGGCGCTTTGTAAATGCAAGTCTTTCTTTCTTTCTAAAAGACTATAGATCATTCTATTCTTCTATTACGGAAAAAGAAAAGTAGCAAGTTAAGGGCCAATTTTAAATTGGGGCGGTAATTGGGGCCAAATCTGGCAATGAACCATCCGGCCCCCCGGAGTGTGTGACCTGCCAAATTTTAACTCCTGGGACTCATTTACATGTCCCAACACTTACTCTCATCCAAAGCTGGTGGGAATGATGTCACTGCTGGCAGCAGGAGTCAAAATTGGTGCTCGTTCCGATTAACCCTGCCTGCACTGTTCCTGATTTGGGGGGATAAAATCGGCCCTTCAGTACTTGAGAAATTTGCTGAGTCTAAAATCTGCACTTTATGTATAATTTTCTTAACATAGAGTTAAAGCAAGATTTTTTCCAAAATGTCTTTTATTAAGTGAACAGAACTTTTAAGAATCACAAACAGATAATCTTATCAAGGTCAAGAATTCTAATTCATCTGTTTTGTTAATAGCCACACTTTCATAATAAACCTAAAAAACAAGCATATATTTCCTACACTGGCCTACTCCTCCCAATGCTAATAACTTTTAGCTTAAATGCGGCGCAAGGACACTCCTAAAGATAAGCTGCCAAGTTCAGATTTATGAATGTAATTATTAGTGTGGAGGTCAATGCAATATGAGGCCATCAGCTTCCCTTGTTGGAATTATTTACTGATTTCTCCAGTAGTCCTGCTATAGTATCTACTATACAAATCAACCAACCTTATTACCGTTTAACATTAACATTAACCCATGTCAAAAAAGTTAGAAAGAAAAATACTCATTAAAGGAATATTATTGAAATTGTACTGACTACTTCATTTCACAAATACATCACTGAGTCTGTACTGTGCTGTTCAGTCGTTAGTGGGTACACATATTGAGCAGTATAGTGTGTGGTATATACCAATACCTCCTGTGGGCAAACACTACCTGTTATGTAGTGAGTTTACGCTATTATCGTGCCTGATTAGAAAAACGTTGGGGTAGATTTTAGCTTTAGGCGGCAGACCAGCGGAGCGCGCAGGCGGCCAGCAGTTCCAGCGGCGAAGAGGCTGACATGATTTTGAAGCCCAGGCCTTAGTTGAATGTGACTGGCGAGCTGTGGATGCTAAACGGGTGCCCAAAGGCAGCTCGCAGGTTTAGGGCCACAGCTGGGATGTCGTTGGCAGCTGCAGGTAGGTCCTGGGAGAGGAGGGGAGAGGGAAAGGGAGAGGGAGAGGGAGAGGGAGGGAAGGGGAGAGGGAAGGGGAGAGGGAAGAGGAGAGGGAAAAGGAAGGGGGGGAGATGTAGAGGGAGAGGGAAGGGGAGAGGGAGAGGAGAGGGAGGGAAGAGGGAATGGAGAGGGAGAGGGAGGCGAGAGGGAAGGGGAGAGGGAGAGGAGAGGGAGAGGGAAGGGGAGAGGGGGAGGAGAGGGAGGGGAGAGGGAGAGGAGAGGGAGAGGGAAGGGGAGAGGGGGAGGAGAGGGAGGGGAGAGGGAGGGGAGAGGGAAGGGGGGAGGGGAGAGGGAGGGGAGAGGGAGGGGAGAGGGAGGGGAGAGGGAGAGGGAAGGGGAGAGGGGGAGGAGAGGGAGGGGAGAGGAAGGGGAGAGGGAGAGGAGAGGGAGAGG